>CM065591.1:208133413-208765928 GCA_033119425.1 Bufotes viridis
GGGCAGATTAACACTTGGCCTGCAACAGCTGGGACACCAGATTCAGTGTATTGCTATTTTGGCAATTGAATTTCACCCCAGTACAAAATATGTGTTTTGGCGGACACTATTATACTTTGCCAGCCACAGCTGAAACCACTGATTTATGGTATTGCTATTTTGGCAATTGAATTACACCCCAGAACAAAATATACCCTTTTACGGGCAGATTAACACTTGGCCTGCAACAGCTGGGACACCAGATTCAGTGTATTGCTATTTTGGCAATTGAATTTCACCCCAGTACAAAATATGTGTTTTGGCGGACACTATTATACTTTGCCAGCCACAGCTGAAACCACTGATTTATGGTATTGCTATTTTGGCAATTGAATTTCACCCCAGAACAAAATATACCCTTTTACGGACAGATTAACACTTGGCCTGCAATGGCTAGGACACCAGATTCAGGGTATTGCTATTTTGGCAATTGAATTTCACTCCAGAACAAAATATGTGTTTTAGCGGACACTATTATACTTTGCCAGCCACAGCTGAAACCACAAATTTATGGTATTGCTATTTTGGCAATTGAATTTCACCCCAGAACAAAATATACCCTTTACGGACAGATTAACACTTGGCCTGCAACAGCTGGGACACCAGATTCAGGGTATTGCTATTTTGGCAATTTAATTTCACCCCAGAACAAAATATTTGTTTTGGCGGACACTATTATGCTTTGCCAGCCACAGCTGAAACCACTGATTTATAGTATTGCTATTTTGGCCATTGAATTTCACCCCAGAACAAAATATACCCTTTTACGGACAGATTAACACTTGGCCTGCAAAAGCTGGGACACCAGATTCAGGGTATTGCTATTTTGGCAATTGAATTTCACCCCAGAACAAAATATACCCTTTTAGGGACAGATTAACACTTGGCCTACAACAGCTGGGACACCAGATTCAGGGTATTGCTATTTTGGCAATTGAATTTCACCCCAGAACAAAATATGTGTTTTGGCGGACACTATTATACTTTGCCAGCCACAGCTGAAACCACTGATTTATGGTATTGCTATTTTGGCAATTGAATTTCACCCCAGAACAAAATATACCCTTTTACGGACAGATTAACACTTGGCCTGCAACAGCTAGGACAACAGATTCAGGGTATTGCTATTTTGGCAATTGAATTTCACCCCAGAACAAAATATGTGTTTTGGCGGACACTATTATACTTTGCCAGCCACAGCTGAAACCACTAATTTATGGTATTGCTATTTAGGCAATTTAATTTCACCCCAGAACAAAATATACCCTTTTACGGACAGATTAACACTTGGCCTGCAACAGCTGGGACACCAGATTCAGTGTATTGCTATTTTGGCAATTGAATTTCACCCCAGAACAAAATATATGTTTTGGCGGACACTATTATACTTTGCCAGCCACAGCTAAAACAACTGATTTATGGTATTGCTATTTTGGCAATTGAATTACACCCCAGAACAAAATATACCCTTTTACGGGCAGATTAACACTTGGCCTGCAACAGCTGGGACACCAGATTCAGTGTATTGCTATTTTGGCAATTGAATTTCACCCCAGTACAAAATATGTGTTTTGGCGGACACTATTATACTTTGCCAGCCACAGCTGAAACCACTGATTTATGGTATTGCTATTTTGGCAATTGAATTACACCCCAGAACAAAATATACCCTTTTACGGGCAGATTAACACTTGGCCTGCAACAGCTGGGACACCAGATTCAGTGTATTGCTATTTTGGCAATTGAATTTCACCCCAGTACAAAATATGTGTTTTGGCGGACACTATTATACTTTGCCAGCCACAGCTGAAACCACTGATTTATGGTATTGCTATTTTGGCAATTGAATTTCACCCCAGAACAAAATATACCCTTTTACGGACAGATTAACACTTGGCCTGCAATGGCTAGGACACCAGATTCAGGGTATTGCTATTTTGGCAATTGAATTTCACTCCAGAACAAAATATGTGTTTTGGCGGACACTATTATACTTTGCCAGCCACAGCTGAAACCACAAATTTATGGTATTGCTATTTTGGCAATTGAATTTCACCCCAGAACAAAATATACCCTTTTACGGACAGATTAACACTTGGCCTGCAACAGCTGGGACACCAGATTCAGGGTATTGCTATTTTGGCAATTTAATTTCACCCCAGAACAAAATATTTGTTTTGGCGGACACTATTATGCTTTGCCAGCCACAGCTGAAACCACTGATTTATAGTATTGCTATTTTGGCCATTGAATTTCACCCCAGAACAAAATATACCCTTTTACGGACAGATTAACACTTGGCCTGCAAAAGCTGGGACACCAGATTCAGGGTATTGCTATTTTGGCAATTGAATTTAACCCCAGAACAAAATATACCCTTTTAGGGACAGATTAACACTTGGCCTACAACAGCTGGGACACCAGATTCAGGGTATTGCTATTTTGGCAATTGAATTTCACCCCAGAACAAAATATATGTTTTGGCGGACACTATTATACTTTGCCAGCAACAGCTGTAACCACTGATTTATGGTATTGCTATTTTGGCAATTGAATTTCACTCCAGAACAAAATATACCCTTTTACGGACAGATTAACACTTGGCCTGCAACAGCTGGGACACCAGATTCAGGTGTTGCTATTTTGGCAATTGAATTTCACCCCAGAACAAAATATACCCTTTTACGGACAGATTAACACTTGGCCTGCAACAGCTGGGATGCCAGATTCAGGTGTTGCTATTTTGGCAATTTAATTTCACCCCAGAACAAAATATAAGTTTTGGCGGACACTATTATTCTTTGCCAGCCACATCTGAAACCACTGATTTTTTGGTATTGCTATTTTGGCAATTGCATTTCACCCCAGAACAAAATATACCCTTTTACGGACATATTAACACTTGGCCTGCAACAGATGGGACACCAGATTCAGGGTATTGCTATTTTGGCAAATGAATTTAACCCCAGAACAAAATATACCCTTTTACGGACAGATTAACACTTGGCCTACAAAAGCTGGGACACCAGATTCAGGGTATTGCTATTTTGGCAATTGAATTTCACCCCAGAACAAAATATATGTTTTGGCGGACACTATTATACTTTGCCAGCCACAGCTGAAACCACTGATTTATGGTATTGCTATTTTGGCAATTGAATTTCACCCCAGAACAAAATATACCCTTTTACGGACAGATTGACACTTGGCCTGCAAAAGCTGGGACAACAGATTCAGGATATTGTTATTTTGGCAATTGAATTTCACCCCAGAACAAAATATGTGTTTTGGCGGACACTATTATACTTTGCCAGCCACAGCTGAAACCACTAATTTATGGTATTGCTATTTTGGCAATTGAATTTCACCCGAGAACAAAATATACCCTTTTACGGACAGATTAACACTTGGCCTGCAACAGCTGGGACACCAGATTCAGGGTATTGCTATTTTGGCAATTGAATTTCACCCCAGAACAAAATATACCCTTTTACGGACAGATTAACACTTGGCCTGCAACAGCTAGGACACCAGATTCAGGGTGTTGCTATTTTGGCAATTGAATTTCACCCCAGAACCAAATATATGTTTTGGCGGACACTATTATACTTTGCCAGCAACAGCTGAAACCACTGATTTATGGTATTGCTATTTTGGCAATTGAATTTAACCCCAGAACAAAATATACCCTTTTACGGACAGATTAACACTTGGCCTGCAACAGCTGGGACAACAGATTCAGGGTATTGCTATTTTGGCAATTGAATTTCACACCAGAACAAAATATGTGTTTTGGCGGACACTATTATACTTTGCCAGCCACAGCTGAAACCACTAATTTATGGTATTGCTATTTTGGCAATTGAATTTCACTCCAGAACAAAATATAAATGCACTTTTAATAGTGGTCAGAGGTACCCAACGTGACCCACTATTAAAGAACTCAGTGGTGTCTATAAATTGAAGCTATTGACTGAGTGTACCTTATTTTATTTTTAAAACATAACGTTTAATAGTCATCCATTAAGAAAATGAGAAACTTTGTGTAGAACAATGCTAGTGATGCACTGCTTACATAATGAGATACTTGGTCTGGGTTGCAGCCAGGACCCTATGAGTATGAAGCGGTTGCTTATGTACAGGGGGGCGCTGTAGACTATACTAGTCAAGGTAAGGGTGCTCAGCCTAGGTTATATCCTTATATACAATAGTTCTTGATACTGGGAGAACCCTTAATGGCTGTAGTCGGAGCACCCGCCCTGAAAAGGGCGACCCCCAGCCGCAGGAACCTCGGGTCTAAAACTCCAGTTCCCTAGACAAAGTCCTTCCTAGAGTATCTAATGTCCGACGCGTTTCCCCATAAAGGATTATGGTTCTTCAGGGACAATAAGATGAACGCAGGAGCAACATGTGCAGTGGCAGCGTTTCCACACGCATAGTAAGGCAGTGGCAACATTTAGATCTAGATGTCTCTTTTTTAAAGCAAACTAACCCTGCCCATTTAGGTAATTAACCATTGGACATGAAGGGTGTGCTTTCTAAAGCCCTCCCATTGGCAGGTCAATGTAGTCCGAGGCGAAAACGCGCGATACTATGGACGCTGATGACAGCTGCACCAATTCCACAGCGCTTCGTCCTTAGCCGGAAGTGACGTCAACGGTGGGCGTATGAGTTGCTATGGGGATCTAAAACCGCGTCCCCGGCAGGTCCTTGCAGGACAACAATTTGTATACAATGTGTTTGTATACAGGTAACACATCAACACTAGGTACCCACAAAACTGCAGATTTCCGCAGAACCCTGCAGATCCAGGTGCCCATAATACTGCAGAACCCTATATAAATGACATGAGTGATCCCAAAACTGATAAGATAGGTCTCCCCTCTCTAGTTGACACATTTGGAGCTGATGATGACAATGATTAACAGCACCATATACATATCATCCATATATAGTATGTTTATATAATTATACACAATTTATTCAGAGTATCCAATTGGGGTCCTTTAAAGTGGGACTCAATACTGACTGTGCCCACAGATTGTATCCCCTTTAGCTGATGTAGATTGCCCTTTACTTGCTTCCCTTCAGTACCTGTATACGAACACATTGTATACAAATTGTTGTCCTGCAAGGACCTGCCGGGGACGCGGTTTTAGATCCCCATAGCAACTCATACGCCCACCGTTGATGTCACTTCCGGCTAAGGACGAAGCGCTGTGAAATTGGTGCAGCTTTTATCAGCGTCCATAGTATCGCGCGTTTTCGCCTCGGACTACATTGACCTGCCAATGGGAGGGCTTTAGAAAGCACACCCTTCATGTCCAATGGTTAATTACCTAAATGGGCAGGGTTAGTTTGCTTTAAAAAAGAGACATCTAGATCTAAATGTTGCCACTGCCTTACTATCCGTGCGGGAGCGCTGCCACGGCACATGTTGCTCCTGCGTTCATCTTATTGTCCCTGAAGAACCATAATCCTTTATGGGGAAACGCGTCGGACATTAGATACTCTAGGAAGGACTTTGTCTAGGGAACTGCAGTTTTAGACCCGAGGTTCCTGCGGCTGGGGGTCGCCCTTTTCGGGGCGGGTGCTCCGACTACAGCCATTATGGGTTCTCCCAGTATCAAGAACTATTGTATATAGGGATAGAACCTAGGCTGAGCACCCTTACCTTGACTAGTATAGTCTACAGCGCCCCCTGTACATAAGCAACCGCTTCATACTCATAAGGTCCTGGCTGCAACCCAGATCAAGTATCTGATTATGTAAGCAGTGCATCACTAGCATTGTTCTACACAAAGTGTATCATTTTCTTAATGAATGACTATTAAACGTTATGTTTTAAAAATAAAATAAGGTACACTCAGTCAATAGCTTCAGAACAAAATATACCCTTTTACGGACAGAATAACACTTTGCCTGCAACAGCTGGGACACCAGATTCAGGGTATTGCTATTTTGGCAATTGAATTTCACCCCAGAACAAAATATCCCCTTTTACGGAAAGATTAACACTTGGCCTGCAACAGCTGGGACAACAGATTCAGGATATTGTTATTTTGGCAATTGAATTTTACCCCAGAACAAAATATGTGTTTTGGCGGACACTATTATACTTTGCCAGCCACAGCTGAAACCACTAATTTATGGTATTGCTATTTTGGCAATTGAATTTCACCCCAGAACAAAATATACCCTTTTACGGACAGATTAACACTTGGCCTGCAACAGCTGGGACACCAGATTCAGTGTATTGCTATTTTGGCAATTGAATTTCACCCCAGAACAAAATATATGTTTTGGCGGACACTATTATACTTTGCCAGCCACAGCTGAAACCACTGATTTATGGTATTGCTATTTTGGCAATTGAATTTCACCATAGAACAAAATATACCCTTTTACGGACAGATTAACACTTGGCCTGCAACAGCTGGGACAACAGATTCAGGGTATTGCTATTTTGGCAATTGAATTTCACCCCAGTACAAAATATGTGTTTTGGCGGACACTATTATACTTTGCCAGCCACAGCTGAAACCACTGATTTATGGTATTGCTATTTTGGCAATTGAATTTCACCCCAGAACAAAATATACCCTTTTACGGACAGATTAACACTTGGCCTGCAACAGCTAGGACACCAGATTCAGGGTATTGCTATTTTGGCAATTGAATTTCACCCCAGAACAAAATATATGTTTTGGCGGACACTATTATACTTTGCCAGCCACAGCTGAAACCACTGATTTATGGTATTGCTATTTTGGCAATTGAATTACACCCCAGAACAAAATATACCCTTTTATGGACAGATTAACACTTGGCCTGCAACAGCTGGGACACCAGATTCAGTGTATTGCTATTTTGGCAATTGAATTTCACCCCAGTACAAAATATGTGTTTTGGCGGACACTATTATACTTTGCCAGCCACAGCTGAATCCTCTGATTTATGGTATTGCTATTTTGGCAATTGAATTTCACCCCAGAACAAAATATACCCTTTTACGGACAGATTAACACTTGGCCTGCAATGGCTAGGACACCAGATTCAGGGTATTGCTATTTTGGCAATTTAATTTCACCCCAGAACAAAATATATGTTTTGGCGGACACTATTATACTTTGCCAGCCACAGCTGAAACCACTGATTTATGGTATTGCTATTTTGGCAATTGAATTTCACCCCAGAACAAAATATACACTTTTACGGACAGATTAACACTTGGCCTGCAACAGCTGGGACAACAGATTCAGGGTATTGCTATTTTGGCAATTGAATTTCACTCCAGAACAAAATATGTGTTTTGGCGGACACTATCATACTTTGCCAGCCACAGCTGAAACCACAAATTTATGGTATTGCTATTTTGGCAATTGAATTTCACCCCAGAACAAAATATACCCTTTTACGGACAGATTAACACTTGGCCTGCAACAGCTGGGACAACAGATTCAGGGTATTGCTATTTTGGCAATTGAATTTCACCCCAGAACAAAATATATGTTTTGGCGGACACTATTATACTTTGCCAGCCATTGCTGAAACCACTGATTTATGGTATTGCTATTTTGGCAAGTGAATTTCACCCCAAAACAAAATATATGTTTTGGCGGACATTATTATAGTTTGCCAGCCAGTGTTGGGACACCAGATTTAGGGGATTGCTATTTTGGCAATTGCATTTCACCACAGAAAATAATCTATCCTTTGCCAGACAGCAGACAGTATTATACTAGGCTTGCCAAAGCTGGAACACCAGATTTAGGGGATTGGTATTTTGGCAATTGTATTTAACCCCTTAATAAAATATATAAATTGCTATCCTGAGTTTCTAGGGGTGACAATTAGCACAGCCATGCCCCTTATGTAAGATATAGCAAAAAAAAAAACTAGTATTGATGGATTGATGGACTTGGTGGCAGCTTCTTCTGGTGCACCACAAGTCACAAAATGGCCGCCGATCACCCGAGAAAAAAATTGACAGAAAAACGCTCTGTGCAGCCTAAAAACCATTGAGCAAGTAACTAGCAGAAGTTGAATCATTCACAGCTGTAGATCGATCACTTCATTAGGTGCTTTTGCTGACTTTTCCCTGCCTAATCTCGCCCTCACAGCAGCTGCGTCCTCTCGCTGCACTAATCAGAGCAGTGTGACATGCGGCGCTATGTGACTCCAGCTTAAATAGAGGCTGGGTCACATGCTGCACTTCACCAATCACAGCCATGCCATTAGTAGGCCTGACTGTGATGGGCTCTCAAGGCAAGAAGTAAAACGCTAGCTGATTGGCTGCTGTGCAGCCCTTCAGAAAGCAGGAAGAAATCGCCGAACAACGAACCCGAACCCGAATTTTTTTGAAAATGTTCGGGTTCTGTTCCGTGTCCCGAACACTCCAAAATTCGGTACAAACCCGAACTATTCTCGAACTGTTTGCTCAACACTACTCATGAGAGAACTATCATCTGCAGCAAACTATGATGAAGTTAAAGCAAGAAGTAGAATGAACGAGATTTTTATGAGAGACTATACTAAATCCTTAGATGGAACCACTATCTCAAGTGGGACTTCCGTCACTAGCAGAAGTGCCAGCCACATATCAGAGTCCTCAAGTACTTTGACCAAAAGAGAGGAATTAGCGGAATACTAGGCCCAGCACCAAACAATATAAGCTTATGGCTGAATCATCAAAACAAACAAAAATTTCCATCTAAAAATAGAGATAACCCTTAAAACATATGTATATTTTATTCGAATCTTCTTAAAAGAAACCAATTTCCCAGAAATGTGATAAAGTTACAGTGAACGGCGTCACCAATATTACATACTAGATAGCAGAGGAAGGAAGCAATAAGCTACACAGTGAGGGGGTGGGGCATACTTGCAATGATGACCCCTAATGGTGGGGACTCCCTGTCCTCGTACCTGGGCTAATACACCCTATCCGGCCCTAACAGGGTCCTAGGTGATATCCCTACCCCCTTTTTATCAGGAAAAAAAATTGGGGGGATACATCTAGATCGAGATAGACTGTGAAACAGCCAAGGAATGGGAGCACCTATCTGTCATATCTCATGAAATGTCCCCGCCGAAGGAGTTTAGTGTTGGACTGTTGATGAGCTATGATTGTTCCGAAGCCTTGGTACCACGAAAGGTACTCACAGGAGGAAATGTTGAACCCTACGCTGTTCAAACTGACCTAGGATAGGGTGCTGTTGGAGGAAAACAGCAGATTGCAAACTCAAGACAGATGACAGGATTGTGGCATTGCATATCTGTCCAAGAGTTGCCAACGGTAAGTCCAGTGAAAGTAATCAAAATCCTTGAATCCAACTTTGCAGACATAAGTTCTAAAGAAAAGAGTGTATCCCAAGTAGACAAAGTTTATACACACTCTAGAAGAAAGTTTTCAGCAGAATCAACAAGGTCATCTTGAAATGCCCTTACCTTTTAGAGAACTACCTCGTCTGCCAAATAACAGAGATCTTGCCCTAGCAAGGTTGAAATGTTTGAAGTAAAAGATGGGAAGAGATCCCAAATACAATTAGTATTATTTGAAATTCATGGAAGGCATCCTTGAAGAAGGAAATGCAGAGAAAGTTAACAACCAACCTAAAGAAGGAAAAGTGTGATAAGGTGTTTACTAGTGATGAGAGCACCACGTGTATTTGTCGCATTGCTCGAGTCTCCTTCCCGCATGTTTGGCGCCTTCTAAGCAGCCAATCAAGGTCCAGGTAAGTAATTCCCCTCAGTGTAAGGTCATAGCAATGTTAGCTGTAAGCCTTACACTGATTGGCTGGCCGGAGCACGTGATACCATTTCATATAGGAGCTGAGGTCCGGCGCTCGGGTCATTCAGCGTCAGGGAGAGCAGACAGTAGGCAGGGATATATAGAGTTTTGCTCTAAACTTACTGATTTCACTCCAAAAACCTTATTGAAAGACCTAACAGTTCTTTTAAGGACTAGAGTGTGTGTTTGACAGCAGTGCAGCACCTTTTATTTTTTATTTTAAGAAGGGTTTGCTTCAGAACAGCAGCATCAGGGACAGGCGTCACCAAGAAGGGACAGATTTGATATCTTTGAAAAGAGAGAAAGATTTCCGATTAGTGACATCTACAATACGCCATCATTAAGCAGTGTGTTGGGCAGATATGATAAAAAGGGGCTTATTCACTACAGTGTTCCTTGGTACTGTGATATACACTGCATCATAATAAAGCAGTGTGTTGGGCGAGACGCGAGATTTCCTGTGAACGCGCGCACGCGTTCCGCCAGCCCCATTCACACTGAATGGGTCCGCATCTATTCCGCTGAATTGCGGAATAGATGCGGACATTTATGGCGGACGTGTGAATGGGGCCTTACTACTTTTTTTTTTGCACATTTTTTTGGCAGAGATTTATTCATCCACATTGATCGATGCGAATGAGGAAATCTGTGCCGTTCATTTGTTTTTTTTTTGCACATTTTTGGGCAGAGATTTTTTCATCCACATTGATCGATGCGAATGAGGAAATCTGTGCCGTTCATTTTTTTTTTTTCATCCCGGAGGCTGAACGGAAAAAAAAAAATCTCATTACCCGTATGCTCAATATAAGGAGAATCGCAGAAACTCCTAATGCTGGCCATACGTGTAATGATTGCGGAGACCCTAAAATGCCAGAGCAGTACAAAAACCTCACATGTGACCCCATTTTAGAAAGAAGACACCCCAAGGTATTCCGTGAGGGGTATGGTGAGTTCATGTAAAATTTTATTTTTTGTCACAAGTTAGTGGAATATGAGACTTTATAAAAAAATATATATATATATATATCAATTTCCGCTAACTTGTGCCAAAAAAAAAAACATTCTCACCATGCCCCTCACAGAATACCTTGGGGTGTCTTCTTTCCAAAATGGGGTCACTTGTGGGGTGTTTATACTGCCCTGGCATTTTAGGGGTCCTAAAGCGTGAGAATCCAAATGTGTAAAAATGCCCTGTGAAATCCTAAAGGTACTCATTGGAATTTGGGCCCCTTTGTGCATTTTGGCTGCAAAAAAGTGGCACACATGTGGTATCACGGTACTCAGGAGAAGTAGGCAATGAGTTTTGGGGTGTCTTTTTATATATACCCATACTTTGTGTGAGAAATATCGCTGTAAACGACAACTTTTTAATTTTTTTTATACAAAGTTGTCAGTTTACCGAGATATTTCTCTCACCCAGCATGGGTATATGTAAAAATACACCCCAAACCACATTGCCCTACTTCTCCTGAGTACGGCGATACCACATGAGTGACACTTTTTTGCACCCTGGGGTGCGCAAAGGGGCCCAAATTCCAACGAGTACCTTTAGGTTTTACAGGATTGCTCACATTTTAGCCCCCCCCAAAATGCCAGAACAGTACAAACACCCCACAAATGACCTCATTTTGGAAAGAAGACACCCCAAGGTACTCACTGAGGGGCATAGGGAGTCCATGAAAAATTTAACTTTATTGTCAAAAGTTAGCAGAAAGGGAGACTTTGTGAGAAAAAACAATAAAAAAATCAATTTCCGCTAACTTGTGCCAAAAAAAAAATCTTTTATGAACTCGCCATGCCCCTCACGGAATACCTTGGGGTGTCTTCTTTCCAAAATGGGGTCACATGTGGGGTATTTATACTGCCCTGGCATTTTAGAGGCCCTAAAGCGTGAGAAGAAAAATGCGTAAAAATGCCCTCCTAAAAGGTACTCATTGGTTTAGGGCCCTTTGCACATCTTGGCTGCAAAAGTGTCACACATGTGGTATCGCAGTACTCAGGAGAAGTAGGGAAATGTTTTTTGGGGTGTATTTTTACATATACCCATGCTGGGTGAGAGAAATATCTCTGTAAATGACAACTTTGTATAACATTTTTTAAAAAGTTGTCATTTACAGAGATATTTCTCACACCCAGCATGGGTATATATAACAATACACCCCAAAACACATTGCCCTACTTCTCCTGAGTACGGCAATACCACATGTGTGACACTTTTTTGCAGCCAAGATGCGCAAAGGGGCCTTAAAACCAATGAGTACCTTTAGGATTTTACAGGGCATTTTTACGCATTTTGGATTCTCACGCTTTAGGGCCCATAAAATGCCAGGGCAGTATAAATACCCCACATGTGACCCCATTTTGGAAAGGAGACACCCCAAGGTATTCTGTGAGGCGCATGGCGAGTTCACAGAAATTTTTTTTTTTTGGCACAAGTTAGCGGAAATTGATATATTTTTTTTTTGTTTTTTGTTTTTTTACAAAGTCTCATATTTCACTAACTTGTGTCAAAAAATAAAATTTTACATGAACTCGCCATACCCCTCACGGAATACCTTGGGATGTCTTCTTTCTAAAATGGGGTCACTTGTGGGGTATTTATACTGCCCTGGCATTTTAGGGGCCCCTAAAGCGTGAGAAGAAGTCTGGAATCCAAATGTGTAAAAATGCCCTGTGAAATCCTAAAGGTACTCATTGGAATTTGGGCCCTTTGCATCTTGGCTGCAAAAAGTGTCACACATGTGGTATCGCCGTACTCAGGAGAAGTAGGGCAATGTGTTGGGGTGTATTTTACATATACCCATGCTGGGTGTGAGAAATATCTCTGTAAATGACAACTTTTTAAAATTTTTTATACAAAGTTGTCAGTTTACAGAGATATTTCTCTCACTCAACATGGGTATATGTAAAAATACACCCCAAAACACATTGCCCTACTTCTCCTGAGTATGGCGATACCACATGTGTGACACTTTTTTGCAGCCTGGGTGCGCAAAGGGGCCCAAATTCCAACGAGTACATTTAGCTTTCACATGGCTGCTCACAATTTAGCCCCGTCCAAAATGCCAGAACAGTAAACACACCCCACAAATGACCCCATTTCGGAAAGTAGACACCCCAAGGTATTCACTGAGGGGCATAGTGAGTCCGTGGGAGATTTTATTTATTTTTTTGCCAGAAGTTAGCAGAAATGGAAACTTTATTATTTTTATTTTTTTCCTCAGAAAGTGTAATTTTCCGCTAACTTGTGAAAAAAAATTAAATCATGCATGAACTCACCATGCCCCTCCGCGAATACTTTGGGGTGTCTTCTTTATAAAATGGTGTCATTTGGGGGGTATTTATACTTTCCTGGCATTCTAGCACCTCAAGAAACATGACAGGTGCTCAGAATGTCAGAGCTGCTTCAAAATGCGGAAATTCACTTTTTTGCACCATAGTTTGTAAACGCTATAACCTTTACCCAAACCAATAAATATACACTTATTGGATTTTTTTTATCAAAGACATGTAGAACAATAAATTTTGAGAAAAATTTATATAGAAATGTAGTTTTTTTAAAAAAAAATTACAACAGAAAGTGAAAAATGTCATTTTTTTGCAAAAATTTCGGTAATTTTTGATTAATAGCAAAAAAAGTAAAAATGTCAGCAGCAATGAAATACCACCAAATGAAAGCTCTATTAGTGAGAAGAAAAGGAGGTAAAATTCATTTGGGTGGTAAGTTGCATGACGGAGCAATAAACGGTGAAAATAGTGTAGTGCAGAATTGTAAAAAGTGGCCTGGTCATTAAGGGTGTTTAAGCTAGGGGGGCTGAAGTGGTTAATTACTCCAGCAGAGAGTAATTTATATTTTGGCCATAGTTAACTAATTTTGGGCACATATTTGTGTGCGTTTAGGCGGCAACTGTATATACAGTATTCCCGCAGAGAATACATTTTGTTTGGGACAAATTTGTATCCAATATAGAACTTTATCCGAATACAGTGTGTATTGTCAAAATTACAATATCTCTGAGCTAGTGTAGTGCCGAAATTCTGTATTTTTCTGTATCCAGCACATCACAGCAAGCCAATACAGTGTGTATTCTAAAAATTACATTATATCTGGGCTATTGTACTCCTGAAAATCTTTATTTTTCTGTATACAGTACATTACAGCAAGCCAAAACAGTGTGTACTGTAAAAATTTCATCATCTGTGGCCTACTGTAGTGCCAAAAATTTGTATTTCTCTGTCTCCAGTACATTACAGCAAGCCAATACCGTGTGTATTGTAAAAATTTCATTATTTGTGACCAACTGTAGTGCTAAAAATTTGTATTTCTTTGTCTCCAGAATATTACAGCAAGCTAATACAGTGTGTATTGTAAAAATTACATTTTTTCTGAGCTAGTGTAGTGCCAAATATTTGTATTTGTCTACAGTACATTACAGCAAGCCAATACAGTGTGTACTGTAAAAAAGTCATTATCTGCAGCCTACTGTAGTGCCGAAAATTAGCATTTTTCTATATCCAGTACTTTCCTGCATCAGAAAACTGTGTCTTTAGCGGACAGTAAAACAATCTGCGACATATCTACAGACAAAACCATTAATATGAAGAAGGCGAGCACAAAGGTAGGGGGAAGTGGGCGTGATGCTGATGGTGCAAGCAGAGGCCGTGGCCCTGGGTAATATGCTGATGGTGCAAGCAGAGGCCGTGGCCCTGGGCGCAATGAAACTGTGCCTGCTGCCAGTGCACTAGAAAAAACAAAAAAATCCACCTTACCCAGCTTCATGTCCAAGTGAGCTGGGCGATGCAGAACAACACTGTCCAAGTTGGACCAGTGCGAACAGGTGGTCGGTTGGATTGCAGAAGATAATGCTTCCAGTCGGTTAAGCACCACCCTCTCTTCCATGAAGTCCAATCTCTGTAGCTAAGAGTCTGGTCCACCAAATCCTCACTCTGAATCCTCCTTTCTCCCACTATGTCGCGTCTGGCCAAACAAGTGATCCCACACTCGGATATTCGCATGACCTCTTTTCATCGCCAGTACTTGGTTTGGCTCTCTCGCCAAGCACGGATGAAGAGGTACCTGAGATATTGTGTAGTGATGAGCGAGCACCAAAGTGTTCGGGTGTTCAGGTACTCAGTCCGAACACATAGTGATATTCGTGCGCTCGGCCGAGCACCCGAGAATAATGGAAGTCAATGGGAGACAACCAGGCAACCAATGCTCGGATGAGGGGAGGGTGCCTGGTCTACTGGAAAAGGTCAGAAAGTGACAGAAACACCACCAAAATGGGGAAAATGTCTGAGTACATCTTGGACTTAATGTTGCAGCTGGGAACCATATTGTCCTAGTTGTCCGCCATTTTTACATAGCGACAAAGTCCCGCCTAAAATCCCTCCCCATCAAAAAAAAAGACATTTTTAGAGGTAAAATTGTTCGGAAACATTCTTTCCTGGATATTGTTCCTACAGGTGTTCAGACGGTATAAAGCATTGGAGGTGAGGGCCTGAAGTCTAGCGAACCCCATAAGTCATTGCAGTGATGGGCTACAGGTGAGCAGAACTTACAAAGCATTGGAGGTGAGGGCCTGAAGCCTAGAGAACCCCATAAAACATTGCAGTGATGGGCTACAGGTGAGCAGACAGTATAAAGCATTGGAAGTGAGGGCCTGAAGCCTAGCGATCCCCATAAAACATTGCAGTGATGATGTACAGGTGAGCAGACGGTATAAAGCATTGGAGGTGAGGGCCTGAAGAGTAGCAAACCCCATAAATCATTGCTGTGATGAGTTACAGGTAAGAAGATGGTATAAAGCATTGGAGGTGAGGGCCTGAAGCCTAGTTAATCCCATAAAATTTTGCAGTGATAGGCTACAGGTGAGCATATCTTATAAAGCATTGGAGGTGAGGGCCTGAAGCCTAGAGAACCCCATAAAATATTGCAGTGATGGCCTACAGGTGAGCAGATGGTATAAAGCAATGGAGGTGAGGGCCTGAAGCCTAGCGAACCCCATAAATCATTGCAGTGATGGCCTACAGGTGAGCAGACGGTATAAAGCATTGGAGGTGAGGGCCTGAAGCTTAGCGAACCCCATAAACCATTGTTGTGATGGGCTACAGGTGAGCAGATGGCATAAAGCATTGTAGGTGAGTGCCTGAAGCCTAAATAACCCCATAAAATAGTGCAGTGATAGGCTACAGGTAAGCAGACCTTATAAAGCATTGGAGGTAAGGGCCTGCAGCCTAGCGAACCACATAAATCATCGCAGTGATAGCCTACAGGTGAGCAGACGGTATAAAGCAATGGAGGTGAGGGCCTGAAGCCTAGCGAACCCCATAAATCATTGCAGTGATGGCCTACAGGTGAGCAGATGGTATAAAGCATTGGAGGTGAGGGCCTAAAGCCTATTGAACCCCATAAAATATTGCAGTGATAGGCTACAGGAGAACAGACCTTATAAAGCATTGAAGGTGAGGGCCTGCAGTCTAGAGAACCCCATAAAATATTGCAGTGATAGGCTACAGGTGAGCAGACCTTATAAAGCATTGGAGGTAAGGGCCTGCAGTCTAGAGAACCCCATAAAATATTGCAGCGATAGGCTACAGGTGAGCAGACCTTATAAAGTATTGGAGGTGAGGGCCTGAAGCCTAGCGAACCCCATAAATCATTGCAGTGATGAGCTACAGGTGAGCATACGGTATAAAGCATTGGAGGTGAGGGCCTGAAGCCTAGCGAACCCCATAAATAATTCCAGTGATGAGCTACAGGTGAGCAGATGGTATAAAGCATTGGAGGTGAGGGCCTGAAGCCTAGTGAACCCCATAAAACATTGCTGTGATGAGGTACAGCTGAGCAGACGGTATAAAGCATTGGAGGTGAGGGCCTAAAGCCTAGCAAACCCTATAAATCAATGCACTGATGGGCTACAGGTGAGCAGATGGTATAAAGCATGGGAGGTGAGGGCCAGAAGCCTAGTTTACCCCATAAAATATTGCAGTGATAGGCTACAGGTGAGCAGATCTTATAACGCATTGGAGGTGAGGGCCTGAAGCCTAGCAAACCCTATAAATCAATGCACTAATGGGCTACAGGTGAGCAGATGGTATAAAGCATTGGAGGTGAGGGCCTGAAGCCTACAGAACCCCATAAAATATTGCAGTGATAGGCTGCAGGTAAGCAGACTTTATAAAGCATTGGAGGTGAGGGCCTGGAGCCTAGTGAACCCCATGAATCATTGCAGTGATGGCCTACAGGTGAGCATACGGCATAACGCATTGGAGGTAAGGGCCTGAAACCTAGCAAACCCCATAAATCATTGCAGTGAAGGGCTACAGGTGAGCAGACGGTATAAAGCAATGGAGGTGAGGGCCTGAAGCCTAGCGAACCCCATAAATCATTGCAGTGATGGCCTACAGGTGAGCAGACGGTATAAAGCATTGGAGATGAGGGTCTGAAGCCTATTGAACCCCAGAAAATATTGCAGTGATAGGCTACAGGTGAGCAGACCTTATAAAGCATTGGAGAGGGGGGCCTGCAGTCTAAAGAACCCCATAAAATATTGCCGTGATAGGCTACAGGTGAGCAGACCTCATAAAGCATTGCAGGTGAGGGCCTGAAGCCTAGCAAACAACATAAAACATTGCAGTGATAGCCTACAGGTGAGCAGACGGTATAAAGCTTTGAAGGTGAGGGCCTGAAGCCTAGAAAACCCCGTAAAACATTGCAGTGATGGCCAACAGGTGAGCATACGGCATAAAGCATTGGAGGTAAGGGCCTGAAACCTAGCGAACCCCATAAATCATTGCAGTGAAGGGCTACAGGTGAGCAGAACTTATAAAGCTTAGGAGGTGAGGGCCTGAAGCCTAGCGAACCCCATAAATCTTTGCAGTATTGGCCTACAGGTGAGCAGACGGTATAAAGCATTGGAGGTGAGGGCCTGAAGCCTAGCGAACCCCATAAATCATTGCAGTGATGGCCTACAGGTGAGCAGACATTATAAAGCTTTGGATGTGAGGGCCTGAAGACTAGCGAACCCCATAAATCATTGCAGTGATGAGCTACAGGTGAGCATACGGTATAAAGCATTGGAGGTGAGGGCCTGAAGCCTAGCGAACCCCATAAATAATTCCAGTGATGAGCTACAGGTGAGCAGATGGTATAAAGCATTGGAGGTGAGGGCCTGAAGCCTAGTGAACCCCATAAAACATTGCTGTGATGAGGTACAGCTGAGCAGACGGTATAAAGCATTGGAGGTGAGGGCCTAAAGCCTAGCAAACCCTATAAATCAATGCACTGATGGGCTACAGGTGAGCAGATGGTATAAAGCATGGGAGGTGAGGGCCAGAAGCCTAGTTTACCCCATAAAATATTGCAGTGATAGGCTACAGGTGAGCAGATCTTATAACGCATTGGAGGTGAGGGCCTGAAGCCTAGCAAACCCTATAAATCAATGCACTAATGGGCTACAGGTGAGCAGATGGTATAAAGCATTGGAGGTGAGGGCCTGAAGCCTACAGAACCCCATAAAATATTGCAGTGATAGGCTGCAGGTAAGCAGACTTTATAAAGCATTGGAGGTGAGGGCCTGGAGCCTAGTGAACCCCATGAATCATTGCAGTGATGGCCTACAGGTGAGCATACGGCATAACGCATTGGAGGTAAGGGCCTGAAACCTAGCAAACCCCATAAATCATTGCAGTGAAGGGCTACAGGTGAGCAGACGGTATAAAGCAATGGAGGTGAGGGCCTGAAGCCTAGCGAACCCCATAAATCATTGCAGTGATGGCCTACAGGTGAGCAGACGGTATAAAGCATTGGAGATGAGGGTCTGAAGCCTATTGAACCCCAGAAAATATTGCAGTGATAGGCTACAGGTGAGCAGACCTTATAAAGCATTGGAGAGGGGGCCTGCAGTCTAAAGAACCCCATAAAATATTGCCGTGATAGGCTACAGGTGAGCAGACCTCATAAAGCATTGCAGGTGAGGGCCTGAAGCCTAGCAAACAACATAAAACATTGCAGTGATAGCCTACAGGTGAGCAGACGGTATAAAGCTTTGAAGGTGAGGGCCTGAAGCCTAGAAAACCCCGTAAAACATTGCAGTGATGGCCAACAGGTGAGCATACGGCATAAAGCATTGGAGGTAAGGGCCTGAAACCTAGCGAACCCCATAAATCATTGCAGTGAAGGGCTACAGGTGAGCAGAACTTATAAAGCTTAGGAGGTGAGGGCCTGAAGCCTAGCGAACCCCATAAATCTTTGCAGTATTGGCCTACAGGTGAGCAGACGGTATAAAGCATTGGAGGTGAGGGCCTGAAGCCTAGCGAACCCCATAAATCATTGCAGTGATGGCCTACAGGTGAGCAGACATTATAAAGCTTTGGATGTGAGGGCCTGAAGACTAGCGAACCCCATAAAACATTGCAGTAATGGCCTACAGGTGAGCAGACAGTATAAAGCATTGGAGGTGAGGGCTGAAGCCTAGCGAACCCCATAAATCATTGCAGTGATGGCCTACAGGTGAGCAGACATTATAAAGCTTTGGATGTGAGGGCCTGAAGCCGAGCGAACCCCATAAAACATTGCAGTGATAGCCTACAGGTGAGCAGACAGTATAAAGCATTGGAGGTGAGGGCCTGAAGCCTAGAAAACCGCGTAAAACATTGCAGTGATGGCCAACAGGTGAGCATACGGCATAAAGCATTGGAGGTAAGGGCCTGAAACCTAGCGAACCCCATAAATCATTGCAGTGAAGGGCTACAGGTGAGCAGAACTTATAAAGCATTGGAGGTGAGGGCATGAGGCCTAGAGAACCCCATAAAACATTGCAGTGATAGACTACAGGTGAGAAGACGGTATAAAGCTTAGGAGGTGAGGGCCTGAAGCCTAGCGAACCCCATAAATCTTTGCAGTAATGGCCTACAGGTGAGCAGACGGTATAAAGCATTGGAGGTGAGGGCCTGAAGCCTAGCAAACCCCATAAATCATTGCAGTGATGGCCTACAGGTGAGCAGACATTATAAAGCTTTGGATGTGAGGGCCTGAAGACTAGCGAACCCCATAAAACATTGCAGTAATGGCCTACAGGTGAGCAGATGGTATAAAGCATTGGAGGTGAGGGCCTGAAGCCTAGCGAACCCCATAAATCATTGCAGTGATGGCCTACAGGTGAGCAGACATTATAAAGCTTTGGATGTGAGGGCCTGAAGCCGAGCGAACCCCATAAATCATTGCAGTGATGGCCTACAGATGAGCAGACATTATAAAGCATTGGAGATGAGGGTCTGAAGCCTAGCGAACCCCATAAAACATTGCAGTGATGAGCTACAGGGGAGCAGACGGTAAAAAGCATTGGAAGTGAGGGCCTGAAGCCTAGTGAACCCAATAAGATATTGCAGTGATGGCCTACAGGTGAGCAGACGGTATAAAGCAGGCATGCTCAACCTGCAGCCCTCCAGCTGTTGCAAAACTACAACTCCCATCATTCCCTGACAGCCTACAGCTTTTATCCTACAGAAGGGCATCGTGGGAGTTGTAGTTTTACAACAGCTGGAGGGCCGCAGGTTGAGCATCCCTGGTATAAAGCATTGGAGGTCAGGGCCTGAAAGCTAGCGATCCCCATAAAACATTGCAGTGATGGGGTACAGTTGAGCAGACTTTATAAAGCATTGGAGGTGAGGGCCTGAAGCCTAGCGAACCCCATAAATCATTGTAGTGATGGGCTACAGGTAAGCAGATCTTATAAAGCATTGGAGGTGAGGGCCTGAAGCCTAGAGAACCCCATAAAATATTGCAGTGATAGGCTACAGGTAAGTAGACCTTATAAAGCATTGGAGGTGAGGGCCTGGAGCCTAGCGAACCCCATAAATAATTGCAGTGATGGCCTACAGGTGAGCAGATGGTATAAAGCAATGGAGGTGAGGGCCTGAAGCCTAGCGAACCCCATAAATCATTGCAGTGATGGCCTACAGATGAGCAGACGGTATAAAGCATTGGAGGTGAGGGCCTGAAGCCTAGCGAACCCCATAAATCAATGTTGTGATGGGCTACATGTGAGCAGATGGTATAAAGCATTGTAGGTGAGAGCCTGAAGCCTAAATAACCCCATTAAATATTGCAGTGATAGGCTACAGGTAAGCAGACCTTATAAATCATTGGAGGTGAGGGCCTGCAGACTAGCGAACCCCATAAATCATTGCAGTGATAGCCTACAGGTGAGCAGACGGTATAAAGCAATGGAGGTGAGGGCCTGAAGCCTAGCGAACCCCATAAATCATTGCAGTGATGGTCTACAGGTGAGCAGACGGTAAAAAGCATTGGAGGTGAGGGCCTAAAGCCTATTGAACCCCATAAAATATTGCAGTGATAGGCTACAGGTGAACAGACCTTATAAAGCATTGGAGGTGAGGGCCTGCAGTCTAGAGAACCCCAAAAAATATTGCAGTGATAGGATACAGGTGAGCAGACCTTATAAAGCATTGGAGGTGAGGGCCTGCAGTTTAGAGAACCCCATAAAATATTGCAGTGATAGGCTACAGGTGAGCAGACCTTATAAAGCATTGGAGGTGAGGGCCTGAAGCCTAGCGAACCCCATAAATCATTGCAGTGATGAGCTACAGGTGAGCATACGGTATAAAGCATTGGAGGCGAGGGCCTGAAGCCTAGCGGACCCCATAAATAATTGCAGTGATGAGCTACAGGTGAGCAAGTGGTATAAAGCATGGGAGGTGAGGGCCTGAAGCCTAGTGAACCCCATAAAACATTGCTGTGATGAGGTACAGCTGAGCAGATGGTATAAAGCATTGGAGGTGAGGGCCTGAAGCCTAGCAAACCCTATAAATCAATGCACTGATGGGTTACAGGAAAGCAAGTGGTATAAAGCATGGGAGGTGAGGGCCTGAAGCCTAGTTTTCCCCATAAAATATTGCAGTGATAGGCTGCAGGTAAGCAGACTTTATAAAGCATTGGAGGTGAGGGCCTGGAGCCTAGTGAACCCCATAAAATATTGCAGTGATAGGCTACAGGTGAGCAGACCTTATAAAGCATTGGAGGTGAGGGCCTGGAGCCTAGTGAACCCCATGAATCATTGCAGTGATGGCCTAAAGGTGAGCATACGGCATAAAGCATTGGAGTTAAGGGCCTGAAACCTAGCGAACCCCATAAATCATTGCAGTGAAGGGCTACAGGTGAGCAGAACTTATAAAGCATTGGAGGTGAGGGCATGAGGCCTAGAGAACCCCATAAAACATTGCAGTGATAGACTACAGGTGAGAAGACGGTATAAAGCTTAGGAGGTGAGGGCCTGAAGCCTAGCGAACCCCATAAATCTTTGCAGTAATGGCCTAAAGGTGAGCAGACGGTATAAAGCATTGGAGGTGAGGGCTTGAAGCCTAGTGAACCCCATAAATCATTGCAGTGATGGCCTACAGGTGAGCAGACATTATAAAGCTTTGGATGTGAGGGCCTGAAGACTAGCGAACCCCATAAAACATTGCAGTAATGGCCTACAGGTGAGCAGACGGTATAAAGCATTGGAGGTGAGGGCCTGAAGCCTAGCGAACCCCATAAATCATTGCAGTGATGGCCTACAGGTGAGCAGACATTATAAAGCTTTGGATGTGAGGGCCTGAAGCCGAGCGAACCCCATAAATCATTGCAGTGATGGCCTGCAGGTGAGCAGACATTATAAAGCATTGGAGATGAGGGTCTGAAGGCTAGCGAACCCCATAAAACATTGCAGTGATGAGCTACAGGTGAGCAGATCTTATAAAGCATTGGAGGTGAGGGCCTGAAGCCTAGAGAACCCCATAAAATATTGCAGTGATAGGCTACAGGTAAGTAGACCTTATAAAGCATTAGAGGAGAGGGCCTGGAGCCTAGCGAACCCCATAAATAATTGCAGTGATGGCCTACAGGTGAGCAGATGGTATAAAGCATTGGAAGTGAGGGCCTGAAGCCTAGTGAACCCAATAAAATATTGCAGTGATGGCCTACAGGTGAGCAGACGGTATAAAGCATTGGAGGTGAGGGCCTGAAGCCTAGCGAACCCCATAAATCATTGCAGTGATGGGCTACAGGTGAGCAGATCTTATAAAGCATTGGAGGTGAGGGCCTGAAGCCTAGAGAACCCCATAAAATATTGCAGTGATAGGCTACAGGTAAGTAGACCTTATAAAGCATTAGAGGAGAGGGCCTGGAGCCTAGCGAACCCCATAAATAATTGCAGTGATGGCCTACAGGTGAGCAGATGGTATAAAGCAATGGATGTGAGGGCCTGAAGCCTAGCGAACCCCATAAATAATTGCAGTGATGGCCTACAGATGAGCAGACGGTGTAAAGCATTGGAGGTGAGGGCCTGAAGCCTAGCGAACCCCATAAATCATTGCAGTGATGGTCTACAGGTGAGCAGACGGTATAAAGCATTGGAGGTGAGGGCCTAAAGCCTATTGAACCCCATAAAATATTGCAGTGATAGGCTACAGGTGAACAGACCTTATAAAGCATTGGAGGTGAGGGCCTGCAGTCTAGAGAACCCCATAAAATATTGCAGTGATAGGCTACAGGTGAGCAGACCTTATAAAGCATTGGAGGTGAGGGCCTGCAGTCTAGAGAACCCCATAAAATATTGCAGTGATAGGCTACAGGTGAGCAGACCTTATAAAGCATTGGAGGTGAGGGCCTGAAGCCTAGCGAATCCCATAAATCAGGCATGCTCAACCTGCGGCCCTCCAGCTGTTGCAAAACTACAACTCCCATCATTCCCTGACAGCCTACAGCTATTATCCTACAGAAGGGCATCATGGGAGTTGTAGTTTTACAACAGCTGGAGGGCCGCAGGTTGAGCATCCCTGCCATAAATCATTGCAGTGATGAGCTACAGGTGAGCATACGGTATAGAGCATTGGAGGCGAGGGCCTGAAGCCTAGCGAACCCCATAAATAATTGCAGTGATGAGCTACAGGTGAGCAGATGGTATAAAGCATTGGAGGTGAGGGCCTGAAGCCTAGTGAACCCCATAAAACATTGCTGTGATGAGGAACAGCTGAGCAGACGGTATAAAGCATTGGAGGTGAGGGCCTGAAGCCTAGCAAACCCTATAAATCAATGCACTGATGGGCTACAGGTGAGCAGATGGTATAAAGCATGGGAGGTGAGGGCCTAAAGCCTAGATTTCCCCATAAAATATTGCAGTGATAGGCTGCAGGTAAGCAGACTTTATAAAGCATTGGAGGTGAGGGCCTGGAGCCTAGTGAACCCCATACAATATTGCAGTGATAGGCTACAGGTGAGCAGACCTTATAAAGCATTGG
This sequence comes from Bufotes viridis, assembly GCA_033119425.1. Lineage (NCBI taxonomy): Eukaryota > Metazoa > Chordata > Amphibia > Anura > Bufonidae > Bufotes > Bufotes viridis. The sequence continues at coordinate 208,157,550 of CM065591.1, forward strand.
AGGTGAGGGCCTGAAGCCTAGCGAACCCCATAAATCATTGCAGTGATGAGCTACAGGTGAGCATACGGTATAGAGCATTGGAGGCGAGGGCCTGAAGCCTAGCGAACCCCATAAATAATTGCAGTGATGAACTACAGGTGAGCAGATGGTATAAAGCATTGGAGGTGAGGGCCTGAAGCCTAGTGAACCCCATAAAACATTGCTGTGATGAGGTACAGCTGAGCAGATGGTATAAAGCATGGGAGGTGAGGGCCTGAAGCCTAGTTTTCCCCATAAAATATTGCAGTGATAGGCTGCAGGTAAGCAGACTTTATAAAGCATTGGAGGTGAGGGCCTGGAGCCTAGTGAACCCCATACAATATTGCAGTGATAGGCTACAGGTGAGCAGACCTTATAAAGCATTGGAGGTGAGGGCCTGGAGCCTAGTGAACCCCATGATTCATTGCAGTGATGGCCTACAGGTGAGCATACGGCATAAAGCATTGGAGGTAAGGGCCTAAAACCTAGCGAACCCCATAAATCATTGCAGTGATGGGCTACAGGTGAGCAGATGGTATAAAGCATGGGAGGTGAGGGCCTGAAGCCTAGCAAACCCTATAAATCAATTCACTGATGGGCTACAGGTGAGCAGATGGTATAAAGCATGGGAGGTGAGGGCCTGAAGCCTAGTGAACCCCATAAAATATTGCAGTGATAGGCTACAGGTGAGCAGACCTTATAAAGCATTGGAGGTGAGGACCTGCAGTCTAGAGAACCCCATAAAATATTGCAGTGATAGGCTACAGGTGAGCAGACCTTATAAAGCATTGGAGGTGAGGGCCTGAAGCCTAGCGAACCCCATAAATCATTGCAGTGATGAGCTACAGGTGAGCATACGGTATAAAGCATTGGAGGGTAGGGCCTGAAGCCTAGCGAACCCCATAAATAATTGCAGTGATGAGCTACAAGTGAGCAGATGGTATAAAGCATTGGAGTTGAGGGCCTGAATCCTAGTGAACCCCATAAAACATTGCGGTGATGAGGTACAGCTGAGCAGACGGTATACAGCATTGGAGCTGAGGGCCTGAAGCCTAGCAAACCCTATAAATCAATGCACTGATGGGCTACAGGTGAGCAGATGGTATAAAGCATGGGAGGTGAGGGCCTGAAGCCTAGTTTACCCCATAAAATATTGCAGTGATAGGCTGCAGGTAAGCAGACTTTATAAAGCATTGGAGGTGAGGGCCTGGAGCCTAGTTAACCCCATAAAATATTGCAGTGATAGGCTACAGGTAAGCAGACCCTATAAAGCATTAGAGGTGAGGGCCTGGAGCCTAGTGAACCCCATGAATCATTGCAGTGATGGCCTACAGGTGAGCATACGGCATAAAGCATTGGAGGAAAGGGCCTAAAACCTAGCGAACCCCATAAATCATTGCAGTGAAGGGCTACAGGTGAGCAGACGGTATAAAGCAATGGAGGTGAGGGCCTGAAGCCTAGCGAACCCCATAAGTCATTGCAGTGATGGCCTACAGGTGAGCAGACGGTATAAAGCACTGGAGGTGAGGGCCTGAAGCCTAGCGAACCCCATAAATCATTGCAGTGATGGCCTACAGGTGAGCAGACGGTATAAAGCATTGGAGATGAGGGTCTGAAGCCTATTGAACCCCAGAAAATATTGCAGTGATAGGCTACAGGTGAGCAGACCTTATAAAGCACTGGAGGTGAGGGCCTGAAGCCTAGCGAACCCCATAAATCATTGCAGTGATGGGCTACAGGTGAGCAGACGGTATAAAGCATTGGAGGTGAGGGCCTGAAGCCTAGCGAACCCCATAAATCATTGCAGTGATGGGCTACAGGTGAGCAGACCTTATAAAGCACTGGAGGTGAGGGCCTGAAGCCTAGCGAACCCCATAAATCATTGCAGTGATAGCCTACAGGTGAGCAGACGGAATAAAGCATTGGAGATGAGGGTCTGAAGCCTATTGAACCCCAGAAAATATTGCAGTGATAGGCTACAGGTGAGCAGACCTTATAAAGCATTGGAGGTGAGGGCCTGCAGTCTAGAGAACCCCATAAAATATTGCCGTGATAGGCTACAGGTGAGCAGACCTTATAAAGCATTGCAGGTGAGGGCCTGAAGCCTAGCAAACCCCATAAAACATTGCAGTGATAGCCTACAGGTGAGCGGACGGTATAAAGCTTTGAAAGTGAGGGCCTGAAGCCTAGAGAACCCCATAAAACATTGCAGTGATGGCCTACAAGTGAGCATACGGCATAAAGCATTGGAGGTAAGGGCCTGAAACCTAGCGAACCCCATAAATCATTGCAGTGAAGGGCTACAGGTGAGCAGAACATATAAAGCATTGGAGGTGAGGGCATGAGGCCTAGAGAACCCCATAAAACATTGCAGTGATAGACTACAGGTGAGAAGACGGTATAAAGTTTAGGAGGTGAGGGCCTGAAGCCTAGCGAACCCCATAAATCATTGCAGTGATGGCCTACAGGTGAGCAGACATTATAAAGCATTGGAGGTGAGGGCCTGAAGACTAGCGAACCCCATAAAACATTGCAGTGATGGCCTAAAGGTGAGCAGACGGTATAGAGCATTGGAGGTGAGGGCCTGAAGCCGAGCGAACCCCATAAATCATTGCAGTGATGGCCTACAGGTGAGCAGATGGTATAAAGCAATGGAGGTGAGGGCCTGAAGCCTAGCGAACTCCATAAATCATTGCAGTGATGGCCTACAGATGAGCAGACGGTATAAAGCATTGGAGGTGAGGGCCTGAAGCCTAGCGAACCCCATAAATCAATGTTGTGATGGGCTACAGGTAAGCAGATGGTATAAAGCATTGTAGGTGAGTGCCTGAAGCCTAAATAACCCCATAAAATATTGCAGTGATAGGCTACAGGTAAGCAGACCTTATAAAGCATTGAAGGCGAGGGCCTGCAGACTAGCAAACCCCATAAATCATTGCAGTGATAGCCTACAGGTGAGCAGACGGTATAAAGCAATGGAGGTGAGGGCCTGAAGCCTAGCGAACCCCATAAATCATTGCAGTGATGGTCTACAGGTGAGCAGACGGTATAAAGCATTGGAGGTGAGGGCCTAAAGCCTATTGAACCACATAAAATATTACAGTGATAGGCTACAGGTGAATAGAACTTATAAAGCATTGGAGGTGAGGGCCTGCAGTCTAGAGAACCCCATAAAATATTGCAGTGATAGGCTACAGGTTAGCAGACCTTATAAAGCATTGGAGGTGAGGGCCTGCAGTCTAGAGAACCCCATAAAATATTGCAGTGATAGGCTACAGGTGAGCAGACCTTATAAAGCATTGGAGGTGAGGGCCTGAAGCCTAGCAAACCCCATAAATCATTGCAGTGATGATCTACAGGTGAGCATACGGTATAAAGCATTGGAGGCGAGGGCCTGAAGCCTAGCGAACCCCATAAATAATTGCAGTGATGAGCTACAGGTGAGCAGATGGTATAAAGCATTGGAGGTGAGAGCCTGAAGCCTAGTGAACCCCATAAAACATTGCTGTGATGAGGTACAGCTAAGCAGATGGTACAAATCATTGGAGGTGAGGGCCTGAAGCCTAGCAAACCCTATAAATCAATGCACTGATGGGCTATAGGTGAGCAGATGGTATAAAGCATGGGAGGTGAGGGCCTGAAGCCTAGTTTTCCCCATAAAATATTGCAGTGATAGGCTGCAGGTAAGAAGACTTTATAAAGCATTGGAGGTGAGGGCCTGGAGCCTAGTGAACCCCATAAAATATTGCAGTGATAGGCTACAGGTGAGCAGACCTTATAAAGCATTGGAGGTGAGGGCCTGGAGCCTAGTGAACCCCATGAATCATTGCAGTGATGGCCTACAGGTGAGCATACGGCATAAAGCATTGGAGATAAGGGCCTGAAACCTAGCGAACCCCATAAATCATTGCAGTGAAGTTCTACAGGTGAGCAGACGGTATAAAGCAATGGAGGTGAGGGCCTGATGCCTAGCAAACCCTATATATCAATGAACTGATGGGCTACAGGTGAGCAGATGGTATAAAGCATGGGAGGTGAGGGCCTGAAGTCTATCAAACCCTAAAAATCAATGCACTGATGGGCTACAGGTGAGCAGATGGTATAAAGCATGGGAGGTGAGGGCCTGAAGCCTAGTTTACCCCATAAAATATTGCAGTGATAGGCTACAGGTGAGCAGATCTTTTAAAGCATTGGAGGTGAGGGCCTGAAGCCTAGAGAACCCCATAAAATATTGCAGTGATAGGCTGCAGGTAAGCAGACTTTATAAAGCATTGGAGTTGAGGGCCTGGAGCCTAGTGAACCCCATAAAATATTGCAGTGATAGGCTACAGGTGAGCAGACCTTATAAAGCATTGGAGGTGAGGGCCTGCAGTCTAGAGAACCCCATAAAATATTGCAGTGATAGGCTACAGGTGAGCAGACCTTATAAAGCAGTGGAGGGTAGGGCCTGAAGCCTAGCGAACCCCATAAATAATTACAGTGATGAGCTACAGGTGAGCAGATGGTATAAAGCATTGGAGGTGAGGGCCTGAATCCTAGTGAACCCCATAAAACATTGCGGTGATGAGGTACAGCTGAGCAGACGGTATAAAGCATTGGAGCTGAGGGCCTGAAGCCTAGCAAACCGTATAAATCAATGCACTGATGGGCTACAGGTGAGCAGATGGTATAAAGCATGGGAGGTGAGGGCCTGAAGCCTAGTTTACCCCATAAAATATTGCAGTGATAGGCTGCAGGTAAGCAGACTTTATAAAGCATTGGAGGTGAGGGCCTGGAGCCTAGTTAACCCCATAAAATATTGCAGTGATAGGCTACAGGTAAGCAGACCCTATAAAGCATTAGAGGTGAGGGCCTGGAGCCTAGTGAACCCCATGAATCATTGCAGTGATGGCCTACAGGTGAGCAGACGGCATAAAGCATTGGAGGTGAGGGCCTAAAGCCTAGCGAACCCCATAAATCATTGCAGTGAAGGGCTACAGGTGAGCAGACGGTATAAAGCAATGGAGGTGAGGGCCTAAAGCCTAGCGAACCCCATAAGTCATTGCAGTGATGGCCTACAGGTGAGCAGACGGTATAAAGCACTGGAGGTGAGGGCCTGAAGCCTAGCGAACCCCATAAATCATTGCAGTGATGGCCTACAGGTGAGCAGACCTTATAAAGCATTGGAGGTGAGGGCCTGCAGTCTAGAGAACCCCATAAAATATTGCCGTGATAGGCTACAGGTGAGCAGACCTTATAAAGCATTGGAGGTGAGGGCCTGCAGTCTAGAGAACCCCATAAAATATTGCCGTGATAGGCTACAGGTGAGCAGACCTTATAAAGTATTGCAGGTGAGGGCCTGAAGCCTAGCAAACCCCATAAAACATTGCAGTGATAGCCTACAGGTGAGCAGACGGTATAAAGCATTGAAGGTGAGGGCCTGAAGCCTAGAGAACCCCATAAAACATTGCAGTGATGGCCTACAGGTGAGCAGACGGTATAAAGCATTGGAGGTGAGGGCCTGAAGCCTAGTGAACCCCATAAATCATTGCAGTGAAGGGCTACAGGTGAGCAGACGGTATAAAGCATTGGAGGTGAGTGCCTGAAGCCTAGCGAACCCCATAAATCATTGCAGTGATGGCCTACAGGTGAGCAGACGTTATAAAGCATTGGAGGTGAGGGCCTGCAGCCTAGCGAACCCCATAAAATATTGCAGTGATAGGCTACAGGTGAGCAGACCGTATAAAGTATTGCAGGTGAGGGCCTGAAGCCTAGCAAACCCCATAAAACATTGCAGTGATAGCCTACAGGTGAGCAGACGGTATAAAGCATTGGAGGTGAGGGCCTGAAGCCTAGAGAACCCCATAAAACATTGCAGTGATGGCCTACAGGTGAGCATACCGTATAAAGCATTGGAGGTGAGGGCCTGAAGCCTAGCGAACCCCATAAATCATTGCAGTGAAGGGCTACAGGTGAGCAGACGGTATAAAGCAATGGAGGTGAGTGCCTGAAGCCTAGCAAACCCCATAAATCATTGCAGTGATGGCCTACAGGGGAGCAGACGGTATAAAGCATTGGAGGTGAGGGCCTGAAGCCTAGCGGACCCCATAAATCATTGCAGTGATGGCCTACAGGTGAGCAGACGGTATAAAGCATTGGAGATGAGGGCCTGAAGACTAGCAAACCCCATAAAACATTGCAGTGATGGGCTACAGGTGAGGAAACCTTGCAAAGCATTTGAGGTGAGGGCTTGAACCCTGGAGAACCCCATAAAATATTGCCGTGATAGGCTACATTTGAGCAGACCTTATAAAGCATTGCAGGTGAGGGCCTGAAGCCTAGCAAACCCCATAAAACATTGCATGGATAGCCTACAGGTGAGCAGACGGTATAAAGCTTTGAAGGTGAGGGCCTGAAGCCTAGAGAACCCCATAAAACATTGCAGTGATGGCCAACAGGTGAGCATAAGGCATAAAGCATTGGAGGTAAGGGCCTGAAACCTAGCGAACCCCATAAATCATTGCAGTGAAGGGCTACAGGTGAGCAGAACTTATAAAGCATTGGAGGTGAGGGCATGAGGCCTTAGAGTACCCCATAAAACATTGCAGTGATAGGCATACAGGTGAGCAGACGGCATAAAGCATTGGAGGTGAGGGCCTGAAGCCTAGCGAACCCCATAATTCATTGCAGTGATGGCCTACAGGTGAGCAGACGGTATAAAGCATTGGAGGTGAGGGCCTGAAGCCTAGCGAACCCCATAAATCATTGCAGTGATGGCCTACAGGTGAGCAGACATTATAAAGCATTGGAGGTGAGGGCCTGAAGACTAGCGAACCCCATAAAACATTGCAGTGATGGCCTACAGGTGAGCAGACATTATAAAGCATTGGAGATGAGGGCCTGAAGCCTAGCGAACCCCATAAATCATTGCAGTGATGAGCTACAGGGGAGCAGATGGTATAAAGCATTGGAGGTGAGGGCCTGAAGCCTAGTGAACCCAATAAAATATGGCAGTGATGGCCTACAGGTGAGCAGACGTATAAAGCATTGGAGGTCACGGCCTGAAGCCTAGCGAACCCCATAAATCATTGCAGTGATGGGCTACAGTTGAGCAGACCTTATAAAGCATTGGAGTTGAGGGCCTGGAGCCTAGTGAACCCCATAAAATATTGCAGTGATAGGCTACAGGTGAGCAGACCTTATAAAGCATTAGAGGTGAGGGCCTGCAGTCTAGAGAACCCCATAAAATATTGCAGTGATAGGCTACAGGTGAGCAGACCTTATAAAGCAGTGGAGGGTAGGGCCTGAAGCCTAGCGAACCCCATAAATAATTACAGTGATGAGCTACAGGTGAGCAGATGGTATAAAGCATTGGAGGTGAGGGCCTGAATCCTAGTGAACCCCATAAAACATTGCGGTGATGAGGTACAGCTGAGCAGACGGTATAAAGCATTGGAGCTGAGGGCCTGAAGCCTAGCAAACCGTATAAATCAATGCACTGATGGGCTACAGGTGAGCAGATGGTATAAAGCATGGGAGGTGAGGGCCTGAAGCCTAGTTTACCCCATAAAATATTGCAGTGATAGGCTACAGGTGAGCAGACTTTATAAAGCATTGGAGGTGAGGGCCTGGAGCCTATTTATCCCCATAAAATATTGCAGTGATAGGCTACAGGTAAGCAGACCCTATAAAGCATTAGAGGTGAGGGCCTGGAGCCTAGTGAACCCCATGAATCATTGCAGTGATGGCCTACAAGTGAGCATACGGCATAAAGCATTGGAGGTAAGGGCCTAAAACCTAGCGAACCCCATAAATCATTGCAGTGAAGGGCTACAGGTGAGCAGACGGTATAAAGCAATGGAGGTGAGTGCCTGAAGCCTAGCGAACCCCATAAGTCATTGCAGTGATGGCCTACAGGTGAGCAGACGGTATAAAGCATTGGAGGTGAGGGCCTGAAGCCTAGCGAACCCCATAAATCATTGCAGTGATGGCCTACAGGTGAGCAGACGGTATAAAGCATTGGAGATGAGGGTCTGAAGCCTATTTAACCCCAGAAAATATTGCAGTGATGGCCTACAGGTGAGCAGACCTTATAAAGCATTGGAGGTGAGGGCCTGCAGTCTAGAGAACCCCATAAAATATTGCCGTGATAGGCTACAGGTGAGCAGACCTTATAAAGCATTGCAGGTGAGGGCCTGAAGCCTAGCAAACCCCATAAAACATTGCAGTGATAGCCTACTGGTGAGCGGACGGTATAAAGCTTTGAAGGTGAGGGCCTGAAGCCTAGAGAACCCCATAAAACATTGCAGTGATGGCCTACAAGTGAGCATACGGCATAAAGCATTGGAGGTAAGGGCCTGAAACCTAGCGAACCCCATAAATCATTGCAGTGAAGGGCTACAGGTGAGCAGACGGTATAAAGCAATGGAGGTGAGTGCCTGAAGCCTAGTGAACCCCATAAGTCATTGCAGTGATGGCCTACAGGTGAGCAGATGGTATAAAGCACTGGAGGTGAGGGCCTGAAGCCTAGCGAACCCCATAAATCATTGCAGTGATGGCCTACAGGTGAGCAGACGGTATAAAGCATTGGAGATGAGGGTCTGAAGCCTATTGAACCCCAGAAAATATTGCAGTGATAGGCTACAGGTGAGCAGACCTTATAAAGCATTGGAGGTGAGGGCCTGCAGTCTAGAGAACCCCATAAAATATTGCCATGATAGGCTACAGGTGAGCAGACCTTATAAAGCATTGCAGGTGAGGGCCTGAAGCCTAGCAAACCCCATAAAACATTGCATGGATAGCCTACAGGTGAGCAGAGGGTATAAAGCTTTGAAGGTGAGGGCCTGAAGCCTAGAGAACCCCATAAAACATTGCAGTGATGGCCAACAGGTGAGCATACGGCATAAAGCATTGGAGGTAAGGGCCTGAAACCTAGCGAACCCCATAAATCATTGCAGTGAAGGGCTACAGGTGAGCAGAACTTATAAAGCATTGGAGGTGAGGGCATGAGGCCTTGAGTACCCAATAAAACATTGCAGTGATAGACATCAGGTGAGAAGACGGCATAAAGCTTAGGAGGTGAGGGCCTGAAGCCTAGCGAACCCCATAATTCTTTGCAGTAATGGCCTACAGGTGAGCAGACGGTATAAAGCATTGGAGGTGAGAGCCTGAAGCCTAGCGAACCCCATAAATCATTGCAGTGATGGCCTACAGGTGAGCAGACATTATAAAGCATTGGAGGTGAGGGCCTGAAGACTAGCGAACCCCATAAAACATTGCAGTGATGGCCTACAGGTGAGCAGACATTATAAAGCATTGGAGATGAGGGCCTGAAGCCTAGCGAACCCCATAAATCATTGCAGTGATGAGCTACAGGGGAGCAGATGGTATAAAGCATTGGAGGTGAGGGCCTGAAGCCTAGCGAACCCCATAAATCATTGCAGTGATGGCCTACAGGTGAGCAGACGTATAAAGCATTGGAGGTGAGGGCCTGAAGCCTAGCGAACCCCATAAATCATTGCAGTGATGGGCTACAGTTGAGCAGACCTTATAAAGCATTGGAGGCGAGGGCCTGAAGCCTAGAGAACCCCATAAAACATTGCAGTGATGGCTACAGGTGAGCAGACTTTATAAAGCATTGGAGATAAAGGCCTGAAGCCGAGCGGACCCTTCAAAGATCTTAATAAGGGCATATATATTCTGTATAGAAGAAGAGTCGGAGGAGGAGGCGGATGAGAAAACAAGATTCAAACATATACCCTCTTTTGCGGTGAAAGGGGTAAATTTTGTGGATTGAGTACATTATAAAGCATACATTTAAATTGCGTTTTTGTTCCTTATTAGCTCAGCTTTCCTCTGGTGGAGTTGAGAAGTTAGGGGCAATCCAGGCCTTGTTAATTTTTATCTGAGTCAACCTGTCAGCATTGTCAGTGGACAAGCGGATACGCTTATCTGTTATAATGCCACCAGCAGCACTTAATACACGCTCAGACAATACGCTGGCGGCAGGGCAGGCCAGCACCTCCAAAGCGTAGAGCGCAAGCTTGTTCCACGTGTCCAGCTTGGACATCCAGTAGTTGTAAGGCACTGAGGGATCATTTAGGACGCTGAAACGGTCTGCAATGTATTCCTTCACCATCGTCCAAAACTTTTCCCTCCTTGTAGCACTAGGCCACGATTCAGGGTGAGGTGGCTGGCGGGGTGTAATGAAAGTGCCCCCTGCCTTGGATAGTGTTGCCCTGCCTCTGTTATGACTACTGTGTGTTCCCCTTGTCTCCCTTCCTTGGTTGCCTAAGGAAGTACGGACTCTGGCGGCCGCATTGTCAGATGGAGAATTTTGGAGCAATCTGCCAACAAGTACCTTCTGGTATTGCACGGTTTTACTTGTCCTCTCTACCACAGGAATCAGAGATGAGAAGTTCTCTTTGTAGTGGGGGTCGAGAAGGGTGAATACTCAGTAATCTGTGTTACCTAAAATACATATAACGCGAGGGTCGCGGGAAAGGCAGCCTAACATGAAGTCAGCCATGTGTGCCAAAGTACCAACGGGCAAGACGTCGATGTCAACTTGAGGATGACTCTCCATACCCTCATCCTCCTCCTCTTCTGCCCATACACGCTGAACAGATGGAATTAAAGTTCCATGGGTACTAGCCTCTGTAGCAGAGGCAAGTGTCTCCAGCTCCTCCTCCTCCTCTTAATGGCCCACTTGGCGCTGAGAAGACAAAATGAAGGAGGTCTGACTATCACCCTGTGACATCTCCTCCACCATTACCTCGTCTGCCACATTCAAAGCATCCTCCTTAATTGTGAGTGTTCTGGTCGTGATGCAAGGGTCAGGCTGAGTTGATGTACTGCTCCAAATGGGTATCAGATATTAGGCGTACGCCGAGAAATCAACACACAGACTGTCACAGGGAAGTCAATGCAAGATGTTCTGTTTATTACGTGTGATACATGGGTTAATAAGAGGTAAAAAAAGGGAACTGAGTCTAGGTTATCTCATTTGTCACATGTTAGTGTTCTAACGGTCTCAGACCACATTAGAATAGCTGAATCATTATGATTAGTAAGGTGTTAGCTTCAGGGGCCATTTTGTCAAACTAACTGTTAGTCATTAGTAATTAATACAAGCAAGTATACACTCATATATATGATTCCACAACAGTCCCTCCTTGTAGACTTGATTGTAGACTTTCCCTAAACCTAACGAATCCGCAGTGAATACCTTTCGCATCCTCTTCACCGACAGTGGCGACAACCTATCCCTTGTGGATAGGCTCCCGGTTAAGCGGACTTCTGGTAATACCCAGGGATTCATCTGTCCCTAGTTTTCATTTCTTGGGTCTTCTGTCCTTGGAGGAGGAGGAAATTCATCAGCGGGAAGTGGTGGAGGCGGAGGTGGTGTCGGGACTGAAGGGATCACATTCACATCTGCTGTACTACTAGCCATGTGCTCATAGAGGATCATTATTGGTTCTTCAGCATTCTTCTTTCTCTTGATGATGCGGTTAATGCAAGAAATAACAAGTTTGATTAGTATGTAACTTATCAACAATATTAGGGCTATCTGCAATATCCCTGAAGTATTCCCATTAGCCATCCTGAAATTCCTTTGAACCAGTTACTGGGATTAAGGAATGAGAAAGTGTCAGACCACCATGTTGATTTTTCTGCTTTGTGTGCCTCTAACCATTGATCACGTATCTCACTTATCTTTTCCAAACCCACTTTCACTTGTAGATTACCTTGTGGATCAATATAGTGGCAGCATGCAGTACCTATTATCTGACACATACCTCCTTCCTTTGCAGTCAAGTAGTCTAATACCAAAGTGTGTTGATTGGAGACTATAATGAGTTGGTTCTGGACAATATTAGATGTGTTCAAGAGTTTCATTACTTCCCAAATCTGATCATCTAGGTAGTCAGTGGCCATTACCAGTTTGTCATACATTTGCATAATCATGGGATAGATAAACAGGGTGCTAAAGATTTTGTTGGGAATACTCATTTCCACAAGATGGGGTTTCCCATTTGGTCTTGGAGTGTTATCTGCAGCCCTTTTGTATAATGTGTGTTTAGGGATAGCATTGACATCTAGTTTCCCATGAGGCAGTATAAAGGTGGCTGGTGTAAGCCTAGCAATTGTACATAAACCCTTGAAGTTTGCAGGGAGCCATTTATATGCCTTATATCCACATACCATGTATACATTTTCTGGGATAGAGACCACTGTACTGTTGGACAAGCTAGTGATCAGTTTGGCTACCATGGCACCTTCTGCTAGTCCCATACCCTTTTTCTGACCTTTCGTTGTCTTACTAGTTATCCCAGTTACCAGGTCATTTATAGTGCGGCGGCCGCAGGCTAGATTACCACCTGCTGCGACGTCTATGCCGATGCACTGCACTGGGCTGTTGGGGTTGGAATCATTACAGCCTGATTTGTTATGGGGACTAAAAGTCATACCTTGGGTCTGCACCTGCAAACAGTGACAGTTTTTCCAGTTGGGGAAACAGGATACATTGCTCCACATGTAATCATCCCAGGGCATATAGCTATTTTCAACAGAGGGTCCTGATCGGTTTATCATTAGCCATGGGGACCCATCCCATGCTACTATGGTTAGGGAAGCTTTCCTGTTGCCATCTTTAGAACTGACCTCTTCTATACCTGAAAGGAAGATAGCTGATCCTGCCAGTTCTTTCAATTCTAGGAGAGTTAGGGGTACAGCTAAGTAAGGCATAGCTCTGGCATTTATTGGGCCATGTGTACACATCCAACAATTTTTAGTGAAGAGATGGAGTCGGAATCACCCTCCTTCAGGCTCTCATACAACACCTGGTGATGTCTGACAAACTTGTTGTCCCACCCGTCATCCTTCCCTGGGGAAGTATGTATGTATTGGCAAGTGTTAACGGTGCCAGTAGACAAAGGAAAATCATTTTATTAGCTCCGGATCTGGCGGGCATCTTATCCTTTTGCAATGAGAGGCGTGAATCCAGGTGGGTCTCCCTTCGAGCTTTACGGAAGTTGGTGTGGTCAGTAGTACTTGGTAAGGCCCCTCGAAACGTGGTTCCAGGGTACTTCTGACGTGTTTCTTGACCACCACCCACTCTCCTGGTTTCAGAGTGTGGCTTCCCTCTAGGGAGTCAGGATCTGGAATGGAAGAAAAGACTTGTGCATGGATGTTAGATAACTGTTTGCTCAAAGCTATCACATATTTTGCAATGGATTCATAATGCATTTGCAGTTGTTGTGGGAAGTACAGCCCCATCCGGGGTTCTGACCCAAACAATATCTCATGTGGAGTCAGCTTGTGGGGAGGTTTTGGAGTGTGCCTGATTGCAAAGAGTGCTATAGGTAAACACTGGACCCAGTTTAGCCCTGTCTCCCTAGTCATTTTCAACATTTTTGACTTTAATACCCCGTTCAGTCTCTCAACTTTGCCGCTACTTTGGGGTCTGTAGGGGGTGTGAAACGCCAGGTGTGACCCTATCATCTTCTAGACTTCTTGGGTTAGGCTAGCAGTGAATGCTGGGCCCTGATCACTCTCAATGACCTCAGGTACCCCGTACCTACAGACAGTTTCCTGTATCAATTTCTTAGCAGTAGTTGTTGCTGTCTGATTCCTGACGGGGTAGGCTTCTGGCCACCCAGAGAACATGTCTACCACTACTAACACGTATTGAAACCCTTGGCACATTGGCATCTGGATATGATCAATCTGGATCCTCTGGAAGAGGTATAAGGCTTTTGGGAGGCATCTTTTGGGCGTGGGCTCAGTTTTACCGGGATTGCATTGGGCACAGATTAGACATGACTGGACATATTTTACCAGAACTGGAGTGATTCCTGGTGCTACCCATATTTTATCAATGAGCTCTTTCATTATTGTCTTAGATTGGTGAGTGGGTCCATGGGCCACAGAGGCAATTAAGGGATAGAGTGCTCTAGGCAAGCACACCTTCTTCCCTTGTGTCCAGAGTCCGGATCCTTCTTCAAGGGCTGACTCCTTCAGCCAGGTTTCTTTTTCTGAGAGAGTGGCTTGCTTCTGCATTTGTTTCAGTAGATCCCATGATACTTCTTGTTGTTTATGATCCTCTTGTGTCAGCATGATTTTATCCGGCTGTGCTCTTTCCTCTTCCATTGCTGCCTTTTTGGCAGCTCGGTCAGCCAAAGCATTTCCTTTGGCCTCTGGTGTGTCAGCACGGGTATGTGCCTTTACTTTAATTACTGCCACTTCGATAGGCAGGAGTACTGCAGCCATTAAAGCCTCTACTGCTGAAGCATGTTTAATTGGGGTTCCTGCGGCTGTAATGTAATCCCTAGCTTTCCATATTGTTCCAAAGTCATGGACTACTCCAAAGGCATATCTGGAGTCTGTATAGATGTTGGCAGTGGAGTCTTTTGCTATGAGGCAGGCCTCAGTAAGAGCTATGAGTTCAGCTTCTTGTGCTGACTGGTCTGGGCGCAATTGCCTTGCACATAGCACTTCATACTCACTAGTAACTGCCATGCCAGTATGGAATTTCGCTTTGTCATCGGCATACCTTGAACCGTCCACAAAGAGTGTCCATTTTGGGTTTTGCAAGGGAGTGTCTTGTATTGATGGTGGTGTTTAGCTTCCATCATTGTAATGCAATCATGGTCTGGTTCCTTATCAGGACAGTCAGTAGCTGTCCATAATTCCTCTTCCTGGAGATCCTCTTCTGCCTGTAAATCAATAAAATCCACAGATTCTGTAGTATACTCCCCCCTTTGGAGAGGAAGGAGTGCAGCCGGGTTGAGGATGTGGCACCTCTGAATGGTGACATTGTCTGGTAGAAGCAGACTACACTGAAGTCTGAGGTGGCGCTGTGCAGTGAGGTGTTTAGGTTGTGTCTGTTGAAGGATAGCAGAAATGTCATGAGGAGCCATGATGGTGAGGGGTGTCCTAGGACAATGTCAGAGGTAGCGTCCAGAAGGGAACTAGCAGCATGAACGGCCCTGACACAAGATGGGGTGGCTCTGGCTACAGGGTCAAGACGTTTTGAAAAGTAGCCTAGGGGTCTATTACGGCCCCCATGGCTCTGGGTGAGAACTCCTGTAGCATGACCCTGACGCTCCATGACATAAAGCCGGAAGGGAAGTTTGTAGTTAGGGATGCCAAGAGCTGGGGCAGTGATAATGGCTTTTTGAGAGTTTCAAATGCTTCTATGGCTTCTGATGTCATCTGAAAAGGAACAGTGGCCACACGTGGTATGCAGTCATAGAGTGGCTGCATCAGGACTGATGCATCAGGAATCCATGGCCTACAATAAGAAATAAGTCCCAGAAAGGTTTGCAGTTGATGAGGAGTGTCTGGGAGTGAGATGTCTGAGACTGCTTTCTTTCTGGCATCCGTAAGATGTTTACTGCCTTGTGAGATACAGTGGCCTAGAAAAACAACTTTGGGAAGACACAACTGTAATTTGGACTGTAAAGCTTTACACCCAGCATCTGCCAGAAATTGGAGAAGTGAGGTAGTTGAGTGTAGGCAGGTGGGATGTGAGTCGGCACAGAGGAGTAAATCATCCACATATTGTAAGAGTTCCACCTCAGGGTGATCTGCTTGCCATGGTTGTAAGATGGATGCCATAGCTTTACTGAAACAGGATGGGCTATTCTGAGCTCCTTGAGGCAAAACAGTCCAGGTGTACTGTTTCCCATCATGTGTGAAGGCAAAGAGAAATTGAGAGTCCTCATGCAGTGGGACAGAGAAAAAAGCATTTGCCAGATCAATGACTGTAAAAATAGAAGCCGTAGGAGGAATGCTAGCAAGCAAAGTATGAGGATTTGGAACAATAGGGGTCTCAAAGACTGTAGCCTCATTGATTGCTCTGAGGTCTTGGACCATGCGATACACAGGGGGTTGTCCTTTCTCCCTTCGTTTCTTAACTGGGTATAAGGGAGTGTTACAGGGGGAGGTGGTCACTTTGATAGCCCCATTTGCGAGAAAGGTCTGTATCTGGAGGGTGATAGCATCCTTCTGAGGAATGGACAGAGGGTATTGGGCTTTGTATGGTAGTATGTCAGGATTCTTCAAGGTAACTGTGACTGGCGGGACCTTGAGACGCCCTATGTCTTGGGGACCTTTGGCCCATAGGGTGTCAGGGATGAGGTGCAAAATGCTTTGCAGCGTATCCCCTTGCTCGGGTGATTCAGAAGGCTGGGCTGTTAATGCCATCAGGAGACAAGTTTCCTCTGGGCACAGGTCTGTACCCAAGGCAACTGTACCATCCTCCCTGAATTGAATGTTGGCCCGTATTTTCTGAAGAAAATCCGAACCTAATAGATTAAAAGGACAAGTCTGGCTTACAACAAATTGTGACATTACTCCAGTGGGTAGATGCAATTGTGGGAATTGGCTTCGGGACTTAGTGGATGGAGTAATAAAGAGAGAGGTTTAGTAACAGGGTTGTGCTGTGTAACCCTTCCAAGCCAGAGCAGGGCAAATGGATATTTGTGAGCCAGGAAGGGAGTATGGTAGTTTCACATAACACGCTGCGGGCTGCACCAGTGTCTACAAGGAATGAGAGTTCTTTCCCTGCCACATCGAGGGTGATTCGAGGGGCGGGGCCAGCTGGAGGGGCAGAGACTGCCATACATGAGGTGTCCCCTCCCAGCAACACTAGCTTGCCAATATCCTAGCGAGGTTTGGCTGGCCAAGAAGGAGGTGTTCCTCCTTGGCCTTGGTTCACTGGCCACAAATGCCTGGAACGACAGTTCCTCTTTATGTGTCCAGGCTTGCCGCACCCATAACAGACACGGGGTGGGGGCCTTTCTTCTCCCTCTTCCCCTGTCATGACAGCCATAACTGCTGTGCGAGTCTTCTTGGTATTACTCTCCAATCCTTTAGCAACTTGTTCTAAGATCTCAAGGGTTAATGATTTCCATTCTGGGCGGCAGGTGACAAGAGCTTTGTTCAGATCTGGTCTAAGACCATCAACAAATGATCGGGCCAGAAGTCTTAAGTGTACAGGTTCATTTGGACTGAATCCCATATCTTTATAATTTTGTTTAACCCTTTGGGCGAATTTCTCCACTGACTCTGCTCTGTCCTGTAACATATCCTGCAAAGTAGTGGATTGTTCTGCCAACCTGTCCTTTGCCCATTTATACAATTGTTGAATGAAATAGTCCCCGGATTCTGAATCACGGGTGTCAAAATTTGCTCCTTGGAGCTCTGGTTGTTTTATGTGATCCATTATAAGTGAAGAGTATTCACCAGTCTTATTTTCTACAATACTCTGTAGGTCTGACCATGTACACCCATATGTTTGATATACTTGAGACAATTTCCTGAAAAAGGGCATAGGGTGAGTGTCTGGGTCTGGCATGAGATTCACTATGGTGAATAACTGCTGGGGGTGAAAGACACATACTTAGGAGGCCCTACAGGGTGGGTATTTAACAATGCCTCCTTTAAAACTGTAAGATTTCCCTGCTCTAAGTTATGCATGTCACTTCGCAACTGTGCAAGTTGATGTTGAAAAAAGTCATTTGTTATTCCTGTACCCTGACTAGGTGGGGGGGGGAGAAACATCAGAGTAAAGGCTAAGAGGCGGCATCCCACGTGCAGGGGTTTGTCCTGCTTCAATTGCATTAGGTGCATATTCCACCGTTGTCAGTGACCCTTCTCCTGATGTGGGTTCTTTACCTTCCTCCCCCTCCCCTTCTTCCTGATCTGAGCGATATCCACCATGTCCCCTACCATTATGTGAGCAGGCACTTTGGATTGACTGGGTGGCATGTAGGTGCCATCCGGATTTATTATGGGGTATATGGTAGTGACTTGGGGCATGACAGAAGGGACAGGTTTGGGGGAAACTATATGTCCAGCCTTGGGCGTTGGCTGAGGACAAAATGGCGCTGTGGCCAGGACAGGCTGGTGGACGGGCTGTGGAGCTGAAACAGTGTTTTCTCTTTCATGTGGGCGCGGAGCACCACAGGCTAAGCATGTATCTCGGGAAGCAGGGTTCTGCTGACCACACACTGTACAAATCCAACTTCCCCTTTTTCTTTCAGCAGCACCATTATAGGGCGGTGGCTGCTCTCTCACTAACACTGAGCCAGGCCGATAATAATGACGTCCTGACTTTTCATCAAACATTGCATCTCCTTTTGTCTGTTCAAATTCTCTGCTGCAATCCAGCCACACTCTGACTGTATCAATCAACTTATCATCTTGCAATCTACCTCTCTTTTCAGTTAACAATGTCTGCCATGTAGCAGAACACAGTATACCACCTTTTACAATATTATAATTCTTCTCTAACTTGCTTAATCCTTTAACATGACCTTTTCCTCTCCGGTCCGCCACGTACTGTCCAGGTGAACAGTAGCCCTTCGGGACACTTTCTTTGTTACCCATTTTGCAATGAAACACGTCCTGGAGCCTTCACTTACTGTCTCTGATTCTTGGATAGCACAGACACTGACAAACAAACACCTTGAGCCTGAGACCAACACTTGTCAGCAAGCCGTCTCCCTTTCTTCTACTATTTCTTGGGGTCACACACCAGGGTTACCCCTCAATGTAGGCACTTAGGGAGACTCCCTTCGGTTGTTCTGTCAGTCTATGCCTCTCCTCACAGAGAGACCAACACACATATAAAAATAATAAACCACAGTACATCAAATCTTATCAATACAATGGGGTTCTTACTCTCATGCCCTCGAGGTTGCCCCAGACTGCCGATGCACCCCTCCCTAGTACAAATGTGGATTGACTAGGCCAAGGAACACAAATAGGTAAGATGATTTATTTTCTCACCTCTTATTATGGGCCGGCCGGTCCCGATGTCCGTTGGCTCGTCTCTCCTTGTCCAGTCTCTGGGGGTACTTCAGCAGGGGGTCCAAGCCACGAGCCCCACGCTTTGGGCGCCAAATGTTCTGGTCCTGATGCAAGGGTCAGGCTGAGTTGATGTACTGCTCCGAATGGGTATCAGATATTAGGCGTACGCCGAGAAATCAACACACAGACTGTCACAGGGAAGTCAATGCAAGATGTTCTGTTTATTACGTGTGATACATGGGTTAATAAGAGGTAAAAAGAGGAACTAAGTCTAGGTTATCTCATTTGTCACATGTTAGTGTTCTAACGGTCTCAGACCACATTCGAATAGCTGAATCATTATGATTAGTAAGGTGTTAGCTTCAGGGGCAATTTTGTCAAACTAACTGTTAGTCATTAGTAATTAATACAAGCAAGTATACACTCATATATATGATTCCACAACATGAGCAGCGATCGTTTGAGTAGACACAGCAGTGGGATGGTTACGCTGATAATAGCATTATCGCCACTAACCATCTGTATGGATTCATCATAGTTTTTTAAAACCTCACATAGGTCTGATATTAATGCCCATGTCCAGTGTCAAACACAACCATGCCTGTTTCTAGGTTTAGTGGAGAAAGCCACAGCTCGATCTGGTCCCTTATACCCTTTAGCGGCGGTGTGCTCTTTGTCCCCTAAGCAGATCAGCTTCAGCACACCCTGTTGACGCTTACCCACAGCAGTGCTACACTGCTTCCAGCTAGCGACTGATGGCTGAATGCTGTTGGACGTGGAAGTGGAGAATGAGGCGGCGGAAGAGGAGAAGTGGAGGTTGGAGCCAGTAACATAGCTGCTGGCGGAGACCCTGATGGATGTAGGGCCCGCAATCCTGGGCGTGGGTAGCACCTGTGCCATCCCAGGGTCCGACTCACTCCCGGCCTCCACAACATTCACCCAGTGTGCGGTCAGGGAAATGTAGCATCCCTGGTCCCCAGCACTTGTCCATGTGTCCGTGGTGAGGTGGACCTTCCCAGTAAGTGCGTTGGTCAGGGCACGGGTGATGTTCTGGGACACTTGCTGGTGTAAAGGGGGCACGGCACACCGTGAAAAATATGATATAGCCTGTGGGTGGGTGGGTGCGTATTTGCGCTTGGTTTCAAATGCCTGTGTTATCGACATTTGGACATTGCGCTGGCACAAGGAAGTGAATGTTGTTGCTGACGGTTCATGCGAAGATCCAGGTGCAGGGCGAGGGGCATCCGGGCCTGCGCCTTCAACAGGGGATTGGCCAGCAGTGCGTAACACAAGGGAAGTGGAGGCAGTGGTGGTACCCTCAGACACAGAGTGTGGACACAGGCGTTCTGGCCACTTATTATGGTGCTTGAATGCAATGTGGCGGATGATGCTGGTGGTGGTGAGGTTGCTAGTGTTCACACGCCAGCTCATTTTGGTACGGCACTGGTTGCAAACTACCACTCTTTTGTCGTCTGTGCTTTCCTCAAAAAAGCGCCATACTGCGGAACACCTACCCCTTGGCAAGGTAGATTTATGCATGGGGGTGCTCGGTGTAACTGTTGCGGGCCTGTATGGTGTGGGCCGACGTCTCCCTTTTGCCACCCTACTGCCTCTTCCATTCTGTTGCGGTGCTACGGATCTCTCCCCCTCTGTACTGCTGTCCTCGCTTGGCTTTTCTCCTAACCATGTTGGGTCAGTGACCTCATCGTCCACAACCTCCTCTTCCACTTCCTCACTCTGCTCATCCTCCTGACTTGACCTAACCACCACCTCAGTGATTGGCAACTGTGTCTTATCATCATCCACCTCATGAACGAATGATTGCGGTTCACCGCCATCATCTTCTTGAGACTGTGAAGGCTCAAGAGGTTGGGAATCAGGGCACAATATCTCAGGTACCTTTTCAAGCGTGCTGGGCGAGAGAGCCAAACCCAGTACTGGCGATGAAAAGAGGTCATGTGATTATCCGAGTGTGGGATCACTTGTTTGCCCAGACGCGACATGGTGGGAAGAATGAGGATCAGAGTGAGGATTCGTTGACCAGACTCTTGGCTACAGAGACTGGACTTCGTGGAAGAGAGGGTTGCGTTTAACCGACTGGAAGCATTATCTTCTGCAATCCAACTGACCACCTGTTCGCACAAGTCCGACTTGGACAGTGTTGTCCTGCGCTGCCCAGCTAAGTTGGACATGAAGCTGGGTAAGGTGGATTTTTTTTTGTTTTTTCTGGTACACTGGCAGCAGGCACAGTTTCATTACGCCCAGGACCACGACCTCTGCTTGCACCATCAGCATCACGCCCAGGACCACGGCCTCTGCTTGCACCATCAGCATCACGCCCACTTCCTCTTCCCTTTGTGCTCACCTTCTTCATGTTAATGTTTTTGTCTGTAGATGTGGCGCAGATTGTTTTACTGTCGGCTAAAGACACAGTTTTCTGATGCAGGACAGTACTGGATATAGAAAAATATAGATTTTCGGCACTACACTAGCCCAGAGATAATGTTATTTTTACAGTGCATACTGTATTGGCTTGCTGTAATGTACTGAACACAGAAAAATAAAGATTTTCAGGAGTACACTAGGCCACAGATAATGAATTTTTTACTGTACACTGTATTTGCTGGCTGCAATGAACAGGAGACAGAGAAATACAATTTTTCGGCACTACAGTAGGCCACAGATAATGCAATTTTTACAGTAAACACTGTATTTGCTTTCTGTAATGTACAGGAGACAGAGAAATACAATTTTTCTCCACCACACTAGGCTACGGATAATGTAATTTTTACAGTAAACACTGTATTTGCTTTCTGTAATGTACAGGAGACAGAGAAATACAATTTTTCACCACCATACTAGGCCACGGATAATGTAATTTTTACAGTAAACACTGTATTTGCTTTCTGTAATGTACAGGAGACAGAGAAATACAATTTTTCACCACCACACTAGGCCACGGATAATGTAATTTTTACAGTAAACACTGTATTTGCTTTCTGCAATGTACAGGAGACAAAGAAATACATTTTTTCACCACCATACTAGGCCACGGATAATGTAATTTTTACAGTAAACACTGTATTTGCATTTTGTAATGTACAGGAGACAGAGAAATACAAATTTTCACCACCACACTAGGCCACAGATAATGTCATTAATAATTTTGACAATACACACTTTATTCGGATGTAGTTCTATATTGGATACAAATTTGTCCCAAATAAAATGTATTCTCCGTTATAATACTGTATACACAGTTGCTGCCTAAACGCACACACAGATGGGCCCAAAAGTTGTTAACTATGGCCAAAATATAAATCACTGTCTGCTGGAGTAATAAATATAACGGTTGCGGATTGAACGCACACAGATGAGGCACAAGTTAGGTTTATTTCCCCAGAACAAATACTTTCTTATGGTACAGTGTTTATCTCGTTAGCAGGAACACTGTAGTGAAGAAGCACCTGTTAATAGTGTCTGCCCAACAAACTGCTTTATAGTGGTGCAGTGTATATCTCAGTACCAACGAACACTGTATTGAATAAGCCCCTTTTAACCACTTCAGCCCCCCTAGCTTAAACACCCTTAAGGACCAGACCACTTTTTACAATTCTGCACTACACTACTTTCTCGGTTTATTGCTCGGTCATACAACTTACCACCCAAATGAATTTTACCTCCTTTTCTTCTCACTAATAGAGCTTTCATTTGGTGGTATTTCATTGTTGCTGACATTTTAACTTTTTTTGATATTAATAAAAAATTACCGGAAATGGTTGCAAAAAAATGACATTTTTCGCTTTCTGTTGTAATTTTTTTTTTAAAAACTACATTTCTATATAAATTTTTCACAAAATGTATTGTTCTACATGTCTTTGATAAAAAAAAATGTGTATATTTATTGGTTTGGGTAAAAGTTATAGCGTTTACAAACTATGGTGCAAAGAAGTGAATTTCCGCATTTTGAAGCAGCTCTGACTTTCTGAGCACCTGTCATGTTTCTTCAGGTGCTAGAATGCCAGGATAGTATAAATACCCCCCAAATGACACCATTTTAGTAAGAAGACACCCCAATGTATTCGCGGAGGGGCATGTTGAGTTCATATATGATTTCATTTTTTTTCACAAGTTAGCGGAAAATGACACTTTCTGAGGAAAAAAATTCTGGCAAAACTTCTGGCAAAAAAAAAAAAAATCTCCCATGGACTCACTGTGCCCCTTAGTGAATACCTTGGGGTGTCTACTTTCCGAAATGGGGTCATTTTTGGGGTGTGTTTACTGTTCTCGCATTTTTGGCGGGGCTAAATTGTGAGCAACCCTGTAAAGCCTAAAGGTACTCGTTGGACTTTACGTCCCTTTACGCACCTAGGCTGCAAAAAAGCGTCACACATGTGGTATCGCCATACTCAGATGAAGTAGGGCAATGTGTTTTGGGGTGTATTTTTACATATACCCATGCTGAGTGAGAGAAATTTCTCTGTAAATTGACACCTTTGTATAAAAAAATGTAAAAAGTTGTGATTTACAGAGATATTTCTCACACCCAGCATGGGTATATGTAAAAATACACCCCAAAACACATTGCCATACTTCTCCTGAGTACGGCGATACCACATAAGTGACACTTTTTTGCAGCCACGATGCGCAAAAGGGCCCAAATTCCAATGAGTACCTTTAGGATTTCACAGGGCATTTTTACGCATTTGGAGTCCAAACTACTTTTCACGCATTAAGGGCACCTAAAATGCCAGGGCAGTATAAATACCCCACAAATGACCCCATTTTAGAAAGAAGACACACCAAGGTATTCCGTGAGTGGTATGGTGAGTTCATGTAAAATTTTATTTTTTGTCCCAAATTAGTAGAATATGAGACTTGTAAGAAAAAAAAAACATATATATCAATTTCCACTAACTTTTGCCAAAAAAAAAAATCTTCTATGAACTCGCCATGCCCCTCAAGGAATACCTTGGGGTGTCTTCTTTCTAAAATGGGGTCACTTGTGGGGTATTTATACTGCCCTGGCATTTTAGGGGCCCCTAAAGCGTGAGAAGTCGTTTGGAATCCAAATGCGTAAAAATGCCCTGTGAAATCCATAAGGCATTCATTGGAATTCGGGCCCCTTTGCACATGTTGGCTGCAAAAAAGTGTCACTCATGTGGTATCGCCGTAGTCAGGAGCAAGTAGGGCAATGTGTTTTGGGGTGTATTTTTACATATACCCATACTGTTTGTGAGAAATATCTCTGTAAATGACAACTTTTTAAGAAAATTTATACAAAGTTGTAAATTTACAGAGATTTTTCTCTCACCCAGCATGGGTATATGTAAAAATACACCCCAAAACACATTGCCCTACTTCTCTTGAGTACGGCGATACCACATGTGTGACACTTTTTTGCAGCCTAGGTGCGCAAAGAGGCCCAAATTCCAATGAGTACCTTTTAGGAGGGCATTTTTACGCATTTGGATTCCAGACTTCTTCTCACGCTTTAGGGCCCCTAACATGCCAGGGCAGTATAAATACCCCACATGTGACCCCATTTTAGAAAGAAGACACCCCAAGGTATTCCATGAGGGGCATGGCGAGTTCATAGAAGATTTTTTTTTGGCACAAGTTAGCGGAAATTGACTTTATTTTTATTTTTTTTCTCACAAAGTCTCCCTTTCCGCTAACTTGTGACAAAAAGTTCAATATTTCATGGACTCAATATTCCCCTCAGCGAATACCTTGGGGTGTCTTCTTTCCAAAATGGGGTCACATGTGAGGTGTTTGTACTGCCCTGGCATTTAAGGGTCTCCGCAATCATTACATGTATGGCCAGCATTAGGAGTTTCTGCTATACTCCTTATATTGAGCATACGGGTAATGAGATTTTTTTTTCCGTTCAGCCTCTGGGCTGAAAGAAAAAATGAACGGCACAGATTTCTTCCTTTGCATCGATCAATGTGGATGAAAAAATCTCTGCCAAAAAATGTGCAAAAAAAAAGAGGGGAAAGGACATAGGATTGCTTGCGAAGTAAGTCCCCATTCACACGTCCGCAAAAATGTCCACATCTATTCTGCAATTCTGCGGAATAGATGCGGACCCATTCAGTGTGAATAGGGCCGGCGGTGATGCGGAGAGCACACTATGTGCTCTCCACATCAGCATTTGCGGAGCTGTGGCAGCGAACTTCCGGGTTTCGGCCACGAAACATCCGGCCGCAGCTCCGCAAAAGATAGAGCATGTCCTATTCTTGTCCGCAGCCTGCGGACAAGAATAGGAATCTCTATGGAGAGTGCCGGCACGGTGTTCTGCGGATCCGCAATTTGCAGGTCCGCAGCACACCATGGACGTGTGAATGGACCCTAAAGCTGCGATCGCTAATAAAGATCCAAAAAGCTCAAAAGTGATCTTTACAGCGATTTTACAGTGATTTTGCAGTGATCAGAAAAAAAATTCTGTCACTGCGGTGGGGCGGACTGAACGCAAGTGTACGCACAAGATCAGGCCTGATCGGGCGAACACTGCGTTTTTTGTAGAGCCTAAGGTGACCGTAATGTACTGATATAGATCTGATTGCGATCAGTATTGATCACTTACAGATACTATATAGTACTAGTGCTAATTAGCGACAGCGTTGACGCCCATTCATTTCTTTGGGGACAGACTTTGTCCAGCTTGGATCCGGAATTGCGGATCCGCACTTCCGGGTCCGCACTTCCAGGTCCGCAAAAATATAGAACATGTCCTATTCTTGTCCACAATTGCGGACAAGAAAAGGCATTTTCTATACAATTCTGGCAATGTGCGGATCCGCAAAATGTGGAAAGCACATTGCCGGTGTCCGTGTTTTGCGGATCCGCGGATCCGCAAAATACATACGGGTGTCTGAATGAGCCTGACAGGGGGGGTGACAGGGGGTGATCAGGAGGGTAACATGGGGTGATCAGGGGTTAATTAGTGACGGGGGGGGTGTTGGTGCGTGGTGATTGGTGCACTTACAGTGTCCTCTGGAGCAGGCAGCAGGCATATCAGACGCTGTTTACAAAACAGCTTCTGATATGCGATTCAGATGCCATTTTTTTAACATCTACAGCCTGCCTAGCGCATGATCAGCGCTGGCAGGCTGTAGTTAAAGCTCCTGCTGTTGCTATCCTGTGCGCGCGCGTTCACAGGAAATCTCGTTCCTCGCGAGATGACGCGCCGATGCGTCTAGGATGAACATCCCGGCTGCCCGCAGGAACCCTACGTCCAGTCGCGGAAACAACACTCTGTGTGCCACATCGTTTTTACTTCTACTACATCCCTGCGTTAGGCGGTCGGGAGGTGGTTAATAATGTCTGCCCAACACACTGCTTTATGATGGTGCAGTGCATATCTCAGTACCAAGAAACACTGTAGTGAATAAGGCCCTTTTTATAATGTCTGCCCAACACACTGCTTTATGATGGTGCAGTGTATATCTCAGTACCAAGGAACACTGTAGTAAATAAGCCCCTTTTTATAATGTCTGCCCAACACACTGCTTTATGATGGTGCAGTGTATATTTCAGTACCAAGGAACAATGTAATGAATAAGCCCCTTTATATAATGTCTGCCCATGCCCAACACACTGCTTTATCATGGTGCAGTGTATATCTCAGTACCAAGGAACACTGTAGTGAATAAGCCACTTTTTATCATATCTGCCCAACACACTGCTTAATGATGGCATATTGTACTTGTCACTCATCGGAAATTTGTCTCTCTTTTAGAAGTTATCACAGAGATTTTCAAGCCCTGCACTATCTGTCCCTTCTTGGTGACGCCTGTCCCTGATAGTGCTGAAGCAAACCCCTTCTTAAAATACTAAATAAAAGGTGCTGCACTGCCTATATGAAATGGTATCACGTGTTTCGGCCAGCCAATCAGTGTAAGGCTTACAGCTAACATTGCCATGGCCTTACACTGAGGGGAATTACTTACCTGGAACTTTATTGGCTGCTTAGAAGGCGCCAAACATGCGGGGAGGAGACTCGAGTAATGCACGTGGTGCTTGGCCGAGTAAAGCCGAGCGCCGAGCATAGTGATGCTCAAGATGACCCAATACTCGGCGGAGCATGCTCGCTCATCACTAATATTGTGCCCTGATTCCCAAACTCTTGAGCCTTCACAGTCTTAAGAAGATAACGGTGGTGAACCGCAATAATTCGTTACACGAGGTGGATGATGATGAAACACAGTTGCCAATCACTGAGGTGGTGGTTAGGTCAAGTCAGGAGGATGATCAGAGTGAGGAAGTGTAAGAGGAGGTGGTGGACGATGAGGTCACTGACCCAACATGGTTAGGTGAAAAGCCGAGCGAGGACAGCAGTACAGAAGGGGAGGGATCCATAGCACTGCAACAGTCTGGAAGAGGCAGTGGGTTTGCAAAAGGGAAACATCGGCCCACCAAACAGGCCTGCAACCGTTACACCGAGCCCCCCCATGCATAAATCTAGGGGTAGGTGGGGTAGGTGTTCCGCAGTATGGTGCTTTTTTGAGGAAAGCGCAGACGACAAAAGAGTGGTAGTTTGCAACCAGTGCCGTAACACAATGTGCCGGGGAGTGAACACTAGCAACCTCACCACCACCAGCATGATCCGCCACTTGGCATCCAAGCACCCTAATAAGTGGGCCGAATGCCCGGATGCCCCTCGCCCTGCAGCTGGACCTTTGCATGAACCGTCAGCAACAACATCCACTTCTCTGTCTCAGCGCAGCGTCCAAATGTTGATAACTCAGTCATTTAAATGCAAGCGCAAATACCCACCCACAGGCCATAGCCCTAAATGCACAACTTTCAAAATTACTGGCACTTGAAATGTTGCCATTTAGGCTTGTGGACACTGAGGCCTTCAGCAGCCTGATGTTGGTTCCCTTGGTACGCAGTCCCCAGCCCTCACTATTTTTCACGGTGTGCAGTGCCCGCCTTACACCAGTATGTGTCGCAGAACATTACCCGTGCCCTGACCAACACACTTACTGGGAAGGTCCACCTCACCATGGACACATGGACAAGTGCTGGTGGCCAGGGATGCTACATTTCCCTGACTGCACACTGGGTGAATGTTGTGGAGGCCGGGAGTGAGTCGGACCCTGGGAAGGCACAGGTGCTACCAGCAGCTAGGATTGCGGGCCCTACGTCGATCAGGGTCTCCGCCAGCAGCTATGTTACTGGCTCTAACCCCCACTTCTCCTCCTCCACCGCCTCTTCCTCCATTTCCACCTCCAACAGCAGTCAGCCATCAGTTGCTAACTGGAAGCAGTGTAGCACTGCTGTGGGTAAGCGTCAACAGGCCGTGCTGAAGCTGATCTGTTTAGGGGACAAAGAGCACACCGCCGCAGAGCTGTGACAGGGTATAAGGGACCAGAGTGAGCTGTGGCTCTCGCCACTCAACCTAGAAACAGGCATGGTTGTGTCTGACAATAGCCGTAACTTGGTGGCGGCTTGGGAGTTCGACAACCTGACACACATTCCATGCCTAGACCACGTCTTAAACTTAGTGGTTGAGCAGTTTATCAAAACCTACCCCAATTTGCAGGAACTACTAGGGAAGGTGCGCCACTGGTGTGCTCATTTCCACAAGTCGTCCACAGCTTCAGACGGTCTGTCAACGCTGCAGAAGCACTTGTGGCTTCCAGCTCACCAACTGTTGTGCGACGTGAGCACGCGGTGGAACTCTACGTTCTACATGTTGGCCAGGCTTTGTGCGCAGAAGAGGGCAGTTGTGGAATACCAGCTGCAACATGGTCATTACCTTTCCAGTCAACTACTACTATTCACAAGTGAAGAGTGGGCATTGATGTCAGACCTATGTGAGGTTTTAAAAACTTTGATGAATCCACACAGATGATTAGTGGCGATAAAGCTGTTATCAGTGTAACCATCCCACTGCTGTGTCTACTCAAACGATCGCTGCTCACAATTAAGGAGGATGCTTTGAATATGGCAGACGAGGTAATAGGGGAGGAGATGACACAGGGTGAGAGCCAGACCAATTCCAGTTCGTCTTCTCAGCACGAATTGGGCCATGAAAGGAGAAGGAGGAGTTGCTGGAGACACTTGCCTCTGCTTCAGAGGCTAGTACCCATGGAACTTTAATTCCATCTGTTCAGCGTTGATGGGCAGAAGAGGAGGAGGATGAGGGTATGGAGAGTGATCCTGAAGTTGACATCGATGTCTTGCCCGTTGGTACTCTGGCATACATGGCTGACTTCATGTTAGGCTGCCTTTCACGCGACTCTCGTGTTATACACATTTTAGGTAACACAGATTACTGGGTGTTTACCCTTCTCAACCCCCGCTACAAAGAGAATTTCTCATCTCTGATTCCTGTGGTGGAGAGGATGAGTAAAACCGTGCAATACCAAAAGGTACTTGTTGACAGATTGCTCCAATATTCTCCATCTGACAATGCGGCCGCCAGAGTCCGTACTTCCTTAGGCAACCGAGGAAGGGAGACAAGGGGAACACACAGTAGTTTCAACAGAGGCAGGGCAACACTTTCCAAGGCATTGGACACTTTCATGACATCCCGCTAGCAACCTCACCCTGAATCGTGGCCTAGTGCTACAAGGAGGGAAAAAGTTCTGGAAGATGGTGAAGGAATACATTGCAGACCGTTTCAGCGTCCTAAATGATCCCTTACTGCCTTACAACTACTGGGTGTCCAAGCTGGACACGTTGCACGAGCTTGCGCTCTACGGCTTGGAGGTGCTGGCCTGCTCTGCCGCCAGCGTATTGTCTGATCATGTATTTAGTGCTGCTGGTGGCATTATAACAGATAAGCGTATCCGCTTGTCCACTGACAATGCTGACAGGTTGACTCAGATAAAAATGAACAAGGCCTAGATTGCCCCTGACTTCTCCACTCTACCAGAGGAAAGCTGAGCTAATGAGGAACAAAAACGCATTTAAATGTATGCTTTATAATGTACTCAATCCGCAAAATTTACCCCTTTCACCGCAAAAAAAGGGTATATGTTTGAATCTTGTTTTCTCATCCGCCTCCTCTTCCATACAGAATATATATGCACTCTCTACAATCTTTTGTAGGGTTCGCTCGGCTTCAGGCCTTCACCTCCAATGCTTTATACCGTCTGCTCACCTGTAGCCCATCACTGCAATGATTTATGGGGTTCGCTAGGCTTTAGGCCCTCACCTCCAATGCCTTATTCCGTCTGCTCACCTGTAGCCCATCACTACAATGATTTATGGGGTTCGCTAGGCTTCAGGCCCTCACCTCCAATGCTTTATACAGTCTGCTCACCTGTAGACCATCCCTGAAATGTTTTATGGGGTTCACTTGGCTTCAGGCCCTCACCTCTAATGTTTTATACAGTCTGCTCACCTGTAGGCCATCACTACAATGTTTTATGGGGTTTGCTAGGCTCAGGCCCTCACATCCAATGCTTTATACAGTCTGCCCACCTGTAGGCCATCACTGCAATGTTTTAAGCGGTTCGCTCACCTTCAGTCCCTCACCTCCAATGCCTTATACGGTCTTCTCACCTGTAGGCCAACACTGCAATGTTTTATGGGCTTCGCTAGGCTTCCGGCCCTCACCTCCAAGGCTTTATATGGTCTGCTCACCTGTAGGCCATCCCTGCAATGTTGTATGTGGTTCGCTCGGCTTCAGGCCCTCACCTCTAATGTTTTATACAGTCTGCCCACCTGTAGAGCATCACTGCAATGTTTTAAGCGATTCGCTCACCTTCAGTCCCTCACCTCCAATGCCTTATACGGTCTTCTCACCTGTAGGCCAACACTGCAATGTTTTATGGGGTTCGTTAGGCTTCCGGCCCTCACCTCCAAGGCTTTAAACGGTCTGCTCACCTGTAGGCCATCCCTGCAATGTTGTATGTGGTTCGCTCAGCTTCAGGCCCTCACCTCTAATGTTTTATACAGTCTGCTCACCTGTAGTCCATCACTACAATGTTTTATGGGGTTTGCTAGGCTCAGGCCCTCACATCCAATGTTTTATACAGTTTGTTCATCTGTAGGCCATCTCTGTAATGTTTTATGGGGTTCGCTCGGCTTCAGGCCCTCAACTACAATGTTTTAGACGGTAACCAGCATGCCCTTGCTCCAAATGTTTTTGAGGGTCACCAGTAGGCCATCAATGATCATTTTTCAAGGGTGTTGATGATGCCCTCCTTTATGTGTAATAAAGGGTGTATTGGATTGCCGGTTCCTTGTAATTTTTGGGAACCCTTTCATTTAGTGCATAGGCTTTATGAGTGCAGCAGTGTACAGTTGTGTTCAAAATTATTCAACCCCCACTGAAATTGAGTGTTTTGTCCATTTTGACATTGATTTTGATCATTTCAGTCATCTTGTTTACAATTAAATCAAAGAGGCACTTGTAAGTCAGACAAATATAACATAACATTTATAATGAAATAACCACAAATGTCTTTTCTGTGCTCACATCATTATCAGTTGTATTCAACCCCCAAGTGACATTCAATCTTAGTACTTAGTACAACATCCTTTTCCAGTTATAACAGCTTTTAAATGTGAAGCATAGCTTGACACAAGTGTCTTGCAGCGATCTACGGGTATCTTCGCCCATTCTTCATGGGCAAAAGCCTCCAGTTCAGTCACATTCTTAGGCTTGCGCGTTGCAACTGCTTTCTTTAAGTCCCACCTGAGGTTCTCAATCGGATTTTAGTCTGGTGACTGCGATGGCCACTTCAAAATGTTCCAGCCTTTAAATTGTAACCATGCTCTAGTGGACTTGGAGGTATGCTTGGGATCATTGTCCTGTTGAAAGGTCCAATGTCTCCCAAGCCTCGGGTCTGTGAAGGACTGCATAACATTTTCATCCAATATCTCCTGGTACTGAAGAGAATTCATGGTACCTTGCACACGCTGAAGCTTCCCTGTACCTGTAGAAGCAAAACAGCCCCAAAGCATGATTGACCTCCCGCCATGCTTCACAGTAGGCAAGGTGTTCTTTTCTTCATAGGCCTTGTTCTTCCTCCTCCAAACAAAGGGTTGATCCATGGGCCCAAACAGTTCTAATTTTGTTTCATCAGTCCACAGAACACTATCCCAAAACTTTTGTGGTTTGTCCACATGACTTTTGGCATACTGCAGTTGACTCTTCTTATTCTTTGGAAACAGCAAGGGGGTGCGCCTGGGAGTTCTGGCATGGAGGCCTTCATTACGTAGTGTGTGCATAATTGTCTGACCTGAAACTTCAGTACCCGCATCTGACAAATCTTTTTTCAGTTCCTCAGCAGTCACACGGGGACTTTTCAACACTTTGCGCTTCAGGTAGCGCACAGCAGTCAAAGTCAGCATCTTCTTTCTGCCATGACCAGGTAGCGTTTCAACAGTACCCTTTGCCTTGAATTTGCGAATGATGCTTCCTATGGTGTCTCTTGGTATGTTTAACATCTTTGCAATCTTCATATTGCCATTGCCCTTCCTGTGAAGAGAAATAACCTCTTCTCTTGTCTTCCTGGACCATTCTCTTGACTTCACCATGTCTGTAAACACACCAGTAAATGTCTAGAAGGAGCTGAGTATCACAGTCATTTTACATCTGCCAAATTGGTGCTTATTATGCTTGATTGCTGCTCCTTGACATCCACAGGTGTTTTCAATACCTGATCAAAAACACTTGAATGAACCTCTGGTCTTAAGAGTGGTAGTCTTAAAGCGGTTAAATAATTGTGTCAATGAAGAAATCACAAAAAAAACATTTAATGCTGTAATACAAAAACAATTGATGTCATTTTAGTTGCATTTGGTTCTTTAAAAAGTCCTTGTAAGATTTCATTCTGAACACAATTACAAATGTACACTAAATTCCCTAAAACCCTTTACAGCATTGGGGGTTGAATAATTTTGAACACAACTGTACCTGAAAAATTGTAGCACCATGTGAATGAGGCCCTCTTTTATGTGATATACAGGCTGTATCAGAGTGCTTCTTCCTTGTAATTTTTGGCGGCATTTGCACTGTATATACAATTGAATATACATGAAAGAATGTTTCCTAACAATTTTACCTCGAAAAATGTCTTTTTTTTAGCGGGGCGGGATTTTGGGCGCGATTTTGTCGCTATGTAAAAGTGGCAGACAACTGGGACAATATGGTTCCTAGCAGCGACATTTGAGTCCAAGATGCACCCAGACATGGTCCCCATGCTGTTCCAGATCCATTTTGTTGGTGTTTATTTCACTTTCTGACCTTTTCCAATGGACCAGACACCCTCCCCTCATCCGAGCAGGGGGTGCCTGGTTGTCTCCCTTTGACTTCCATTATACTCGGGTGCTTGGCCGAGTGCACGAATATCGCTATGTGTTCGGACCGAGTACCCGAACACCCGAACACTTTGGTGCCCGCTCATCACTAGTGTTTACCACTCAACGAAACCAGATAAGATTAGAGTAGTATTTGTTGCATTGAACAATCATCTATTAAAAGGACCAGATCATACAAACACTCTGCCTGGAGTACTCTGTAGATTCAGAAAGTATCCCGTAGCAGTCATGTGTGACGTTGAAAAGATGTTCCACCAGTTTCATGTAAAGAATGAAGATAGAGACTTCCTGAGGTTCCTATGGTAGGATGGAGATACAGATACAGAGCCAGCAGAATACAGAATGAAAGTACACTTGTTTGGAGCAGCATCGTCTCCAGGTTGCGCCAATTATGGTATGAAGTACCTGGCCAATCAAAATGAAAAGTATTGCCCATCACCAACAAATTTTCTGAAGAAAAACTTTTATGTAGATGATGGTCTAATAAGTCTAAAGCCCTCAGAATCTGCAATCAAACTATTGAAAGAAAGCCAAGAGTTATGCGCAAGAGGAAACCTGCGCCTTCACAAATTCATCTCAAACAACAGAAATCCATCAGTTACTCTGAACATGCATTAACAATGAGGAATGTAGATCTCTATTATGATAATCTTCCAGTTCAAAAAGTACTTGGATTGGCATGGAATGTAGAGAATGACAAGTTCTTCTTTAAAGTATCTTTTGAAGAGAAAGTTGCAACTAGAGATACCATTCTTTCCGCAGTGGCTTCTATATATGATCCATTGGGATTCTTGGCCCTATTGATCCTCAAAGCCAGAGAAATACTGCAAGAATTATGCAGACAGAAGTTAGGATGGGATAAACCCATACCTGAGAATTTGAGGCCAAGGTGGGAGAGTTGGATAAGAGACTTGCAAAACTTGAGAGAAGTTCAGATACCCAGATGTTTTGTACCTCATGATTTCGGAAAGTACAAGAAAATAGAACTTCATTACTTTTCAGATGCCAGTAGTTATGGTTATAGTCAGTGCTCCTACATCAGAGTGATAGGAGAAGAAAAGATACACTGTGTCCTGGTTATGGGAAGGGCCAGAGTTGCATCTACCAGTATTCAGACAATACCAAGACTTGAACTGACAGCAGCTGTTGTTTCAGCATCAGTAAGCAAGTTTCTGACATACTCACAAGTTGTCCTAGAATATATAAACAATGACAGATTGTGTAAACCCATCACCAACATTTCTTTATAGCGGAATGGATTGTTTTGGTCTGTTCATCACCAAGCAAAACCGCAAGGAATTGCAGAGTAATAGACAGTCTGGTTAGACTAAAAAGTCTGAGATATCAAAATTCTTCTAATGCCACAGCGCAAAAGGCACTTCATAGTGCTGCGCCTGCCACAGGGGCTTCATCATCATCAGGAGAAGAGGATGGCAGCTTACACGTAAGGCAGTGGCTGAGCCAGCAAGGTGGTAGCGAGGCCATGAATCAGCAGGGTGGCAGCAGTGCTAGGTCAGGAGCCAAACGTTCCTGGGGTAGACCGTCTACTTTGCAGGAGCTTACCTGCCCGGAAAGTAGCTGTGCAGGGGTTCACGAGCAGTGGTATCAGGCAGTCAGCACAGAGTGTTGGGGGGAAAATGCCATACTCTGCGGTGTGGCAGTTTCTTTTTTATCAAGCCGCCAGAGGAGGTTAACATGACCATTTGCCGAATCTGTGGGCAGAGGGTAAAGTATGGCCAGGCTGCCAATGTTGGCAC
This sequence comes from Bufotes viridis, assembly GCA_033119425.1. NCBI lineage: Eukaryota > Metazoa > Chordata > Amphibia > Anura > Bufonidae > Bufotes > Bufotes viridis. Next base: position 208,192,412 of record CM065591.1, read on the forward strand.
CATGGCCCTGCGTCAACACATGCAGCTTCACCATAAAGTGGCCCTGGAAAACCGTGACTCCGATGTAGTGGTCCAGCCTGCCGCAGCAACCGCTGAATCACCCAGGGCCCGCACCCCTTTTTCTGCAGGCAAGGCTCCACCACCTCAGCCGAAGGGAGCCGTCTTTCCTACCCATCATCTACTGGTCCTGATGCCCCTGCTCCTCATCCTCCTACTCCTTATCACACATTTTATCAGCAATCAATCACCGAACCGATTGCAAAAAGACAACAGTACGCATGCACTCATCCAGCAGCGCAGAAGCTGGACGTGCTCCTGGCTAAGTTGCTGGTACTGCAGTCCCTCCCTATTTAAGTGGTGGACTCTCCAGCTTGGCTCTAGCCATCAGTTCTCTGAAAAGTACAGAGTCCCAAGCCATCATTTCTTTGCGAAAAAGGCAGTACCAGCGCTGCACACGTATGTTGAACAGAAAGTGGGCCATTCCTTGAGTTCACGGCAGGGCCGACGTGTGGAGCTATAAGTACATTCAAGGACAATATATGTCCTTTACGGCTCACTGGGTAAACGTGGTTCCTGCCCAGCTACACCAGCAACTTGGCCAGGTGACGCCACTACTGCCTTCATGTTCTCAAGCTGTGGGTCCTGCACCAATGTCCACCTCTGCCTCCTCATCCCCCACCGTGTCCTCAGCCTCCACTGCAGGGACAATTCACAGTGCTCCTCCAGCATACCCCATGTCAAGGGGACGGTGGTGTCACACTGTTCTGCACCTAGTTTGCCTGGGTGAACAGAGTCGCACTGAACTGCTCTGCGTCCTCCATCAAGAAATCAAATCCTGGCTTTCTCCTCGCCAACTCAAAGTCGGAACCATGGTCACAGACAACAGACAGAAGGAACATGCTGTATCACGGTGCTGCATCAAGGAGGGCTGAGCCATGCGCCCTGCATGGCAGACGTGTTTAATCTGATTGTAAAGCGGTTCCCGAAGTCTTCCAGTCATCTGCAAGACATCCTGAAAATGTATGCACTTCAGCCACTCTTACACTGCAGAGCACACCCTTCTTGAACTGCAAAGGCAGAATGCTGTTCCCAAACATTAGCTGATATGCGATGTTTCCACCCGTTGGAACTCCACCCTCCATATGTTGGACCAACTATATGAACAAAGAAATGCCATAAATGATTTCTTGATGATACAGGAGCATAGGGGTACTCCCCTAAGTAACTTAGATGTTAGCCAGTTGCAGCTCCTGCGTGACACCTGACGTTTGCTCGGGCCCTTTGAGGAGGCATTTCATTTGTCAGTCGCCAGGACTACAGGATGAACAACGTCATTACACTGCTTCATGGTCTGGAACAGATGCTGCTAAATCTGGCTGGTCAGGGGACAGGAGATGTGGCACCTATATCTCATGGCCACATGAGCCCCGTGGGGGCTGAACTGGAGAAAGAAGAGGACATTTGCGCACAAGCAATGTGTAGAGAAATGGGTGGTTTTTCTGCACAGGAAACAGGAGGGAGGAGCAGGAGCAGCCGGAGGAGCTACAGGGCAATGAGGAAGACCGGCAGATGACCCAGACACACCATGGCAGTATTGAGTGGAGATTGAGACAGGGAGTCCCTCCAAGTCACTTGAGCAAATGGCTCTGATAAGCAGTTTTCTTAACCCGCCCAGTGAAGAAACTGTTCACCAGCAGCTATACATGGAGTAGAACCTGAACCAGCAGGTGGAGGCATACTTGGAGTGCACCAAGCCACACTACATGGAAGATCCCCTGGACAGCCGGGCAGCCAAACTTGATTTGTGGTCGCAACTGGCCGAGTTTGCCATGGACAAGCTTTACTGCCCGGCCAGTAGTGTGGCATCAGAGCAGGTGTTTAGTGTGGCAGGGACCATAGCTACCTGAAGGAGAACTCGCCTTTTCACCCTAAATGTGGAGAGACTGCCCTTTGTGAAAATGAATCAGGCGTGGATCACCCAAGATTTCAACACATGAGTGCCTGATGCATCAGACTAGATCATCCATGGTGCCACACCCAAACTATGTCAAAAGAAACCTGTTTCTTTTGGCTACCTGCTTCAGCTACTATTATGATGCTGCCACCTGCCTGATGCCACACACCTGCTGTCAGATGACCCTACTGCCACCCACCACCTTGTGCTGGTACTGGCTACGCTTTTGCCCCCCAGCTCCCCACTCTGTCATTGGGCCACTCTGTGGTCTCTTTATGCTGCTGCCACCTCACCACTCTATGGTCTCCTCATGCTGCTGTCACCTCACCACTCTGTAGTCTCCTCATGCTGCTGCCACCTTACCACTCTGTAGTCCCTTCATGCTACTGCCACTTTATCACTCTGTGGTCTCCTCATGCTACTGCCAACTCACCACTCTGTGGTCTCCTTATGCTGCTGGCACCTCACCACTCTTTTGTCTTTTCATGCTGTTCCCACATTCCCCACTCCATGACGGGGCCACTATTTTGCCTTTTTGGCCTTGTTGAAGTGACCATTTATTTTACCCTACTTCTGATCTGTCAGAAGGACAGAAAAATGAGACACACAATGGATTCTGTGTTCAGAACAGCCAAAAGGCCATTATGAGACGGTCCCGATTTTGCATCAGGATTGGCTTATGATTATGATTAGGTAGCCAAAAGTAGGAGTGGGTACAAAACACAGACGACGTGCAAATATTCCATTTATGTGTCATTTCTGTTTTTGATCCACTCCAGTTTTTTTTTGGGCTTAGCAATATTGATGGATTACTGCAGGCATCCTCAAACTGTGGCCCTCCAGCTGTTGCAAAACTACAACTCCCAGCATGCCCGAACAGCCTACAGGTATCAGCCTACAGCAGAGCATTGTGGGAGTTGTAGTTTTACAACAGCTGGAGGGCCACGGTTTGAGGATGCCTGGATTACTGACTAAATTCTGACCGAGTGAAGGTGGATGCTCAACAGACAGGATCCATTTTTATGGGGTTGTTCTTCTGACGGTTTAGAAGAAGGGCAAAATGATCAATGATGTCAACACAAACTTACTTATGACACCCTCTCCACTCTGTCAACTCTGTAACATTCTTTCCACTCTGTAATAAACCAGGTCCTGTGGAATCAGTTAATGACAGTGAAAAAGGAGTGTGCTCTTTCACGCTATAGAAGAATCTTGGTCCGCTGCACAGTTCTTCATACCTGGCGCTAACATTGACCTGTAAGCCTGAGTTCACAATTGAGTTATTTGGTCCGTTTTGGCCTGTAACTGACCAAATAAGTCAAGTGTGAAGTGATTCTAAGAGAGACGCCTGTCATCTGCGTGTCATTCTGACTCACGTTATTGTTTCACTAGCACAGTGGACTCCCTATTCATGTTTCCGCAAAGTACAGTGTTCTACACCACTATGCAGGCTCTCTGCTGCCAGGAAATAGATGTTTTTAACTCGATTTGTCACAAATCTTTTTGGAAAATTCGATTGAATTGAATTTTTGAAAAATTTGCTCATCTTTAGTAATATTATCCAATGACCTTTGAAGGTTTTTAGCACTAGATAACATGTAACATAGCATGTATTACAATTCCTGTTTGCTCTATTTCATTTGCATATTTATATCACATTGTGTTATGGAACCAAAAACATATGTGTTGTAATATGTCTTCAGTATGTATCTTCCTCAATGTAAACCTTTTAAACTATTAGTTAAAACATATGCCTTTAATTTTTAACCACAAAACTGAACTCCAATATTATAATTTTATACAGAAACAATGTTTTATTTTAGTTTACTCTGCACTTCATACCCTTTGGTATTTTGTTTTGCAGATGTACCCAGCTTTTGTTGATGTTGAAATAAATAGTCTTTTCCATGAAGGCATACAGTAGAAACAAATAAAAACGTCACCTTTTTTCTCAATAAATTCACAAATAACCTATTTTCTTTCATGGGGTAGTGTAATTAACACCTTAAGGACCCTGTCATTTTTCACCTTAAGGACCAGGCAATTTTTTGCAAATCTGACATGTGTCACTTTACATGGTAGTAACTTTAAAACGCTTTTACTTATCCAGGTTATAGACTGTTTTCTCGTAACATATTGTACTTCCTGACAGTGGTAAAATTGAGTCAAAAAATTTCATTTTTATTTATAAAAAATACCAACTTTACCAATAATTTGGAAAAATTAGCAAATTTCAATTTCTCTACTTCTATAACAAATAGTAATAACTCCAAAAATAGTTATAACTTTACATTCTCCATATGTCTACTCCATGTTTGGATCATTTTGTGAATGCCATTTTTTTATTTTATTTTTTTTGGGGGGGACGTTAGAAGGCTTAGAAGTTTAGAAGCAAATCTTGAAATTTTTCAGAAATTTTCCAAAACCCACTTGTTAGGGACCAGTTCAGATTTGAAGTCACTTTGTGAGGCTTACATAATAGAAACCACCAAAAAATGACCTCGTTCTAGAAACTACACCCCTTAAGGTATTCAAAACTGATTTTACAAACTTTGTTAACCCTTTAGGTGTTCCACAAGAATTAATAGAAAATGGAGATGAAATTTCAGAATTTCGCTCTTTGGCAGATTTTCCATTTTAATACATTTTTTCCAGTAACAAAGCAAGGAAACTCAATATTTATGGCCCTGATTCTGTAGTTTACAGAAACACCCCATATGTGGTCGTAAACTGCTGTAGGGGCACACAGCAGGGCGCAGAAGGAAAGTAAAGACATATGGTTTTTGGAAGGCAGATTTCACTGGGATAATTTTAAGCTGCCATGTCACATTTGAAGACCCCCTAATGCACCCCATTAAACTCCAAATAAATGACCCCATTTTGGAAACTACAGGATAAGGTGGCAGTTTTGTTGGTACTATTTTAGGGTACATATGATTTTTGGTTGCTCTATATTACACTTTTTGTGAGGCATGGAAACAAAAAATGGCACAGTATGTTCATCTGAAAGGTTAGATCATGTGATACTTTTATAGAGCAGGTTGTTACGGATGCCACAATACCAAATATGACTACTTTATTTGGTTGTTTGTTTCAGTTTTACATAATAAAGCATTTTTGAAAAAGATTTTTGAGTGTCTCCATATTCTGAAAGCCACAGTTTTTTAAAATTTTGGCCGACAGTCTTATGTGGGGGCTAATTTTTTTTTTGTATGAGATGACAGTTTAAATGGTACTATTTTAGGGTGCATGTGACTTTTCGATCGCTTGGTATTACACTTTTTGTGATGTAAGGTGACAAAAAATGGCTTTTTTGACACTTTTTTTACAATGTTCATCTGAGTTGTTAAGTTATGTGATATTTTTATAGAGCAGGTTCTTATGGATGCGGCGATACATAATATGTATACGTTTTCATTTATTTAAGTTTTACACAATAACAGCATTTTTGAAAAAAAAAAATCATGTTTTAGTGTCTCCATAGTCTGAGAGCCATAGTTTTTTTTATTTTTTGGGCGAATGTCTTAGGTAGGGTCTTATTTTTTGTGGGAAGAGATGATGGTTTGATTGGTATGGTTTTGGGGTGCATATGACTTTTTGATCACTTAGTATTACATTTATTTTTAGCTTTTTTGACACCATCTTTAATAAAAAAAAAATTACAATGTTCACCTGAAGTGGTTAGGTCATGTGATATTTTTATAGAGCCGGTCGATACGGACGCAGCGATACCTAATAAGTCTACTTTTCTTTTTTTTCACTATATTTTACCATTTTTCTTTACTTTATTTTGGGGAAAGGACGCTTTTTTTTTTTTACTTGAAACTTAATTTTTTTTTTAAACTTAATTTTTTTTAACTTTTTTAACTTTCTTTTTTGTCCCACTCTGGGACTTCAAAATTACAGGGTTCGATCCCTGTTTCAATGCAGCACAATACATCTGTATTGTACTGCATTTACTATCAGTGTATTACTCAGTGTAATACACTGATAGTTTACCTATGAGACCCAGCCTGGGGGCTGAGCCTCATAGGCCTCCGTACATGCTGGGCCCCAATGCCTTGGCAACCATCCGGTCCCCGCCACAGCAGCGTGGGGACCCGAGGGCTATGGAGAGGGAGCGCAAACCTTCCATATGCTGCGGGCAGTGCTGAGCAAGGAATATGAGGGGTTAATCCACCGACATCGGTGTTATCACTGATGCTGGTGGATGCAGCAGGTATTCGGCTGCCAGTTACACCGCACATGAGCGTGCTGGGTGAGAACAAGAAAGGCTGGGAAAATATTTATTTCCCACTGTCTGCAGCAGCCAGGCTGGTAATGGGGATAATTAGCAGCCAGCTCAGGAGCTTGGATAAATCTGGGCTGAGCTCCTCAATCAGGGCTCCCAGTCTGGGAAAGGAGCAGGCTGTGTCAAGGCCTGTGGGAGCCGGGACCCTCTAACCCTGTGTGGGGGTAAGCACTGTGGTGTTTTTGGGGAGCTGGGTGCACACCCAGGTCCCGCTAGAGAGGGAGTATATACTGTGTAGTCAGTGGCCAGATGGCTGAGGTTTATTTTTATGATTTCTTTGTACTGCTGTTATGACAATAAAGCTGGTTGTGGCCAGTTTGCACCCAAATCTACAGTGGTGGAGTGGCTTCTTGATGTGTGCCAACAGTCTAAGGTGATAAGACGGCGATCTAGAAGAGCTAAATGACCGTGAGTTGTTACAGTGCGCATTCCGTATTTTGCGAAATGGAACAGCTGGCCCCTAAAAGAACAGTCCTATCCTTGTCCGTAATGCGGATAATAATAGGACATGTTCTAGTTTCTTGCGGAATTGAATTACGGACATACGGAAATGGAATGCACACGGAGTACCTTCCATTTTTTTTTTGCTGACCCATTGAAATGAATAGTTCTGCATACGGTCCGCAAAAAAAAACGGAATGGACATGGAAAGAAAATACGTTTGTGTACATGAGCCCTTAACAGTCACAGTCATAACGTGTTAACTAGATGTGATAACTCACCAAGTGTGACTGATAAAGGGGTTGTATCACTTCAGAAAATAGCATTTATTATGTAAAGGAAGTTAATACAAGGCACTTGCTAATGTATTGTTATTATCCAAATCGCTTCCTTTACTGGCTGGATTCATTTATCAATTACATAATACATTGCTTGTTTCTATGGTTATGTATGTCCACCCTGAAATCCAGCAGTGGTGGCCGTACTTTCACACTATAGGAAAAAGCACTAGCCTATGCTCCCACAGTCCTCGCCACCAGTGAGGCCAGCGCTTTTTCTTATAGTGTGCAAGCATGACCACATGGCTAAGTGATATAAATATTTAGTATCATTAAATATAAGGTAAAACAGACAAATCACAAACAGAATAAATAATAATCAATCACATGGCTGGCACAATACAATATGAGGGAGGGTCAAAAAGTCATACAGAACCGTTACACAACTACAAAAAACCTATAGGGGTCAGAATATAAAACGCAAGAAAAACTATACAAATGTGGTAGAATAAAGCTAGTTTCACACTAGCGGCAAGGGACTCCGGCAGGCTGTTCCGGTGGGTAAACAGGCTGTCGGATCCATGTTGCCGCTAGTGCACATGTGCCGCTGGACTACCGCTCCGGCCCCATTGACTATAATGGGGGTGGGGCGGAGTTCCGGCGGCAGCATGACAGCGCATGACAAGAGGCCGCTGGAATAAAAGTACGACATGTCGACATTAGCCTAAAGGTAACAGGTCAATTTCAACTGAGGAACGCCATAAAAACAAAACTGAGAAAACCCCATTTGGAATTTTTTTCCAGCTTCCCACCACATAGTATGCAATATTAAATGGTGCCATTATAAGGTACAACTTGTCCCCCAAAAAAACAAGTCCTCATATAGCTACATGAAAGGAAAAATAAAAGAATTATGGTCCTGGTAAGACCGAGAGTGAAAAATAAAAATGTGAAAAACCCTCAGGGGTTAAAATGAGTTAGGCCTCTTTCACACAAATGCGTGCGACCCGTGCCCATGCTGTGGACCGCAAGTTGCGGTCCGCAATGCACGGGCACCGACCGTGGGGAAGCTACAGTGGCTCACGGACCCATTCCCTTCAATGGGTCCGTGATCCGCCCGTTCCACAAAAAGATAGGACATGTTCTATCTTTTTGTGGGATGGAAGTGCGTAACGTAACCCCACGGAAGCACTCCGTAGTGCTTCCATAGTGTTCAGTTCCATGATTCCGTTCCGCATCTCCGCATCCCCCATTTACTACATCACTGAAGTAAATGGGTCCGCATCCATGATGCGGAATGGCCACGAAACGGTGCCCGTGTATTGCGGATTTGCAAATGCGGTCCACAATACGGGCACGGGGCGCACAAGTTTGTGTGAAAGAGGTCTTACACTAAGCTCTGAACTGAAGCTCACTTTTCCTGAAATGGTTTGACCACTAGGATATGTATTTCTTGCATTTGGATAAAAATGCTCACAAAGTAATTGTTAAAAATAGAATTCACCTTTTTATTGAAACATTTACAATCAAGAAAGAAGTGACACACTCTCCGAAACTACATACCATTTCTCAACATGAAGATTTGTTATGAAATGTAACAGTTGTTTCTTCCGAGTTTAGAAACAATGTTTTATTGTTATAGCATTATTTTTTGTGGTAAAAGCCATTTCGTTAAAAGATAATTTAAAGAAAGTCTGTCAGTAGTTTTGACCCCTCAAAACTACTCACAGGGCTAGGGAGGGGTGAAGGAGAACAGGGTAAACATACCTTTAGAAGAGCATCATTGTGAATATATCTATTTTTTATTCCCCCTGGGTGCTGCTCTTGCAAGTGCCCCAAAGGTGGCCCTTCACTCAGCCCAGCAGAATAATGGTAAAGGTAGGTTTACCCTGCTCGTACCTAGCACTGTCCGCAGTTTTGGAGGGTAAAAACTGCTGACAGACCCCCTTCAAACCTCTCAGTGTTTACCATCAAATTGCTAATGGTAATGATGTGTCTTGGGACAATTCCAGTAAGTGCTCTTGTTCATTCCTGCAGGTTTTAAAATAGTACATAATCTTCACTGCTACTAGTCACTGGCTGTAGGGTAATTACCTGGGGGGGAAAAAAAAGATTATTTTAAGAGCAAGCAGCAACAGTTTAGAGTGATATTCTCAAAATCACTTGTCACCTCAGACTAGCAGAATTTGCAGGAAGTCCAGTCACTGTAACCCTCACCTGTCACTAGAATGCAGAGGTACTAAAAAAAAAATGCTGGCAGCAGATAAAACAGCAATTTCAAAATGCTGCTTCCACTTCACAAGGGTGACATTTAGTGTTGAGCGAATCGAGGTATCAGAAGTGGACTTCGATACGAATTTTAGGGAAAATTTGATTTGCTGCGAAGCCGAATTTCCTTGTGCTTCGTGGTAACAAATCAATTTTCCCTAAAAATAAAAACATACTCACCTCATCCATTTGAGCAAAAAGAGGCCGCCACGGCCATCTCACTTGAAGATCCTGCGCGAAATCTCGTGCACAGTGACTTATAACATCACCAACGCCGGCCGGCATGATGACATCATCACGAACCGTGCGAGATTTTGTGCTGGATTTCAGCAAGATGACTGCGGAGGCCTCTTCCTGCTCAGATGAATACGGTAAGTACAATTTTTAAATGATTAACCCCTGAACGGAATTAATAGTAATCTCAGGTGCCGCGATCAGCGATGAACGCAGTATCTGAGGGGCAATCGCTTTTCCCCATCATTTCACCCAAAAGAAATGTGTTACTTTGTCACAAAGTGAATTTTTTTTGTAAAATTCAGCGAAGCAGCCGAATTAAATTTCTGAGAACTTCTCTGCCTGACATATGGCCATATTCTAAGGGTACTTTCAGACTTGCATTGCTGGATTCCGGCAGGCAGCTCCGGAACTGCCTGCCGGATCCAGCAATCTGTATGCAAACGGATATCATTTGTAGACGGATCCGGATCCGTCTCACAAATGCATTGCAATACCGGATCCATTTCTTCGTTTGTCATCCGCAGACCAGAAGACAGGATCCGTTAATGCGGTAATTTTAATGACGGATCCGGCATTCAGAGTGCATTAGGATTAAACTAATCAGTTTTTTTCTGGTACTGACTCAAGAATAAACCTAGTGTGAAAGTACTCTAAGACAACGTAAGTGATAAATAAACCCTTTAAATATTTTAGTGCTTATTTCTAATGATTTTAGTAATTAATTCAGTCAGGGTGGAACAGTGGACCATACAACAGACTGAGTTCATGTAGTACTGTTGTTAATGCATTTTAATTTACCAGTATTAAATACAAAAAATGAGGGCGTCTAGCAACTAACCTTCATTGTGAAAGGTAAGGCAGCTGTTGCGTCCACAGTGATGGCATGTGCATGGCTCTTTTCACAAAAGTCTATGGGAATTAGGGCTCATAGATATGAACATGTATGGGCGCCGTCTGTGTTGGCTGCCCTGACGGAAGCAGATCCATTCAACTTGAATGGGTCCACGATCCGTTCGGACCACAAAAAAAAGAGCATGCTCTATTTTTTGGCGGTGCAGAGGCACAGACTGAAATGCCATACAGACGGACCTACATGCATGTGGAAACAGATGTCAAACCCATTTAGGACCATTGGAGTATGTATCCTCTGTACACCTGACAGCTTGTAGATGCTTATTAAAGTTATATTCTTATCAGTTTAATAAGAATGTAGCTATAAGGAGCAGTGTCAGACTGCCAGTGTAAGGATTCCTAGTGCCCAACATTTAAATTTGTTCTGGGGTCCACTGTGCAGCTACACAATATTGTCTTCTCACACACTGGCAGGCAGTAGCCTGACGCTACAAGATGATTGATTATGCGGGGTCCCTGCTTTGACTTCAAGAAGGGAGATCCCTGATGAAAGATTATAATGGCAAGCTTGCACCTTTCATCCACAAGTCATCTCCACCACCTAATAACAAAATAAGTAGTTTATTAAATAATTTACCTAGTTTTATATGGATGAATAGGCTACTTGAGAAGTTGTACGCTGCCTTTGTACTACACATGTAGTGCACTCAGTCTACTATAGACCTGACAGAACAACAGACGTGCAGGTCGGGGGACACCTGGGAAATAGTGACCATAAAGTAATAACCTTCCAATTATCCTTCAAACGAGAGTTTCTAAAGGGAGGAACAAAAATACCTAACTTCAAAAAAGAAAAATTTAGCCAACTAAGAGAGGCCATAGGCCTAACTAACTGGGACAAAGTCCTCAAAAATAAAAATACATCCGCAAAATGGAAGCAAGCATCCTAAAATCTAATTGTGAGAGGTACAAACCTTATGGGAAAGAAAGGTTAAGGAACAAGAAAAAAAACAATGTGGATAAATAGAAATGTAAAGAAAGTAATAAATGACTAAAAGAATGCATTTAAATCACTAAAACAGGAGGGTAGCAAGGAAGCATTAAAAACTATAAGGAAAAAAATAGAATATGTAAAAGACAAATAAAAGCTGCCAAAATAGAGACCGAGAGAGTAAGGCCCCTTTCACACAAGCGAGTATTCCGCGCAGGTGGTATGCGTGATGCAAACGCATTGTGCCCGCACGGACTCCGGACCCATTCATTTTTTAATGGGTCTGTGTACATGAGTGTCGGTTTTCACGCATCATTTGTGCCTTGCGTGAAAAGCGCAGAATGTTCTATATTCTGATTTTCACGCAACACTGGGCCCATAGAAGTGAATGGGGCTGCGTAAAAATAGCATCGCATCCTCAAGCAAGTGTGGATGGGATACAATTAACATGGATGGCTGCTAAGAGATGTTGTTTGTAAACATTCAGTTTTTTATCACGCACATGCAAAATGCATTAAATCGCATTGCACCTGCGTGATAAAAACTGAGCGCGATCGTAAGCAAAACTGAATGTTTCAATGAACGCATCCGGACCTAATTCTCTCACGCTCGTCTGCAAGGGGCCTAAAACTAACCCTAAAATGTTCTTCAATTATATAAATGGTAAAAAGAATGAATCTGAAGGTGTCGACCTTTTACAGAGTGATGAAGGGAGAGTTGCAGAGAGAGATGAGGAGAAAGCAAAGCTACTAAACTTTTTTTTCTCTACTGTATTCACTGAAGAAAATAAACTGTCAGATGAAATGCAGAATAGAAATGTAAATTCCCCATTATAAGTGCCCTGTCTGACCCAGAAAGAAGTACAGCGGCATCTTAAAAAGATTAAAATAAACAAATCGCAGGCCCCAGATGGCATACACCCCCCATATCCTAAGAGAATTAAGTAATGTCATAGTCAGACCCTTATTTCTGATATTTAAGGACTCTATACTGACAGGGAGTGTTCCACAGGATTGGCGCATAGCAAATACTGTGCCAATATTCAATATACATGCCACAAAAGGCTTTAGAATATATAACTGCACCGCTGAGCGGCAAATATATTTTTATTTTTCCACTTATACATGCCACAAAGGGCTTTATACCATAACTGGACCGCTGAATGGCAAATATATTTTTCTTTTACCACTATTACATGACAAAAAGGGCTTTAGAACATAACTGCACGCTTAACGGCAAATATATTTTTATTTATCCACTATTTCACGACAAAAAGGGCTGTATAACATATAACTGCACTGCTGAACAGCAAATATATTTTTCTTTTTCCACTTACTGTATACAAGCCACAAAGTGCTTTATAACATAACTGCACCAGTAAACGGCAAATATATTTTTATTTTGCCACTATTACACAACAAAAAGGGCTTTAGAACATATAACTGCACCACTGAACGGCAAATATATTTTTAGTTTGCCACAATTACATGACAAAAAGGGCTTTAGAACATATAACTGCACTGCTGAACGTAAATATGTTTTTCTTTTGCCACTATTACACGCCACAAAAGGCTTTAGAAGATATGAATGCTCCGCTGAACGGCAAATATATTTTTATTTTGCCACTATTACATTAAAAAAAGGGCTTTAGAACATATAACTGCACTGCTGAATGGCAAATATATTTTTCTTTTGCCACTAAAACACTATAAACTGTACCACTCAATTGAAAAACAAACCTAAATCTTTTAAGTGGATGGAAGAAAACAAAAAAAAACTAAAATAACTGGGCACTGTAAATGATGGCACGTGTATGCTGACTCCTATTTAGCATGATTTTGAATGTGATTAACCCCAAATAAAGTTCATCTGCTCTAGTTGGTCTTTCCTGAAATTTTCTTAGTCGCATCCCACATCAAAAGTCATGGTCCACAGAGGGCTTCCAAAGCATCAGAGGGATCTCATCGTTAAAAGGTATCTCTCAGGAAAATGGTACAAAAGAATTTCCAAGGCATTAGATATACCATGGAACACAGTGAAGACAGTCATCATCAAGTGGAGAAAATATGGCACAACAGTGACATTACTAAGAACTGGACGTCCCTCCAAAATTGATAAAAAGACGAGAAGAAAACTGGTCTGGGAGGCTACCAAGAGGCCTACAGCAATATTAAAGGAGCTGCAGGAATATCTGCCAAGTAGTGGCTGTGTGGTACATGTGACAACAATCTCCCGTATTCTTCATATGTCTGGGCTATGGGGCAGAGTGTCAAGACGAAAGAAAAACATCCAAGCCAGGCTACATTTTGCAAAAACACATCTGAAGTCTCCCAAAACCATGTGGGAAAAGGTGTTCTGGTCTGATGAAACTAAGGTTGAACTTTTTGGCCATAATTCCAAAAGATATGTTTGGCACAAAAACAACACTGCGCATCACCAAAATAACACCATACCACAGTGAAGCATGGTGGTGGCAGCATCATGCTTTGGGGCTGTTTTTCTTCAGCTGGAACTGGGGCCTTAGTTACGATAGAGGGAATTATGAACAGTTACAAATACCAGTCAATATTGGCACAAAACCTTCAGGCTTCTGCTAGAAAGCTGAACATGAAGAGGAACTTCATCTTTCAGCATGACAATGACCCAAAGCATACATCCAAATCAATAAAGAAATGGCTTCACCAGAAGAAGATTAAACTTTTGGAATGGCCCAGCCAGAGCCCAGACCTGAATCTGATTGAAAATCTGTGGGGTGATCTGAAGAGGGCTGTGCACAGGAGATGCCCTTGCAATCTGACAGATTTGACGTGTTTTTGCAAAGAAGAGTGGGCAAATCTTGCCAAGTCAAAATGTGCCATGCTGATAGACCCATACCCAAAAAGACTGAGTGCTGTAATAAAATCAAAAGGTGCTTCAACAAAGTATTAGTTTAAGGGTGTGCACACTTATGCAACCATATTATTTTATTTTTATATTTTTTCTTCCCTCTACCTAAAATATTTCAGTTTTTCAATTGAGTTGTACAGTCTATAGGTCACATTAAAGGCAGAAAAAATTCTGAAATGATTTATCTTTGTCTCATTTTTTTACATCACAGAAACCTGACATTTATATCCACTGTATTTTGACATGCCACAAAAGGCTTTAGAACATAACTGCACCGCTTTTGCCACTAATACATGCCAAAAAGAGGAGTAGATTTCACACTTTACCACACAACTAATACAAGCCAAAAAATACTCTAGAACATATAACTACACCAGACAAAGGCAAATAAGACGTAGAAATATTTCCTTGTAATAAACCATGTTAATGGCTGTAACACCCCAATAACAAGAACGGTTTGCTGGAATTACAGAGCTGTATAATGGCAATTTGGGTCCCCAGTCAGTGCAGCAAGGTGTAATAGGATTGTTCCTATTACCCAGGCTGTAACCTCCCCTACTGAACCCTGTTCAACATAAATGCTGTGGAATGATTCCTCCCTATCCTTTCCCTGCACGTTGAATAATCTTTCCCTGCACTTGTAAATCGTTTTTTTAGCAAATCAATTTGCAAAAAAGGACCCCTAAAAACACCAACTTTATTAGGATTAGAATAAAACTTTAAACCCAAAAATAAAGGTAACTACTATGCGCCAAAATGGCCAAACTGATTTAGTAGATATAGTGTCCAAATGATGGTAGGTCTGATGGAAAATGATAATAGAATAAAAGGGACAGGATTAATGGACAGAGCAAGTTGGAAATACCCAGAGTCGGATACCAAGCGGGGAACACTTTCCCTACAAAGGCCCTAGTTACACCTCAGCCCAGGGACAACCCCTAATGGTGGGATCTCCCTGTCCTCGTGCCTTTCCTGTGAAACCCTGAAATGCCCTATATGGTTTAGATTATTATTAACATCACCCCGACACGTTTCCCCTGGATGTGTTTCTCAGGGGGTCGGTACTAGTTAAAGATAGTCCCATGAACACTAATGATACACTTGATACAATTAGGTAAACACAGATATGAAGCAGACATGGTAATGGGTAAGAGATACATCACATATCCCTGATACAACCTAAAAACAAAAAACATAAGATCCCATAAGGAGGAGGCAAGTAACCTAAGGATCGCTAAATACAGACATAAAAGGTCTTACTCACATGTGAAGTGCCCAAAAGTCACCAGGCTGCCTCTTGTAGGGGTGCTCAATGAAGCAGAGAGGCCCAATGTACGGTGGAGTGCACGCCGCACGTCATTTCCGGGACAGTGAACGTTACAGAAATGATTACAGAGCATATTGGGACCATGTGCTAGGATACAGACAGCATCTATGGCTAAGTGCCATGGAGGTCAGAAAATGCACACATAAACAGATCATAACTTTGACCAATGTGGTATTACAGAATACATACCAAAGAAAGGGGTATCATACGTCTAGGTGTTAATAGATGATCGTACATAATAAATCTACATAGAATGACAATTATGGCGGAGTTGGGGAAGAGATTCCACCAATCCACAAGTGTGTGGGTATCAGGGCACCTCTTCATCGTCTTCCTCCTCCTCAGCAGTCAGTACAACTACATATTTATCTTTTGTGGTAAGGTGCAAGGTGTCATTTGCGATGGCAGGTACGTGTCACCGAGGTTGCTGGCCTCGGTGAGGTGAGAGCCGGGTTTTTGTCTGCAGCAGCTAGTGCTGTTTGACTCTTTTAAATAGCATGGCTGCAAAGCCGATCCGGGCCGGCTCTTACTGGGAGCAGCTAAAGAGTAGGGTGGGTGGCTGCTCCCCACGGTCCAGTCCGAGTTTTGGGCTGGGTATAAAACACAGCCATCAGCTGTGTCTGTGTGTGATTATCCTGGAGCCTGCTAACAGGACTGAGGAGTTCTCTGTGCTGGAGGACGGAGCTCAGCAAGGTGGTGTTTCCCTGCAAACTGAAGGAGGAATCGCCTGCGGCTGAACCGACTGCTAGGTGTGAACCGCACTTAAACCACCCAAGGTGACTGGACCCTGTGTTGGCCTGTTTTTGGTTTTGCCACATGATTTCTGTTGTGTGTGAACTGTCACCAAGAGACTGTTTTCATTTCTGGTGTGCAAGTGTGAATAAAACACTGTTTGATGCACAATCTGGACTCCTTGTTTTGCCTCTAAACTGCACCCGCACCGCTGTCTACCAGAGCGACTCCCACATTTGGTGTCGGATGCGGGCATGCGCAGTGAGGCTGGCGTGAACGCCGAACTTTGTTTTTGCTGAGCAGAAGTGAATGTCCTATATTAAGCCGGCAAAGTTGCAGCCTGTGATCCCCGACAAAATGGAGGCGGCTGTGAAAGCCCTCATAGAGGCTAACGTGCAGCAGCGGGAGACCAACCAGCTACTGCTACAGCACGTGATGGCGTTGCAAGCGGCAGGAGCGTCCCACCGCGTCCACGATGCCCGGAAAGCTGTCCGTGCCGCGATCCCTAAGATGACCCCTCGGATGATGTGGAGACCTATCTGGCGGTGTTCGAGAAGGTGGCCGTGAGGGAGAAATTACCCCGAGAACAGTGGGCAGAGGTCGTCGCTCCGTTCCTGGCGTCTGGACCCCAGCAAGTATTTTTGACCTCCCAGATGACCAAGCCGCTGACTACCCGACCGTGAAAGGTGAGATCCTGGCAAGACTGGGGGTGAACGTGTTAGTCCGGGCTCAGCGGGTCCACCAGTGGAACTTTAATACGGCTGAACCCGCCAGGCCGCAGTATTATGAGTTGCTGCACAGGTTGCAAAAGTGGCTGCAGCCTGAGGTTCTAAGTCCGGCTGCTATGCTGGACCGTCTGCTGGCTGACATCTTCTGGAGGGCCTTGCCGTACCCCCTGCAGCACTGGATCGGCCAGGTGTCACCCACTAATGCCTTGGACATGGTCGACCTGGTCGAGCGCTATGAGGCCACAAAAACCTTGAAAGGAGGTGTTGTTGGGAGGGGCCGGTCAAACCCCGGAGGTCTCCCATCCAGTCCCGACGACTGGTACCCGAGAAACCTGCTCGGGTGTACCCCCTGTAGACCCGGCCCCGATAGTCTGCTGGCGGTGTCACGAGCCTGGCCATGTGAGGGCCGACTGTCCACAGTGGGGAGAACCCATGGAGACCAATTATGGGTACCGGGCTTCCATGTATGCCCGGAGACTGTGTGCGACCGGCACCCCGAGACCCTAGACAATCGTCATCTGTGCCAGGTGCAAGTCGGTGATAATCTTGCAGTGGCGCTGCTGGACTCAGGGAGCCTAGTAACCCTGGTAAGTGCTGCCCTGGTACAGCCCTCCCAGTATACGGGCCGGAAAGTTGGGGTGGTGTGCATACACGGAGACTTAAAGGACTATCCCACGGCTGTAATGTCTCTGTCCACGGCGGCCGGCACATGGACTTGTGAAGTGGCGATCTCCGCCAAGCTACCGTATGAACTAATAATTGGAAGAGACTTCCCTGGTTTTCCGTCACTATGGCCTGAGGTGAAAGTGACTAATAGCCCTGAGACAGGGGTAACCCTAGCAGAGTGGCCTGGTTCCTGTGGGAGGCCAGAGCCCTGGGAGCCCGAGTCCGAAGGGCCTGCGGTAGGGGTGACCACCACTTCTGTGATAGAGGGAGACAACCCCACTGAGTGTAATGGTGGGAGACACGGAGGACTTGCCACCGGGACCTGAGTTGGCAGACCTCAATGTCTCCGGGGAAAATTTTGGGACCGCACAACACCGGGACCAAACCCTAACCAGAGCCTGGGAAAGTGTCATAATAATTGATGGTAAACCCCAGAAACCTGGGGCTGAATTAATGTTTCCGCGATTCATTGTCCTTCAGGATATGTTGTATCGGGTGAACCAAATCCGAGGTGAGCCTGTTGAACAGTTGGTGGTGCCCACAGCATATCGCAGGCTTGTCATGGAGCTTGCCCACCAACATGTTCTTGGGGACACCTGGGGTGGCAGAAAACCCAGGACCGCATACTGCAGCGGTTTTATTGGCCCAGTGTGTTCAAGGAGGTAGAGAATTATTGTAAGTCCTGTCCCACCTGTCAGATAACTAGCCCCCAGCCACATTTCCGTAGTCCTCTGGTACCGCTTCCAATTATTGAGGTCCCGTTTGAGCGAATCGCTATGGATCTAATTGGGCCTGTACCAAAAATCTGCCAGGGGCCACCAACACATTCTGGTAGTTCTCGACTATGCCACTCGGTATCCGGAGGCGGTGCCTCTGCGACATACCTCAGCTAAACTCATTGCCAAAGAGTTAATGGAAATGTTTTCCCGTGTGGGCCTGCCAAAAGAGGTTCTGACAGACCAAGGGACCCCTTTTATGTCCAAAGTAATGAGGGAACTGTGTAAATTATTGCGTATAAAGCAGTTACGGACGTCCGTTTACCATCCACAAACGGACGGTCTTGTCGAGAGGTTTAACCAAACTTTAAAAAATATGTTAAAGAGGGTGGTGTCTAGAGATGGGAAGGACTGGGACCTGCTTCTGCCCTATCTCATGTTCGCAGTGCGAGAGGTGCCCCAGGCCTCTACTGGGTTCTCGCCCTTCGAACTGCTTTATGGCAGACACCCTCGGGGCCTGTTGGATATCGCCAAGGAAGCGTGGGAACAACAGCCTGTCCCCCACAAAAGTGTCATTGAGTATGTCACCCAGATGCAGGAACGGATGGAAAAGGTGTTGCCGCTGGTCCGGGAGCATATGGAGGCAGCGCAACAAGCCCAGAGTAGGGTGTACAATCGTCAGGCTCGGGTGCAGGGCTTCAAGCCGGGAGATCGGGTGTTGGTTCTGGTACCCACCCTTGACAGCAAGTTCCTAGCTAGGTGGCAGGGCCCCTATGAGGTGATCGAGAAAGTAGGGAAGTAAATTACAAAGTACACCAGCCAGGGCGGCGCAAGCCGGAGCAGGTGTACCACGTGAATTTACTAAAGCCGTGGAAAGATAGGGACACGGCCGACGACCACAGCCCCCGGCCAGGGCTTCTAGGTGAAAGGGTCCAGCCCCACAGTTCGAGGCCTGTGAAGCAGTAACCACGGTAAAATTGCAGACAGCCTGTCTTCCAAACAAGTTCAGGAAGTCAGGGAGTTCATCAGTCGGAACACGGATGTGTTCTCGGACCTCCCTGGCCGCACGTCTCTCATCCAACATGACATCGTCACTGAGCCTCAGGCCAAGATCCGGTTAAAACCATACCGGGTACCCGAGGCTCGGCGACGGGCCATCGCGGAGGAAGTACAGTTAATGTTGAAGCTCGAGGTCATTGAGGAGTCGAAAAGTGAGTGGGCCAGTCCCATAGTCCTAATACCCAAGCCGGATGGGACGTTGCGGTTCTGCAACGACTTTCGCAAGTTAAATGAAGTATCCAAGTTTGACGCGTATCCCATGCCCCGAGTAGACGAGCTGGTTGAAAGTTTAGGACAAGCCCGTTATTTTTCTGTGCTGGACCTCACTAAAGGGTACTGGCAGGTACCCTTAACGGAGTCGGCTAAGGAAAAACCGCATTTGTTACCCGCAGGGCCTGTATCACTACAAGGTGTTACCCTTTGGCCTGCATGGCGCCCCGCCACTTTCCAAAGGTTAATGGACATAGTGCTGCGACCACATCGTCGGTACGCCTCGGCCTACTTAGATGATGTAGTCATCCACAGCACCGACTGGGAAAGCCATTTACCCAAGGTGCAGGCGGTAGTGGATGCCCTGAGGAAAGCCGGACTGACCGCTAACCCAAAGAAGTGCTCCATAGGGTTAGAGGAGACAAAATATCTGGGATATGTAATTGGGCGGGGAGTCATCAAACCTCAGGTAACTAAGGTAGAGGCCATTCGTAACTGGCCCCGACCGGTCACCACCAGGCAGGTAAAGTCGTTCCTGGGGATTGTAGGTTACTACATGAGGTTTGTGCCCCACTTTGCCACAATAGCAGCGCCATTGACAGACCTGTTGAAGGGCGAAAGTCTGGGAGGGTTAGCTGGAGTGAGAAGGCGGAGGAGGCTTTCTCCGCGTTGAAGTCGGCCCTGTGTGGGTCCCCGGTTTTGGTGACACCCGACTTCAACAAGGAGTTTGTCGTACAAACCGACGCCTCGGAGGTAGGCCTCGGTGCGGTACTGTCGCAGGAGGTCAACGGGGAAGAACATCCCGTTGTCTTCCTGAGCCGTAAGCTCAGTCCCGCCGAGTCCAGATATAGTATAGTGGAGAGGGAGTGCCTGGCTATCAAGTGGGCACTCGAATCTCTCCGCTACTACCTGTTAGGGAGGAGGTTCCGTCTGGTGACCGACCATTCCCCCTCAAATGGATGAGTCAGGCCAAGGAGAGGAATGCTCGGGTCACCAGGTGGTTCCTATCTCTTCAAAATTTCAAGTTTTCCGTGGAACACAGGGCAGGCCGCTTGCAGGGCAACGCAGATGCCCTGTCCCGCGTCCACTGCCTCACGTGTGTTCACCTCCTCAGGGTTGAACAAAGGGGGGGGGTATATGGTAAGGTGCAAGGTGTCATTTGCGATGGCAGGTACGTGTCACCGAGGTTGCTGGCCTCGGTGAGGTGAGAGCCGGGTTTTTGTCTGCAGCAGCTAGTGCTGTTTGACTCTTTTAAATAGCATGGCTGCAAAGCCGATCCGGGCCGGCTCTTACTGGGAGCAGCTAAAGAGTAGGGTGGGTGGCTGCTCCCCACGGTCCAGTCCGAGTTTTGGGCTGGGTATAAAACACAGCCATCAGCTGTGTCTGTGTGTGATTATCCTGGAGCCTGCTAACAGGACTGAGGAGTTCTCTGTGCTGGAGGACGGAGCTCAGCAAGGTGGTGTTTCCCTGCAAACTGAAGGAGGAATCGCCTGCGGCTGAACCGACTGCTAGGTGTGAACCGCACTTAAACCACCCAAGGTGACTGGACCCTGTGTTGGCCTGTTTTTGGTTTTGCCACATGATTTCTGTTGTGTGTGAACTGTCACCAAGAGACTGTTTTCATTTCTGGTGTGCAAGTGTGAATAAAACACTGTTTGATGCACAATCTGGACTCCTTGTTTTGCCTCTAAACTGCACCCGCACCGCTGTCTACCAGAGCGACTCCCCACACTTTTTTAGCGCAAGGTCAAACCCCATACCAAATACAAGACAGGAATAAGTGAGGCCAACACCAGGTATGAATGAGGACTTGCAGGTGATTAACCTCTCCTCACTAAGTGAAACTGAGACCTCAGTCTTAAAGAAAGAATTTTCTTTTGTCCCTACCACGGACTTTAAAGTATTTACGTGGGTTAAGGACCTTAACCTCTTCTGTAATAAACTAAGATGGAAAATGTTTTTCAATAATACTAATAAACAATCCTATGAAAAATTGGGGGGTTAAGGAGAGCGAATTAGCTGACTTAGCACTTTTTATGGAACTCTGGAGGATAGCTCACGAAATCCGGGTGAGGGCGCTTTCACTAAGCTAAGTCCTAAGAGCATTAAAACGCCCCCCCCCCCCAATCTAATTATGAACATATTGCTTTCTTTCAACAACTAGTGACCTCTGAGCTTGAGCAATTAAAATATACATCTACACACAGTAGGAACTTGTCTGTTACTGAATTTTAGGCCCTGAGAACCTTAGAGAGAGACAGATCCATCATCATCAAACCGTCAAACAAGGGCGGGAACCTTGTCATCATGGACCCTGACAATTACCGTACAATGTGTCTGGATCTACTCAAGGACCAAGAGAGCTATCAGGTGCTATCAGGGGATCCCACTAATATATTTTTGGCAGAATTTCAGGTCATCTTGAAGTCTTAAAAAAAGGTCATAACTCAAAAGTGAAGCAGAATACAATTTAATTCTATCTGACACAACTCAAATTGCCATATTCTACAGACTTCCTAAAGTCCATAAAGGAAGGCATCCTCTAAAGGGTTGCCCAATAGTATCAGGCGTCAACCCCCTGACACAGAACCGTGGGCTATACATAGATCAGGTGCTGACACAGTTTGTCCTCTCCCTTCCGTCATACACCAGGGACACAATGGACTTCGTAAACAAAATAGAGAAGCTTATTGTTGATTCATGTTGCCTACTCGCCAGCATCGATGTCAAATCTCTGTATAGTAGCATTCCTAGTGAAAAGGAACCAGCTCAGGGGGACGGCAATAGGTAGCCCCTGTGCTCCCACGTATGCCAACCTCTTCCTGGGCTGGTGGGTAGATAATGTCGTTTTTCCCGACCGTGATATGTGACAAGATACATCGATGATGTATTTGTGCTCTGGAACGGTAACAAGGGGGAGTTTATCAGGTTTGTTGATACTCTAAACATTAACGAGGTAGGGCTTAAATTCACATATGAAATACAGACTAAATGTACAGTGCCTTGTGAAAGTATTTGGCCCCCTTGAACTCTTTTCGACCTTTTACCACATTTCAGGCTTCAAACATAAAGATATAAAACTGTAATTTTTTGTTAAGAATCAACAACAAGTGGAACACAATTATGAAGTGGAACGAAATTTATTGGATATTTCAAACTTTGTTAACAAATAAAAAACTGAAAAATTAGGCGTGCAAAATTATTCAGCCCCTTTACTTTCAGTGCAGCAAACTCTCTCCAGAAGTTCAGTGAGGATCTCTGAATGATCCAATAGTGACCTAAATGACTAATGATGATAAATAGAATCCACCTGTGTGTAATCAAGTCTCCGTACAAATGCACCTGCACTGTCTCAGAGGTCAGTTTAAAGCGCAGAGAGCATCATGAAGACCAAGGAACACACCAGGCAGGTCCGAGATACTGTTTTGGGGAAGTTTCAAGCCGGATTTGGATACAAAAAGATTTCCCAAGCTTTAAACATCCCAAGGAGCACTGTGCAAGCGATAATATTGAAATGGAAAGAGTATCAGACCACTGCAAATCTACCAAGACCTGGCTGTCCCTCTAAACTTTCAGCTCATACAAGGAGAAGACTGATCAGAGATGCAGCCAAGAGGCCCATGATCACTCTGGATGAACTGCAGAGATCTACAGCTGAGGTGGGACACTCAGTCCATAGGACAACAATCAGTCGTATACTGCACAAATCTGGCCTTTATGGAAGACTGGCAAGAAGAAAGCCATTTCTTAAAGATATCCAAAAAAGTGTTGTTTAAAGTTTGCCACAGGCCACCTGGAAGACACACCAAACATGTGGAAGAAGGTGCTCTGGTCAGATGAAACCAAAATCGAACTCTTTGGCAACAATGCAAAACGTTATGTTTGGCGTAAAAGCTACACAGCTCATCACCCTGAACACACCATCCCCACTGTCAAACATGGTGGTGGCAGCATCATGGTTTGGGCCTGCTTTTCTTCAGCAGGGACAGGGAAGATGGTTAAAATTGATGGGAAGATGGATGGAGCCAAATACAGGACCATTCTGGAAGAAAACCTGATGGAGTCTGCAAAAGACCTGAGACTGGGATGGAGATTTGTCTTCCAACAAGACAATGATCCAAAACATAAAGCAAAATCTACAATGGAATGGTTCACAAATAAACATATCCAGGTGTTAGAATGGCCAAGTCAAAGTCCAGACCTGAATCCTATCGAGAATCTGTGGAAAGAACTGAAAACTGCTGTTCACAAATGCTCTCCATCCAACCTCACTGAGCTCGAGCTGTTTTGCAAGGAGGAATGGGCAAAAAATTTCAGTCTCTCGGTGTGCAAAACTGATAGAGTCATACCCCAAGCCACTTACAGCTGTAATCAAAGCAAAAGGTGGCGCTACAAAGTATTAACTTAAGGGGGCTGAATAATTTTGCACGCCCAATTTTTCAGTTTTTTATTTGTTAAAAAAGTTTGAAATATCCAATAAATTTCGTTCCACTTCATAATTTTGTCCCACTTGTTGATTCTTCACAAAAAATTACAGTTTTATATCTTTATGTTTGAAGCCTGAAATGTGGCAAAAGGTCGAAAAGTTCAAGGGGGCCAAATACTTTCACAAGGCACTGTATCACCTCCTTGGAGGTGAAGGTCTCCAAACAGGGGGAAAGACTCACCACCACTATTTTCAGGAAACCAAGGGCGACCAATGCAATCTTGCATTGGGACAGTCATCATTCCATATCCCTGAAAAGGGGTATCCCGAGAGGCCAGTACCTGCGGGTGCGTAGAAATTGTTCTAGCACTAATGAATTCCATACAGAATCGAGAAGACTATACAATAGATTGAGTGACAAGGGGTATCCAAAGACTACCCTTAGACGAGCTTTTCAACATGCATTAGCCACAGAAAGGGAAGCTTTACTTACCCCAAAAAGACCATCTGAGGGAGAACAGACACCTATATGCCTTATCTCCACTTTCGATGTGGCAAACGCAGAGGTCAAAGCAATCCTGAGTAAATACTGGCCCATCTTACGGATAAATCCTGATGTGGCACAGAACATCTCTCCTTACCCTAGTGTAACATACCATAGGGGTAAGAGCCTCAGGGATCGCCTGGTACATAGCCATTATGTGCCCCCGGTTTGGCCTGGCGCATGGCTAGACCATTGACATCTGGGCATGTTTCGATGCGGGACATGCAAGGCATGTGAATTTATCTCCGTATCCAAAACGGTTAAGTGTTCTGCAACTAATAAAACTTTTTCTATCTGTGACTTTGTCAACTAAAAAAGCAAAGGCATTGTCTACATTTGCCAGTGTCCCTGCCCTAAGGACTATATCGGAAAGAGCTTTAGGGAGTTGAGAAGAAGGGTATGCGAACATGTCATATATTGACAATCATGTAATCGAACATCATGCAGGTAACCCCCCAAGTTCTGAGGTTCTGGAATTGGTCCCTCCCTCTCCTAGAAAGGGGGACTGGGACAGGAGAATTCTTCAAAAGGAGTCTATGTGGATATACAGATGTAAATCTCCGTCACCCTCTGGCCTCAATGAGAGGTTGACCTTTAACTGCTTCATCTAGCAATAAAGGGTGTAGTGCAGTGTTCTCAAAAAATTATTTCCTGTTCTGTTTTTAGTAATGCCTCTTCTTCCCATTATTGACAGCCCTCACTGGTCATGAATGCGGGAAGCATTCAAATAGTTAAAAAGTGTGGGTTTTTTATCATCACTGTCTGTATCGTCTGTATCTTGTTAACAGTTAGGACAATTTTCATGCTCACTCGATCAGTTTGGGTGCGGAGGGCACTAGGGGGGACGTGATTAGGGCCTAATTGTCAATCTACGTAGATTTCTTATGTACCATCATCTATTAACACCTAGACATATGATACCCCTTTCTTTAGTATGTATTCTGTAATACCACATTGGTCACAGTTATCTGTTTATGTGTGCATTTTCTGACCTCCATGGCGCATGGATGCTGTCTGTATCCTAGCACATGGTCCCAATATGCCCTGTAATCATTTCTGTAACATTACTGGCCGGGGGCTATTTGCAGGTCAGCGCACATAACCTCTCATACCTTCCCTTCCGGGAATCTGTTGGAATGCATGCAATTCACCAAACGAAGTGATGCATTCGTTCCACGGTCCCGGAAGTGACGTGAGGCGTGCATTCCACCATCCGGATATGCTTCCTCTGGTGCATGTGTGGCGCACACCGGCTCACTATTTATGACCCTCCTGTACATCTTGCCTCTCTGCTTCATTGAGCAAACCTACCAGAGGCAGCCTGGTGACTTCTGGGGACTTCACATGTCAGTAAGATCTTTTATGGCTGTATTTAGTGATCCTTAGGTTACTTGCTTCCTCCTTATGGGCCCTTATGTTTTTTGTTTTTAGGTTGTATCCTTTTCCTCAAGCCCATCAGGAACATGTGATGTATCTCTTACCCATTACCATGTCTGCCTAATATCTGTGTTTACCTAATTGTGTCAGTGTATCATTAGTGTTCATGGGACTATCTTTAATTAGTACCGACCCCCTAAGGAACCCATCCGGGGGAAGCGCGTCAGGGTGATGTTAATAACAATCTAAACCATATAGGGCATTTCAGGGTTTCGCAGGACAGGCACGAGGACAGGGAGACACCACCATTAGGGGTCGTCCCTGGGCTGAGGTGTAACTTTGTAGGGAAAGTGTTCCCCGCTTGGTATCTCACTCTGGATATTTCCAACTTGCACTGTCCATTAACCCTGTCCCTTTTATTCTATTATCAGTTTCCATCAGACCTACCATCATTTGGACACTATATCTACTAAATCAGTTGGGCCATTTTGGCCTATAGTAGTTACCTTTTATATTTGGCTTTAAAGTTTTAATCTAATCCCAATAAAGTCAATGTTTTTAAGGGTCCTTTTTTTGCAAATAAATTTACTTTCTAGTCTCTAAGGACACCACTACTATCTCTGATATCCTAAATTCTTTTTAATTTTTTTACCACAATGAAGTTTTTTCTAACACTATCCCTAACTCCTGCTGATGTCTCTCCCTGCATTAAGTACACTGGTAAATGGCAGAATCTAAGATGGCTGAGGCTATTTATAGGGCTGTGACATCACAGGGCTGGCTGCTGATTGGCTGCATGTATGGCATTATGGGTGATCCCGACTTCCGAGTTCCTTGCTCCATGTCCTCACATGTGCAGCAGCCATTTTAGGAAAAATTCGAGCGAATCTCTAATTACAAGCTATAGCTACTAGAGGGGGGTCGTTGATCCAGGGAGTTATTCTGATTGCCTGATTGGAGTCGGGGAGGATTTTTTTTCCCCTAAAGTGAGGAAAATTGGCTTTTACCTCACAGTTTTGTTTTTTTTTGCCTTCCTCTGGATCAACTTGCAGAATAACAGGCTGAACTAGATGGACCGATGCCTTTTTACAGCCTTTTAAACTATGCCATATACCACTTGTGTTGAGGGTGGGGGACTAGGGGTCTACAAAGGGATTCACCTGTTCCCTTGTGAGCCAGTCTCAACCTAATAATAAGTATTCGAAGATACAGGCTTTAAATGTTTTAGCCCAAAATGAGTAAAATGCAATGTTTACAAAATGGCACAAGAAGGTGTTTTTAGCCTTTAAAGCTACTCACAACATTCACAACTTGTATCAAAGACGAGACCAGCAGAACAATATTGTTTGTAGGTAATTCCGTTGGCACAGTTCCAGAATGCATTCTTGTCCCCGGCCACAGGGTACAGACCACTGGCTCGCCCAGCACAGAATTCCTTTTGGGTTTTGGCTGGAGGAGCAGGAGGATAGTTGCCTTCAACATAAAAACATAAGATAATTTTTTAAAACATATTATATCTCATACACTGTATATATAAAAATGAATTTCTGTTGTATGTCTGTTGTCTGTCTGTTCTTTATACATGACCAAATTACTGGACCAAACAGCACCAAATTTGGAACATGGGTAAAACCTGTGCTAAGAAAGGTTTTAGACTCAGTTCCAGCTCTCTAGAACGTACAGTTCTTGAGATTTTTAAATATATGGCACCATCACATAGCCCTTATTGGCCAATAGAAGCTTGCACACAGTTTTACAACAGGTTTCCATAACACCTCAGTATGGTATAGGTGACTGTCAAGGGGAGGGGTGCTGTGGAAGTCACTGTGAAGGGACAGGGCACTGTGGAGGGCACTGTTAAGGGGGGGCACTGCGGAAGTCACTGATAAGGGGGTGCTGTGAAGGTCACAGTTAAGGGGCTCTGTGGAGGTCACAATTAAGGGGATATACCCATATTTTCACCCAGACAGCCCCACTAAGATGAGCATCAGAGCATTTAATGCTGCAATGCTCTCCCTTGCCCTGCGCTGGATCACACAGAGCAAGCGCTTGTTTGTTTACCTGGGCACACTGCTAGGCAGAGGCTTCCGCCCAGCAGTGTGTTCAGTGATGTCATCGGCTCTGATGGGCCGGCTTTACAGCTTAGGGCAGCACTAAAGCCTGCCCATCAGTGCCAGTGACATCACCAGGCTCACTGATGGGCAGCAGCCTCCACCTGGTAGCCCTAAGTAGAGCCTGGTACGTCATCGGATCTCCTGAAAATGTCTTTGCCCTCACATTTCAGTGCAGGGCAAAGGAAAGCATCGGAGCATGAAATGCTCTGATGCTCATCTTAGTGGGGCTGTCTGGGTGAAAATATTGGTATGTCCAGGTTCAGCTCTGAACCCGGACAACCCCTTTAAGGGAACAGAGTGCTGTGGAGGTCACTTTTAAGGGAGTGGGTTGCTGTGGATATCACTGTTAAGAGGGAATGGAGCCGAAGAGGTTACTGTTAAGGGGTTGGGGCACTTTGAAGGTCCCAGATAAGGGGGTGGGGTGCTGTGAGGGTCACTGGAGGGGGACAGTTAAAAATAAATTAGTGTGGAACTGCCAGGGTATATAGGGCTACTAGAAATTTTCCTTTAAAAAAAAAAAGAGGGCATGGATTGGCCTCCTGGACACTCCTGGAACAAATCCAATAAACACACAAATAAACCAGCACTTTATACCTTGGTAGTGTACTTTTTTATTGTGTATATATATATATATATATATATATATATATCTCCATCTATAGTTATTCTAAATTCTGTCGAGAAAGCAGTAATTTTGGTAGTGCAAGGTGTAAGCTGGATGAAACTAATTTGATCTACATGGGGTAGCTATGTCCAAGGTTTAGGGACTACTGTATTGATGTCTTATCTGTAATCAGAGACAAACTAAATTGCTCTATACAATTACTTTTTTATGTTTTTTGGGGTACAGAAGTGGCTTTCATTTTAATACGTTGCAACACATTAAATGAGTAAAGCTGGGGTTACATGTTGCCGCTCTGCATCAAACAATTGTCGATCGGGTCACAATGCCAAAAACAGGATTTTAGTCACTAATCCCGTAAAAAAAAACAAATTTTTATATTATCACATCCTACATAAACAAATTTTAAAGTTACTTTAAAGTTACTCACAGCATTCACAGCTTGTATCAAAGACAAGACCAGTAGAACAATATTGTTTATAGGTAATTCCATTGGCACAGTTCCAGAAAGCGTTCTTGTCCCCAGCCACAGGGTACAGGCCATTGGCTCGCCCAGCACAGAATTCTTTTTGGGTTTTGGCTGGAGGAGCAGGAGGATAGTTGCCTTTAACATAAAAATATATAATATGTTATTATATAATTTAGATAGATAGATATTGGTATATGACACTCTGAGGTATCTTAGGACTCTTTTTTTTTTTTTTGCTTAACTATTTGTTTGTAAATGTCATCTTCCCTGGATCTGCCATCAAGGGAAGATCCAATTATAGTGATGACAGATATACAGTATATAGTTTGATTATGTTTTACTACTGTTGCACAATAATAGCACAAAAAAATTGTATTTCTGTATTTAGTGGGATGAAATATTTTAAAAGAACCATTTTTGGCACATATGACCACTAGTTTTGTATTTTAACTTTACACTGCTCACTGTGCAGCATTACTAGTGTGTGACAGTAGAGTCAGTATGACTACACTGATACTATTTTTGCACAGAAATAGCATATTTCAAGCAAACATTTTTTCCATCTATATAGCTGTATGAGGGCTTATTTTTTTGCGGGATGGGATGTACTTTTAGTTGGCCCCATTTTAGGGTACATAAAAAGTATTCATTAGTATTCAGCATTATTTTTGTTTGGGGAATGGAAAAAAAGCAATTCTGAAAATGTTTTTTTGTGAGAGCCCAGGATACAGCCCAAAATTTGATCAACATAAATTATGTTTTTCATTTTATATGTTTTGCCTATTAAATTGACCAAGCACAGTGCAGCATCCACAGACAGAGACCTCACACTAACACTGTGGTCCAGAGTTGAAGGTGAAGTAATTAATGATTTTATTCAGCCGGACATAATTTCAGGCAACGTTTCGGGCTATATGCAGCCCTTCATCAGGCCCAGTGCGGGGAGCATCAGTGTGGACGCCGGCTCCCCACACTGATGCTCCCCGCACTGGGCCTGATGAAGGGCTCCATATAGCTCGAAACATTGCCAGAAATTATGTCCGGCTGAATAAAATCATTAATTACTTTGCCTTCAACTCTGGAGTGCTGTCCATTTGTATATATAAGGATGAAATAGTTCCCCAGGGGGAGCTGGGGACCGATCTAGACGAGCATCCTGTGAAAACCAGTGATTGGATGAGTGCTGTGATTATTTGAATTCTACCACTAACACTGTGGGAGGTGGTCCTTGACCACAGAGACACATTCCTGATCATCACTATCTCCTCCCATTCCTCTTCCTCATTTCCCTACATTCTGCACACACACCCCACAACCCTAACTGTCAACGATGGCAGGGGACAACATTACTCCTCTGCCCTGGCAGCGCCAAAGTATATTTTGCAGCTACAACCTCATTTAGGTGCTACTGCAGCAAATGAGAGAACCTCTCACAACTGTCATCTCTTTTGATAAAAGCCAAACTAATGGGGCTTTGAGACCTCTTAAACACGCAGCTCCCTTATTAATGTGCCCACAGCCCTCTGGTGCAGATAGCAGAGGTCCAGACAGCTAGCAGATTTCTACTATAATCCACTTGTTGAGTACCCATAGACTATTTGTATAAGAGCCCTTTTCTTTTCTCTCTGTTTATACTTTTATTGTACGTTTTCTGTATTTTTTTTTGGGGGGGGGGAAATAAAAAGGTAAAACAAACCAATTATTTACTTTTTATATTCATTCGACACAAATATTAGTACAATTATTTTTCATTTATAGTCTACATTTTAATGTCTTTAATACATTATATGCCCTGTCATATGATTTTTACATCATTGTAACGTGTAAAGGATTTGGGGCATACAATATCTCCTTATGGAGGATGCCTTAAAAGGTGTGAGGATTCTTATAGGCCAGGAATGCTCCTCTGCAATTCTGAGAAGAAGGTATGCAAATGAGCTCTTAACAAGCTCTGCATCTAATGCTACCAGATGTAAGGCAGCTATCCTATAAGTCAATGTTTGACCCTTTAAAAGGCCCTGAAACATGATAATTAAGACAGCGTCTCATCTGCAGACATCTGTTTCGGGGTGATTGCCCCTCATGAGTGCCGACATGTTTGTATATAATGAGGTTCTAAAGCTTTGTAAAATGTTAAATATGCATTGATATAAGAATCTCTCTATCTTCTGTGAGCCATTTTCAGTACAGTAGTGTGTGTTTCCTCAACTAGGCCATTACAGTCCGTTTGTTTGAACTACACTGCACCTACACTGTACTGCCTCAGTGCAGTAGTATTATGAGAGATCTTGGCTACTTACAGCACTCACAACTCTCCTCAAATACCAGGCCAGCTGAGCAGTATTGTTTGTAGGTTATTCCATTAGCACAGTGCCAGAATGCATTTTTGTCTCCAGCTACTGGGTAGAGACCGCTTGCTCGACCAGTACAGAATTCCTTTTGGGTTTTAGCTGGTGGTGCAGGGGGATAATTGCCTGTGACAGCAAAACAGACAAAAACTGTTCAGTGAGCTTTAAGATTGCCATGAAACATTAAAAAGCATTGCTAATTACAAGTAAAGGAACAATCATTCAGCAGTTTCTTAGGCTAGTTCCACACTAGCGTTTCTCAGATCGGACAGGCTGTTCCGGCAGAGAACAGCCTGCCGTATCTCTCTGTATCCAACATTGTCAGAGACTACAGGGATGTCATCTGGCCCCATTAACTACTATGGGGACCACTGGAACATCCTGCCGAATCTGAGAAACGCTAGTGTGAAACTAGCCTTAGTTGGATTTAAAAAAAAACACTAAAAAAAGTAAATGACACTTAAAAAAATATATATATATATTTTTGTTTTAAAGTGACTGATTCAGTCGGGTAATAGTCATCACAGTGATGGTGCAAGCTCAGGAGCTAGGCCTGTGTTGTTGCTTATGGATGCCAGCTTATAATTCAGCTGGCAGCCTGCTCTTACTTCTAGGATTGGAGATCATGCCAATCCTGGAAGTTTAACAGTCAATAGCAACTGCAGCATCTGAGCGGTTAGACAGAGGGATATCAGCACCCTGCAAATGCAATTGTGGGGTGTTGAGCAGTTGTCATGGCAGCCTGGAGAATTCTGAAGGTCTGCCAGGCCTGCTATATGCCTGCCACTATTACACCCTGCCTCTGGCAGAATGTAACAGAATGCCTGCAAGAATCCCTATACGCTTTAATACACAGAAGTATTACAGTTGATAGTACAAACATTTTAAACTTTCAAATCTCTTATGGGTATAGTCACATCTTTGGTAACCAACTCCAGTAGTCTGTTCCAGCAGATGAGCAGAGCACCAGAGTTACTTTATCCAGCCAGATACTGCCACACATCGGCAGATCCCTATTGGCTATAATGGGATCCGACAGGGATTTAGCTGCTTTACAGCATAAATGCAGAGTTATTTGTCCAACAGAAAGCTGATATTTATGCAGAAAAGCAGCTGGATCTTCGTTGGATCTCATTATAGTCAATGAGGATCCGAGAGTGTGCGGCAGTATCCAGCCAGAACAGACTGCTGGAGTTGTTTCTACTCTAACTTGTAAAGATATATGAGAAAATATATCAGCAAAGAATTTTGGAGTGAAAAATATATAGTTAGACTGAATAATAATCAGAACAACCTACATTACAGCTTCCAAAGTAGGTTAGCTTTTTAGCATTGCAAATGGTAAATCTGCAAGGTTACACACGCACATTTTAGCACCACACTACTAGGCACATTCATGCCTGAAAGAGCTGTGTGAATATTCCTTTAGGTTGCTTTCATATGGCCATAACACTTACCTTTAGGATGAGTATGTGAATGGCTGCTCCCTGAATGACTGCCTTCAGGTCTGCTGTGAGTAGGAATCTTCTCAGAGTGACTGGTCTTAGGACTGCTACCAGATGGATGGGTCTTAGGGCTGCTATGAGATGGAATATTCTCTGGGTGATTTGTTTTGGGAATGGTACCAGAGGGACTGGTTTTATGGGTGCTATGAGTCGGAATATTCTCTGAGTGTTTAATCTTTGGGCCTGTGCCAGTGGAACTTCCCTTAGGTCTGTCATCAGAGTGAATGCCCTTTGAGTGACCAGTCTTTGGACTAGTACTAGATGGATTGGTTTTAGGGATGGTATGCGAGGGAATGTTCTCTGTGTGACTTGTTTTAGGTTTGGTTCCAGAGGGACTGCTTTTATGACTGCTATGAGAATGAATGATCTCATGGTGACTAGTCTTGGGTATATTGCCAGAGGGATTCATTTTAGGGGTGCTATGAGAAGGAATGCTTCCAGGGTTTTTAGTCTTTGGGGTCTTGGTCTTGCTGCTGGGACTGCTATGTGAGGGAGCGTTGTCATGATGATTTGATTTGGGTATGCTACTAGATGGATTTGTCTTTTGGCTGCTATGAGAAGGATTGTCCTTGTGGTGACTGGTTTTAGGGATGCTATGTGAGGGAATGCCCTCAGGGTTAGTAGTCTTGGGGATACTGCCAGAAGGACTGGATTTAGGGACACTGTGAGATGGAATGCCTACAGGCTGATTGGTCTTTGGGTTGCTGCTTGGACTGCTATGAGAAGAAACTCTCTCATGATGAATAGATTTGGGAATGCTTTTAGAGGGACTTGTCCTAGGACTGCTATGAGAAGGAACCAGTTTATGGTCACTTGTCTTAGGACTGTTGTGAGAGTGACTGGTCCCAGGATGACTGGTCTTTGGGTTGACATGAGATGGAATGATTTGATTATGACCTGTATTGGGGTGGTTACCAGAGGGACTGGCCTTTGGACTGCTGTGAGAGGGAATAGTCTTGGAACTGCTACCTGAGTGACTTTCTTTATGGTCAGTATTTTCAGACCCACTGTGAGTTTTAACTGGTGTTTTTCGTGTAGAAGTGGTGGAACCTTTAAATCAAATTATAAAAGAAAATATGTTAATTCATTGCCAACATTTATAGTCATGCAATATTATAAATCTTATTATTCATTTAAAAAAATTATAAAGTGTTATACACTTGAATACAGTAATAGGGCAAATAATTTGTAATATTTTAAACTTGCATTTCTAGGAATTTTTGAAGTCTTATACAGAAACCTATGGGAACAAAATGCCTAGAACTCATGCATGTTGCATTTAGAAAAAGAAAAAACCTCACTGTCCCGATTAGCACAACAATGGATGTGGATTCAATTGAAAGCTATGGTTGAACAGAGAGCCTTTCACTCCCTGTCTCACCACTTACTCTGGTAGGGCAGTTATAGACCTGTGGTGGCGTCTACAGTTTAGGGGCTCCCAGGAGGTCAGAAGCACACAGAAGACATTAGATGGCATTATGACATCACTGCATTTCGTCACCTGCACCAGATCGTTCACAGAGGTGAAAATAGGCTTTATACTGTATAAACAAAACTCGATCACTATATAACTATAAATATATACTGTACATAGCCTAATTCTTTATGTTTCAATTCAAGATGTTAGTTTTGCTGTGAATGAATAAGAACTGTTGCTTGCATTCAGAGGCTTAAAACTATGTATATATCTAGTCCTGTGCTCAGCTAATAGATTAATACAATTGCATACAGTTTAAATGCCAGCTAGTCGGCCAGTAGATTGGAATCTGCTAGTAGATCTCTGACTGTTCCTGAGTGGAGTACTGTACTTTCAACTGGCCATACACTAGAGACTGCAGCCTTCTAAGTGACTTTGTTGTTGATCTGAATGACAACACCATTAGTTAAAATAACAAATTGATCATTTGAGCTTCTATTGATATGGTGTATACCCATTGTTTGGTGCAAACAAGTTTATAGGTATTAGAGGGACGGCCATACTGGACTTAGTATTAACCAATAGACCTGATAGAACAACAGACGTGCAGGTCGGGGGACACCTGGGAAATAGTGACCATAAAGTAATAACCTTCCAATTATCCTTCAAACGAGAGTTTCTACAGGGAGGAACAAGAATACCGGACTTCAAAAAAGCAAAATTTAGCCAACTAAGAGAGGCCATAGGCCCAATTAACTGGGACATAGTCCTCAAAAATAAAAATACAACCACAAAATGGGAGATTTTTAAAAGCATTGTAACATCAAATTGTGATCGATGCATACCTTATAGAAATAAAAGGCTAAGAAATAAGAAGAAACCAATGTGGATAAATAGAACCGTAAAAAAAGCAATAAATGACAAAAAGAAAGCATATAAATCACTAAAACAGGAGGGGAGCCAGAAGCACTGATAAACTATAAGGAAAAAAATAGAATATGTAAAAAACTAATAAAAACTGCCAAACTAGAGACCGAGAGATTAATTGCCAAAGAGAGCAAAACTAACCCTAAAATGTTTTTCAATTATATAAATGGTAAAAAATATAAACCTGAAGGAGTCGGCCCTCTACATAGCAATGAGGGGGAGTTGCAGAAAGCGATGAGGATAAAGCCAAGCTATTAAATATTTTCTTCACCACTGTTTTCACTGAGGAAAATAAACTGTCAGATGAAATGCAAAATGTAAAAGTAAATTCCCCTTTAAAAGTGCCCTGTCTGACCCAGGAAGAAGTACAGCAGCGACTTAAAAAGATTAAAATAGACAAATCGCCAGGACCGGATGGCATACACCCCGTATCCTAAGGGAATTAAGTGATGTCCTAGCCAGACCCTTATTTTTGATATTCACGGACTCCATACTGACAGGGAATGTTCCACCAGACTGGCGTATAGCAAATGTGGTGCCAATATTCAAAAAGGGTCCAAAAACAGAGCCTGGAAATTATAGGCCGGTAAGTTTAACATCTGTTGTGGGTAAACTGTTTGAAGGTTTTGTAAGAGATGCTATCTTGGAGTATCTCAATGAAAATAAGCAAATTACACCATATCAGCATGGCTTCATGAGGGATCGGTCATGTCAAACTAATTTAATCAGTTTCTATGAGGAGGTAAGTTCTAGACTTGACAGCGGCGAATCAATGGATGTCGTATATCTGGACTTCTCCAAAGCATTTGACGCTGTACCTCATAAAAGGTTAGTATATAAAATGAGAACACTTGGACTAGGAGAAAATATCTGTATGTGGGTAAGTAACTGGCTCAGTAATAGAAAACAGAGGGTGGTTATTAACGGTACACACTCAGATTGGGTCACTGTCACTAGTGGGGTACCTCAGGGTTCAGTATTGGGCCCTATTCTCTTCAATATATTTATAAATGATCTTGTAGAAGGCTTGCACAGTAATATATCAATTTTTGCAGATGACACTAAACTGTGTAAAGTAATTAACACTAAAGAGGACAGTTTTCTGCTACAGAGGGATCTGGATAGATTGGGGGCTTGGGCAGAGAAATGGCAGATGAGGTTTAACACTGACAAATGTAAAGTTATGCACATGGGAAGGAATAATGCAAGTCACCCGTACATACTAAATGGTAAAACACTCAGTAACACTGACATGGAAAAGGATCTAGGAATTTTAATAAATAACAAACTAAGCTGTAAAAACCAGTGTCAGGCAGCTGCTGCTAAGGCCAATAAGATAATGGGTTGCATCAAAAGGGCATAGATGCCCGTGATGAAAATATAGTCTTACCACTTTATAAATCACTAGTCAGACCACACATGGAGTACTGTGTACAGTTCTGGGCTCCTGTGAACAAGGCAGACATAGCAGAGCTAGAGAGGGTTCAGAGGAGGGCAACTAAAGTAATAACTGGAATGGGGCAACTACAGTACCCTGAAAGGGTATCAAAATTAGGGTTATTCACTCTAGAAAAAAGACGACTGAGGGAGATCTAATAACTATGTATAAATATATCAGGGGTCAGTACAAAGATCTCTCCCATCATCTATTTATCCCCAGGACTGTGACTGTGACGAGGGGACATCCTCTGCGTCTGGAGGAAAGAAGGTTTGTACACAAACATAGAAAAGGGTTCTTCACGGTAAGAGCAGTAAGACTATGGAACTCTCTGCCTGAGGAGGTGGTGATGGTGAGTACAATAAAGGAATTCAAGAGGGGCCTGGATGTATTTCTGGAGCGTAATAATATTTCAGGCTATAGCTACTAAAGATGGGTCGTTGATCCAGGGAGTTATTCTGACTGCCTGATTGGAGTCGGGAAGGAATTTTTTCCCCTTAAGTGGGGAAAATTTGCTCTACCTCACAGGGGTTTTTTGCCTTCCTCTGGATCAACTTGCAGGAAACAGGTCGAACTGGATGGACAAATGTCTTTTTTCGGCCTTATATACTATGTTACTATGTTACTATGTTACTAATGACTACACCTGACAATGACTCAAATAGTCCAACACGTCAGATCAGATTTCTCACAGAATTGTAAGCACCTTGTACACTGACGAGAATAAGGATAACAATGTTTTGAAGTTTTGACTTTCAAGCTCCATAGCTCACCATCCACAAAAGTTTTTAATGTGAGACTAGCATAATTTTATAGACAATTATATGGGTATGAATACAGCTTTTTCTTCAACTCTACCCAATTGTTGGGTTTAGGACTGGGGACTGTGGGGGCCAATCCGGCACCTCTAATTCATTCTCATTGAACCATTTCTTCGCCAATCTCGACATATGCTTCGTTTTTTGCCCTGCTGGAATACTATGTCGTCATTTTCATATCCATAGTACTAAAGTGTACAAAGTAACTCGTCTTGTAGGATACTCACATACAGCTCAGCATTGAGACCACCATTGATCCTGGTTAAGTATCCAATGCCTTTGGCTGTTAAACAATGCCATATCATCAGGCTTCCTCCACAAAACTTGACAGCTCCTTCAATTTCTCGATTTATTAGCCCCCTTTTCCCTTGTTTCTTCCAGACCCATTTGCACCCATCAGTTCCCAATCTATAGGCTTTGATCTCATCGCTCCAAATCACCCATTTCCAATCTTCTTCCGCTGCTGTGTTTGTTTAACTGAAAGACCTTGTGATGAGCCAACTTGTTGACTCCAATATTTTGCCTGGACCACCTCTTGGCTTTGGAATGGATGGAAGGACTACATTTCACATTCTTCCAACTGTCATGACACTCACATGCTGCAGTTTGGCAATTGTCTTGGCCAAGTTACAGGTATCAATGAGCTGGATGATGCGGTTTCTTTTTTCTTGGGAAATCTGCATGGCTGCTCTTGGATTTGAACGAGTGACCTTTCAACAACACTGAGCTATTAGGGAATGTGAGAGCAGGTTGTAATTTGTAGTATAAAAGAAGAAAAAGATTGTTCCACCACCTGGAGCAAAACGGTAACAATGCAGTTACATGACAAGAATCTGCATAACTAATCATATGCTAAATAGTTGCAAGTGCAATTTATGTATGAGATAACCAAGATGATTGTCTATAAAATGATGGTTTTGCACGTTAGTAGCTGTTAGTAGCTGTAGTGGATGGTGAGCTCTGGTGCCTGAAAGTCAAAAGTTAAAAACATTGTTACCCTTCTGCTTGTCAGTGTAAGTGCAGCCTGTCTTGGCCACTTCTTTTTTTTGTGAAAACAGGATGTTTTTTTTTTTTTTTTTTTAATCAGGGTACATCTTTAGTAACATCTGTATTACTGCAGTAGGTTTCTACCTTACCACAGTTGTCTTCTGCTGGCCAAAATAATATTCTGTGAGCTAAAGAGCCTGAAATGCAAACTAGTGGAGAGAACTGTGCAGATGCTGATGAAATATATATATACTCCTCAACACTGAAATTACAATATTATGAAGGAAAAATCATGGAATGCAAATGATGAAAAAAATGGAATTGTCATGCTAAAAAAAACGCTCCCGAAACACTTTAGAGAAATCTCCGTACCACTGGTTTCATGACCAAATCAATGTGACACTGAGCTGTTAATGTACCTGAAATGAAGACTCGACCTAGGCATGTAGCAATCTGCCACAGTGATAACCCAAGGTCTCTCATTTAAATGATCCTGTCCCTCTCACTTTGCGACAAGTGGCAATAACTGGCTATCATGCCCGTGTGTGGGAGGAAGACACCACACCGGATGAAGAAGGAGAGGGAACAAGGAACATGGCCTGAAAGCTAGGGAAGAAAGGACACCTCCTAGTCAAATCCCTAGTCACAGTCCTGACTGGCTATCAGTATTAACAAGGTGAGTTTATACGCAGGAGTACCTAAAGTCCTAGCTCACCCTATAAGACCGTGGTGATAGTGACAGGACTGAGACTACCTGTTCCTCCAGAAAGGAAGGATGAGCAGGAGTCTCCTTCAGGCCTACAACAAAGGGCAGGGGAAAAACAACACACAGATAAACCAAAACAAAATGCCAAAGGGAAAGGAAACACTTAATTTTCTAGTAGCTATGGCAGCAACAGGAACTCACCTGATAACCAAACACCAGCAGTCCACAGATACCACTGAAGCTATAAACCGCACAGCATTGTGGGAGAAGCAACTATAAATAAGGAAAGTCAAATGACCACAATAGCAACACCTGGAGGTTAGAGGGGTGGCCAGTGTCAGAAACAACACAGATGTCTATTGATCCACAAGGAAACCTATCAGATCAAAGCACGTGTTGCCAGTCTCAAAGATCTTCTGTCACCCACTGTCACGTGGATGTCCATATGTCTTGGTACATCCGTGACACTGGCATGTTGATGAATAGGAGATATTACACAATCATGCCACACAACTTGATATGATTTATGAGTTTTCATGTTTCTAAAAAACATTGCTTTCAATCTAGCTCTAATGATCCACCCACATTCCACAGATTGGAGCTAGGTGCTTGAAAATTTGATCATTTGCAGATTTTAGTAATCCTTACTGCTGCCTCAGTTTGAATGCCCTTATGGCTTGTCCTTCTTTGTGTTGCAATTTCGATGATGAGCAGTGTATTTAGCTCACAAAGTATACACTGGACATAACTATTTGTAGTTCTCAGTTACTGGCAGTGCTAGCTACGCACAGGTTTTCAGCCTCTGCATGTTAAGAGTGTCCTCATAAACAAAATGGTAAGGAACTGAAAAAGGGGGCAATTTATCATGAGAACAATTTTTGATGTCTGTTTTGCAGGTTTTTGCATTGCCTTAACTGCCACCAAATTTATCAAATGTAACATGATGTTTGATAACTTTGGTGCACTTTGGCAGAATGTATCAGAATTCTAACTTAAAAAACTCGCAAAATATCCAGATTTATCAACTGAGTAACATCTCAACACAGAAGAGTTAGACTTATGGGATATATACACCTTTGGGGGCAATTTATTTAGTGATTGCATTTTATTGAGTGTGGGCTAAAAAATCTTCAGCTATTCAGTCACAAAGGGTTAACTGTCTAGCTATGTTAATCATACTTTCACTTTCTGCTGGTCATATAATATACCTTATCTCTAAATAACTAAAGGTCAAAAACACTTATTTGAGCCATATTCTTATTAAGAAGATAAGAATTGAGCTATAATGAGTGCTTATGAGATCAGAGATAAGGAGCTGTCAGTAATAATTAAAAAAATGCCCCCATCTGTGTTGAGCTGTTACTCAGTTTATAAAAGGGCACAAAGCTCTATTTTGTGATATTTTGAAACCAAAATTCTGGGAGTGATAAATTCATCCAAAGTACATTAGAAAACGTG
Organism: Bufotes viridis; assembly: GCA_033119425.1. NCBI lineage: Eukaryota > Metazoa > Chordata > Amphibia > Anura > Bufonidae > Bufotes > Bufotes viridis. The sequence continues at coordinate 208,233,204 of CM065591.1, forward strand.
TATCTTTTCATTTATACATTCGATTAGCATTATTACCCTAACAGCAAAACACCTTTAATAAAAATCAGAGTCACTATTTTAGTGAGCTATGAGAAATGTTAAGGCTGTATCTTATTTTTATTTTACTTTTCAAAAGTAAGAATATTTTACAAAAGAAAATTAAATAAAAATACACTACAGCTTTCATAGAGTTTGGCAAAAATATGCACAGTTCTATTTCAAGAAAAGGTTTCATAATTTGTCAATCTATTTTCACAATGTCAGTCTCCTCAACAAATTTCCTCAAACAAATATTATGCAAATTTTGAACTGTGGAAGATTTACTTTAGACTAGGTTTGCACGTTGCATAATATATGCTGCATTACGATATCTGCAAGTATTACTGCGTGTTAGTGCACTATGCTGCACATTTGCAGAATTTACAGAAAATCCATAATCTGTTGTGAACTTCATTCAACCCCTTCAGGACCCTGCAGTTTTTCATTTTTGCGTTTTCGTTTTTCATTTTTCTGTTCACATAGCATATGAGGTCTTGTTTTTTACAGGAGAAGTTGTACTTTTCAATGGCACCATTTACTATTGCATACAATGTAGTGGGAAGCTGGAAAGAAATTCCGAATAGGGTGATTAGTATATTATTAGTATGAGCTCCCTTCCCCAATCTCAGCCAGGGGAAGAAAGTGCTTGGCTCCTTGTTTTAGCTCTCCCGGATGCCATGGTCACATTCGACCATGGTATCTGAGGGGTTAAATGTCAACAATCAGCATTACTGCCGATTGCAGACATTAATTCCTGGCCTCAATTGTGTAAAACAGCAGAAACCTGGCTTGCGAGCGCAGCAGATGCCATCTTTAAAGGCTCCACGTTTTACAAAACAAAACTAAGGGTAGAGGAGACAAGCCCGGGAACGCAAGATCACTCATAATGCTGTTCAACCATCCAACCCATGGATAGCCATCTCCTGTGATGTCACAGCCCTATAAAATCGTCATCCATCGCAGTTCCTCCATTCTGCTTGTGAGACATAGGGGGAGATGTAGACAGTGTTGCTGAAAACAATTAATAGAGGAATTCAATTCCAATAAGATGGAAGCCTTTATTAACCACTTGCCGCCACGCTAACGCCGATGGGCGTCAGCGCGGCGGCTCTCTCAGGTCTCACTGCCGCCTATCGGCGTCATCTCGTGAAACCCGAGATTTCACATGAACGCGCGCGTGCGCGTGCGTTCATGTGATCGGAGCCAGGACAACTGAAACTACAGCCTGCCAGCGCTGATCATGCGCTGGCAGGCTGTAGATGCGGAAAAAAACGCATTTAAATCGCATATCAGACGCTGTTTTGTAAACAGCGTCTGATATGCCTGCTGTCTGCTCGTCTGGTGGTCCCTTTGTTTGGGACCACCAGAGGAAACAAAGGTAAAGTGCACCAATCACTACACACACCCCCCACCCCCATCACTGATTAACCCCTGATCACCCATGTCACCCCACTGATCACCAATGTCACCCCCTGATCACCCCCTGTCACCCCCTGTCACTAATCACCCCCCTACAGGCTCATTCAGACGTCCGTATGTGTTTTGCGGATCCATGGATCTGCGGATCCATGGATCTACGGATCCGCAAAATACGGACACCGGCAATGTGCTTTCCGCATTTTGCAGATCCACACAGAACTATATAGAAAATGCTTTTTCTTGTCCGCAATTGCGGACAAGAATAGGACATGTTCTATATTTTTGCGGAACGGAAGTGCAGACCCGGAAGCACGGATCCGTAATTCCGGATCCGAGCGGGACAAAGTCTGTCCCCATAGAAATGAATGGGTCCGCAATTCCGTTCCGCAAACAGAATTGCGGACGTGTGAATGGGGCATAAGGGTCCCTTATCACCGTCAGTTAGCTAGCTACTTGTTAGGTAGTTAGCGCCCAGCCCACCGCACCGCAGTCACTGATTTTGGCAGAGATTTTTTCATCCACATTGATCGATGCGAATGAAAAAATCAGTGCCGTTTATTTCATTTTTTTTCCTTTCAGCCCAGAGGCTGAACGGAAAAAAAAAATCTCATTACCCGTATGCTCAATATAAGGAGAATCGCAGAAACTCCTAATGCTGGCCATACGTGTAATGATTGCGGAGACCCTCAAATGCCAGGACAGTATAAATACCTCACATGTGACCCCATTTTAGAAAGAAGACACCCCAAGGTATTCCTTGAGGGGTATGGTGAGTTCATGCAAAATTTTATTTTTTGTCACAAGTTAGTGGAATATGAGACTTTGTAAAAAAAATATATATATATCAATTTCCACTAACTTGTGCCCAAATTTTTTTTTTTCTGTGAACTCGCCATGCCCCTCACGGAATACCTTGGGGTGTCTTCTTTCCAAAATGGGGTCACATGTGGGGTATTTATACTGACCTGGCATTTTAGGGTCCTAAAGCGTGAGAATCCAAATGCGTAAAAATGGCCTGTGAAATCCTAAAGGTACTCATTGGTTTTAGGGCCCCTTTGCGCATCTTGGCTGCAAAAAGTGTCACACATGTGGTATCGCCGTACTCAGGAGAAGTAGGGCAATGTGTTTTGGGGTGTATTTTACATATACCCATACTTTGTGTGAGAAATATCGCTGTAAACGACAACTTTTTAATTTTTTAATACAAAGTTGTCAATTTACAGAGATATTACTCTCACCCAACATGGGTATATGTAAAATACACCCCAAAACACATTGCCCTACTTCTCCTGAGTACTGCGATACCACATGAGTGACACTTTTGCAGCCTGAGTACGCAAAGGGGCCCAAATTCCAACGAGTACCTTTAGCTTTACATGGCTGCTCACAATTAGCCCCGCCCAAAATGCCAGAACAGTACAAACACCTCACAAATGACCCCATTTTGGAAGAAGACACCCCAAGGTATTCGCTGAGGGGTATGGTGAGTCCATGAAAAATTTAACTTTTGTCAAAAGTTAGCGGAAAGGGAGACTTTGCGAGAAAAACAATAAAAAATCAATTTCCGCTAACTTGTGCCAAAAAAATCTTCTGTGAACTCGCCATGCCCCTCACGGAATACCTTGGGGTGTCTTCTTTCCAAAATGGGGTCACATGTGGGGTATTTCTACTGCCCTGGCATTTTAGGGCCCTAAAGCGTGAGAAGAAAATGCGTAAAAATGCCCTCCTAAAAGGTACTCATTAGAATTAGGGCCCCTTTGCACTCCAGGCAGCAAAAGTGTCACTCATGTGGTATCGCCGTACTCAGGAGAAGTAGGGCAATGTGTTTTGGGGTGTATTTTTACATATACCCATGCTGGGTGAGAGAAATATCTCTGTAAACTGACAACTTTGTATAAATTTGTTTTAAAAGTTGTCATTTACAGAGATATTTCTCTCACCCAGCATGGGTATATGTAAAAATACACCCCAAAACACATTGCCCTACTTCTCCTGAGTACGGCGATACCACATGAGTGACACTTTTTGCAGCCAAGATGCGCAAAGGGCCCTAATTCCAATGAGTACCTTTAGGATTTCACAGGGCATTTTTCCGCATTTTCTTCTCACGCTTTAGGGCCCCTAAAATGCCAGGGCAGTATAAATACCCCACAAGTGACCCCATTTTGGAAAGAAGACACCCCAAGGTATTCCGTGAGGGTCATGGCGAGTTCACAGAAATTTTTTTTTTTGGCACAAGTTAGCGGAAATTGATATTTTTTTTTTTTTTTTTTTACAAAGTCTCATATTCCACTAACTTGTGACAAAAAATAAAATTTTACATGAACTCACCATACCCTCACGGAATACCTTGGGGTGTCTTCTTTCTAAAATGGGGTCACATGTGGGTATTTATACTGTCCTGGCATTTTAGGGGCCCCTAAAGCGTGAGAAGAAGTCTGGAATCCAAATGCGTAAAAATGGCCTGTGAAATCCTAAAGGTACTCATTGGTTTAGGGTCCCTTGCGCACTCAGGCTGCAAAAGTGTCACTCATGTGGTATCGCCGTACTCAGGAGAAGTAGGGCAATGTGTTTAGGGTGTATTTTTATATATACCCATACTTTGTGTGAGAAATATCTCTGTAAACGACAACTTTTTAAATTTTTTTACACAAAGTTGACAATTTACAGAGATATTTCTCTCACCCAGCATAGGTATATGTAAAAATACACCCCAAAACACATTGCCCTACTTCTCCTGAGTACGGCGATACCACATGAGTGACACTTTTTGCAGCTAAGATGCGCAAAGGGGCCCAAATTCCAACGAGTACCTTTAGGTTTTACATGGCTGCTCACAATTTAGCCCCGCCCAAAATGCCAGAGCAGTAAACACACCCCACAAATGACCCCATTTCGGAAAGTAGACACCCCAAGGTATTCACTGAGGGGCATAGTGAGTCCGTCTGAGATTTTTTTTTTTTGCCAGAAGTTAGCAGAAATGGAAACTTTATTATTTTTTTTTTCCTCAGAAAGTGTCATTTTCCGCTAACTTGTGAAAAAAATGAAATGATACATGAACTCACCATGCCCCTCCGTGAATACTTTGGGGTGTCTTCTATCTAAAATGGTGTGATTTGGGGGTATTCATACTATCCTGGCATTCTAGCACCTGAAGAAACATGACAGGTGCTCAGAAAGTCAGAGCTGCTTCAAAATGCAGAAATTTACTTTTTGCACCATAGTTTGTAAACGCTATAACTTTTACCCAAACCAATAAATATACACTTATTGGATTTTTTTTTATCAAAGACATGTAGAACAACAAATTTTGTGAAAAATTTATATAGAAATGTAGTTTTTTTTAAAAAATTTTACAACAGAAAGTGAAAAATGTCATTTTTTTGCAAAAATGTCGTTACATTTTTATTAATAGCAAAAAAAGTTAAAATGTCAGCAGCAATGAAATACCACCAAATGAAAGCTCTATTAGTGAGAAGAAAAGGAGGTAAAATTCATTTGGGTGGTAAGTTGTATGACAGAGCAATAAACGGTGAAAGTAGTGTAGTGCGGATTTGTAAAAAAGGGCCTGGTCACTAGGGGGGTGTAAACCTGTGGTCTTCAAGTGGTTAATCCAGTGCCCAGCGTGCCAACCAATAATATCCAGTCACTACCCCTTAAGGGGGCCAGGTCTTAATGATAACCATCTTTATCTTTTGCTGGCTTTACTTCCTAGAAAAGTCAGCAAGATGCAGAGAGAGGAGGAGCTAGATGTTCCTAATGACATATTCTCATTGATATTAGATGATGTGGAAAAGGAGGAAAAGTAGATGGTGGAAAAAGGGCTCCCACCCGTAGGGCAGGATAGTTCTGGGGTTGGAGAAATGTGTATGCCAAAGCTGATTAATACTCTGTGTTTACTGTAAAATAACCTACAGGAGATTACAGGACAGAACAGCAATATGCATATTGTCCCCTGATCTAATCAGCCAAACCCCATGCCAGCAACAGCCCTTGTTTAAAGATGCATTAAAAGTGCTGAGGGGCCATTAACAATGAAGACCGACTATATAATGCAGTCTTCATTATTAAATAAAAGGTAGCTGCAGGTAATTGGCCGCATGGTTCTTCACCACAGCATAGCCCACAGCACTACCGCTCGAGGTGGCCGCAGAGTGTCCTGAGTATGCTTGATTTGATTTGTGAAAAATGAATTCAAAACAAATCGAATTTCCGGGCAAACTTCAACAAAGTTGCCGAATTGAATTTTTCAAAACATCGCTCATCTCTAATTGTCGTAATTATACTGACCCACAAAATAAAGTTTTCATATTATTTTACTGCACAGTGAATGCTATAAAAACCAAACCTAAAAGACAGTGGTAAAATTGCAGTTTTTTTTTCTGTTTTACCTCCCATTTTTTTTTTTTAATTGTTCAATTAAGGTATATGGTGAATTAAATGATGACCTTAAAATATGCATGTCCTGCAAAAATAAAAAATAAAATAAACCCTACAAGTATGTGAGTGTAAAAACTTTAAATCTTTTGGCTCTTGTGAAGGCAGGGTGTAAAAAACAAAAACACAAAAAGTAAAATTGCACTGGTCCTGAAGAGGTTAAAATATCTCTGTTCAACATTCTTCTGACCCTTTTGTACTTACTGGTATTCTCCAAGCAAAAACTCTCTTAGAAAAAAAGTAGTAATTGTAACATTTTTCCTGTACCAATTACTATTATTGAAGCTAGGAAAGTATACTTATTTGCTTAAAGGGGTTTTCTGGTAAAAAATAAGTTATCCCCTATCCACAGGATAATAACTGTTAGATTGATGGGGGTTACTAATCATGAAAACGGGGTCTTATGTCTCCCCATCTGATTGCTCCAGGACCCCCATTCTCATGATTACTAGCAGTCCCTGCAATCAGACCCTAACTGATATAACACTTATTCTCTATTCAGTGGATGGGGATAACCTTTATGATAACCTGAATATAACTTAATTGTAATGTAACCTTATTCCATATCATTCTCGGCAAGCATTTCTGTATTTGTACTTTTAACATTGACCTCTTTGTAAGGATAACTGCTACTTACAGCATTTGCAGCTTTCATCAAATACGAAGCTGGTTGGACAGTATTGCTTGTAAGTTTTTCCATTAGAACAACGCCAGAAAGCATTTTTGTCACTAGCCACTGGGTAGAGTCCATTGGCTCGCCCACTACAGAAGTCTTTTGGAGTTTTGTCTGATGGAGGTGGATAATTACCTGTAAAACAATAATCAATACCATTAATGGCTGTTTGGTTGGATTTGTTATAAGCATGCAGTGATTCATGGGGCTAGGAATGGTAAAACACACACTACAAAGCAATATATTCTTTTTTTACTATTGGCCGATGAAAAATACTGTCTCCTAATAAATTACCTTAAAGAGAGTCTGTCACCACGAAATACAGTGCAATCTGCAGGCAGCATACTGTAGAGCAGAAGGAGCTGAGTAGACTGAGTAGTTATGCCCTCGCTGTGCCCCCATAACAATAGTAGTGCCCTCTGTGCCCCTTCACAGTAGTAATGTCCATTGTGCTTTCTTCACAGTAATAATGCCCACTCTGTGTCCAATATCAGTTATACCCACACCCTTCACAGGAGTAATGCCCTCTGTACCCATTTCACAGTAGTAATGCCCTATGTGCCCACTTCATAGTAGTAATGCCCATTGTGCACCCTTCTTAGTAGTAATGCCCATGGTGCCCACTTTATAGTAATAATGCCCATTGCGCCCACTTTATAGTAATAATGCCCATTGTGCCCCCTTCGTAGTAGTAATGTGCATTGTGTACCCTTTACAGTAGTAATAACCATTGTGTCCCCTTAATAGTAGTAATGCCCTCTGTGCCGCTTTGTAGTTGTAATGCCTTCTGTGCCCTCTCCATAGTAGAAATGCCTATTATTCCCCCTTCACAGTAGTAAGGCCCTCTATGCCTCCTCTGTGTTAAAAAACAAAACGAAACAAAAAAACTGTAACTACTCGCCTTGTCCCGTTTCTGAAGCTCAGATCCTGACCTCCCCCTGCAGGCACAGAGAGGCCTGCGGCACTGTGTGGGAGGAGCACAGGCAGATGCCCCAGCTGCAGGCTCCTCCCACAAAGGCAGGTAGCGCTATCTGTGCCTGCAGGCTGAATGCTGAAGCAGGGAGAAGTCTCCCTGCTTCATCATTCAGTGCAGGAGAGATGGATCTGTATTGATGGAAGCGCTCATTGCTTCTGGGCTCTGGCACCCCCTGAGAGCAGGCACCCAGGGAGGACCGCCCCCTCCCCTCCCCCTTAGCACGCCACTGCAGCTGTGAAGGACGTACCATTCTTGAAATATTCCCAAAAACTAAAAATATGGAACTATCACATGACCAGGTCCTTCAGTCTTTGCCTAAGTAAGGGGATGATGAGATCTGCACACCCTTTTGGGGTTGGGTGCTCACGGAGGACAGTTTGCCGTCTCATATCCAAGTAGAAAATTTGTGGCAGACCAAAATCAGTTAATGCTTTTTAATTCATAGACATGTTACATCATATCATATATATAGTGTATAGTACATCCGGATTAGAACATATAGGTTAAAGTCATATAGTCAGTCCCCAACGTTTCGGCCATGTGATTGACCTTTTTCAAGGGATCTGTGACTCATATGTTGAAGCCTCTGCCAGATGTGACATCGGACATCCAACATGATGATGTAACATGTCTATGAATTAAAAAGTATTGACTGATTTCGGTGTGCCACAAATTTTCTACTTGGATGCTTCAGTCTTTGCCTGACTGACGTACATACATTTTTACACCAGGTTTCCATAACAAGCCATTGTTCTTCATTTTTATAGGGTACATTAAGGGGGTGGTGCGCTGTGCAGGTCACTGTTATGGGGGACAGTTAAAAATAAAATAAACAGTGTTTAATTGCCGGGGTATATAGGGCTACTAGTGATTTCCCTGTAAAAAAAATAAGAGCATAAGGGCATGGATTGGCCTCCTGGGCACCATTGGAACAAATCCAACAAACACACAAACAGACAGACCAACACTTTATACTTGGGCGGCCACAGGTACTTTTTCTAGCTTGCTTATATTTCTAAAAACTATTTTTAAAATAAATTTTGTCCCCTTTAAACTGTGACTACTTGATGGCCTCAATACACTGCAAAACTTTTGAATGGCAATGTATTGTGATTTTAGCATTGTAATGGGAGGACTAGCATGGCAGGCCTGTGGGCCTTCATTAGGCCCAAGCTGCTTCTAAAGCCACTTGGCATCCCTCGATCCCAGCTTCCTACAGGCATTTGTCAGCTGTGAAGGAGGCACTAAAGGAAATAACTAATGTGCGAGGGCACTAAGGGGACATAACTGCTGTGTAGGATTGGTCGTGTATAGATTAGGCGGAGTTAGAGGTGTGGCTTGGTGTAAAAATGCTGCTGCATGTGTAGCATATGACTGTTTTTGTCTGTCCTAGAGCTTTTCAAAGTTGGGAGGCATGGCCACAACCCACTTTTTATTTTATGGAGTGAGCTCATCTCCTGAGCCTTCTCTGTATATACTTCTCACGACTTTGTGATATATATGTACATCAAGGTGTGCAAAGGGATTACAAAAAATGAAAAAAGTGTTAAGGTGAATAATCCAAAAATACTTATAGCATTGACAGCTGTCATCAAAGACAATGCCAAGAGGACTATTTTGTTTGTATGTGATTCCATCGGAGCAATGCCAGAAAGCATTCTTATCACCAGCTACAGCATATAGGCCATTAGTTCTCTTAGCACAGAAACCTTTATGGGGTATAGCTGGAATAACATTTTTGCCTAACAAAACAGGAGCAATTATACAGTAAAGTAGTTAAAGAATAATTTTACAAATACATATAGATTATTTGTATGCAATCAATACAAAGAATAACAGAATAAAAATTGTAGTACCAACAACATTTGACTATACTGAACATAGAAAAGGGCACGGATCTTTAGTAGATTTCACTCATTTTATTATATCCTAGCCAATCCTTTTTCTAGATCTTTTTTAAAATGGTTCAGGTAAGCAATGAAAAAGCAAACATAATAAGTTCAGTGCGCACCACTTTTGTGTATTTTGTGGATCTGTCATACAAGGCAGCCATGAGTCACTGGTGAGGGGAGTGGCTTTGCATTCCATCCTGAATACAGCAACCTTGGGCAAGTTCACACTTCAGTTATTTGGTCAGTCATTTCCATCAGTGATTGTGAGTAGAGATGAGCGAACATTTAAAAAAAGTCCGTTGTTCGGGGTTCGGGTGGTGGTTAATTGCGCATCCCGTTATGGATTCCACAATAGCGCATATGGAATCCATAAGGGGCGGCTGCCACCAACCCGAACTGTAGAACAGCTGAAGGACCTGGCGTGACGTCACTGTCATGTGATCAGTGCAGGGCGTGGCTCAGCACGGATCAAATCCCGTGCTGAGCCACGCCCCCTGCACTGATCACATGACAGTGACGTCACGCCAGGTCCTTCAGCTGTTCTACAGTTCGGGTTGGTGGCAGCCGCCCCTTATGGATTCCATATGCGCTATTGTGGAATCCATAACGGGATGCGCAATTAACCACCACCCGAACCCCGAACAACGGACTTTTTTTAAATGTTCGCTCATCTCTAATTGTGAGTCAAAACCAATTCAAAAGCACAGAACAGGTGCAGATCTTTCCATTATATGTTATCGCTGTGTAGACTTCACTATTGGTTTTGGCTCACAATATGGGCTCATGCACATGACCGTGGTTTGGGTCTGCATCCCATCTGCATTTTTTGCAGGTTGGATGCAGACCCATTTACTTCAAGGGGGCTTCAAAAGTTCATTCCGTGCCAACCGCAAAATTCTAGAACACATCCTATTTTTGTCTGCATTACGGTCAAGGATAAGCCTGTTCTATTAGGGGCCGGTCCCGTGTTTTAGGGATCCGCAATTTACAGACTGCAAAACAGCCAACGGTTGTGTGCATAACACCTAACTGTTGAAAATAACTGACCAAATAGCTGAAGTGTGAATTCAGCATTATTGCTGAATGCAGGAATTTTTTGCCTATCATAAATAACTAATCTTTGACAGAAGGGGACTGATGCAAACTGATCATAACTGATGTCCAAAATAACGGATCAGGTTTTTTTTTAACTATTCTGCTCTTCTGATGGATCATAAGAACGGAAAGAAAAATGATGATGTCATTACAATAAAAACAGGTTTAAATGTGACAGGTAAATCTAGCTGTATTTTGACAGTAAATGTACAGTATTGTATTTTGAAAAGTAATACAGAAATTATGTGATGTTAAAAGTCTATGTATATTTACAACAAATAACATGAATACTTACAGCACTGACAACTCAGGTCAAAAACTAAGTGTGATGGGCAAAATTCTTTGTAGGTGGTGCCTTTAAAGCAGTTCCAGAATGCATTTTTGTCCCCAGCTACTGGGTAGAGACCATTGGCTTTACCAACGCAATAATCAGAGGAATGAATTTTAGGAATTGTATGTGAGTGGCTACCTCTTGAGGGAATATTCTCATGATGAGTGGTCCTGGGGATGGTTTTAGATGGACTGCTCTTAGGGTTGTTACCAGAGGGAACATTGTCATGCTGACTGGTTTTGGTCCTGCTTCCAGGGTGACTGGTTGTACGGCTTCTATGAGAGGGAATTTTAACATGGTGAGTGGTCTTGGGGATGTTTCCTGAGGGATTGGTCTTGGGGTTGCTATGAGAAGGAATATTATCATGGTGAGTGGACTTGGGGTTTCTGCTGGGGCTGCTATGAGAGGGAATGGTCTCATGATGAGTGGTCTTAGGGATGTTGCCTGAGGGACTGGTCTTGGGGGTGCTGTGAGAGGGAATGTGTTCATGGTGATTGGTCTTGGGGTTGCTGCTTGGGCTGCTATGAGAGGGAATGGTCTCATGATGAGAGGTCTTAGGGATGTTGCCTGAGGGACTGGTCTTGTGGGTGCTGTGAGAAGGAATGTTTTCATGGTGAGTGGTCTTGGGATTGCTGCTTGGGCGGCTATGAGAGGGAATGGTCTCATGGTGAGTGGTTTTGGGGTTGTGGTTTGGGCTGCTATGTGAGGGAATGGTATCATGGTGAGTGGTCTTGGGATTGCTGCTTGGGCGGCTATGAGAGGGAATGGTCTCATGATGAGAGGTCTTAGGGATGTTGTCTGAGGGTCTGGTCCTAGGGGTGCTGTGAGAGGGAATCTTTTCATGATGAGTGGTTTTGGGGTTGTGGTTTGGGCTGCTGTGTGAGGGAATAGTATCATGGTGAGCGGTTTTGGGGTTGTGGCTTGGGCTGCTATGTGAGGGAATGGTATCATGGTGAGTGGTCTTGGGGTTGTGGCTTGGGCTGCTATGTGAGGGAATGGTATCATGGTGAGCGGTTTTGGGGTTGTGGTTTGGGCTGCTATGTGAGGGAATGGTATCATGGTGAGTGGTTTTGGGGTTGCTGCTTGGGTGGCTATGAGAGGGAATGGTCTCATGATGAGAGGTCTTAGGGATGTTGTCTGAGGGTCTGGTCCTAGGGGTGCTGTGAGAGGGAATGTTTTCATGATGAGTGGTCTTGGGATTGTGGCTTGGGCTGCTATGTGAGGGAATGGTATCATGGCGAGTGGTTTTGGGGTTGTGGTTTGGGCTGCTGTGTGAGGGAATAGTATCATGGTGAGCGGTTTTGGGGTTGTGGCTTGGGCTGCTATGTGAGGGAATGGTATCATGGTGAGTGGTCTTGGGGTTGTGGCTTGGGCTGCTATGTGAAGGAATGGTATCATGGTGAGTGGTCTTGGGGTTGCTGCTTGGGATGCTATGAGTGGGAATTTTATCATGATTTATGGGTATGCTTCCAGAGGGACTGGTCTTAGGGCTGTTATGAGAGGGAATATTATCATGGTGAGTTTTCTTGGGGTTGCTGCTTGGACTGCTATGTGATGGAATGCTTTCATGATGAGTGGTCTTAGGGATGTTGCCTGAGGGACTGGTCTTGGGGGTGGTATGTGAGGGAATGTTCTCATGGTGAGACTTGGGGTTGTGGCTTGGGTTGCTATGTGAGGGAATGTTTTCATGGTGAGTGGTCTTGGGGTTGCTGCTTGGGTGGCTATGAGAGGGAATGGTCTCATGATGAGAGGTCTTAGGGATGTTGTCCGAGGGTCTGGTCTTAGGGGTGCTGTGAGAGGGAATGTTTTCATGGTGAGTGGTCTTGGGGTTGTGGCTTGGGCTGCTATGTGAGGGAATGGTATCATGGTGAGTGGTTTTGGGGTTGTGGTTTGGGCTGCTATGTGAGGGAATGGTATCATGGTGAGTGGTTTTGGGGTTGCTGCTTGGGTGGCTATGAGAGGGAATGGTCTCATGATGAGAGGTCTTAGGGATGTTGTCTGAGGGTCTGGTCCTAGGGGTGCTGTGAGAGGGAATGTTTTCATGATGAGTGGTCTTGGGATTGTGGCTTGGGCTGCTATGTGAGGGAATGGTATCATGGTGAGTGGTTTTGGGGTTGTGGTTTGGGCTGCTGTGTGAGGGAATAGTATCATGGTGAGCGGTTTTGGGGTTGTGGCTTGGGCTGCTATGTGAGGGAATGGTATCATGGTGAGTGGTCTTGGGGTTGTGGCTTGGGCTGCTATGTGAAGGAATGGTATCATGGTGAGTGGTCTTGGGGTTGCTGCTTGGGATGCTATGAGTGGGAATTTTATCATGATTTATGGGTATGCTTCCAGAGGACTGGTCTTAGGGCTGCTATGAGAGGGAATATTATCATGGTGAGTTTTCTTGGGGTTGCTGCTTGGACTGCTATGTGATGGAATGCTTTCATGATGAGTGGTCTTAGGGATGTTGCCTGAGGGACTGGTCTTGGGGGTGGTATGTGAGGGAATGTTCTCATGGTGAGACTTGGGGTTGTGGCTTGGGTTGCTATGTGAGGGAATGTTTTCATGGTGAGTGGTCTTGGGGTTGCTGCTTGGGTGGCTATGAGAGGGAATGGTCTCATGATGAGAGGTCTTAGGGATGTTGTCCGAGGGTCTGGTCTTAGGGGTGCTGTGAGAGGGAATGTTTTCATGGTGAGTGGTCTTGGGGTTGTGGCTTGGGCTGCTATGTGAGGGAATGGTATCATGGTGAGTGGTTTTGGGGTTGTGGTTTGGGCTGCTATGTGAGGGAATGGTATCATGGTGAGTGGTTTTGGGGTTGTGGCTTGGGCTGCTATGTGAGGGAATGGTATCATGGTGAGTGGTTTTGGGGTTGTGGTTTGGGCTGCTGTGTGAGGGAATAGTATCATGGTGAGCGGTTTTGGGGTTGTGGCTTGGGCTGCTATGTGAGGGAATGCTCTCATGATGACTGGTCTTAGGGATGTTGCCTGAAGGACTGATCTTGGAGGTGCTGTGAGAGGGAATGTTTTCATGGTGAGTGGTCTTGGGTTTGCTGCTTGGGCTGCTATGAATGGGAATTTTATCATGATGAATAGGTATGCTTTTAGATGGAATCGTCTTAGGGCTGCTATGAGAGGGACTATTATCATGGGGGTTTGTTTTGGGGTTGCTGCGTGGGATGCTATGTGAGGGAATGGTCTCATGATGAGTGGTCTTAGGGATGTTGCCTGAGGGACTGGTCTTGGGGGTGCTGTGAGAGGGAATGTTTTCATGGTGACTGGTCTTGGGGTTGCTGCTTGGACTGTTATGAGAAGGGGTACTCTCATGATTGCTGGTCTTAGGGCTGCTAGTTTTAGGGATGCTATGAGAAGGAGTGTTCTCAGAGTGACTGGTCCTGTGGCTTGTTCTAGATGGACTGTTCTTATGGTTGCTATGAGAGGGAATGTTCTTATGGTCACTGGTCTTGGGCTTGGTACTTGGACTTTTATGACTAGGTACAGTGTCATGATGAGTGGTCTGTGGTTTGTTGCCTGATGGACTAGTCTTTGGGTTTTTATGAGAGGGGATGCTCTCAGGATGACTGATCTTGTGGTTTGGGCCAGATGGATTACTGTGCGGGCTGCTTTGATGGCTGGTTTTGGGGCTGCTGCCAGTGGGATTGGTTTTATGGGTGCTATGAGTGGGGATATTCTCATGGTGACTGTTCTTGGGGTTACTGCTTGGTATGTTATGAGAGGGAATGCTCTCAGGATGATCAGAACGGTGGCTCTTTGGCTTGCTTTTTGTATTGTTGATCTCATGGTGACTGGAAGTAGAACCTGTGAAACATTTGAGAAAAGAAAAAATGGTTAATTTTCAGCATTGTAAATAATCAGGACCCATTACTATATGTTCTGTTCAAATAAATTAAAGGGGTATGCTGGCAGTATATAGTGAATATCTATCCTCAGGATAGGTCATCAATATCTGGTCAGTGGGAGTCTGACACCTAACACCCCAGCTCCACTTGAATGGAGCGAGAACTTGTAATTACAATGCACCACCGCTGCAAGTGTAATAAAGAGGAAGCAGTGCTCGCATGGAACGCTGCCTCCTCTTGAAACAGCTGAGTAGTGGGACCCCCGACGATCAGATATCGATGAACTGTCATCACTAGGTCATCACTATATAATGTCTGCACAACACCTTTAAAGGGGTTTTCTGAGATTTTGGGGTTTATGGTCATCCCTGTTGTGGATCCCTCAATTACATTGCTTTATTGCTTGTTACAGGAGGCTGCTGCATACATGGGGGGAGCCGGAGCACACCCAGAAGACCATGCCGACTGCCAACGTAAATTTACTGTCGACAGTCGGGAAAGGGTTAACTTCCAAGCCTTTACACTGAGATTGGGCCTCCAAGTGGAAATAATATGATTAGACAGAGAGGCCTGAATATAACTGATTTATAGCTATTCGTAACAAATCACATTTCTTGAAGAACTTCGGTGAAGCTGCCGAATTAAGTTTTTCAAAACTTTGCCTCTCCAGTCAACAGTATTAAAATCTCGGAAAACCCCTATAATAACAGATATGTGAAACAATATTTTCAGATAAATATAAATACTCGCAACATATAGTGATGCATTAAAAGTGAATGATTATTTTTATTGAACTGTGCAAATCCGATTACTAATAAAAATGGCTGCTATTCATATAGAAAAACAAAGAAAAACTAAAACACAGCATAGACAGGGTAAAAACCTTTCATTATATCAAACTGAGACAAGCGCACGGGTCACTGAAATAAAGTTCTGTTATACTTTAACCCCTTCCCAACCAGCGCCGTAATAGAACGGCGCTGGCCGGGTCGTTAAAGATGGCACTCACTCCTGCCCGCTGCGGGCGCCATAGCCGAGGGTGGCCGTCTGCTTTTTATGGCAGAGACCCGCAGCTCATGTCTGCAGCCGGCAGTAATGGCGATCGCGGACATTTAACCCCTCATATGCCGCGGTCAATCTTGACCACGACATCTGAGAGTGCTGAAAACCGTGTGGCGGACAGAGGAGTGATCCGGTGGTGCTCTGGCTCCCCCGTATGGCGGTTGGAGGAGCCGGACCGTGTACGCAGCAGCCCATGTCTTTATGAATGACACAAGGCTGCTGCATAGTATTTCCTATGGAGCCCTTGCCTGTAATAGGGCTCCATAGGAAATTAGTAAAATGATCATAGATTCCAATGCAAGTGCATTGGAGTCTATGAGAATAGCAATCTAATGATTGCATGTTATAGTTCCCTATGGAAACTATAAAAAAAAGTGTAAAAAAAAATATATACACATCATGGGTGTCGCAATGTGCGAAAACGCCCATAGTATAAAAATATATAAATATATTCCCAATACGGCAAACAGCAAAACGAAAAAAAAGTGTCCAAATGGCCGATTCGCCATGATTAAGGACCTGTATTGAGTTAGCTCTGAAATGCGGTACTGTAACATCCTGTATTGGAAGATTTTATCGCCTAATAAAGATCCCGTATTTGTATTCTGGAGCTGGACAGTCTATTGTTTTTAGACACCCCAGATATGGTATCAATGAAAAGTTCAGATCGCCTTTCAAAAATGAGCCCCCATACAGCTCCATACACATAATTGCAAAAAAGTTATAGGGGTTAATTTTTTTTCACTATCAAAACGCAAGAAAAACTATACATATAAGGTATCGTCAGATTCGTACTGACCTGTAGAATAAAAGTAACCAGTTAGTTTTATTGTACATCGAACATTATAATTAAAAAAAATCTTTTTTTTTTTTGCAATTTCACCCCATTTGGAATTTTCTTCCCGCTTCCCACTACATCATATGCAATATTAAATGGTGGTGTTGGAAAGTAAAACTTGTCCCACAAAAAATAAGCCCTCATATGGCTCTGGGAAGGCAGGGAGCGCAAAACGAAAGTGTGTTGGATATAATCAGTAAGTACTCAAGTTAGGGCTCTTTTACACTAGCGTTTTTCCTTTCCGTCCTAGAGTTCCGTCCTCGGGGCTCTAGAACGGAAAGATACTGATCAGGATTATCCCCATGCATCCTGAATGGAGAGCAATCCGTTCAGGATGCATCAGGATGTCTTCCGTTCAGTATGTGAACGTTTTTTGGACGTTGACAAAAGCGCAGCATGCTGCGGATTTGTCTCCGTCCAAAAATCCGGAAGACATGCTGTAACGCCGGATCCGGAATTAATGCCCATTGAAGTGCATTAATCCGGATCCGGCCTTAAGCTAAACGTTGTTTCGTCGCATCGCCGGATCCGACGTTTAGCTTTTTCTCAATTGTTACCATGGCAGCCAGGACGCTAAAGTCCTGGTTGCCATGGTAAAATGTAGTGGGAGCGGGGAGCAGTATACTTACCATCCGTGCGGCTCCCGGGCGCTCCAGAGTGACGCCAGGGCGCCCCACACGCATGGATCACGGGCATGGGGCGCTCTGACGTCATTCAGGAGCGCCCCGGGAGCCGCACAGACTGTAAGTATACCACTCCCCCGCTCCTACTATGGCAACCAGGACTTTAATAGCGTCGTGGCTGCCATAGTAACCTGAAAGGCCAATAGAACAGTGTAAAGCTTGGCTAATAAAGAAGCTATATTATTACACCTTGCTGCACTAATTGGGGTTAAAAAGTGTTCTTATACCACAGATTTTATAAATAATTCTGTTAATCCTTGATTCTGTAATTGGGGTGAAATTGCGTTCTGATATTAATGATTTTGGGGGGGTTCACATTGTTATTTTAGGTAAGTAATTCCATTAAAGGGGTTATCCAATGTCATAAACAACCAACCCCCCCGGTGTGCCTGGCCTCTCACACGGAAAATACTTACCCCGCTCCCTGCGCCGCTCCTGGTCCCTGCACCACAGCTGCTGCTTCTCCCTGTACACGGATGAAAACATCCGGTGTCGGGGAAGGGGGTGAGAGCAGCCAATGGCAGGCAGGAACAGGGACGAACCACCCTAGCATCTGGATTCTTCTGATATATACATACAGTCATCTTCCTGTATATGCTGGTATAACCTGGGCATCTCATGTATATAATTACATATGTACAGCTGGTTTAAGTTATACATCTTCTTGTATAATATACCAGAATATGTATAACTTATACCAGCTGTACATATATAATTATATACTGAAGATACCCAGGTTATACCAGCAGGGTCCATATCACTATATACAAGAAGATGTATAACTTATACCAGCTGTACATATATAATTATATACAGGAGATGCCCAGGTTACACCAGCATGGTCCATATCACTATATACAAGACAAAGTATAATTTATACCAGCTGTACAGTGGCGTAGGGATCACCATAGCAACCTTAGCAGCAATGGCTATGGGGCCCTACGCCACTGGGGGCCCGGGGCCGCAGTCTGAGGATTTATTTATTTTTTTCATGTGGCACTGGGGTGTCGCTAGGGCCTTTTATCTGGCGCCAGGGCCCCGAATCTATCTACCACTGGCCCGAACCTTGCGCTAGCAGCAACCCCAACAATTAGCATCTGATCATATTCCAACCTCATGGCAGAAGGCAGGGCTGCGCAGCACGTCAAGGTCGCACAGCGCGCTGTGACGCCACAACGTCATCAGCGCTGCTGCACCGCCGGCCAATTCTTGTTTCTGCAGGTGGGAACAGAGGAGCACGGTGCCACTCCACTGTACTCACTGGCATCTGGCCCAGGTTTGTTGAAGCGGTCGATCGTCCTCCTTCTCTGACTGCCAGCCAGGCCAAGGCATAGTCAGTCAGCGTCAACTCAGCTAGCCAGAGCCAGCCCAGCCTCCAGTGATCAGCAGGCAGCACTAGTCGATTCAGCATCAGCCAGCCCACTAGGCACAAGGACCTAAGCCCAGGTAACTACTACTGGTATCTTGTTATATTATTATATATGTACAGCTGGTATGAGACTGGGGGGCAAATTACTTAATAGGGGCAGTGTGGGGGGCAAATTACTTAATGTGGGGCAGTATGGGGGACAAATTACTTAATGGGGCAGTGTAGAGGCAAATTACTTAATGTCGGGCAGTGTGGGGGCAAATTAATTCAGGGGGCAGTGTGGGGGACAAATTACTTAATGGGGGGCAGTGCGGGGGACAAATTACTTAATGGGGCAGTGTGGAGGCAAATTAATTAATGTGGGGCAGTGTGGGGGGCAAATTACTTAATGGGGGGCAGTGTGGGGGACAAATTACTTAATGGGGCAGTGTGGAGGCAAATTAATTAATGTGGGGCAGTGTGGGGGACAAATTAATTCAGGGGGCAGTGTGTGGGGCAAATTACTTAATGGGGGGCAGTGTGGGGGACAAATTACTCAATGGAGCTGTGTAGAGGCAAATTACTTAATGTGGGGCAGTGTGGGGGACAAATTACTTAATGGGGGGGCAAATTACTTAATGTGGGTCAGTGTGGGGGACAAATTACTTAATGGGGCAGTGTAGAGGCAAATTACTTAATGTGGGGCAGTGTGGGGGACAAAATTAATTCAGGGGGCAGTGTGGGGGGCAAATTACTTAATATGGGAAGTGTGGGGGCAGTATTACTAACTAGGGCATTCTAGAAGGGAATTACTATTGGTGGGACTATGAGGAGCACTGTTATTATTGGGGGGGGGGGTCTATCTGTATGGCAGTTATTTTTCTTCAGGATAGTATTTGGGGGTATTGGGGGCACAGCGAGCAGCAGGATAACACTGTGGGGGCTCCAGGTTGGGGGATGATGATAGAAAAGTGAGCTAAGATGTCCGTGTGTCACACTCTGCAGAGACGAGGCGCGGCTGAAAGAAGCTGTACGGACCAAAAGGGGAAGATGATGACAGAAAAGATCTACATCAGAGGAGATGTCACCTGGAGGAGCTGGATGTGACCGGTATGTGCTGCCGTACAATATACAGTATAATCCATACACCATGCGGTACAATATTCAGTATAATCCATACACCATGCGGTACAATATTCAGTATAATCCATACACCATGCGGTACAATATACAGTATAACACCTACACTGTGGGGTTATTGTGTATATTGTACGGCATGGTGTATGGATTATACTGTATACTGTACAGCATGGTGTATGAACTATACTGTATATTGTACCTCATGGTGTATGGATCATACTGTATACTGTACAGCATGCTGTATGAACTATACTGTATATTGTACCTCATGGTGTATGGATTATACTGTATACTGTACCGCATGGTGTATGGATTATACTGTATACTATACAGCATGGCGTATGGATTATACTGTATACTGTACAGCATGGTGTATGGATTATAATGAATATTGCACATACACAGCATGGTGTAGGGGTTATACTGTATATTGTACAGCAGGGATTATAATGACACAGTGCAGGGATTATAATGTATTCTGTACAGCATGCTGTAGGGATTATACTGTTTTGTATGGGATGGCTCAGGGTTTACACTGTATGCTCTTTGATGTGACAATTATCTTAGGTTTTCCTATCACCCACCTTTGATGCCGCTGTGCCCAACTCTGAGCCGACCCCGCTCAGCAGCTGCCAAGGCTTAGGGTCAGAGAGGTATGTGGGGGTGGGAGATCCGGGAGGGGGGGCCCATAAAATTTTTTTGCTATGGGGACCAGTCATTTCTAGCTACGCCCCTCAGCTGTACACATATAATTATATACAGGAGATGCCCAGGTTATACCAACATGGTCCATATTCCTATATACAAGAGGATGTATAACGGCTGGTGGTGGACAGTAAAAAAAAGACAGAGCTTCAGGTCTGCGTGAACCTTGTAGAAAAATATACAGAACTGTATAAGAAATTCCTGGCCAATGGCAAACTCCTGGAGGCAGCGAGAAAAGGAGTGAAATATCAAAAGTAGAAGCTAAGTTTGGTGAGTACAACATTTCTTACTGATTTCTTGTTTTATTTAGCTGATTCTGTAATATAGATTAATGTTTATATTCTGCTCATAATAGTATCTGTAAATGTATTCTGTATAATGTAGTATATTGCATGCCATAGTATTGAACTATTGTGCGCCACTGTCCCCGGTTCGATGTCCTCCTTTTTGGGGTTCTGCAAGTGGCCACCCTAGTTCCGACCCTTTTATCATTTTTTATGCCTGTTTTTGGCATAGAAAATGACTTAAATCTACATCCGCAAGGGGGCTAGCGTAGATTTAAGTAAGTCGCACATCCACTGTCAAAGTTATGTAGAGGTCAAAGCCTCTGCATAACTTAGGTGGATCAAGCACCAGCACAGGGTTATTAAGACTGGCATCTAAAACGCAGGGCTTATTAAATGACCCCACATGGCTTTAGTTTTGCAATCTGTCAGTCTTGGCTGACTACTAGTTTATATATAATAATTAAACTAGGTAAGTCACTACAATAAATACAATTACAGTCCATAGATAATATCAATTACCGTATTTCAAAGACACTTACAGCACTGACAGCTCTGATCAAAAATTAGGCCAGTGGGACAATCTTGCTGGTAGGTGAGGCCTTTCCAGCAGTTCCAAAAGGCATTTTTTTTCCCAGCCACTGGGTAAAGACCATTTGCTTTGCCAACACAGAAGCTTTTGCCATCTTTACTGCTACTGCCCTTAGCTGGAGGTGCGGGAGTCATACCTGTGAAGAAAAAAAAGAAAAAAAACATCTAGACACATACTGCAAAGAATTAATCATGAATGTCGAATTCTGGAACTGTAGAAAAAAAACTCTGGGGGTCATTTATGACCAGAAATATGCCACTTTACTGGTGTATATATGGTGCAGATTCTGTTGCATGCTATAGTGCGGCAGAATTTACGACTTATTCCCCGCTCATGCCAGGTCTAAAAAAGTGGGCGTGGTGTGGGCGGGGAAGGGGACGGACCAGGAGGCCCGTCTCATTCATCATTTTCTACAGCTGGTTTAGGCATCGAAACTCGGAAGCTGTGTTACATTTAGAATCGGTGATGGATACGCCAAAGTTATGCAGGTTCCTCTTCTGCTTTTGGGCCACATTCACTGATTGAAATCACTGACCAAACACTGACCAAAAGACTGACATGTGAAATAGGCCTAAAATAGCCGTCTCCCATTCAGCTTCTGAGCCTGTGCCATATTTAACAACCTGACAAGTGTTGTGTAGGTATGGCAGATGTCGAGCAGGGGTTGATTACGCATCTTAACTTGTCATCTATTTTACTGTTATCAAGTCACTATCAAATGAGAATGGCCATATACAGATGGCATGTAGTGGCTGGTGCTATCTCCATAGTTATGACTCCTCTACTAGAGGAAAGAAGGTTTCAACATCAACAGGGAAGGGGGTTCTTTACTGTATGAGCACAGCCTTCTTCTGAATCATCACAGTAGGACTATAAATAGATGGACCTGTGTCTTGTTCAACCTAATTAACTATGTATCATTTAGTGGGAAGTTTATTATGACCAGATGGGCCCATGCTTATTTCTATATTTATTGTTGAGATCAGACCACCGGGCGGTATCAGATAAATAATGTGAAATCATTCAGCAACTATCAGAGTATTTAGACATAATGGTGAGTAAAGTGATCTCACATGCTTTGAAGGTTAGACACTTGTGCGAACATAAATACAACCGCTGCAGTTGTGAAATTGTTCAAGTGCTGCAGTTGTGTTTCTTAGTGCAACTTATCCCCAATCATGTGAAAATCAATAGAAGAGAATGCCTATGGTCAAAGGTCACACAGTTTTCAGAAGAAAATAGACATATTTTTAAATCTCGTACAATCTCAGAGAACATTGGCAATGTGGATGTGACTTGTCTACATCGGTGTTGGCAGCACTGACTGTCTAGTGTCAGACTATGCAGGGACACAACCCCAACTGGTAACACCCATCTGGACCATCTTTGCAAACTGCTAGGAATTCATTCATAACAATTACAATATATTTATTCATTACATTTTTGATAGTATTTAGTATTATTACTTACAACATTGGCAGCTCATACTGAAAACCAAGCCAGCGGGACAATCTTGCTGATAGGTGATACCTTTCCAGCAATTCCAGAAGGCATTTCTTTTTCCTGCTACAGGGTACAACCCGCTGGCTTTTCCTACACAAAATCCATTGCCTTCAGAGCTATGAGGAGAATGGTGTTTATTGCCCTTTGAATGGTCCTTAGGCGCATTGCTCTTTGTGTGGTCAATAGAGCCAGTGCTCTTTTTATGGTTATGAGAATCACTACTTGGATTTTTATTGCTCTTCGGATTGTCCGAATGACCGTTTCTTGGATGACTACCAGAATCACTACTCTTTTCATGACTGCTGGTTCCATGTGTTTTAGGGTTTTCTGTAGGCACTTTTGGTGGAGAGGTACAATCTGAGAAACAAAAAGTTCACATAAGTCATTTAATGGACAGTCATTTAAATGCTGTGTAAAGCCTCATTCACATGTCCGTGTCTGTGCTCAGATCCATGAGCAGGTGGTCAGTGAGGCATCCTTGAAGCTGTCCATGACAGATCCGTGTTGGGTCAGTGTGTCCAATTTTTGCTGTCCGTGTTGCATTCGTGTTTCACTGACACTGAACAGCTGAAAAATAATTTTCAAAGCATCTCTTCTTAATGATCAGTGAAACACGGATGCAACACGGATGGCATACGTGTTGCATTCGTGGTTTTCACAGACCCATAGACTATAATGGGCGTGAGGGATCCGGGAACACGGACCAAGATAGGACATGCATCCATGCTGAAAACACGGACCCACGGACCGTGCTAAAACACTGATGTGTGAATACACACATTCAAATGAATGAGATGTGTGCTGTTTGCGGAGAACACGTATAGCACACGTCCGGGAAACACTGACATGTGAATGAGGCTTTAGTAGAATCTTCAGGGTGGGCCATTTATATGGATAAACCTTATTAATATCAGTTAATAAGGTTAATATCACCAACCATTCCCATTTTATTAAGGTGTATCCATATAAATGGCCCACCCTGTAGTATAACTGGTCTTTACATGCTTTGCACAGTAGATTCACAAATTGCTTGAACATTACATTCATTGAGACTGGAAATGCCCATTCACATGTATTCCACAGACTTCCATTTAAAATACAAAGTATACCACATCTGCTCATTTTGCATGCATTTTTATCAACAATGTAGTAATTCGGTCCTTTTAATGAAGCTAAGTCAAAGCATTGTATACTAGTGCATTTAATGACTCCAAATCAACAGAAAAAGTGTGATGTGAACCTAGCCTTACCGACACATATAAAAACTGAATCCTAGAACATATGATATGTTGGTAAGTTCGCTACATGCAAATACTAGCTGCTCACACAATGGCAGCAG
Source organism: Bufotes viridis (assembly GCA_033119425.1). Classification (NCBI taxonomy): domain Eukaryota; kingdom Metazoa; phylum Chordata; class Amphibia; order Anura; family Bufonidae; genus Bufotes; species Bufotes viridis. Next base: position 208,257,398 of record CM065591.1, read on the forward strand.
CAAGATGATCAAGATGATTACGGGGTCTCTGCAGATGGCAGACCCTGGGGAAAGAGGGTACTGGTCTCTGTGCCTTGAAGTCTTCTCGACCACCTGATGTATCTATAGTAAAAGCTCTTAAAGTCTCTTAGTTTCTTAAATCTACCCAGTTATTTATATGGATGCATAGGCTAGTTGAGATTCTTTAAGCTGCCTGTTTGTTTGCAGTGCAATGTACTGTGCCATGTGCCATTTGTGCAAGGGGTGAAGGACACCCTAGCTCAGGGGCCCACCGGGTAATTCACCTGTTCCCCTGTGGACCAGTCCGAACCTGGCCGGAGCAAAGAGAAACACAGCACAGGAAAACTTTAATTTTCTGTGCTATTATAGACGAGAGATAACTATAGTGGCCAGTAGATGGCAGCCCTACACAGCCCTCATAATAGCAGAAGAACCAAGCATGTCTGTGCTGCTTTACAGACAAAATAGATAGGAGGAGAAGGAGAGAACTGTATAGCAGTCCATGGCTCCCAACAACCTGCTGTATAAGGGCCTCCTACACACTTCTTATTTGAAGAGTGACTGTGGTCTGTGGGAGGGAGGTCTGGGTTTCCCTGAAGCTGCTGCCTGTCTGTGTTGATACACAGCAATTATGTTTTTCCACGTTCCCTTTGCCCCCTCCTCTCATAGATCCCCTGGCAGTCTGTGTTTCCCTGTGCCCATTTCTGTCTCTTCTGTTCTCCCCCCCACAAGACAATATACTGACTGCAGTATTTACACCAGACTATGGACTGACTGACAGCAGCTTTTACACCAGACTATGGACTGACTGAACGCAGAGTTTACACCAAACTATGTATTGACTGACTGCAGTGTTTACACTAGACTATAGACTGACTAACTGCAGCATTTACACAAGACTATGTACTGACTGACTTCAGTGTTTACACTAGACTATGGACTGACTGACTGCACTGATTACACTAGACTATGGACTGACTGCAGCATTTACACCAGACTATGGACTGACGGAATGCAGCATTTACCCCAGACTATGTATTGACTGATTGACTGCAGGATTTAAACTACAATATTGACTGACTGCAGCGTTTACACTAGACTATGGACTGACTGAATGTAGCAATTACACTAGACCAGTGATGGGCAACGTGCGGCTCTCCAGCTGTTGCTAAACTACAACTCCCACCATGCCCTGCAGTAGGCTGATAGCTATAGACAGGCTTTGCATGCTGGGAGTTGTAGTTCTGCAACAGCTGGAGAGCCGCACGTTGCCCATCACTGCACTAGACTATGGACTGACTGCAGTATTTAAACTAGACTGTGGACTTACTGACTACAGTGTTTACACTAGACTATGGACTGACTGAATGCAGCATTTACATTAAACTATTGACTGACTGAAACGTTTATACTAGACAATGGATTGACTGCAGCGTTTACACTAGACTATAGACTGACTGACTGCAGTGTTTACACTAGACTATGGACTGACTGCAGCATTTACACTAGACTATGGATTGACTGACTGCAGTATTTACACCGGACTATGGACTGACTGAATGCAGCAATTACACTAGTCTATGGACTGACTGCAGTATTTACACTAGACTGTGGACTTACTGACTACAGTGTTTACACTAGACTATGGACTGACTGAATGCAACATTTACACTAGACTATTGACTGACTGAAGCGTTTATACTAGACCAGTGATTGGCAACGTGCGGCTCTCCAGCTGTTGATAAACTACAACTCCCACCATGCCCTGCAGTAGGCTGATAGCTATAGCCAGACTTTGCATGCTGGGAGTTGTAGTTCTGCAACAGCTGGAAAGCCGCACGTTGCCCATCACTGTACTAGACTATGGATTGACTGACTGCAGCGTTTACACTAGACTATAGACTGACTGACTGCAGTGTTTACACTAGACTATGGACTGACTGCAGCATTTACACTAGACTATGGATTGACTGACTGCAGTATTTACACCGGACTATGGACTGACTGAATGCAGCAATTACACTAGACTATGGACTGACTGCAGCATTTACACTAGACTATGGGTTGACTGACTGCAGTATTTACACCGGACTATGGACTGACTGAATGCAGCATTTACACTAGACTATGGGCTGACTGATTGCAGCATTTACACTAGACTATGGACTGACTTATTGCAGCATTAAACCGACGGTAGACTATGGACTGACTGCCGCATTTACATTAGACTATGGACTGACTGACTGCAGCATTTACATTAGACTATGAACTGGCCGCAGCATTTACACTAGACTATAGACTGTCTGCAGAATTTACACTAGACTGTGGAGTGATTGACTGCAGCATTTACACTAGACTATGGTTTGACTTAATGTAGCAGTTACATTAGACTATGATCTGACTGCAGAATTTACACTAGACTATGGACTGACTGCAGCTTTTGCACCAGACTATGGACCGACTGAATTCAGAGTTTACACCAGACTATGTATTGACTGACTGCAGCGTTTACACTAGACTATAGACTGACTGACTGCAGCATTTACACCAGACTATGTACTGACTGACTGCAGCGTTTACACTAGACTATGGACTGACTGACTGCAGTGATTACACTAGACTATGGACTTACTGACTGCAGCATTTACACTAGACTATGGACTGACTGACTGCAGTATTTACACGAGACTATGGACTGACTGCAGCTTTTACACCAGACTATGGACTGACTGCAGCTTTTACACCAGACTATGTACTGACTGACTGCAGCTTTTACACTAGACTATGGACTGACTGACTGACTGTAGTGATTACACTAGACTATGGACTTACTGAGTACAGCATTTACACTAGACTATGGACTGACTGACCGTAGTATTTACACCAGACTATGGACTAACTGCAGTTTTTACACCAGACTATGGACCGACTGAATGCAGAGTTTACACCAGACTATGTATTGACTGACTGCAGCGTTTACACTAGACTATAGACTGACTGACTGCAGCATTTACACCAGACTATGTACTGACTGCAGCATTTACACTAGACTATGGACTGACTGACTGCAATGATTACACTAGACTATGGACTGACTGACCGCAGTATTTACACCAGACTATGGACTGACTGACTGCGGTATTTACACCAGACTATGGACTGATGGAATGCAGTGTTTACACCAGACTATGTATTGACTGATTGACTGCAGTTTTTAAACTACAATATTGACTAAATGCAGCATTTACACTAGACTATTGACTGACTGGAACGTCTACACTAGACTATGGACTGACTTGACTGTGTCATTTACACTAGACTATGGATTGACTGACTGCAGCGTTTAAACTAGACTATAGACTGACTGACTGCAGCGTTTACACTAGACTATGGACTAACTGACTGCAGCATTTACACTAGACTATGGATTGACTGACTGCAGTATTTACACCAACTATGGACTAACTGAATGCAGCCTTTACAGTAGACTATGGGCTGACTGAATACAGCATTTAACCTACGGTAGACTATGGACTGACTGCCGCATTTACATTAGACTATGGACTGACTGACTGCAGCATTTACGCTAGACTATGGACTGATTTACTGCAGAATTTACACTAGACAATGGTTTGACTTAATGCAGCATTTACACTAGACTCTTGACTGACTGAAGGGTCTACACTAGACTATGGACTGACTGACTGACTGCAGCATTTACACTAGACTATGGATTAACTAACTGCAGTATTTACACCAGACTATGGACTAACTGACTGCAGCATTTACATTAGACTATGGACTGGCCGCAGCATTTACACTAGACTATAGACTGACTGCAGCATTTATACTGGACTGTGGAGCGATTGACTGCAGCATTTACACTAGATTGTGGAGTAATTGACTGCAGCATTTACGCTAGACTATGGACTGATTTACTAGACTATGGTTTGACTTAATGCAGCATTTACACTAGACTATGGTCTAACCGCGGCATTTACACTAGACTATGGTTTGACTTAATGCAGCATTTACGCTAGACTATGGTCTGACCGCAGCATTTACACTAGACTATGGTTTGACAATGCAGCATTTACTCTAGACTATAGACTGAAAGCAATGTTTACACTAGAATATGGACTGACAGTATTTACACTAGACTAAGGGTACTTTCACACTTGCGACATTTCTATCCGGCAGTCTGTTCCAGCAGGTAAACAGCGCGCCAGATCCGCATGCCGCAAGTACCCGTGTGCTGCCGATCCGTCCCCATTGACTATAATGGGGAGGGGGAGGGAGCTACCGCACAGCACGTCAGTGCACGGCCAGAGATCGCCGGACTAAAAGTACTGCAGCTCCGTCTTTTTAGTCCGGCGATCACTGCAGTGCTGCACCGTAGCTCCGCCCCCCCAACCCCATTATAGTTAATGGGGACAGAGCAGCAGCACACGGGTACTTGCGGCATGGCGGATCCGGGGGCTGTTCACCCGCCGGAACAGCCTGCTGGATAGCCATGACGGAAGTGTGAAAGTACCCGAGGACTGAATGACTGCAGCTTTTACACGAGACTATGGACTGATCACAGCATTTACAGTACACTAGATTGTGGATTGACTGACTGCAGCATTTACACTAGACTATGGAGTGATTGACCGCAATGTTTACATTAGACCAGGGGTGCACAAGACCATTTCAAGGGGCCGATAAAAATAAATAAATGTCGATCGCTATTTGCATCAGCCTATTACACAAGCCAATGCAAAGTGATTGGGGAGGAATGATCACCATCACAGTCATTCCACCTTCATTTAATTAAACAAATTTAATCAGCTTCTATGAGGAGGTAAGTTCTAGACTTGACAGCGGCGAATCAATGGATGTCGTATATCTGGACTTCTCCAAAGCATTTGACATTGTACCTCATAAAAGGTTAGTATATAAAATGAGGATGCTCGGACTGGGAGAAAATGTCTGTATGTGGGTAAGTAACTGGCTGAGTGACAGAAAACAGAGGGTGGTTATTAACGGTACACACTTAGATTGGGTCACTGTCACTAGTGGGGTACCTCAGGGGTCAGTATTGGGCCCTATTCTCTTCAATATATTTATTAATGATCTTGTAGAAGGCTTGCACAGTAAAATATCTATTTTTGCAGATGACACTAAACTGTGTAAAGTAATTAACACTGAAGAGGACAGTTTTCTGCTACAGAGGGATCTGGATAGATTGGAGGCTTGGGCAGAGAAATGGCAGATGAGGTTTAACACTGACAAATGTAAAGTTATGCACATGGGAAGGAATAATGCAAGTCACCCGTACATATTAAATGGTAAAACACTCGGTAACACTGACATGGAAAAGGATCTAGGAATTTTAATAAACAGCCAATTAAGCTGCAAAAACCAGTGTCAGGCAGCTACTGCCAAGGCCAATAAGATAATGGGTTGCATTTAAAGGGGCATAGATGCCAGTGATGAGAACATAGCCCTACCACTTTACAAATCACTAGTCAGACCACACATGGAGTACAGTGTACAGTTTTGGGCTCCTGTGCACAAGACAGACATAGCAGAGCTGGAGAGGGTTCAGAGGAGGGCAACTAAAGTAATAACTGGAATGGGGCAACTACAGTAACCTGAAAGATAATCAAAATTAGGGTTATTCACTTTAGAAAAAAGATGACTGAGGGGAGATCTAATAACTATGTATAAATATATCAGGGGTCAGTACAGAGATCTCTCCCATCATCTATTTATCCCCAGGACTGTGACAAGCGGACATCCTCTGCGTCTGAAGGAAAGAAAGTTTGTAAACAAACATAGAAGAGGATTCTTTATGGTAAGAGCAGTGAGACTATGGAACTCTCTGCCTGAGGAGGTGGTGATGGTGAGTACAATAAAGGAATTCAAGCGGGGACTGGATGTATTTCTGGAGTGTAATAATATTACAGGCTATAGCTACTAGAGAGGGGTCGTTAATCCAGGGAGTTATTCTGATTGCCTGATTGGAGTCGGGAAGGAATTTTTTCCCCTTAAGTGGGGAAAATTGACTTCTGCCTCACAGTTTTTTTTTTCCTTCCTCTGGATCAACTTGTAGGAAACAGGCCGAACTGGATGGACAAATGTCTTTTTTCGGTCTTATATACTATGTTACTATGTTACTATGATTACTAGCTGAAGGACTCGGCTTTGCATGGGTATATTTCATTTAATGTTTTTGTGTGTCGTTAAAAGATATTGACAGTATCCACTATAACAGTGACCTCCACAGCCCTCCCACAACTTTGACCTTCACAGCAGCCTGCCTCTTTAACATTGAGTTCCACAGCACATCACTCCCTTGACAGGGACCTCCACAGGGGCCCGTCCCCTTAACAGTGACCTCTACAGCACCCGCCCCTTAACACTGATCATAGGTTACAGTCCCCTTAACTGTGGCCTCAGCCATTCCTGGACCCCTTAACAGAGACCTCCACAGCAACTGCCCCTTTAACAGTGACTACCACAGTACCCCACTCCCTTAACAGTGACCTCACAGTACCCTGCTGCCTTAATAGTTACCTCACAGTACCCCACTGCCCCTTTAATAGTGGCCTCCACAGTCCCCTCCTCCCTTAATAGTGACCTCCACAATGCCCACCCCTTTAACAGTGACCTCCACAGCAGCCACTCCTTTATTAGTGACCTCCACAGTACCCCGTCTCCTTAACAGTGATTAACACGATAACCCGCCCCCTTAACTATGATCTCTAGAGCACCCCGCCCCTAATCACTGACCTCCACCGTCCACAGTGACCTGCTCCTTTAACAGTGACCTCCACAGCGGCCGCCCCTTTATTAGTGACCTCCACAGTACCCCGTCTCCTTAACAGTGATTTCCACAACACCCTGCCCCCTTAACAGTGGCCTCTACAGAAATCTGCCCCATAACACTGACCTCCATAGCGGACCGTTCCCTTAATTGTGACCTCCACAGCAGCCTGCCCTTAGGCTGGCCAGAGGTCCGGTTTTAGGCAAGACAATCCGGCTTTCAGACTCCCTGTCCTCCATCCGGCACAGGGTCTGGACGGACACAGGGATGTCCTTTTGAACAGCTCACTCTCAGACAGTAGCAATGTGCTGTCTAAGCGTGAGCTGCAGGGAGAAAGTCACCCCCCCCCCCCCTCCAAACCCTGCAGCTGACAGAAGTTGATTTTTACCTTCTTTTTTCAATCCCCGTCGGCTGCGGAGTGGGAGGGGTCATGGCCTAACCGGGCAGGGGGTGTGGCTAAGTGGGACCTGGGGACAGGGTTTTTAAGTCCATCTTTTGACGGTGGCCTGAATGGCCACCCTACCTGCCCCCTGAAATGTGATCTCCACAGCACTCCACTCCCTTAATAGTGTCATCCACAGCGCCCTGTCCTTTAATGGAAATAGGGATAATCACTATTGAAGTAAAACCATGGCTTAATAGCACTTAGTACCTTATTTCCAGATTTGCCTTTGTTCCAGCAATTGATCAGTGCTCCAGATTACGACTAAAATGGTTGCCAATGCGACTTTGAATTGCAAAATGGCGACAAGACTTCATAGTCTTGTCGCCATTTGCGCCGAGGCCCTCCGCTGCTCTGCCGCTTTAAGAAGAACCGGGATTTCATGCAGCAGACACACAGCAATCCAATAACAGAGTTGTGCACAGTACAGAGCTCTGTTATTAGTGAGGAGGCTGCGGATTGGTCATAGTATCCGTAGGCTGCCCTGCCATTGGCTGCTGCTCCTCTCACACCACCCCCATTCTCCCGTGCTGAACACTGCAGAAGCTTGTCTCCATTAAAACAGGGAGCTCGCTCCACGCCAACTGCTCCAAAAGGTTAGCTTGCCACTAAGACTTTAATTTAATGCTGCCGCTGATCCCCCCCCACCTACCTACTTCTCTCTGCACGCCTTTAATTTTATGCTGAGGTGTGGGGGGGAAGGGGGGCTTTTCTGGTGTGAGCCCGAAGTGCGCATGAGGGAGCGGAGTGCCAATTCTACAGTCTACAGTGAGTATAGAGATGCCACCACGCTGGGGAGGCTTAGGTGTGGTTGGCAGTGAAGGGGTTAGGCTGCAGGGCTGCCGGTCTTTAAAGTAACGAGCCCGCTATAACAGACTGATATAAGGGGCAGCTGCGCAGCCCACCTGCTCCTTGCAGGACTCTCTGAGCATGCACTATCATGGCTGGAATTATTAGCCTCCCTACAAGAGGGCCCATGAAGTCTGCCCTTCCCTTTGACTGCATGGATAATAAACTACCGGTGGGCTCAGCTGAAGGCTGAGCCGCTCCTTCACCAAAGTAGGCGTTCAGGTGAACCCCAGAGTGGACGCGTCTGTTCAGTGTTCACTGGGGCCCCATACAATGAAGGGCCGCAAAGGATGGCCCCTACTGTGCCACACCTGGGGAGCATGCCGGACTTCGTATTGTCCCCCCAGTCCATTTTCCCCGCACTGTAGCCGGCGTGTACTCCAGACTGTCAGACCTGTCCTAGAAGTACATGTATAACCTGCATTGATCCTGTATTATACTCCAGAGCTGCACTCACTATTCTGCTGCTGGAGTCACGGTGTACATATCCTGTACTGATCCTGAGTTACATCTTTTATAACTCGGTTCGATATATTGTATATAAGACTGTCCTAAAACTGCCTCCTTTGCATTCATCCCAGACCCCACCCAGTGCCAACAAGCCACCTACTGCTCCCTGCCACAACGACCAGACATACAGTACCTGTTCAATTCTTATAGCATTGAGTTTTGCAGAATATACCACTCCAATCCCTACGTGACAGATTTGGTGCTTCGATAAAGGTAGGGATTCAGTCTGAGAGAGAAATTTAAATTTAAAATGGTCAAATGGTCAGCCGTGGGGTCTAGGAACAGTGAGGGGGTGTAATGAAGTATGGTGAGCATCAAGATTGATGGCTGGGTTGTGAAGGAGGAACAGTGTTCTTGTATAGTATATTCTTTATCCATAGGGAGTATCTTTAAGTAGCTTATCTAGACCTATCTCTGACACACAGCAGGAAAGCCCACCACTGCTCACCTGCGCAGACAAGGAAAGCCCACCACTGCTCGCCTGCGCAGACAAGAAAGCCTGCCACTGCTCACCTGCGCAGACAGGAAAGCCCGCCAGAACATATGGGCAACTGCACAAGGTAAGACAAGTCTTTTATTTTTTATTATAATATGTATTTTACATTTTGCGACAAAAAAAAATCATTTGGCTCCTAACCTTTTCACATTAGGAGCCAATGGCTCCTTGATATTTTTTTTTAGTCTGGAGCCCTGTAGATGTTTTCTATTTTCTGAAAATCCAGTTTATTTGGCATGCAAATGAGCCAGTAAGGTGCGTCACTCTTGCAGGAAGGAGCCCAGACACGCCTCCTGCTAGTGCCCAAGCCCGCTGGGAGCAGGCAAAAGGGGGGCAGAATTATGGCTTGAAATACCAAAATAATTATTGCAACAATTTTTTTACGTGACACATAGGGCTTTATAATTTCTTATTTTAGTAGTTTAATTACTGGGGAACTGTACAAAACATTTTTTTAAAGTATAGACTATAGCTCCTTATTCCTTAAATATGCAAACTGACAGCAAAATAAATCATTATAATTAGTTCCCTATTTTGTGTAGGCCATTTTGTTATTTAATATGTATAGTTACACGTGAATGGGGTGGTAATGGTGACAGTTTTGGTTGGTGTGGCTGTTTTTTCTTGTATGAATTTTATTTATTTTTTTCAATCTTTTTTTAACTTAATTTTTAACATATTTCTGCTACATGATATGGGACATGATATGACCTCTTGGGGGACATATTAGGTGGCAAAAATATGTTTAAAAAATAAGTAATAAACCAATTATATAAAAATATATACAAATAAAAGAAAATAATAAAAAGAAAAGGTTCAAATTACAAAAAAGGGTCAGTGTCCCCCAAAGGTCTTTTTATGACCTCTTTGGGGACCCACGAGTATGCAGAGATATGCCGATCGATGTACTGGCTATCCGCCTCTCAGAGGCAGGGCCGGCGCGTCCTATACGCGGAATAGGCAGCCGCGTAGAGCGCCCCTTGGGAAGGGGCGCTGCTAAGAGCGCCGCCCCGCCTCATGCTACAGCCGCCCGAGCGCTCTAAATTGAGCCTCTGGCGGCTGCAGCACTGCTCGGGCTGGCTCGTCCATGAGGACGCACCGCCCGGGCACAGCAAGAGGAGAGGAGCTGACAGGCGGGAAGCGCTGAGCGCTCCCTCCTGTTACTCCATTGTAGCGTGGCCGAGCTCTTTAAGGTCCGCGGGTACAGGAGCATCTGTCTCCTGTTGCCGGCCGGACTGACATGAAGTGCGCACACAGTGTGCGCTTCCGGTCATTCCGCCCGGGTACAGGAAACGAAAGCTCCTGTACCCGTGGAGCATAAAGAGCTCGGCCGCGCTACACTAGAGGCAGCGGAGGGAGGGGGGGGGGAAGAGGATGACAAGGGGAAGGGGGAGAATGAAAAGGAGGGAAAGAGAATGACAAGGGGAGGGGGGAGAATGAAAAGAGGGGAAAGAGAATGACAAAGGGGGGGGAGAGAATGACAAGGGGGAAAAGTGAATGACAAGGGGAGAAAGAGAATGACAAGGGGGGGTGAGAAGAGGGGGAAAGAGAATGACAAGAGGGGGAAAGGGAATGACAAGGGGGGGGAGTGTGAAGAATGATAAGGGGGGGTGAAGAATGACAAGAGGGGGGAGAGAATGACAAGTGGGGGAGAGAATGATAAGTGGGGGGGAGGAAGAATGACAAGGGGGGGAGTGTGAAGAATGACCAGAGGGGGAAGAGAATGACAAGGGGGAGAATGACAAGGGGGAGAGTGTGAAGAATGACAAGAGGGGGGAGAGAATGACAAGGGGGGGGGGGAGAGAGAACTGGCGTTAGTTAAAGGGGTTCTGCAGTTTGTTACAACTGATGATCTATCCTCTGGATAGATCATCAGCATCTGATCGGCCGGGGTCTGACACCCGGGACCCCCGCCGATCAGCTGTTTGAGAAGGCAGCGGCGCTGGCAGTAGCGCCTCGGCCTTCGTGCTGTTTACCGCAGGGGCAGTGACGTCACGACTAATATCACTGGCCTTGGCAGGGTTAAGCTCTGTTCACTTGAATGAAGCTTAGCCCCACCCAGGCCAATGATACTAATAGTGACATCACTGCGAGAAGGCTGAGGCGCTACTGCCAGCGCAGCTGCCTTCTCAAACAGCTGATTGGCGGGGGTCCCGGGTGTCGGACCCCTGCCGATCAGTTTAAATAAACTGCAGAACCCCTTTAATATGGCAGATCATATGGGTGGGGCATTGTGATGTCACATGGGGGGGGCGGCAAACTTTTCTTTTGCCTAGGGCGGCAAAAATCCTTGCACCGGCCCTGCTCAGAGGAACAATACAGGGTCTTAGAGTCCACTCAACAGTATTCAGAGATGGTGGATCTGTTTGGCAGTAACTGTATCTGAATGTTTGATGGGTCCAGATATTCAATAAGAGTTAATCCATGCGACTGACTCACTGTGCTTGCTCCCCAAACGCGTTTTGGGGCCCATAGCCCCTTCCTCAGTGGTACAAGCCAGTGAGTCAGTGGTACAAGCCAGTGAGTCCCTGAAAAATAGCAATCTCCTACTTCTCAGATAGTCACAAATGTTACAAAGAATTCATCCATTCCACCTCTTCATGAATTGCATTGCCGTCACCTCAACATTTGTTACAGACACAATTAATGCAGATTGTAACCACCACAATCTGCTCCAATTGTAGGGAGATAGGGTTAAGCTAGGGGTTCACTAAGTGTAGAGTGGAACCTACTTCCAGCGACTATGTTAAGAGGCGAAAAATGCATCGAAACCGCATGATGAATAGTAGTGGGACATTGTGCGATTATATCTTAATGACAAAAAACTGTGCTTGTGATGATGGACTCCGCCCAGATTACCCATTATTTAAAGGCTGGGGGAGGGACTTTCTGGCTTGTACCACTAAGGAAGGGGCTGTGGGCCCCGAAACGCGTTTGGAGAGCAAGCACAGTGAGTCAGTCGCATGGATTAACTCTTATTGAATATCTGGAACCATTAGACATTCGGATACAGTTACTGCCAAACAGATCCACCATCTCTGAATACTGTTGAGTGGACTCTAAGACCCTGTAGTAGTCCTCTGAGAGGCGGATAGCCAGTACATTGATCGGTATATCTCTGCGTACTCCCTGCAGGTCACGTGGGACGCCACACAACGACCAGAAAAAACGGAGGGAGCGGAAACACCGCAAGAGCATAGATGCTGAGAACACTAACACAGAAAGGAGCTGACAGTGTTGGGCGTGAACAGTGGTAAAGTATACCATGTTACCTGTGTGTTTGTCAGCCAAAGTTTTAACTACAAAGGTCTCTGATATACGGAGCTGCAGTTTATTGATAAACCCAGAGAGAGAGGGTGTATGGCATTAAGCAGAACCCGGCATTGTGGATTTTGGCATTAAGTACTTATATTGGAGCAATTTTATTGGATCCATTGCATAGGGACATTGTCATTGCAAAAGTGACTTATCACTGTGGCACTAAGTACCAATATTGGAGTAATTTTATTGGGACCTTTGCGCATAAGAGGCACAGAGCATTTTTCGTTGCCAAAGTGAGTCAATATTGTCGCGGCCTGATTGTACTGCAACCCAGATACAGATTGCATTGCTATATATCATATAGTCTTACATTGTATGAAAGCATGGTAATAATGTATGGGATGCCACTGTTGCCTTTCTAGCTACACATTGATTGTGAGCCTAATGGAATGTGCTGCTTATTGCCGCAAATTAATATATGCTAATTAATATATGCTGCCTATATAACGCGGGTTCTACAAGACATATTTGCAGTGTTGAATGTTTTTTATTTTATTTTATTTTATGAGATATTAAACTTAAATTAAAATAAAGTATTTGTTGACCCAGATTGACCCGTATATAGAGTGCCCTTCACACGTATAATCCCATTATTATTAGTCTAAGCCGAGGGTAGGCTTATTTGAAGTGTGCCTCAGGATCCATAACAGGGAGATCACGTTATATATATTTTTCACTTTTTTTCTAATTGGTTTGTTACCTATTTTTTAAAAGATATTTTTGCCACATAATATGTCCCCCAGTCCCCCAAGCGGTCATAAAAAGTCTGTTGGGGGACAATGAAAACTATTATTTTTGCACTTTTTCCTTTTTATTTTATTTGTATTTTATATATTTGTATTTTTTTAAATTCCTTTTTATTTTTTGTGTTATTTGTATTTTTTTTATTTTTTTAGAACTTTCTATTATTTTTTTTAAATATATTTTTGCCACATAATATTTTCTCCAAATTGTCATAAAAAGACTGTTGGGGGACAGTGAACACTCTTTTATTTTACTCTTTTTCCTTATTTTACTTTTATGGTAATTTTTTTGTAATATTCTATTTTTTCCCACATATTTTATTTATTTTTTCTTTTATTTGTATGTTATGATATATTTTATTTAGTTTTCAAATTTAGTTTTTATAATTTTTTTAACTTATTTGTTTCACATAATTTGTCCCTAAGGGTCATTGAAAGACCTTGGGAGACAATGAGGGATTTTTTTTTTGTACTATTTCCACTGTAACTGGGGCATCCAAAGGAGCCCCATTTACAAGGGAAACCAGCATCCTGTAGGAGTTTGTAGAAGGCAGAGCTGAGGCAGCTCAGCACTCTTCTGCCCAAGCCACTCATCGCACCGCTCATCTATCTGTTACGGTGTTCACCACATGGAGATATTTTTCAATACTTTAATAGTTTGGATTTTTTCGGATGTGGCGATACCTAATTTGTATTTTTTTATTGTTTATATATTTGTTTATGTAAATTGGGAAATAGGGTGATTTTAAAATTTTTATTTTGTTTTTTTTTTAAACTTTTTTATTCAATAACTATTAGCCCCCTTATGGGGCTAGAACCTGGGATCTGTTAATCCCTTGTCCTATTCACCTTAATAGAGCTCTATTAGGGTGAATAGGAATTTACACTTTCCCTGCTGCCCTGTGCTTTGGGCACACGGCAGCAGGGAGCTTACCAAGGCAGCCAGAGAAGGCTTCAGTAGCATCCTGGCTGCCATGGTAACTGATCGGAGCCCCAATTTCACTGCTGGGGCTCCGATCACAGCTGCCACTGCACCACCAATGAAGAGGGGAGGGGACCCTGTGGCCACTGCCACAAATGATTATAATACTGGAGGGGTTGGGCGCACTTCGCCACCAATGAATATAATTTATAATACTGGGGTATGGGGGAGCGCACTTCGCCACCAATGATTATAATTTATATTACTAGGATATGTGGAGGGGGGGGGCGCACTGCACCACTAATGAATGTAATTAACCCCATAATACAAATGTAGTCTGCAATTAAGGCCATAAATTGCAATTAATTGCACTGAGGCAATTAACCCCTCAAATGTGGCACCTGAGGGGTTCATTGGCTTGGTTCGGCAGAATCCCTGTCATTGAGGCCAGGTGCAAGCTGTGTGATATGGCCGGCACCCGGCCTCAATGACAGGGATCCCGCTGAACCATGCCAATTAACCCCTCAGGTAACGCATTTGAGGTGTTAATTGCCTCGGTTCGCGTGATCGCGGCTTCCTGTCATTGAGACCAGGTGCCAGGTATGTGATACGGCCAGCACCCGCAGTCTATATTTGTATTGAGGGTAATTATTATTGGTGGTGCAACAGCCACAGCCCCCTCCCCTTCCCCTTATTGGTGGCGCAGTGGCAGCCGTATCACAGTGGGGAGGGACTCTCTACTTCTCCACTGTGGCAACTGCAATGTGCGCCGGACGTTTTAGAGGGATTCAGCGCTGTGATGTGCGACTGCCCCTATGACGTCACTAAAATACCGCGGTAATTAAGAAACAGCGATATCGCAGTTTCTTAATACCGCAGTATATCGTTAATACCCGTTTATTGCCCAACCCTAGTGTGACCCACCAGGTATTTTGCCCAGGGGCTTCCACCATGCTTCATCCGGACCTGACTATATCTCAACATTTTGAGGGGGAATTGATGATGAGGATAATCTTTGAAATCAGTTTAGCCTGTGTTGGTGTACTTTCTGATAAATCAAATCAATCAAAAAGCTAACCGCACCCATTTTCCCAACCACTTTTCAAAACTTGTCAAAGACTGTCACTTTACCCATGTTTTTCAATGTATGAATAAACTGACAATTGGGTGTTACCAATTCCCTTGACAAGGGAATGTCTGTGTGTTAAATCCTGCAGAGATGAGTCGCGGTCGGATGTTATCATGACAGTATGGACCAGAGGGAGAAAAAAGTAAAGTGAATTACTCAAGTCAGAAAAAAAACGTCACCTGTGAATTTCTTTTTTATATAAAATCTCAGCCTTTGATTGTCTTGTCCAATACCTTTAACTGTACTGTAATCACACCTGTGTAGAACTTCTACTACTTCGTCGTCACTGTATGGTGGTAATTTTGGTCTTAGTTCAGCTTTTGCTATTGAACAACTGCATTGTGGTAATAAGTGATCATAGTGTGGTGGTATTATTCGGTTTTTAGATTGCGTTATCGTTGGTAATATTGGCCTCGGCTCGTCATACTGGGTTCTGTTCAGTAACAAGATATATGTTACTTGTATGGTGGCATTATCTTTTAACTGTATGAATGTAGTGTATTATTTTTGTTTTTATTTGATAAATGCTGAATTTAATTTGATGTGATGAATTTTAGCAGTGGGAAACATATGTATAATGGTGCCAGTCAAGAGCCTCAGATTTGACTAGCTATGAAGAGGTTATTTATTGTGCCTTTTTATATTGTGCATAATTAGGAAATCTGGAGCTGCTGCTATAAGTGCGTGTGCATTGGGATTTTTCTGAGTACAGAATCCAACCAGTCCAGTTGTAATTTTACATTCCAATGATCTATGGTAACTACTGATTTTTTTTTTTTACATGGAAATAACTTACCAGTTGAGTGAATGCCAAGGGTGCTCTTCAGCGTAGAAAGTAAAGGGTATTTACCCTGGTTACAGAACGTACCACTGAAGTCATCCATGTCAATTGACCAAACCATGGCACCTCGAAAGCCATTCTGGATTAACCACTCTGCCTAAATTTAAGTTAAAGCACATGCTGACATGAAGTATTTTTTAAACAGCACACAGAACCACAAAAGCTAATACAAAGAAAATAATTCAGTAAGTGATATCTAGTGACCCTAATGCTTTATTGCCATTTGCATTGGAAGCTCCATAAGGAGCCACTATCATGAATTACACTGCACAACTGTCTACAACAAAAGGCCAGCCTCCCTTCTTAGAAACCTGGTGGACCCTATTATAGTCTACAGCTGATCCAGCACTTTCTTTATTATTGTTGTTTTGCTCAAAGGAGCAGAACAATGGAAATAACAGCTCCCATTCATTTGAAATGGGTGCTGAGCTGCAATACCCAGACATGGCCACTACACAGTGTACAGACCTGTTTGCAGTATAGTTTTGGGCACCGTGGTAGCCCGAAATACAGTAGCTGATCGGTGGGGGTGCTGAGTGTCGGTCTCCCACAGATCCATCCAATATTGATGACTTAACCTGAGGATAGGTCATCAATTCCTCTAGCTTGAAGAACCTCTGTGTCTGGACCAACTACAGGAAACTGTACTTTTATTATTCTACTATCTATCTGCGATTACAAAGCGATTGAGATGTGTCATAATGGAAAATAAAAATGGCTCTTCACAAATGGGCAATAGTGTAAAAGGGAGAAAGGTAAATTAAATTTGTAACTTATACGCTTTCTTAATTTAAACAGTAAAATGGGTTTGTATCTTGTATAATGCACCTTCCACTCTGCTTTGATTTGCTTGTCCTGCATCATTGCTCATTATCTCTTTGTGACCAGCCTGTTTTGGGCCTTAGTTACCACAAGATTTTTTTTCATAGGCGCATTCCAAGAGCTATAATTATTATTTTTTTTTTTTTTGTCAATGTAGTTGTATGAGGGCTAGTTTTTTTTTGCAGGAAATGTTTTAGTTTTTAATGGCACTAATTTGAAGTACAGGTAACTTACAGATTAACTTTCATAAACTATTTCTGGGGGGTGGGGAAAAAACAGCAATAATGCCACTGAGTTTTTACATAATAAATTGTGCGGCATTTGTTTTTCGAAATGAATAGCACAATAGTCCACAGGTCAGTACAATTTACAGTGATACCAAATACATATTTTTGCATCACCACATCCCTAGACCCATATCTTTTTTATTTCTCTCTGTACAGAGCTGTTTTTTTGTGGCAAATAGCAAAAAACAGCAATTCTAGCATTGTTTTCTTTTAATTTTACAGAGTTCACCATAAACTACACGATAATTGTGTGGAGTGGGTCATTATGGATGCGATGATACCAAATATGTGGAGGGGATTTTATTTCAGTTTTTTTTTTTTTTTTGCTATTAGAAAGCTTTTTTTTTTTCAATGGAAAATATAAAAAAATTTTGGTGGTATTTTTTAACGTGAAATTTTTCATATTTAATAAAACTTTTTAAAAACTTGTGTTAAACCATTTACTAGCACCTCAGTGGATTTAATAGGTGCTGCTTATCCAGGAGATCCTTACTTCACTTAGACTAGGCCGCCATAAACATGTGGTGACCTAGCCTAAAGCCCCTTCGTGACCTCTGCATTAAAAAAAATAAGTGTATGGGTGGTCTACAAGGGGTTAACTTCCCTCATCTGCATAAATTGTTTGAACCCGCCCATGTACAGTACAATGCATAGAGGTTAGGACAGCGCGCTACTCTGCGCATGTGCCAAAGTTTGAACAATCAGCACAGTGGTCTGAACCTGCCAATCAAAGCTAAGTTGGAGGGGCTGGGTTGTGAAAATGGTGGAGCAATGGTGCATTGGACAGCACTTCCTAACCCACGGGACTTAAATCCTCATTAGCATACAGATTAAAATATGAATTTCTCATTATTACAGGTTTTACAAAAAAGGAATGTTTACCGTTCATGAAACCAACCAACCATACAAAGCAGGTAATTTTTTTAGCTAGCAAACTCCAATTAATAATTTAATTTACCTTAAGTTGAAAGCTGTCAATATTATCATATCCGACCCAGTCTTTGCCCTTGAAGGCAAAAGGAGTATATTCTCCAAATGACCATTCACTAGTAGCTCCATTTTTCAAAAACGTGCATATCTGATGTAAAGAAAAAAAATATATAAAACTTTAAAGCATAAAAAAAAGCAAACACAACACTTCATTGTGCCAAAACCTCTTCTTTTTTTATCACATACACACATTACGAGATCATGAACAAGAACCTTCTAGTGTAATTACGGAAACATATGGAGGGGTTTGCTGTCAGATTCTGCAGAAATCAAACTGAAAAAAACGTGCATGCTTCTTTGTCTGTATGTACAGACATATTTTCCCCTAGATCCTGCATGGCGTTAAGCCCTAAGGTCAATTAATCCATCAATACACATGCAAGTGTGAGAGAGAAATAAAAAGTAATACCTCATAGTAAGCCCATATGCCAGGTTGCTTGGTATAAGGACCTGCAGGTCCAGGGCCTACAGTTTTAGCTCCCATAGCCGTGTCAGATGGATTCTTCAATAAAAAGGTACGTCCATATGTTGGAAATCCAACAATAAGCTTTGAAGCTGGAGCTCCATGGGTCTTCCAGTAATTCATTACATATTCCTAGAAAGGATATATTTATCTGTTACGACTAAGTTGCAGTTTTACAGTAACTTATCAAAAAGTGATTTATATACTGTACATACACTCTTAAAGGAGCTTTTCTGGATTACTTTGACTTTAATTTTTAACAGATATGCTGGTATAGTTGATTACCTCATGAACATCTTCCCCATATTTTCTTTTTAATTTGGACTCTCTTGACCCATTTTCTCCATGTAACAAATCACTCTGGTTTGTTTATATCGTATATGTAGCACTTCCTGTTGCTGCAACCAACCAAACCCATGATGCACTTCTCCGTTCTCTGCCATAGCTCCAGCATCGTCCCAGCTAGTTTATAGCTCCTCCCGCCCAGCTAGTTACGCAAACACTCCCCTATGATACTGCTTTGACACACTCATGGACATAACATCACAGGAAATAAGAGCTTGGAGAATTCATAGTCATATGACCACATTCCAGAACAAAAGACAGACATAATAAAGGTGAAAGAAATACACTACAAAATTACAGCTGCCTTCATAAATGATTATTTTAAAGGATGCTGCTTCAAACTGGGAAACCTCTTTAAAGTGACAAACATAAACTGTGAACTCAGAATCTATTACATAACAATTCAACAATTCAGCAGAATTTATTTACCACATAGCTGCTGTCTAACATTTCTCATCTACTTCTTGCTTTCCCTGGAAGCAGGATAGCTTTAAAGTAGTGGTGTACCTTCAGTGGAGGCAGACCACACGGCTTCTACAGGGTCGGGGGAAGGGGTGGCTCATTGAACTCCTTCTCTTTCCAACACAAAAACACAGCATTTTCATGCAGCTTTCACTAGGGAGAGCTTAGTGCAAATAGATTATTACAGCTTCCACTGCAGTCAATAGTAACTGTATGAATTTCTATGCACTTATATTTCCCTAGTGGTGGCTGCAGTGTATATTATCTGAAGGGAAGCGGTGATTTAGAGACATATGGAGGGATTTATCAATGCATTATGCCAGCTGTTAATACATTGAAAAATATTCTTTTCAGAATGAGTGCCATATTTTTAAGCACCAGTTAAGACATCAGATAAGGTGGGTAAAGCCAAGGGCTACTTTTCTTCATTACAATTTTTAATCAAAATGTTGTATCGTTAAAAAAAAAAGGAAATTAATAAGAGACCTGGGTGTTATGCTTTGTGTATTGCATTGCCTGGTTGTGATCAATCGATGTGCACCGGGAAACTTGGTGGGACAGGGGGCCATACTAAGTTTTGCTATGGGTCTATGATATCTCTATGATATCTCTGTACGCCCCTCCTTTGGAGAACATTTACTCCTTTCTCCTTTACATCAGCAGTGCTAGTGGTAGGGTGCAATGGGAAGGGGAATGCTGAGCCATTAGCACAGGACCATTCGGCCAGATGCACATATCAAACCGTAGCTCATAGGCTTTTAAAGGCTTTTGACACGTGCTGACAGTTCACTATAAGATTAACTGTGAGAAAAAAAGTGCTTGGAAATGCTGTCCAGAATTCCACATGATGAAATGTGATTCATGAAGTGACAGCATTCTTCCCATACTGTACCTGGTGCCATCTCTTCTCCAAGTGAGTCGCACACACCTGGCTGTCCACATGATGTAATTTGATTCATCAGTCCAGGCAGTCTTCTTTTCATAGTGCACCTAGTGCCATCTCTGCTCCAGATTAGCAACCTGACAGTCAGATGCATGTAAGTCGCTTACTTGGAGAACAGATGGCACCAGGTACACTATAGGAAGAAGGCCACCTGGTCTAATGAGTTACGTTACATCATGTGGAGGGCTGGGTTCACGTCACTTACCTGGGAAACTCTTGGCATCAAGAGCTTTATGGGACGAACAAAAACATTGGTGGTTAGAATTCCATACATTTTATTTGTCATTTGGAGTCCTGTGACCAAGTGCTAGAAGATGTTGAAACCAACAAGAGTAGCTGTAGACTATGTCTATGTAGTTGCATTTATTGTACTTCAGAACGATATCATAATAACAGGTGAGAATTCACAGGAGAAGCTATGATTTTCACAGGATTTTGCCTTTAAAGAGGACCTTTCGCCACTTTATACTTTATTAAATCAATACCTCAGGCTGTAGCTTATGATTAGGAGATGTCACCTTGGTATTTAATTTGATCATCCGCTTCTCTGTTGCGGCGCTGTGCCTCCCACTCTGTTTTTGAACCATGTATGCTAATGAGAAGCATCAGTACTGGAAGGAGGAGACTGCACCTTTTCTCAGGGGCAGTCTCCTGCCCGGCATAGAGCTGTCCAATCGCAGTGGACCGTGTCACAGCCAAGGAGACGGTAAGCTGTTTTTTTCCCCTGGCTGTGACGTGGTCTGCTGCAATTGGACAGTTCACAGCCAGGAAGAAAGAGACGCCCCCTGTAAAATGCTGCCCTCTCCTCCTCCCGGTACCGATGCTATTGATTGGCGCCAAAACAGAGCGGGATCAACAGTGCCACAATGGAGGAGTGGATCATCAAATAAAATACGAAGGTGATATCTCCTAATCATAAGCTACAGCCTGAGGTATTGATTTAATAAAGTATAAAATGGTGAAATGTCCTCTATAAATATAGATGTAACATAAACAATGCAAACATTTCTTCATTAATATTGTTATACTTACAATATTTGAATATCTTGATTCTATGGAATTGCCAAATAGGGGGCTATTTTCTCCAGTATATCCTTCCCAAGAGCCATGAAGGTCATATGTCATAACACTGATAAAATCCAAGGCTCTGTAAGATATTTAATTTTAACCATGATACAGTACGTACACAAAATAATAACAATAGTTATTTAATATATAAATATACAATTAATAATAAATAAAAATAATAAAATTTAGCAAAACAAGGTAACAAAAGGCAAATCCAAGGACCAGATTATAATCACCTGCGAGTCACAGTAATTGCAGAATTACCACAACTTGTTGGCAACCTCAATGTTACCTTGTGGAAAAATCTAGGGAGGCTTGGGGTTATTGACTTGAGAAGAAACATTGAGATTGCACACAAGTTGCAGAATATCACAATGTGGCTATTCATGGGCAACCAAATGTCAAGATGGAGATTTAGCCTGAAACTGTATTATTGAAATATTTCACTAGAAAGTCAACTACAGTATACATTAAATTCTTAACAGAAATAGGGTATATGGTTGGCACAAGATTGAGCCTGCTAGACACCTATACTGTACCTCCTTTTTCCTCTGAGTTCATACACAGGGACACAAAAGGGGAGATTTAAAGGGGTTGTCCCACGAAAAATATTGCTGTTTTTTTTTTTTTCTTATTTCTTTGTCTTGCTTACTGAGAAGGCCGCACATGCTCAGTTTCATCCTTCAGCTGCCTCCTGAGCTGTGATAGGGAGAGCTGAGACACGCCCCCTGAGCTGCAGCAGGAGACACTCCCCTTGAGCTGTCAGCCTGATATAAATCTAGCAGAGCAATGAATGGGGAAATCTCTGGATCTACATGAGGTACGGGGCTGGTTCAAGCTTTGTTAGAAAGAGATTGAAAATGTTCGGGTTCGGGATCCAAACTCGACCCGAACTTCACCCAGAACCCGAACCCCATTGAAGTCAATAGGGGCCCGAACTTTTGGGCACTAAAAAGGCAGTAAAATAGCCCAGGAAAGGGTTAGAGGGCTGCAAAAGGCAGCAAAATGTAGGTAAATTCGCTGCAAACAAATGTGGATAGGGAAATGACTTAAAATAAAATAAATAAAAATGAACCAATATCAATTGGCAACTTGGAGGAGGAGGAGGTGGAATAGGAGGTTGGGGTGGCATCAGGTGGGAATGCTATGGGAGTTGAAGTTCTCATCACAGCCAAAAAGGATTCATGTCTGCCTGCAGTGCCACAGGCCTCATTCACAGACTCAGGGCCATGGCATCCGCAAAGAGGAGAGCGGTCCCGTAAAAGCAACACAGGCCTCAGGTCAACCTGCAATGGAATAGGCTATTATAATTTATGTAGGCCCTTGACACCCAGACAGAGGAGAGGTCATTTGACAGTAAAAAGAGTTTAATTTCTCTCACCCAGACAGCAAGCAATTAAACGAAATATAGGCCACTGACACCCACACAATGGGGCAGTCATTAGACAGTAAAAAGAGTTTAATATCTCTTACCAAGACAACAAATGATTAAACAACATATAGGCCCCTGACACCCAGACAATGGGGCGGTCATTAGACAGTAAAAAGTGTTAAATGTCTGCCACCAAGACAGCAAGCAAGTACGTGAAATTTAGACCCCTGACACCCAGACAATGGGGCGGTCATTAGACAGTAAAAAGAGTTAAATGTATCCCACCAAGACAGCTGCACAGAGGTAAGGACAAGCTGTCCTCTGTGGGAGGCGTATAGTCATCGTCCTCCGTTTCCCCCCAGCCACGCACCAGTGATGGGCCCTTACTAGATGTTTTCCTCATTTTTACCGTTCACCACAATAAGAAAAAAATTATTTGGCCCAATGTATTGAATTCAAATTCAGGCCTTTTTTTACAGGCACCTAGCACTATCTGGCTATCTATTTATGTACCGTATTACACTAATCCAGGCACAGCAGTAACCACAGATTTAGGGGAATATCAATTGTAGGCCTAGTATTTAGGCCCTGGATGAAAGGTATCCTTTTACGGACAGATTTACACTTGGAGATGCACAGTAGCGTGTGAAAAAATATATAGGATTATGCTTTCAGCACTTGTATTTTAACACTTTGTGTAATATACCCTTTAACGGAAAGAAATACACTTAGAGATGCAAAACAGTGTGTGCAAATGTAGAGGATTATGCTGTCTTTTAACACTTACTGTAATATGCCCTTTAACGGAAAGAAATACACTTGGAGATGCACGCTGAGTGTAATATACCCTTTTACGGACAGATTTACACTTGGCCTGCAACAGCTGGAACACCAAATTTTGGGTATTGCTATTTTGGCAATTGAATTTCACCCCAGAACAATATATATCCTTTGACGGATACTATTAAACTACTTGTCCAGCCACAGCTAGAACACCAGATTTACTGTATTTCTATTTTTGCAACTGAATTTCACCCCAGAACAAAATATATCCTTTGACGGATACTATTAAACTACTTGTCCAGCCACAGTTAGAACACCAGATTTACTGTATTTCTATTTTTGCAACTGAATTTCACCCCAGAAAATAATATATCCTTTGACGGACACTATGAAACTTGTCCAGTCACAGCTGAAACACCAGATTTACAGTATTTCTAATTTTGCAACTGAATTTCACCCCAGAAAATAATATATCCTTTGACAGACACTATGAAACTTGTCTAGTCACAGCTGGAACACCAGATTTACGGTATTTCTATTTTTGCAACTGAATTTCACCCCAGAAAATAATATATCCTTTGACAGACACTATGAAACTTGTCCAGCCACAGCTGGAACACCAGATTTACGGTATTTCTATTTTTGCAACTGAATTTCACCCCAGAAAATAATATATCCTTTGGCGGACACTATGAAACTTGTCCGGTCACAGCTGGAAAACCAGATTTACGGTATTGCTATTTTTGCAACTGAATTTCACCCCAGAAAATAATATATCCTTTGACGGACACTATGAAACTTGTCCAGTCACAGCTGGAACACCAGATTTACGGTATTTCTATTTTTGCAACTGAATTTTACCCCAGAAAATAATATATCCTTTGACGGACACTATGAAACTTGTCCAGTCACAGCTGAAACACCAGATTTACGGTATTTCTAATTTTGCAACTGAATTTCACCGTAGAAAATAATATATCCTTTGACGGACACTATAAAACTTGTCTAGTCACAGTTGGAACACCAGATTTACGGTATTTTTTATTTGCAACTGAATTTCACCCCAGAAAATAATATATCCTTTGACGGACACTATAAAACTTTTCCAGTCACAGCTGGAACACCAGATTTACGGTATTTCTAATTTTGCAACTGAATTTCACCCCGGAAAATAATATATTCTATGACGGACACTATGAAACTTGTCCAGTCACAGCTGGAACACTAGATTTACGGTATTTCAATTTTTGTAACTGAATTTCACCCCAGAAAATAATATATCCTTTGACGGACACTATAAAACTTTTCCAGTCACAGCTGGAACACCAGATTTACAGTATTTCTAATTTTGCAACTGAATTTAACCCCAGAAAATAATATATCCTTTGACGGACACTATGAAACTTGTCCAGTCACAGCTGGAACACCAGATTTACGGTATTTCTATTTTTGCAACTGAATTTCACCCCAGAAAATAATATATCCTTTGGCGGACACTATGAAACTTGTCCAGTCACAGCTGGAACACTAGATTTACGGTATTTCTATTTTGGTAATTGAATTTCAACCCAGAACAAAATATATCCTTTGACGGATACTATTAAACTACTTGTCCAGCCACAGCTAGAACACCAGATTTAAGGTATTTCTATTTTTGCAACTGAATTTCACCCCAGAAAATAATATATCCTTTGGCGGACACTATGAAACTTTTCCAGTCACAGCTGGAACACCAGATTTACGGTATTTCTATTTTTGCAACTGAATTTCACCCCAGAAAATAATATATGCTTTGACGGACACTATGAAACTTGTCCAGTCACAGCTGGAACACCAGATTTACAGAATTTCTATTTTTGCAACTGAATTTCACCCCAGAAAATAATATATCCTTTGACGGACACTATAAAACTTTTCCAGTCACAGCTGGAACACCAGATTTACGGTATTTCTAATTTTGCAACTGAATTTCACCCCGGAAAATAATATATTCTATGACGGACACTATGAAACTTGTCCAGTCACAGCTGGAACACTAGATTTACGGTATTTCAATTTTTGTAACTGAATTTCACCCAAGAAAATAATAATTCCTTTGACGGACACTATAAAACTTTTCCAGTCACAGCTGGAACACCAGATTTACAGTATTTCTAATTTTGCAACTGAATTTAACCCCAGAAAATAATATATCCTTTGACGGACACTATGAAACTTGTCCAGTCACAGCTGGAACACCAGATTTACGGTATTTCTATTTTTGCAACTGAATTTCACCCCAGAAAATAATATATCCTTTGGCGGACACTATGAAACTTGTCCAGTCACAGCTGGAACACTAGATTTACGGTATTTCTATTTTGGTAATTGAATTTCAACCCAGAACAAAATATATCCTTTGACGGATACTATTAAACTACTTGTCCAGCCACAGCTAGAACACCAGATTTACGGTATTTCTATTTTTGCAACTGAATTTCACCCCAGAAAATAATATATCCTTTGGCGGACACTATGAAACTTTTCCAGTCACAGCTGGAACACCAGATTTACGGTATTTCTATTTTTGCAACTGAATTTCACCCCAGAAAATAATATATGCTTTGATGGACACTATGAAACTTGTCCAGTCACAGCTGGAACACCAGATTTACAGAATTTCTCATTTTGCAACTGAATTTCACCCCACAAAATAATATATCTTTGACGGACACTATAAAAGTTTTCCAGTCACAGCTGGAACACCAGATTTATGGTATTTCTAATTTTGCAACTGAATTTCACCCCGGAAAATAATATATTCTTTGACGGACACTATGAAACTTGTCCAGTCACAGCTGGAACACTAGATATACGGTATTTCTATTTTTGCAACTGAATTTCACCCCAGAAAATAATATATCCTTTGACGGACACTATGAAACTTGTCCAGTCACAGCTGAAACACCAGATTTACGGTATTTCTATTTTTGCAACTGAATTTCACCCCAGAAAATAATATATCCTTTGACGGACACTATGAAACTTGTCCAGTCACAGCTGGAACATCAGATTTACGGTATTGCTATTTTGGTAATTGAATTTCAACCCAGAACAAAATATATCCTTTGACGGATACTATTAAACTACTTGTCCAGCCACATTTAGAACACCAGATTTACGGTATTTCTATTTTTGCAACTGAATTTCACTTCAGAAAATAATATATGCTTTGACGGACACTATGAAACTTGTCCAGTCACAGCTGGAACACCAGATTTACAGAATTTCTATTTTTGCAACTGAATTTCACCCCACAAAATAATATATCCTTTGACGGACACTATAAAACTTTTCCAGTCACAGCTGGAACACCAGATTTACGGTATTTCTAATTTTGCAACTGAATTTCACCCCAGAAAATAATATATCCTTTGACGGACACAATGAAACTTGTCCAGTCACAGCTGGAACACCAGATTTACGGTATTGCTATTTTGGCAATTGAATTTCAACCCAGAACAAAATATATCCTTTGACGGATACTATTAAACTACTTGTCCAGCCACAGCTAGAACACCAGATTTACGGTATTTCTATTTTTGCAACTGAATTTCACCCCAGAAAATAATATATGCTTTGACGGACACTATGAAACTTGTCCAGTCACAGCTGGAACACCATATTTACGGTATTGCTATTTTGGTAATTGAATTTCAACCCAGAACAAAATATATCCTTTGACGGATACTATTAAACTACTTGTCCAGCCACAGCTAGAACACCAGATTTACGGTATTTCTATTTTTGCAACTGAATTTCACCCCAGAAAATAATATATCCTTTGACGGACACTATAAAACTTTTCCAGTCACAGCTGGAACACCAGATTTACGGTTTTTCTAATTTTGCAACTGAATTTCACCCCAGAAAATAATATATCCTTTGACGGACACTATGAAACTTGTCCAGTCACAGCTGGAACACCAGATTTACGGTATTTCTAATTTTGCAACTGAATTTCACCCCGGAAAATAATATATTCTTTGACGGACACTATGAAACTTGTCCAGTCACAGCTGGAACACTAGATTTACGGTATTTCTATTTTTGTAACTGAATTTCACCCCAGAAAATAATATATCCTTTGACGGACACTATAAAACTTTTCCAGTCACAGCTGGAACACCAGATTTACGGTATTTCTATTTTTGCAACTGAATTTCACCCCAGAAAATAATATATCCTTTGACGGAAAACTATAAAACTTGTCCAGTCACAGCTGGAACACCAGATTTACGGTATTTCTATTTTTGCAACTGAATTTCACCCCAGAAAATAATATATCCTTTGGCGGACACTATGAAACTTGTCCAGTCACAGCTGGAACACCAGATTTACGGTATTGCTATTTTGGTAATTGAATTTCAACCCAGAACAAAATATATCCTTTGACGGATACTATTAAACTACTTGTCCAGCCACAGCTAGAACTCCAGATTTACGGTATTTCTATTTTTGCAACTGAATTTCACCCCAGAAAATAATATATGCTTTGACGGACACTATGAAACTTGTCCAGTCAGAGCTGGAACACCAGATTTACGGTATTGCTATTTTGGTAATTGAATTTCAACCCAAAACAAAAGCTATACTTTTATGGACACTATGAAACTTGTCCAGCCACAGCTGAAACCAGTGATTTAGGGTATTGCTATTTTTTCAACTGAATTTCACCCCAGAACAAAAGCTATCCTTTGACGGACACTATAAAACTTGTCCTGCCACAGCAGAAACCACTGATTTAGGGTATTGCTATTTTGGAAATTGAATTTCACCCCAGAAAAAAATATATATTCTTTGCCAAACAGTATTACACTTGGCTAGCCACAGCTGGAACACCAGATTTAGGGGATTGCTATTTTTTTAAGTCAATTTCGCCTCTCAATAAAATATAGAAAATTCTATCCTGAGTTTCTAGGGGTGACAATAAGCACAGCCAAGTCCCTGATGTAGGATATAGCAAAAAAAATTAAAAAATACTATTGATGGATTAATGGACTTGGTGGCAGCTTGTGCTGGCGCACCACAAGACACAAAATGCCTGCCGATCACCCCAGAAAAAAGTGACAGAAAAATGCTCTGGGCAGCCTGAAAACAGTGAGTAATTAACTAGCAGAAGTTGAATGATTCACAGCTGTAGATCGATCACTTCATTAAGTGTTTTTGCTGAGTTAATCCCTGCCTAATCTTGCCCTAACAGCAGCTGCATCCTATCCCTACACTAATCAGAGCAGAGTGACGTGCGGCTGCACTTGGCCAATTACAGCCATGCTAATAGTAGGCATGGCTGTGATGGCCTCTTGGGGCAAGTAGTATGACGCTTGTTGATTGGCTGCTTTGCAGCCCTTCAAAATGCGCCATAGAAATCGCCGAACAACGAACCCGAACCCAAAGTTTTACGTAAATGTTCGGGTTCGCTCATCCCTATTTGAGAGTGTTATGCTTGTTTTTTTTACAGGTGAGTAGAGATGAGCGAACTTTAAAAAAAAGTTCGGCGTTCGGCTTGTGGTAACTCGCACATCCTGTTATGGATGCCACTATCGCGGCATATGGAATCCATAAGGGGCGGCTTCCACCAACCCGAACTGTTGAACAGCCGAAGGACCTGGGGTGACATCACCGTCATGTAATCAGTGCAGGGGGCGTGGCTCAGCACTGGATTTGATCCCGTGCTGAGCCACGCCCCTGCACTGATCACATGACGGTGACGTCACCCCAGGTCCTTCGGCTGTTCAACAGTTCGGGTTGGTGGAAGCCGCCCCTTATGGATTCCATATGCCGCGATAGTCCGCAGTAGTGAAATCCATAACGGGATGCGGCGATTACCACAACCCGAACGCCGAACTTTTTTTTAAAGTTCGCTCATCTCTACTGGTGAGGCAACCATTTTAATAGTCTTTTCCGGTGCTTGAAAAGCACCATATACAATAATCCAAATGGACCATATATAATAATTCACAATATGTCAGTATGCCAAAATGCCCACCAGTTGTCGAGTGACATAACATTGTAAACAATAGACAGCTTTATGGATAGAATAATTGAAAAGTATATAATTTCTTACTCAGCAATTTCAGGTATCTGATAACTTGATTGGATATTGTTGATACTTGCAGCTACTGCAGCAGTCAGAAGTAGTCTCTGCCTTTTGGTATATGTAGCTTCTGTCACAAAAGCTTCTCTCAATTCCTGCAGCAATGTAAACGCAGTTTTATTTGTGACAACAATATTCATTCTACTCAAGATAAAACTTATATCTCCTATATGTACAGCCTTCTGCGGAAATGCCAGATTAAACCTCACGCCTAATTATATATAGCCAGTGGGGAAAATATATTTATTCTTGGCCAATCGTCTAAAATAAGTGTATTTTTTCCAATTAAGCTAAATGAAAGGAGCTGTCCAATAAGTAAGAGGTTGTCTTCATAACATATTTCACTTAAAGGAGTTGTCCGAGTTAAGTTGTACTGTAAATCTGATGGTCAGCAATATATACATACGCTAAGCAAGTTTTAGGCAAACAAAAAGATATTTCCCCATTTCCCTGGTTCTCTTCTGGCCCTGTGTTTACCTGCAATAACAACAATCTCTGAGGTATTCCTTTTGAATATTTGTGCCCCTCCCCCTGCTCTGCAAAAGGAAGAGTGAATAAAAGTCTGCCTTGAGTGAAATGTCTGACTCCTGGGATACTTAGCAGCATGTTGTATGTGTAGGTCTACAAGCCCCAGCTGTACAATGACAGTGCTGATACACACAGGATCTTCCCCCCTACCTGTTCATTTGCAATGCTCTGCAGAACTCCTACAGTAACATAGTACATAAGTCTGGCAGCTATGTGTCTGCAGGATGAGGATCCTGTTTCTCTTCACTGCCTACAGCTGCTCAGCAAAGCCTTCAGCATCAGAGTCAGTGCTGCAGAAGGGGTTCAAGTTTCCTGACGAATCCAGTGAGAGGAGACACAGGGCTGACAGCAGCAGACTGCAGTGCATGGGGGGGGGGGCATGGCCAGCACAGTGACGTCTCGTGCACAGACACAGATCTGCTCCCTCAAGCTTGTGCATGAAACATCATCTAAGCAGGGAGAGAAGCTGACCCTCAGTGAGGTCTGAGAAAGGAGCCACTGCGGCTGAAGGAAGTCAATTGTAAACTTCTTACCTTTGATAAGTTAGAAACATAGAAAGAACAAAAAAATAACTCGGACAACCCCTTTATTGTTAGCACTATACTGTAAATTGAATTATGCATAGGTAATTAGACTTTGTTACCTGAACCAGGACAGTGAACAGTTGTTTGTCCCTTGGGGGACTTCCCCTGGAACCAGGATACTCCCAGTCAATGTCCAATCCATCAAACTCATACTTTCTGAGGAACTCAATGACTGATGCAATAAATGTTTGACGAGTCTTGTATGTTGACACCATCGCAGTGAAACTGCATTGATGAAGAAGAGTGCATCAGCCTTTAACCCTTGTTAGATATTAATCGTGATTTACTTCTGTTTAATTTCTCTACTTACAGGTCTGTTCCAAAATTCCATCCTCCAAGAGATATTAGAGTTTTCAAGTCACTATTTCTACAAAGAAAGCATAAAATACATTTTAAAAGTATTCCACAAAATTATTACTAATGATGCTTGCTATAATTTCAATATACATGCAATAAAATTGTTGTAGGTTTTTATGTACATTTTCCTCTTTTAAGGAAGACAGGACAACAGAGCTTTAGCAACTGTGGGGGAGTTGACTGCAATGCTGTTTGATGGTCACAAACTGATGCCTGCCCACATAAAGTGAAGAGACCAGAGCTGCAGAGTGTGAATAGAGAAGCTAAATAGGTTGAAAATCACACTGGAGAGCAGCGTTTTTAGCATTGATATAGTTAAAGTAATGGTACCCTTTTAAAGTTATATGGTTAACATGCCAGTCAATAACCCTAATTTACATAAAGCCAAGATTGCATGGCAATCTGAAATACAGGCATTAATTATATGTCTCAACATAATGTATAAAGTATGACAGAACCACAATATGGTACACTTAGATTACAGAATGTGGATTGATAAATGTTGCATAATGTTACAACAAGCAATTGGGTTCAGCATATAATCTAAAACATATACATAGCATAGACTA
Organism: Bufotes viridis; assembly: GCA_033119425.1. Lineage (NCBI taxonomy): Eukaryota > Metazoa > Chordata > Amphibia > Anura > Bufonidae > Bufotes > Bufotes viridis. The sequence continues at coordinate 208,289,171 of CM065591.1, forward strand.
GTTGGTCTCCAGGTCATTATTTACAAGTATGCTCTATATCGGACGACTCAAGGAATGCACGGTTATCATGAACAACCAGCTATATTGTAGTTTGGTTCTACATATCATGAAAGCGATGAAGTGATGGTACATACTGCTTCTTAAGGCTTTTGAAAGTGTTGTATTGGTTAACATCATTCCATTCTAAGGGAGTAATTTGGTTGTTGGACATTCCAGCATAGGCGTATATTAGGTGTGTACACAGACATGGATCAATATTATTTGTGTTAAATTCCCCTGGCCCAGGGCGATATTGTGCCCAGTTGGTAAAATAGCATATCAATTCATAAGCAGAGCCTGAGAAGAGAAAAAAAGATTATTAGTAATTTGCTTATTAGTAGAATATTTGAAAGTACGAGTATATGCATGTGTGCCATTATATATAGTATATAGTCTTCATTCAAAAGAAATCTAATATACAGTATACCGTAGCTACAACAAAACCCTAGTAGCAGTCAGCATCAATAAATGTGCAAAAATATTTGGTGACAAAAATCTAAATGTTTCTTTTTACACCCGTGGATATTATACAGTAATTTGTAGCTTTAGTAACTTTTTTAGAAATAAAATAAAATATTTATGATCCTTGGATCAGAATAACATGGATTACAAATGAAATGAGAATATATGGGGGTAGTTGAGATAAAATGTTCTGAAATATGATATTATAGTTTAGGTCACTTTCACACATCAGTATTTTCAGTATCTGTAAGCTAAAGCCAGTAGTGGAATAAACAGAGAAAAAAGGATAATGGAAATATACTTTGGACCCACTCTTGATTTTAGCTTACAAATACCAATGTAAAATACTGACTATGTGAAAGGGGCCTTATATTAATTGATAGAGCAAAGGAAGAATATGATAACAGTGTTATTTTAGAATTTGAGTACAGCAATCTTCTCTGTACTGTTTAACTACCATTTGTACTATACATTTGAATTTTCTGTCTCATGTGCTAAAAGTATTATTAGGGACCCGTTAACTTAGCATAGTGGCACACTGTCAATCGAGGAGAATCAGGCAGTTGCTATGGGTCCCCCAACCCTAGCTGAGACACTGTTAGGAGTCCATGCTCTTCTCTATCTAGTCATGGTTCTATAGAGTCCTGGCCCTCTCACAGGAAGGGGGATAGTCCTTCTGGATACCCCTGTGTATTTAGGTTTCAAACCCAGGACCTACTATATAAGAGTTAAGCCGCAGGTCTAACTGTAGTCAACAAATGGATTTTCTTTGACTAAAAACTTCAAAACATTCTTGCCATGCATAATATTGCATAATATACTCGTATTTACATATGTATCTCTATATAAGAAAGGATATTATATTTATAATTACTAAATAAATTATACTTCTTAGGTTATACTTTAAAAAACCTACAATGTAGTGGCATATAGAGATGTATCTGTATATACTAGAGCATTATACATGGGAAGAATAATACTGAGATTTTACATCAGAGAAAATACTTAAATTGACAACTTTTAAGCCTGTGGCTTAACTGGTAAGGTGTATGTCTACCATAAAGAGGTCCTGGGTTCAAGACTCAGTGGCAATAATATGAAAAAAAATGTGATGTGATCGGGCGGGTGCAGAAGTTGCTGACAGCTGGGCCCCTGCTGCATCTACCGGCATTATTGTATCCAGCAATACCGGCAGATTAACCATTCACATACCATGGTCAGCGATGACTGCTGCACGTGCAGGGTTTACAGAGGGAGCTCCTTTTGACTCGATCGGCCCACAGTGCCACGGTAACAGGGAACGGATGGTTGCTCTGGCAGCCAGGATGCTTTACACAGGCATCAAAGCCTGCCAGCTACGGGAAGCCCAGGAGATCCAGCCCCCAGGATTGGGTCTCCTAAGCAATTGTCAGCATTTTACTGTTCTTATGCTGACAGTTCAATGCAGTACAATACAGCAAAAAGTGTAATACCAAGCAATCAAAAAGATGTATGCACCCCAAAATAGTACCAATCAAACTATAATCTCTTCCCACAAAAAAGGAGCCCCTTAATAAGACAATCACCCCCCCCCCCAAATAAAAAAAAATAAACACTAAAACATGATTTTTTTTCAAAAATGTTTTTATTGTATAAAAATGGGATAAAGATAAAAAATAGACATATTAGGCATTGCTACACCTGCCGGTATTGCTACACTCGCTCAATAAAAATATAACATGATCTACCCTCCTCAGGTAAAGGCCTCTTGGATATGGTTGTGGCCGTATTGCGGCCAGCATACGGTGGGTCTGCAATACATGGGGCACCGACCATGAGCATTTTGCATCATAGATGAGGACCCATTCACTTGATCTATCCTTTCAGGAGAACTCCATAAAAAACTAAAAATTTCAACTCCATTTTCCTTTAATTCTTATGGAACACCTAAAGGGTTAACAAAGTTTGTCAAATCAGTTTTGAATAACTTGAGGGGAGTAGATTCTAAAATGAGGGTCATTTATGGGTGATTTCTACTATGTTAGCCCCACAAAGTGACGTTATAACTGAATCAGTACTTAAAAAAGTGGGTTTGGAAAGTTTCTTTAAAAATGTAAAAATTGTACTAAAGAATAAAATGACATTTACAAAATGATGCCGACATAAAATAGACATATGGGGAGTGTTAGGTATTAACTATTTTATGAGGTATCACTATTTGTATTAAAAGCAAAGAAATTCAAATTTAGAAAATAGTGAATTTTTCCTAATTTTCCATATTTTTTTTTTTTTAATAAATAAAGGTAAAACATATTGACTCAAATTTACCACTAACATAAAGTACAATATGTCTTGAGGAAACAGTCTCAGAATCACTTGGATAAGTTAAGGTGTTCCAGAGTTATTACCACATGAAGTGAAACATGGCAGATTGGCAAAATGTGGCTTGGTCCTTATGGTGAAAGCTGGTTTGGTCTTGAAGGGGTTGAAAAAATCTTATCATGAAAAAGCACTGATAGAACAATTTGAGGCTGCGCCAAAGTTATGGGAAGGCCTGCGCCTCTTCATTACTTCGACAGATCCTCCGCCAGCTATGGGCCTTTAGTGGATAGAAAAGTAGGGGGAAATTGATCTATGAAGCACAAGGAGATATGTATGAATATGCATAGTAGAGATGAGCAAATCAATTCTGTAAATATGGAATCCACCCTTAATTTTCCAGACAGAGACCCACATGTGAAAAACATGTGCAATTCAGCTTTCTTTCCAAGAAGGAAGATCAACAATAGCATAGTCTTCCAGTCAGGCTTTGCCTTTTAAACGGACTTATATAGAATAACTAGACTACTAACAGTTAATTTGGCCTCATAAATAATAATCAAATATTCAAATGAGCTTTTCTGCCAAATTATGTTAGACATGTTAACCAGGGAGCCAGCTCTTTCTGGGTAATTATCCTTTAACTCAGCTGAGCAAAGAAACTTTAGTATGCATGAGGAGTATTGTAAGCCAGTCAATGTTCCTCTGGGTTTCTGGGAATATTTTTATGAAAATTAGCACTTGTACTACACATACTAGGTACTCTCCATAATAAGAAAGAGTACCCTCCAGACAACGCATATATATTGCCGAGTAACCTAAAGTCGTATACTAGGTTCTTTCTCTCTTTCACTTCAGCACAAATCAAGCTTGTTCAGAAATGGTCCACTCATCCTTAAACTACAGATTTCTGGGAATTGAGGGAGATGTCATACCCTAATAAGATATAGTCACATCTACTTTTGATTAATTAAACTATAAAAATGTATAATGATAGGTACACTATATATTAACCAACATAGATATTAATACTTACCAATTTGAGCTCCCAGGACCAACACCAATACTACATAACAGAAGGAAAGAATATAATTCAGGATTTCTAGCATAAAATAAATCTTTACTAGCATTAAAACATTTATATTTAATTCAAACTTTATAAATACCAGAATACCAGGATATGTCTTGTGCAAAACATTTAATTAAGGGTGAGTTCTTACATGGCATATTTCCTGTGGATTTGCACTGCAGATTCTGCAGTACAAATCTTTATCAAAATGCAGTACAGCATTTGTGGATGAGGTTTTGAAACACCATCCTAGTGTGTAGCCTTATTTCAGGAAATTCTAAGTTGATTTGTGCTTGTATAAAAAAAAATAAAAAATTGAGTATAAGTATAAGACTCATGAGTAACGGTGACATATACACAATTATTTTTTTCATTATTGATAGACAATTGCATATTAATATGCATTTTGTCTGGAAGTTTCTACTAACTATCAAATATAACTTACTAAAATCTACGGTACACACTAAACAATCCTCTGATACCTCGATATGTGTGATAGTACCATTATCTATTTAATTTCAATTTCTTTTGAAAGAAACATTTTTTTAAATGTCATTTATATGCACCTACCAGTGAAGAGGATAACCTTGGCCATCTCTGTCTCCACACCAGTGGCAATGTGAAACTTGTGAGTTTTTATAGTTTATGTTTGGCATGAGAAGGTCTATAGGTCACCTATCAGAAAACAGTCTTTGTGAAATGTAATAATTGTTTAACAAACAGGTGGTAATACTGCACATGTAGCTGCACCTATCTTTTTATCTGTTCATTATAGAATTTTGTTATAGTTTACCACTAGTGTATCTGCTTATGCATCAGACACAACGTGATTATGCAAAGAGAACAAAAACCTTATCTCTATTCACATTTATTGCAGAGGCAAGAGGTCTTGCATTATGTATCTTACAACTGATATTAAATGCCGTAATTTAATCATAACTGATAAAGTCAGTTTGGAAATTAATTAAGATAAAGCCAAAATGATACTTAGCTATGGAAAAATATAAGCAAATCTTGTTCTGCTGATAAGCCAAGGAGATCTGATCAGATCAAGGTCAGTGAGATAAATTACACATTAATATGCCATGAACAAAAACATTCAGAAGATGAAAATAGATTAATTAGATCACAAAATTAACAGGGTTCTTCTAGAATGATTTAAAATGGCTGTCAACAGCCTATCCTAGAATGCGAGCAAAACTGATTGCCACCACTTGCACAGGGTGAGGGGGTGGGGCCTGACTACTCACTACACTGCTCTATTATAGATGGAGGATGCCTCATCACCACCACCACAGAGGGCAGCTCAGCTTTAGTGCCTCATATTCAGTTAGTTTCCTGTGTTTTACTGATTCTAGTTTCTTTCTCCATGCTTTATGTAGTATAATAAAACATTTGATTATTAAAATATCAATCCAAGATCCATATTCAAAACAACTTAGATTGTTGCCTCTCCACACTTCTTCCAGACTTTGGGACCTTGATTTTCAAATGAAATGCAAAGTTTGCTCTCATCTGAAAGCAGTACATTTTTGACCACTAAGCAAAAGGCCAGATCTTTTTCTTCTTAGCTCAGGTAAGATGCGTCTAATGTCTCTGGGTCACGAGTGGCTTGACACATGGAATGTGACAGTTGTAACTCATGTCTTTGATATGTTGCTCTTGAAACACTGATTTCAGGTGCAGTCAGGGGCAGACTGGCCACAGACTCTACAGGGAAATTTCCCAGTGTGCTGATGCCCAGGGACGGCCACCTGATCTCTCCTGGGGTACTTAACAAACTGATACTCCCATAGTCAATTAATAAACGGAACATCAGACACTTATGTCCCTGGCTGTGTAACATCAGGCTGGAAGAGGTCTGTGGCTGCAGATAGTATGGCTGACCCTGCCTATTTGTGTTGGCCCTGCTTACTTGAGTTGCCCCAGCTTCTGTCAATTTGGTTGGGCCACCTTTAGTTTTTTCCAGGGCCACTTAAAGTTGCCCGTCTGCAGCTGGGTGCAGTCCACTCTGGCTCAGCCTCCTTGTGGAGGGTATCAATGAGTGTCTGGACAACTGTCTTGTCAGCAGCCTTCCCCATGACTGTAGCCTACGGAGCCTGACTGAGGGACCATTTAAAGGCTTAGGAAACTTTTGCGGGTATTTTGTATTGATTAGCTGATTAGAGTATGAGACCATAAGTCTACAATATTGAACTGATTCACAATATTCTAATTTTCTGAGATACTGTTTCTTGGGGTTTCATTAGTTGTAACTTGTAAGTCATAATCATCAACATTAAAAGAAATTAATGCTTGAAATAAATCACTCTGTGTGTACTGAATTATGTAATATACTTTTTGAATCGAATTACTGAAATAAATTAACTTTTTAATGATATTCTAATCTCTAATCTCTATTTTTCTCACAAAAAGTTAGGGATAATTGGCTTTCAGGTTAAATTTATGGAAAATGTAAAAAGTTCACTGTACAGTAATATTATATTATGAAAGTAGGGCATTTAAGCAATGGTGATTTTCTCATCTCACACAATTTATTGAAACAAAAGCTAACAACAGTAGTGGGCATATCCCCACAAAAAATGTCAATGTCTCAATAACTTGTCATGTGGCCTTCACAAGTTGACTTATTGTCTGCTAAGGCAAGGCATTCCACTCTTCTTGAAGGGCAGCCCTTAGGTCATTGAGGTTCTGGGGTACAGCAGTACAAGCCACTACATGGCGGCTCAGCAGGTCGCATAGGTTTTTAATGGCATTCAGGACTAGAGAAAGTGCAGGCTACTTCATTTGAGATACCCCAGTCTCCAGCACCCATTCCCTAATGATGCAACCTTAAAGAGCTGGCGCATTGTCATTCATGAAGATTAAATTATGCCTGTGTTGTTCATGAGGAGGCACAATGACTGGATTAATGACGTTATTCAAGTAGTATTGGCTTGTCACTGTGCCATTCACAAAGTGTAGGGCAGTTCTTTAATGACTAGATACACCTGCCCACACTGTGACACCACCTCCACCAAAGGCTCATCTGTGGTTGATGCATATCGCTTTCCTTAACATCTCCAATATCATTGGTGGCCATCATTCATGCTCAACATGAATCGACTTTCATCAGTGAACAGCACTTGGTCAGATACTCCCTGACCAATGCAAAATGATGAAGCAATGAAGCGGTAATCAGTATGGGATATGGCCAAAGGATGCCCACTTCTATGCTTTTCTGTGACTCTTCCAGTCTCTGTGTATATGCACAGTGTCACCCATAAAAGTGACATCCACAGCGCCTCACCCCCACAACAGTGACCTCCACAGTACCCCGCCTCCTTAACAGTGACCTTCACAGTACCCCATACCATTAACAGTAACCTCCACAGCGGCCCTCCCCCCTAACAGTGTACTCCACAGGATTCGACCCCCTTAACAGAAAGCTCTACAGAGCCACACCCTTAAAATGTGACCTCCACAGTGCCCCGCCTACCTAATAATGACCTCCACAGCTGCACTCCTCCTCCTGCTCGACACTGCTCGACACTTGGGATCCATGTTGATCCACTGCAGCTTTCTTGTGGTGTGTGGAGGATTTGTTATGTTATGTTGTGCTGGAGTGGAATAGCCAAATTCCCACTACCAAAAATCTTTAAAGTCACTACGTGTCTTTTTAGTCATTGTGTACAGTAGTATTGTCGCCTGAGGGTCCAAAATTCTTCCGGTACAGTGACCCCATTGTTTGCATGTCTCGAGACGGACCACTTTAACATTATTCAAGAGGCAATAGACACTTTGTATACCCTGAAATGTTCATTGGCCACTGCCCCTTGCACTAGGCATCCCTGACTATGCCAAGACTTTTAGATTATTTTGCAATCAGCAAGGAGGGCAAGCTGGTAGAGTCCTCACTCAAGATCATGGGACAGGCAAAGACTTTTGGGGTATTACTAAGTAGTTCTGGACCCTATAATCATGGGATCCCCCTTTTGTGTATGAGCATCTACAGAGGAACTTGTTAAAGATACAGTTCTTGGCAACCCTCTAGTGCTGCAAGTGCCCCATGCAGTGTCTGAAATTTTACAGCAAGCCCAAACCAGACACCTCTCTATGGCTAGGCTCACCAAATATGAGGTTTTACTTCTCATACCATCCAATCTATTTATTAAGTGTTGCAGTGTTCTGAAATCAGCCACCTTGCTGCTTGCAGATTCAGAAAAGGGGCCTGGAGAGAGTGGGGAACAAGGTGAAATCCAGCACCTAATTTTTCAGTTAGTCAGCGAGGAATGCCAATCTGACATGATTATTAAGCAGTGATGGGTGTGGAAACAATTGGGATAGCAAAAATTACTAATCCTTCTCTTAAGTATTTAGTAGATGGCTGAAGATCATGGAACAATGACAAAGAAAGAATACATTGTCAGATCAGGCGGGCAAAAATAGAGCATAACTACCCTTGATGGCGGTTGCCCCATCGCCATGCCTGCAGTAGACGTAGAACTGCTACGGATCCTCCAGAACCTGACATCCCCTCACAGGAAAAATATATGGATGGTGGGAGGTGCCATGCAAGGAGAAGGGATGTGGCGTGTACACACTAAGTTCAATATGTGCAACAGCTCTCACGTGGAGTAACAGACACAGCTTGACTCAGAGCTTCACTCAAGGTCTGCAATCTCAGTCCAGTGTAGCTCAGTCAGACAAATCACCGTTCGTAAATGTAAATACTCACATTCCAGAAGTACGAGTAACTTCAAACTTTTATTATATTGTGGTCATGGCTACGGCCACGGAATGCCTGGAAACCCTAGAGAGATAACACCAAGACTAACCTAACCTAACTGGACGTGTCTTAGTTAACCTGACTAAATGGCTGAGTTGTGCCCTTTGCCATTGCCTTGGGTAGGCCTATAAGGGGGAAAAAACCAAGCCGTGTAGTGTAGGAAAGAACTTAATTGGCAGTACAACCAAATCACAAAGCAAAACTGCAAAGAGCAACAGAATTCTCTGCATGGGGGTTCGGAATGCATCGGTCAAAACAAGAAAAGGCCAGTGTCCTAACTTGCTTGATGACATAATGCATTGACGTTGCTGATGCAACCTCAATGTGGAACGAGTGATCTGAAATGGCATTGGGGGTCGATGCCTGGTGTAGCCGCTAGGGAACGGATGTGGAGAGTTGACATGAAGTGATGGCTCGGGCTTTGAACAGAAGTAGTGGGCTATCCTGGGCAGAGTCACCCAGAACCCACAATAATCTATTGAAAAACCTTAACTGGGTACCAATCATAAAACGATTGGAAGTGCTTGGCTTCCACTGGTGAACTGACCTGCCATGTTTTGAAGGACCGGAGATACAGTGTGAAACGGTCTTTGCACCATACTACCTGACCCTTGGTTACACTTTAGGGTCTATCAGAAGAACTAGTAAATTCCCCTGGCTAAGGAAACCGAAGAAACCGAGATACATGGCCGCCTTTATAGCTATGCTAGAATGGGGCCTAAAAGGATTACTATCTAGGGAGGAAGAGAGATTCCTGAATAGTTTCCCTGATATCGGCTGTCTCCTTGAGACAGTCCCTTCACTGTTCTTCTGTATGCCCCTGAGGGTTACTTTAATCGCTTGAGACGTCCAGACCAACCTACTAACCGGATCTTCTACCGTGAAGAAATGCTGGACCCCGGCCAAATACAATTTAATTGTGTTGTAAGAGAGCCTAAGGCCAGTATGGCAATAAGCTAAAGAGGACATAATATGGTAGGTCCTGTCGATGTCCTTCCGTGGGTGAAGGAGTGCAAATTTGTTATAAACGCTCCAGGCGGTTTTATAATTTCTAGCCGTATTAATAGACCAAGATTTTAACACAAGAGACTTGGCTGAAGAGATGTATGCCTTTAGACCGTGATCAGAGAACTGAAATGCTGGAGAGGAAGGCCCTACTTGTTCCACCACCCACATGACCTGAAAGAAAGCAAGAGAAATTAAATTAATACAAAACATCTGCAACAATTTTATTTATTTTTTTAACCCTGAATGGAAGGGGCGATCGGGACATTGAGTTCTGAACAGTTGAAGCAGGGAAGCAACAAACATTAGCGATTTACCATGTAAGCCTGAAACGTAACAGGCGACAGACATTAGTAGTTAGTAAACGTAAGCCTGAAACGTAACAGGTGACAGACATTAGTAGTTAGTAAACGTAAGCCTGAAACGTAACAGGTGACAGACATTAGTAGCTAGTAAACGTAAGCCTGAAATTTAACAGGCGACAGACAATAATAGTTAGTAAACATTAGCATGAAACGTAACAGGCGACAGACATTGTTAGTAAACGTAAGCCTGAAACGTAACAAGCAACAGACACTAGTAGTTAGTAAACATACGCCTGAAACCGAACAGGCGACAGACACTAATAGTTAGTAAACGTACGTGTGTCACAAGAGGGGGATACGGAAGGACACCACCACTCAATGTGACACTTGCCCCGATCATCCGGGCCTCTGCGTTATCAATTGCTTCAGGGAGTATCACACTTCCATGGAGTTCTAAATTTTTATAATTCCCGACAGTCCCCTAGAGAACATATAAAAAACTATGGCTCTCAGACTTTGGAGACACAGAAACAGATTTTTATTTTTCCTAAAATGTTATTAGTTTTAGTGCTCAAACTGCGGTCCTTCAGATGTTGTAAAACTACAACTTCCAGCATGTCCAGACAACCTACAAAAAGGCATGGTGGGAGTTGTAGTTTTACAACATCTGGAGGGCCTCAGTTTGAGGATGCCTGTTTTAGTGTCTCTAAAGTCTGAGAGCCATACATATTGGGCATCGCCGCGTGCGTAAAAATCTGCTCTATAAAAATAAAATTTGACCCAACCCATCAGATAAACAGCGTTAAAAAAAAAAAAAAAAATGAGTAAAAAAATAGCCATTTTTAGTCAAATAACATCACAAAAAGTGTAATAGCGAGCGATCATAAAGTCATATGCACCCGCAAATAGTGTTAATAAAACCGCCATCTCATCCCACAAAAAATGAGCCCCTACATTAGACAGTCGCCCAAACAAAAACAAAAATTGTAGCTCCCAGGATATAGAGATAGTAAAATTATAAATTTTTTGTTCCTAAAATGATAATATAGTATAAAATCTAAACAAATTGTATAAAGTAGACATATTATGTATCGCCGCGTCCGTAACAATCTGCCCTATAAAGATAAAATTTGACCCAACCCCTCGGATAAACATAGTTAAAAAAAAAAAAAAAAAGGGAGTAAAAAAAAAAAGCCATTTTTAGTCAAATAACATCACAAAAAGTGTAATAGCGAGCGATCAAAAAGTTATATGCACCCCCAAATAGTGCCAAAAAAACCGCCATCTCATCCCGCAAAAAATGAGCCCCTACATTAGACAGTCGCCCAACTAAAAAAAAAATTGTAGCTTTAAGGCTATGGAGATAGTAAAATTATTTAATTTTTGTTCCTAAAATGATAATATAGTATAAAATCTAAACAAATTGTATAAAGTAGACATATTAGGTATCGCTGCATCCGTAACAATCTGCCCTATAAAGATAACATTTGACCCAACCCCTCGGATAAACAGCATTAAAAAAAAAGTGCCATAAACACTCATTTTAGGCAAAATTTCCATTTTAATCTATTTTTTCCGGTAATAAAGCAAGGGTTAACAGTCAAACAAAACTAAATATTTATTACCCTGTTTCTGTAGTTTGCAGAAACACCCCATAGGTGGTCGTAAATGGCTATATAGCCACACGGCAGGGCATAGAACGAAGGGAACGCCATATGGTTTCTGGAAGGCAGATTTTGATGGACTGGTTTATTTACACCATGGCCCATTAGAAGCCCCCCTGATGTAGCCTAGACTAGAAACTCCAAAAAAGTGACCCCATCTAAGAAACTACACCCCTCAAGGTATTCAAAAATTACTTTACAAACTTTATTAACTCTTTAGTTGTTCCACAAAACTTAATGGTGAAAGGAGAAACAATTTTAGAATTCAATTTTTTGTTACCTTGCCTCCAAAAAAGTGTAATAATAGAGCAACCAAAAATTATATTTACCCTAAAATAGTACCAAAAACAACCACCAACATATCCTGTAGTTTCTTAGATGGGGTCACTTTTATGGAGTTTCTACTCAAGGGGTGCAGCAGGGGGCTTGAAAGGGTACATGGTGTAAATAAACCAGTCCAGCAAAATCTGCCTTCCAAAAACCATATGGCGCTCCCCTTCTTCTATATCCTGCCGTTTAGCCAAATAGTAGTTTAGGACCACATATGGGGTGTTTCTGCAAACTAGAGAATCAGGGCAACCCATATTGAGTTTTGTTTCGCTTTTAACCCATTTTTTCCAGTAATAAAGTAAGGGTTAAAATGGAAAATTTTCCAAAAAGTTGAAATGCCAAAATTGTTTCTCCATCTGCCATTAACTGTTGTGGAACACATAAATGGTTAAAGGGAGTCTGTCACCAAAGTTGGACATAATAGACCGCTGACATAGCTTTGTAGCATCACTTTAGATGAATGAAACGGTACCTTTGTTGTCTTCTTCAGCTCTTCACCCGCTTCAAAAACGGACTTTTATTGATATGTAAATGAGGGCTCGCAAGTGTCCAGGGCAGAGTTAAGTGCTTTGGAGCCCAGGCTGCTCGGCCTCTTTAGTTCTTATCCCGCCCCTGTCTCTGTCTCTGCCCTTCTATTGCCTTTCTTCCTCCTCTCTGGTAGCAAACTCCTGCGCTCAGCTTTGCCTCGGCGGGGCATGCGACTGCGATGCCCACTGTGGGAACGGCATCAATGTAGCTACTGTGCATTCCCCGGCTGACGCTGCAAACCCAGCTGTAAGCTGGTGGACATGCGCAGTAGCTACATTGATGCAGTTCCCACAGTGGGCATCGCAGTGCGCATGCCGAAAGCTGAGCGCAGGAGTTCGCTACCAGAGGAGGAGGAAGAAAGGCAATAGAAGGGCGGGCAGAGACAGAGACAGGGGCGGGGATAAGAACTAAAGAGGCCGAGCAGCCTGGGCTCCAAAGAATTTAACTCCGCCCTGGGCACTTGCGAGCCCTCATTTACATATCAATAAAAGTCCGTTTTTGAAGCAGGTGAAGCACTGAAGAAGACAACAAAGGTACCGTTTCATTCATCTAAAGTGATGCTACAAAGCTATGTCAGCAGTCTATTATGTCCAACTTTGGTGACAGACTCCCTTTAACAAAGTTTGTAAACCCAGTTTTGAATACCTTGAGGGGTGTACTTTCTTAGATGGAGTCACTTTTTTGGAATTTCTGTTCTTGGGTGCATCAGGACGGCTTGCAATAGGACACGGTGTAATGTAAAAAAAAAAACTGTCCTGCAAAATCTGCCATCCGAAACCCATATGGCGCTCCCCTCCTTCTATGTCCTGCGGTTTGGCCAAACAATAGTTTAGGACCACATATGGGGTGTTTTTGCAAACTAGAGAATCGGGGCAACCCATATTGAGTTTGGTTTGGCTGTTAACCATTTCTTTATTACTGGAAAAAATTGATTTTATTGGAAAATTTTCAAAAAAATTGAAATTCTAAAATTTTATCTCCATTTTCCATTAACTCTTGTGGAACACCTAAAGGGTTAACAAAGTTTGTAAACCCAGGTTTGAATACCTTGAGAGGTGTAGTTTCTAAAATGGGGTCATTTTTGGGTGGTTTCTATTATGTAAGCCTCACAAAGTGACTTCAGACCTGTACTGGTCCATAAAAAGTGGGATTTGGAAAATTTCTGAAAAATTTCAAAATTTGCTTCTAAATTTCTAAGCTGTGTAACATCCCCAAAAAATAAAATGGTATTCCCAAAATGCTCCGAACATGAAGTAGACATATGGGGAATGTAAAGTCATCACTTTTGGGGGGGTATTACTATGTATTATAGAGGTAGAGAAACTGAAACTTTAAAATTTGCTATATTTTCCAAATTTTTTGTAAAATTTGTATTTTTTTACACAAAAAAATAAACTTTTTTGACCCAATTTTAGTAGTGTCATGAAGTACAATATGTGACGAAAAAACAATCTCAGAACGGCCTGGGTAAGTAAATGCGTTTTAAAGTTATTCACACTTAAAAAGTGACAGTGGTCAGATTTTGAAAAAATGGCCTGGTCCTTAAGGTGAAATAGAGCCGTGTCCTTAAGGGGTTAATACTGTATTACAAAAACAATTGATGTCATTTTAGTTGCATTTGGTTCTTTAAAAAGTCCTTGTAAGATTTCATTCTGAGTACAATTACAAATGTACACTAAATTCCCTAAAACCCTTTACAGCATTGGGGGTTGAATAATTTTGAACACAACTGTATGTACCGTATTACACTAATCCAGGCACAGCAGTAACCACAGATTTAGGGGAATATCAGATTTTGTAGGCCTAGTATTTAGGGCCTGGATGAAAGGTATCCATTTAGCACTTGTATTTTAACACTTTGTGTAATATACCCTTTAACGGAAAGAAATACACTTAGAGATGCAAAACAGTGTGTGCAAATGTAGAGGATTATGCTGTATTTTAACACTTACTGTAATATACCCTTTAACGCAAAGAAATACACTTGGAGATGCAATGTAGCGTGTAAAGTTATTGAGGATGACCCTATCAGCACTTGTATTTACACCTTGAGTGTAAAATACCCTTTTACGGACAGAAATACACTATGAGATGCACAATAGTGTGTGCAAATTTAAAGGATTATGCTTTCAGCAATTGTAATTTAACACTTTGTCTAATATACCCTTTTACGGAAAGAAATACACTTGGAGATGAACGCTGAGTGTAATATACCCTTTTACGGACAGATTTACACTTGGCCTGCAACAGTTGGAACACCAGATTTGGGGTATTGCCATTTTGGCAATTAAATTTCCCCCTAGAACAAAATATATTCTTTGACGGATACTATGAAACTTGTCCAGTCACAGCTGGAACACCAGATTTACGGTATTGCTATTTTGGCAATTAAATTTCACCCCAGAACAAAATACATCCTTTGACGGATAATATTAAACTACTTGTCCAGCCACAGCTAGAACAACAGATTTACTGAATTTATATTTTGGCAACTGAATTTCACCCCAGAAAATAATATATCCTTTGACGGACACTATGAAACTTGTCCAGTCACAACTGGAACACCCAGATTTAAGGTATTGCTATTTTGGCAATTGAATTTCACCACAGAACAAAATATATCCTTTGACGGATACTATTAAACTACTTGTCCAGCCACAGCTAGAACACCAGATTTACAGAATTTCTATTTTTGAAACTGAATTTCACCCCAGAAAATAATATATCCTATGACGGACACTATGAAACTTGTCCAGTCACAGCTGAAACACCAGATTTACGGTATTGCTATTTTGGCAATTGAATTTCACCCCAGAACAAAATATATCCTTTGACGGATACTATTAAACTACTTGTCCAGCCACAGCTAGAACACCAGATTTACTGAATTTCTATTTTTGAAACTGAATTTAACCCCAGAAAATAATATATCCTTTGACGGACACTATGAAACTTGTCCAGTCACAGCTGAAACAACAGATTTACGGTATTGCTAATTTGGAAATTTAATTTAACCCCAGAAAAATATATATATTCTTTGCCAGACAGTATTACACTTGGCTAGCCACAGCTGGAACACCAGATTTAGGGGATTGCTAATTTTTGAAGTGAATTTCACCTCTCAATAAAATATAGAAAATTCTATCCTGAGTTTCTAGGGGTGACAATAAGCACAGCCAAGGACCTGATGTAGGATATAGCAAAAAAAAAAAAAAAACCCTACTATTGATGGATTAATGGACTTGGTGGCAGCTTGTGCTGGCGCACCACAAGACACAAAATGGCCGCCGATCACCCCAGAAAAAAGTGACAGAAAAACGCTCTGGGCAGCCTGAAAACAGGGAGCAATTAACTAGCAGAAGTTGAATGATTCACAGCTGTAGATCGATCACTTCATTAAGTGTTTTTGCTGAGTTAATCCCTGCCTAATCTCGCCCTAACAGCAGCTGCATCCTATCCCTACACTAATCAGAGCAGAATGACGTGCGGCGCGACGTGACTCCAGCTTAAATAGAGGCTGGGTCACATCCTGCACTTGGCCAATAACAGCTATGCCAATAGTAGGCATGGCTGTGATGGCCTCTTGGGGCAAGTAGTATGACGCTTGTTGATTGGCTGCTTTGCAGGCTTTCAAAATGCGCCATAGAAATCGCCGAACAACGAACCCGAACTTGAACTTTTACATAAATGTTCGGGTCCGTGTCACGAACACCCCAAAATTCGGTACGAACCCAAACTATATAGTTTGGGTTCGCTCATCCCTACTGAGAACACATGCCTGTGGGTGAGGCCGTGCCTCGTTTATGGAGGCCTCCGCCCCTCCCACAAATACAGGCTGACTCATCAGCCTTAACTACTTGTCAAACAATCAATAGCTTGCAGGCCTTTCTTCATATGAGAACGCTAAGCTAGGTCTTATCCCATACCGTGCAACGTTTCGGGGGTCACGCTCCCTTACTCATGAGTACCTGTGGGATTTAGCTATGATCTTTAAATACACATTACTCATTACATCATTACGTACAGATTCACATTTTTTATAAATATAGTATATACTTTTACATAGTTACAAAGATAATGACCTTTAAAAATACTTTTACATTCCAGACCTCATTTCCCTTAGGTTTTGGTGTTTCCATTTTAGTAATCCATCTAGTTTCATGTTGCAACAGCTACCATTTATTATCTTCCTGTGTTACACCTGGATTAACATATTCCAATATAATCCATTTCAGTTCTTTCCACTCATGTCCCATTTTATAACGATGTTGCAATAATGTAACCTTTTGTTTCTTTTCTTTCAACTTTATCACCTTTTTTATCGTCTTTTTTAACTTGTGACTCGCTATATCTTTTAATATTTGATCTACGCTCGCTTAATCGCATCCGAATTTCTCTTTTAGTTTGTCCATTTTTAGTTCTTCATGTAGCAAAGTGGTTCATAGGAATAGAATAACCCTGTCCTGGATAATTTATTGTATCTCACTTTATGATAGAATTACAGTCCATGCAAGATAGACATGGAAAGGTTCCTCTTTTTTTAGTACATAGAAAAGTTTGTATATTTTTGGTTTTAATATCTCCTTTGATCAGGATATTACCTATGGTTTTACCTTTATGATTTATAAACTTGGGTTTATTTTTAAACAGTCTACCATATTTTCTATCATATTGTAATAAATCCCAGTTTTTGAAAATAGTGATTTTTTATTGATTTTGCATGTCTATCATATGTACCAATATATTGTACATAGTACAGTCCTCTGCATTTTATTTTGTTTTTTATTAAATAGTGCTTCCCTTGGAATTTGACTCACTTTGTTGATATTATGAATTAACCCTCTTGGATATCCTCGATCAATAAATTTTTTTGGTCAAAATGTTTTTTTTTTATGATAATCATTAGAGATGAGCGGACTTTTCAAAAATTTAATTCAGACTGTTCGCCGAATTTTCCAAACAGTTTAGATTCGATCTGAATTTATTATTGACGAATTGCGTTAAAAACAGCTATTTCCTGGCTGCAGAGACCCTGAATATTGGTGTAGAACATTGTGCATTGCAGAAACATGCATAGGTAGTCTGCTGTGGTAGTGAGGCGTCACTGTTAGAATCGCTTCATACTTAACTTATTTAGTCAGTTACGTAGCCATTAGCCATTCTGTGGTAAAATTTGATTGTTATACTTTTTTTTTGGGGGGGGGGGTTTATTAATAATAAAAAGAATACGTCCTAATTGCCGTTCTGCGGTGAAGTTACATTGTGCTATAGTTATTTACGTGGTGTATTAATAGAAAATATATCTCCATCCTAGTAGCTGTTCTGCGGTGAATTTTGATTGTTTTTATTTGGGTGTATTAATAGGGGAAAAAAAGGAAAAAATATGTCATAATTGCCATTTAGCGGTGAAGTTACATTGTAATACAGCAATTTATGGGTTGTATTAATAGGAAATATAAGTGTGTCCTATTTGCCGTTCTAAGTTGATTTTACATAGTTTTACTTTTTTTGGGGGGTGTATTAATAAGAAGGAAAAAAACCTCACTACTCTGTCACTGGGCCTCTCTGTGGTCTCCTTATGCTGCTGCCACCTCAACACTAGGTCACTGGGCCATTATGTAGTCTCCTCATGCTGCTGCCATCTCACCACTCTGTCACTGGGACACTCTGTGGTCTCCTCATGCTCCTGCCAGCTCACCACTCTGTCACTGGGCCACTCTCTGGTCTCCTCCTACAGCTGCAAGCTCACCACTATGTCACTGGGCCACTCTGTGGTTTTCTCATTCTTCTGCCCCCTCACCACTATGTCACTGGGCCACTCTGTGGTCCCCTGATGCTGCTGTCTCCTCACCACTCTGCGGTCTCCTCACGCTGTTGCCAGCTCACCACTATGTCACATGGCCACTCTGTGGTCTCCTCATGCTGCTTCACCTCACCATTTTGTCACTGGGCCACTCTGTGATCTCTTCATGCTGCTGCCACCTCAGCACTCTGTCACTGGGCCACTCTGTTGTCTCCTCAACTCACCAACCACTCACCAACTTATGTCTAGAAATTTGTCACAAAAAGTCTATCAGCCTATGATTGATCCCACCAAAGTGATTATGATTCTAAAATAAACTGTGGGTCAATTCACTAAAAAGGGATCACCCTCTATAATCAATCATGTAGAAACCTATGAAGAGGCAATGAAAACATTACATTTAGAACATGACAAGCAAAAAATTGAGTTTATTAACTGGTATTTGAGCCAAAACACCGGTATTGCTTTAATTCCCTCAAAGATACCTGGTCGGAGGTAGTGGCAGAAATAAAAACTGAGTTTGGTCCTTATAAGCCAGCTACTGCTGCAAGGAGGGCATTGTTTACCCTGAAATGCAGACCCAATCAAAGCCCCAGGGAGTTTTTGTCCGTCCTTAAAAATGCTTATAGCTTAGCTGAGAAAAGATCCCAATTTGAAAGCCATGAATTCATGCAGTTATTTTATGACGCTTTGCCTAATAAGATAAAATTTATTTTGGCTAGGGATTTCCATCCCAGAAAAAACCTGGATTGGTTGTTAACAGAGAGTACAACTCTGTATACTGCGCTACAAAATAGTGATGAGTCTCCAGATAGTAGATTTAAAAAATCAAATGATGAAACTCATATAAAAAGAGATCAGGGAAAGTTTGAGAGCCCAAAAAGGAGTTATACTGAGGTGGTAAAAAGCTCTAGGCCTTCCCAGCCAAATAAAATACAGTCTAAGCCAGATGATAATAAGGGCCCAAAAGTTGCTGAAAACCCAAATAACAAGAATTAGTTTAGAAATAGGCAGTTACCTCCTTTCCAAAGATACCAAAGAAATTATTATAGGAGATTCCAACGTGGGCCAGAAAGGGTTCACAGTGCTTCTGTCAGATGGTTCTGGTAGATCCTAATCATCTAGGTCCCAAAATCAACCTCCAAAAGATTATGGGGAAAAGAGAAGAAATTTATATGATCAAATGGATCAAATGCAAAGACAATTTGGAGTGATGATGCAGCGGATGGAAGAGTTGAATACCGCTGAACATTGATATGTACTTATAGTAAAGTCCTGAAAATTAGGCTGAAAACCACTTATGAAAAACTAGGACCTAAAAAACACTCTTTATTAAATATAAAAAAAAAAAAAAAAGGAGAGACATACCCCCTAACTGAATTAATCCCAAAAACACGTTAAGAATAACAATAAGTCGCTTAGGACCAATACCAGAGGTCTATTCACTACACAGGGGACGGATGTTAACATGGGGCACAGGAAACTCTGTCCCTGTTATGCCCCTGAGTACCCCTCAGCCCGAGGGAGTCACCTGATGGTGGTGACCCCTCATCCCCGAAACTATCCTTGTGTCCCCCTATATGGCCCTCAAGGCACCTGAAACCCTGACGCGTTTCCCCTCAACAAGGGTTCATCAGGGGGTAAAGAAAATCAGGTACAGAAATATAACGATAATAAACAAAGATGAATGAGGGGGGCTGGTAGAACCAACGATACCTGTCCATATGATTATGGCATATCCAGTGATGTACCTACACATAGAGGAAACACATATACAAAAAGATGTACTCAGTAAGCCACAGTACTAAGTCCTCAAACACGAATTGTGTACACAGCCTAGGCAGAAGAGACAGTTATACTTACAGATGATGGCTGCTCATATAGCTTCCAGCCCCCACAATGTCCAGGATAACTGCCGACCCTGGGTCTGTAGTCTGCTGAGTGCTTAAATAGGTAGCCGCACTTAGCGTCCCTATCAGCCATAGCGTACCACGTGTGATGAGGCACACCCATTTCTGGTACCGCCCTTTCAATTACACCGTGCGGTGCATTCCAGGCTGAATCGCAGGCGCACAGATACCGTCCACCCACTACTGGCTACGCTACGCGTCAAGCTTGAGCGCAGACGTGCAGGCATCCCGGAACTCAAAGAGTAGCCAAAATTTTACCATACCTAATATGCGCCCGTCCCCAGCGATGAAACAGTGCCTTACCACAGGTAAATGAAAGGAGGACCTGCCGTTGTGTCACTGCGTTCCAATGGAAGAGTTGTCCAAAGAATTTTCTGCTAGCCCTAAAAATCCTTTTTTAGGAGCAGAAACTCCTGTAGAGGGTCCTCCCCAATTATAAGTGGGGGGAAGCAGGTAAGTATGTCAAATGTTGAAAATGCTGATAAGGGTATGGAAAAAGGAGCAAACAAACACAAATGTATCTCTCCATAAAAAAAAATCATCCCCTCCAAAGCCACATGGCAAGGGGAAGGGGAGACATGTTTGTTCTATTTCACAGCCCACCAAGTATTCAGCTATGCAGATGACGACATGCAATCCTGCTAATAAAAAGAATAAGGAGGAGTCGAGGGTAAGAGTACCTGCAGAACAGGAAAACAGTTTCACTTATAATTCCAAATATCTTTGTTCCTTACAGGAAATAGAACACCGATATTATATGAAAGTGGAATTATTTGATAATTCCCCACCAATATTGGCCTTGATGGATACAGGTGGCCAAGCAACCTTATTAACTCAAAAATATTTCCAACAATTACAGGATGTATCTTCTGAAAGGTATAAGTTAAAAAGTTTTAATGCTAACCTAGTAAGTATCTCAGGCAATGACCTTAAGGTTCTAGGTAAGGCTTGGCTGGATTGTAAAAGTGGGAAATAAAGTAATTAGCCACCCCACATTGATCGTGGATATGCCCATTGATCGATTAATTATTGGCATCGATTTACTCAAAAGATTAAGCCCTGTTATTGATTTTGTTAATAAGGTTATATGGACTCAAGTGAGGATGCCCATTAATTATGAACAGTCACAATCCTATCACAGTCGGGGTAGCTGCCATGTGATAGAGGAAATGCCGGATTCTATTGAAGTACATCTCAGAAATAGCCAAGTCCCTGATGTCTCTTTCCTGCAAGCAACCCTTAACTCCACTGTAGGTGGACAGGAAGATAACACCATATGTGTGTCTCCTGAACGAGTGAAAGATGTCTGTTTGGAAGGGGATGTTCTCACAATTCACCTACGTACCAAAACTACTGACTCTACTGGGTTAAGGGGTCATGAACTATTCCTAGTGGGGATTGAAAAGGTGGAGGATGAGGTGTTCTTCCCAGAAAAAGTTAATAACCTAGGATGAACTAAAAGGGCTAAACTGGGTTTACGACAGGAAAATAGTTATATTAGTAGGGATCTCTTACATCAATTGGCCAATCCCAAAGTAATCAGGTAACCAAATCCTCAGCATAATTGGGTCCATGACTTGGATACTGATTCTGATAACCATAATGTGATTGTGAAATGTATGTTAACTAGTGTTGAGCGAACAGTTCGAGCATAGTTCGGGTTCGTACCGAATTTTGGGGTGTTCGGGACATGGACCCGGACATTTTCAAAAAAGTTCGGGTTCGGGTCCGTTGTTCGGCGATTTCTTCCTGCTTTCTGAAGGGCTGCACAGCAGCCAATCAGCTAGCGTTTTACTTCTTGCCCTAAGAAGCCATCACAGCCATGCCTACTAATGGCATGGCTGTGATTGGCCAAGTGCAGCAGGTGACTCAGCCTCTATTTAAGCTGGAGTCACGTAGCGCCGCACGTCATACTGCTCTGATTAGTGTAGGGAGAGGACGCAGCTTCTGTGAGGGCGAGATTAGACAGGGAAAAGTCAGCAAAAACACCTAATGAAGTGATCGATCTACAGCTGTGAATCATTCAACTACTGCTAGTTAATTGCTCACTGTTTTTTAGGCTGCACAGAGCGTTTTTCTGTCTTTTTTTTCTGGGGTGATCGGCGGCCATTTTGTGACTTGTGGTGCACCAGCTCAAGCTGCCACCAATTCCATCAATACTAAAAAAAAAATTGCTATATCCTACATCAGGGGCTTGGCTGTACTTATTGTCACCCCTAGAAACTCAGGATAGAAATTTCTATATTTTATTAAGGGGTTAAATTCAATTGCCAAAATAGCAATCCCCTGAATCTGGTGTCCCAGCTGTGGCTAGCCAAGTGTAATACTGTCTGGTGTCTGGCAAAGGATAGATAATTTTCTGTGGTGAAATTAAATTGCCAAAATAGCAATCCCCTAAATCTGGTGTCCCAGCAGTGGCTGGCAAAGAATTACAGTGTCCGGCAAAGGATATATTTTGTTCTGGAGTGAAATTCAATAGCCAAAATAGCAATACCATAAATCAGTGGTTTCAGCTGTGGCTGGCCAAGTTTAATAGTGTCCTGCAAAGGATATATTTTGTTCTGTGGTGAAATTCAATTGCCAAAATAGCAATACCATAAATCAGTGGTTTCAGCTGTGGCTGGCCAAGTTTAATAGTGTACGGCAAAGAAGAGTTTTTTTTTTTTACTGGGGTGAAATTCAATTGCCAAAATAGCAATACCATAAATCAGCGGTTTCAGCTGTGGCTGGCCAAGTTTAATAGTGTACGGCAAAGGACATATTTTTTTCTGGGGTGAAATTCAATTGCCAAAATAGCAATACCATAAATCAGTGGTTTCAGCTGTGGCTGGCCAAGTTTAATAGTGTCCGGCAAAGGATATATTTTGTTCTGGGGTGAAATTCAATTGCCAAAATAGCAATACCATAAATCAGTTGTTTCAGCTGTGGCTGGCCAAGTTTAATAGTGTCCGGCAAAGGATATATTTTGTTCTGGGATGAAATTCAATTGCCAAAATAGCAATACCCTGAATCTGGTGTTCCAGCTGTTGCAGGCCTAGTTTAAATCTGTCCGTAACAGGGCATATTTTTTTCTGGGATAAAATTTAATCGCCAAAATAGCAATACCCTGAATCTGGTGTTCCGGCTGTTGCAGGCCTAGTTTAAATCTGTCCGTAACAGGGTATATTTTTTTCTGGGGTGAAATTCAATTGCCAAAATAGCAATACCATAAATCAGTGGTTTCAGCTGTGGCTGGCCAAGTTTAATAGTGTACGGCAACGGATATATTTTTTTCTGGGGTGAAATTCAATTGCCAAAATAGCAATACCCTGAATCTGGTGACCCAGCTGTTGCAGGCCTACTTTAAATCTTTCCATAAAAGGGTATTTTTTTTTCTGGGATGAAATTTATTATCCAAAATAGGAATACCCTGAATCTGGTGTTCCAGCTGTTGCAGGCCTAGTTTAAATTTGTCCATAACAGGGTATATTTTTTTCTGGGGTGAAATTTATTTGCCAAAATAGCAATACCCTGAATCTGGTGTTCCAGTCGTGACTGGACAAGTTTAATCGTATCCGTCAAGGGATAGATTTTGTTCTGGGGTGAAATTTAATTGCCAAAATAGCAATACCATAAATCAGTGGTTTCAGCTGTGGCTGGCCAAGTTTAATAGTGTCCTGCAAAGGATATATTTTTTTCTGGGGTGAAATTCAATTGCCAAAATAGATATACCATAAATCAGTGGTTTCAGCTGTGGCTGGCCAAGTTTAACCTCTTAAGGACACAGGGCGTATGGGTACGCCCTAATGTCCGAGTCCTTAAGGACACAGGGCGTACCCATACGCCCTGTATTAAATCACGTGTAGTAAAAAAAAAAAACGCGCTAGAAACATGGTTCCTGCTGCGATCTCCGCCACAAACCACCCGCTAACCCCCTCCACCACCCGCCTCCCTCCTCCGCCACCCACCTCCACCACAAACCACCTGCTAACCCCCTCCGCCACCCGCCACTAACCTCCGCCTCCCTCCTCCGCCACCCGCCTCCCTCCTCAGCCACAAACCACCGGCTAACCCCCTCCGCCACCCACCACCACCCTCCGCCACCACTTTTTCGTGTGCTTACTGTGGCCGGCACTCTTTGCGTCCGGCAACTGTTAGCGCATCGCTCGCCCCACTGCTGATCAGTGCCGGACAGCTGATCAGCAAGTTTGAACTTGCCCATAACATTTTTTTTTCTTATTAGTACGCGAACACCCGCCCCAACACACACGCACATACAATAAAGTTTGACACACACGCACATACACGCACACACACCCATGGCCCGCCAGCTGTTCACGGTGGAGGAGGCATACGCCCAGATGCTCTCTGACACCGAGAGCGCCAGTGAGGATGACGATGACCCCACCTTCCTCTTGTCATCTGCATCCTCCTCATCATCTGATGATGATGATGAGCCCCCAAGGCGGCGGAGACGCCGCCAGGTGGAGCCAGGGGCCCCACATGCTAGGGACCCTGTGGCCCACACCAGTACGAGCCGCCCTGGGGCTCGTACTGGTTTCCCGGCCCACCAAATAAGCGCACCGAAGCCCCCTACCGGTGAACTTAGCTGGTGTCCCCCAGTGGACTGGTGAATCTGATGGTGGAGCAGACGAATCTGTACGCCCAACAGTTCGTCGCTCAGCACCCAGGTTCCTTTTTGGCTAGACCCGGTGGCTGGACGCCAGTCAGTGCAGCCGAAATGAGGACTTTTTGGGGCCTCGTGCTGCATATGGGTTTAGTTCAAAAACCCAGTGTCAGGCAATACTGGAGTGGGGACGTCCTCTACCAGACCCCACTGTACAGTATGGCCATGACACGCTCAAGGTTTGAGGCCATACGGAAATGCCTGCATTATGCAGATAATGCAGCATGTCCCCCCCAAACTGATCCTGCCTATGACCGGCTGTACAAGATACGGCCGATCATCGATCACTTTGGGGCCGCATTCGCGCAGGCCTACATACCTGGAAGGGAGGTGGCGATTGATGAGTCTCTGTTGCTTTCAAGGGAGACTCAGTTTCCGCCAATACATTCCCACTAAGCGAGCGAGGTATGGCGTGAAGCTCTACAAAATTTGTGAGAGTACCTCAGGGTACACTTACAAATTTCGTGTGTACGAGGGACGAAATTCCCGTATTGAACCCCCAGAATGTCCCCCCACTCTGGGTGTTAGCGGGAAAATCGTGTGGGACCTTTTGCACCCACTGCTGGTTAAGGGTTACCACCTGTACGTGGACAACTTTTATACCAGCATTCCCTTGTTCAGGTCCCTTGCCGCCAGATCCACATTCGCTTGTGGGACCGTGCGGAAAAATCAGCGTGGCCTCCCTACCTACCCCCTCCAGGTACCCATCCCCAGGGGTGAGACTCGTGCCCTTACCAGCGACAACCTGTTGCTGGTCAGATATAAGGACAAGATGGATGTCCTTATGCTGACCACAATCCATGGTAACGGCATCACCCCAGTCTCTGTGCGAGGATCCACGGCAACGGTCCTCAAACCCGATTGAATCGTCGACTACAATCGGTATATGGGTGGAGTTGATCTGTCTGATCAAGTTCTCCAACCATATAATGCCATGCGGAAAACCCGGGCATGGTACAAAAAAGTTGCGGTCTACATGGTACAGGTTGCCTTGTACAACGCTTTTGTACTATGCCGAAGCGCTGGCAGCACAGAGACTTTCCTCCAATTCTATGAGGCAGTCCTCAAGGACCTGATCTTTTCAGACCGGGAAAGAGCAGGTGGGAGTACCTCGGGAATTGGAGGCGCCCGGATCGTCCCTGGCCAACACTTTCCAGGTCCAGTCCCCCATACTGGAAAGAAGGGACGATCCCCAAAAAAGTGCAGAGTGTGTCGCAAGAGGGGGATACGGAAGGACACCACCATTCAATGCGACACGTGCCCCGATCATCCAGGCCTCTGCGTTATCAATTGCTTCAGGGAGTATCACACTTCCATGGAGTTCTAAATTTTTAAAATTCCCTACAGTCCCCTAGAGAACATAAAAAACTATGGCTCTCAGTCTTTGGAGGCACAGAAACAATTTTTTTCCCCAAAAATATTAGTTTTAGTGCAGGCATCCTCAAAATGCGGCCTTCCAGATGTTGTAAAACTACAACTCCCAGCATGCCCAGCTACAGGTATCAGCAGGGCATAGTGGGAATTGTAGTTTTACAACATCTGAGGGCCGCTTGAGGATGCCTGTTTTAGTGTCTCCTAAGTCTGAGAGTCATAAATATTGGGCATCGCCGCGTTCGTAAAAATTTGCTCTATAAAAATAAAATTTGACCCAACCCCTTGGAAAAACGACTTAGTTTTCATTTATTTTTTTTATGTCCAAAAAGCCATTTTTATTGTCACCCAACATCAAAAAAAGTGTAATAGCGAGCGATCAAAAAGTCGTATGCACCCCCAAATAGTGCCAATAAAACCGCCATCTCATCCCGCAAAAAATGAGCCCCTACATTATATAGTCCCCCCCCCCCAAAAAAAAAATGCAGCCGCCAGGCTATTTAGATTGGAAAAAAAACAGATCATTTTAGTAATGGGATAATCTAGTGTGAAATCTGAATAAATCAAAGAAAGTAGACATATTAGGCATCGGTGCATCCGTAATAATCTGCCCTATAAAAATAACATTAGACCCAACCCCTCGGATGAACGACGTTAAAAATAAAAAATAAAAACAGTGTTTAAAAAAGCCATTTATGTCACCC
The DNA here is from genome assembly GCA_033119425.1 of Bufotes viridis. Lineage (NCBI taxonomy): Eukaryota > Metazoa > Chordata > Amphibia > Anura > Bufonidae > Bufotes > Bufotes viridis. The sequence goes on from CM065591.1 coordinate 208,316,093, forward strand.
AACATTAAAAAAAGTGTAATAGCGAGCGATCAAAAAGTCGTATGCACCCTTAAATAGTGCCAATAAAACCGCCATCTCATCCCGCAAAAAATGAGCCCCTACATTATATAGTCCCCCCCCCCCCAAAAAAAAAAATGCAGCTGCCGGGCTATTTAGATAGTAAAATTATCAATTTTTTTTCCAAATAGAAAAATCTAGTGTGAAATCTGAATAAATCAAAGAAAGTAGACATATTAGGTATCAGTGCATCCGTAATAATCTGCCCTATAAAAATAACATTAGACCCAACCCATCGGATGAACGACGTTAAAAATAAAAAATAAAAACAGTGTTTAAAAAAGCCATTTATGTCACCCAACATCAAAAAAAGTGTAATAGCGAGCGATCAAAAAGTCGTATGCACCCCCAAATAGTGCCAATAAAAACGCCATCTCATCCCGCAAAAAATGAGCCCCTACATTAAATAGTCCCCCAAAAAAAAAATGCAGCTGCCGGGCTATTTAGATAGTAAAATTATCTATTTTTTTTCCAAATAGAAAAATCTAGTGTGAAATCTGAATAAATCAAAGAAAGTAGACATATTAGGTATCGGCACGTCCGTAATAATCTGCCCTATAATAATAACATTATAACAAACCCCTCAAAGGAGCGGTGTTAAAAAAATAAAATAAAAACTGTGCCAAAAACCCAATTTTTTAGCAAATTTTCCGTTTTAATCCATACTTTCCAGTAATAAAGCAAGGGTTAACAGTAAAAAAAAAAAAAATATTTATTGCCCCGATTCTGTAGTTTGCAGAAACACCCCATATGTGGTCATAAATGGCAATATAGCCACAAGGCAGGGCAAAATCTGCCTTTCAAAAACCATATGGCGTTCCCCTCGTTCAATGTCCTCCCGTTTGGCCAAACAGTAGTTTAGGACCACATATGGGGTGTTTCTGTAAACTAGAGAATCAGGGCAACCCATATTGAGTTTTGATTGGCAGGTAGCCCTCACTTTATTACTGGAAAAAATGGATTATAATGGAAATTTTTCCAAAAATTCTAAATTCCAAAATTGTTTCTCCATCTTCCATGAACTGTGGTGGAACACCTAAAGGGTTAACAACGTTTGTAAACCCAGCTTTGAATACCTTGAGGGGTGTACTTTCTAAAATGGGGTCATTTTTGGGCGGTTTCTATTATGTAAGTCTCACAAAGTGACTCCAGACCTGGACTGGTCCATAAAAAGTGGAATTTGGAAAATTTCGGAAAAATTTCAAAATTTGCTTCTAATCTTCTAATATATGTAACATCCCAAGAAAATAAAATGGCATTTCCAAAATGCTCCAAACATGAAGGAGACATATGGGAAATGTAAAATCATCCCTTTTTTGGGAGGTATTTCTATGTATTATAGAAGTAGAGAAACTGAAACTTTAAAATTTGCTAAATTTTCCAAATTTTGGGTAAAAATTCTATTTTTTTATGCAAAAAAATTAACTTTTTTGACCCAATTTTAGTAGTGTTGTAAAGAAGAATATGTGACGAAAAAACAATCTCAGAACGGCCTGGGTAAGTAAAAGCGTTTCAAAGTTATTCACACTTAAAGGGACAGTGGTCAGATTTTGAAAAAATGGCCTGGTCCTTAAGGTGAATTAGGGCCGTGTCCTTTAAGGGGTTAATAGTGTCCTGCAAAGGATATATTTTGTTCTGGGGTGAAATTCAATTGCCAAAATAGCAAAACCATAAATCAGTGGTTTCAGCTGTGGCTGGCCCAGTTTAATAGTGTCCTGCAAAGGATATATTTTGTTCTGGAGTGAAATTCAATAGCCAAAATAGCAATACCATAAATCAGTGGTTTCAGCTGTGGCTGGCCAAGTTTAATAGTGTACGGCAAAGGAAATATTTTTTTCTGGGGTGAAATTCAATTGCCAAAATAGCAATACCATAAATCAGTGGTTTCAGCTGTGGCTGGCCAAGTTTAATAGTGTCCGGCAAAGGATATATTTTGTTCTGGGGTGAAATTCAATTGCCAAAATAGCAATACCATAAATCAGTTGTTTCAGCTGTGGCTGGCCAAGTTTAATAGTGTACGGCAAAGGATATATTTTGTTCTGGGATGAAATTCAATTGCCAAAATTGCAATACCCTGAATCTGGTGTTCCAGCTGTTGCAGGCCTAGTTTAAATCTGTCCGTAACAGGGTATATTTTTTTCTGGGATAAAATGTAATTGCCAAAATAGCAATACCCTGAATCTGGTGTTCCAGCTGTTGCAGGCCTAGTTTAAATCTGTCCGTAACAGGGTATATTTTTTTCTGGGGTGAAATTCAATTGCCAAAATAGCAATACCATAAATCAGTGGTTTCAGCTGTGGCTGGCCAAGTTTAATAGTGTACGGCAAAGGATATATTTTTTTCTGGGGTGAAATTCAATTGCCAAAATAGCAATACCCTGAATCTGGTGACCCAGCTGTTGCAGGCCTACTTTAAATCTTTCCATAAAAGGGTATTTTTTTTTCTGGGGTGAAATTTATTTGCCAAAATAGCAATACCCTGAATCTGGTGTTCCAGCTGTTGCAGGCCTAGTTTAAATTTGTCCATAACAGGGTATATTTTTTTCTGGGGTGAAATTTATTTGCCAAAATAGCAATACCCTGAATCTGGTGTTCCAGTCATGACTGGACAAGTTTAATCGTATCCGTCAAGGGATAGATTTTGTTCTGGGGTGAAATTTAATTGCCAAAATAGCAATACCATAAATCAGTGGTTTCAGCTGTGGCTGGCCAAGTTTAATAGTGTCCTGCAAAGGATATATTTTGTTCTGGGGTGAAATTCAATTGCTAAAATAGCAAAACCATAAATCAGTGGTTTCAGCTGTGGCTGGCCTAGTTTAATAGTGTCCTGCAAAGGATATATTTTGTTCTGGGGTGAAATTCAATTGCCAAAATAGCAAAACCATAAATCAGTGGTTTCAACTGTGGCTGGCAAAGTTTAATAGTGTACGGCAAAGGATAGATTTTGTTCTGGGGTGAAATTCACTTGCCAATAGAGCAATACCCTGAATCTGGTGTTTCAGCTGTTGCAGGCCAAGTGTTAATCTGTCCGTAAAAGGGTATATTACACTCAAGGTGTATATACAAGTGCTGAGAGGGTCATCCTCAATAACTTCACACGCTACCGTGCATCTCCCATTGTATTTCTGTCCATTAAAGGGTATATTACACAAAGTGTTAAAATACAATTGCTGAAGGCATAATCCTACATATTTTTTCACACCCAACTGTGCATCTCCAAGTGTAAATCTGTCCATAAAAGGATACCTTTCATCCAGGGCCTAAATACTAGCCATACAATTGATATTCCCCTAAATCAGTGGTTACTGCTGTGCCTGGATTAGTGTAATACGGTACATAAATAGGCAGATAGTGTTAGGTGCCTGTAAAAAATAAAGGCCTGAATTTGAAATCAATACATTGGGCCAAATATTTTTTTCTTATTGTGGTGCTTGGTGAACGGTAACAATAAGGAAAACATCTAGTAAGGGACGCGGACGCGATCGTTGTGGTGTTAGTGGGCCCTCTGCTGCTGGGAGAGGACGTGGCCTTTCTGCCACAGCCACACGTCCTAGTGAACCAACTACCTCAGGTTCCAGAACCCGCCAGAATTTACAGCGATATTTGGTGGGGCCGAATGCTGTTCTAAGGATGGTAAGGCCTGAGCAGGTATAGGCGCTAGTCAATTGGGTGGCCGACAGTGGATCCAGCACGTTCACAACATTATCTCCCACCCAGTCTTCTGCAGAAAGCTATCTGATGATCATGACGAAACACAGGTGCCAACTGCTGCGTCTTTCTGCAGTGTGCAGACTGAACAGGAGGTCAGGGAGGAAGACTGTGTGGAAGACGATGCAGGGGACAATGAGGTCCTAGACCCAACATGGAATGAAGGTCGTGCCACTGACTTTTAGAGGAAGAGGCAGTGGTAAGACAGAGCCAACAGTGTAGCAAAAGAGGGAGCAGGGGGCAAAAGCAGAACAGACGCCGCCAAGAGAGTTCGCCTGCTACTGGCCACCGCCATCAGGGACCGAGCACCCCAAAGGCAGCTTCAAGGAGTTCCCTGGCATGGCACTTCTTTAAACAATATGCTGACGACAAGACCCGAGTGGTTTGCACGCTGTGCCATCAGAGCCTGAAGCGAGGCATTAACGTTCTGAACCTTAGCACAACCTGCATGACCAGGCATCTACATGCAAAGCATGAACTGCAGTGGAGTAAACACCTTAAAAGCAAGGAACTCACTCAGGCTCCCCCTGCTCCCTCTTCTGCTGCTGCCTTGGCCTCTTCCTCCGCCTCGGGAGGAATGTTGGCACTTGCCGCCCACCAAACAGAGGATGTGCCACCGACACCACCACCTGCGTCACCAAGCATCTCCACCATGTCACACGGCAGCGTTTAGCTCTCCATCTCACAAACCTTGGAGAGAAAGCGTAAATTCCCACCTAGCCATCCTCGAGCCCTGGGCCTGAATGCCAGCATTTCTAAACTACTGGCCTTTGTAATGCTGTCATTCAGGCTGGTGGACACAGACAGCTTCAAACAGCTGATGGCGATGGCTGTCCCACAGTATGTTGTTCCCAGCCGCCACTACTTCTCCAAGAGAGCCGTGCCTTCCCTGCACAACCAAGTATCCAATAAAATCAAGTGTGCACTGCGCAACGCCATCTGTGGCAAGGTCCACCTAACCACAGATACGTGGACCAGTAAGCACGGCCAGGGACGCTATATCTCCCCTAACTGCACACAGGGTAAATGTAGTGGTGGCTGGGTCTCAGGCGGAGAGTTCTTTGGCGCACTTCCTTCCGCCGCCAAGGATCGCAGGGCATCATTCTTTGCCTCCTGTAGCCTCCTCCTCTGTTTCCACCAGCTCATCCAGTCAGCCACCTTCACCACCAACTTCAGCACAGCCCGGGGTAAACGACAGCAGGCCATTCTGAAACTCATATGTTTAGGGGACAGGCCCCACACCGTGCAGGAGTTGTGGAAGGGTATTGAACAACAGACCGACGAGTGGTTTCTGCCGGTGGGCCTCAAGCCCGGCCTAGTAGTGTGCGATAATGGGCGAAATCTCGTCGCAGCTCTGGGACTAGCCGGTTTGACGCACATCCCTTGCCTGGCGCATGTGCTGAATTTGGTGGTGCAGAAGTTCATTCACAACTACCCCGACATGTGAGAGCTGCTGCATAAAGTGCGGGCCGTGTGTCAGCGCTTCCAGCGTTCACTTCCTGCCGCTGTTCACCTGTCTGCGCTACAGCGTAACTTCGGCCTTCCCGCTCACCGCCTCATATGCGACGTGACCACCAGGTGGAACTCCACCTTGCACATGCTGGAGAGACTGTGCGAACAGCAGCAGGCGATAGTGGAGTTTCAGCTGCAGCACGCACAGGTGAATCGCACTGCGGAACAGCACCACTTCACCACCAATGACTGGGCCTCCATGCGAGACCTGTGTGCCCTGTTGCGCTGTTTCGAGTACTCCACCAACATGGCCAGTGGCGATGATGCCGTTATCAGCGTTACAATACCACTTCTATGTCTCCTTGAGAAAACACTTAGGGCGATGATGTAAGAGGAGGAGGCCCAGGAGGGGGAGGAGGAGGAGGATGAGGGATCATTTATAGCACTTTCAGGCCAGTCTGTTAGAAGTGGCTCAGAGGGAGGTTTTTTGCAACAGCAGAGGCCAGGTACAAATGTGGCCAGCCAGGGCCCACTACTATAGGACGAGGAGGATTAGGAGGAGGTAGAGGAGGATGAGGATGAAGCAGGTTCACAGCGGGGTGGCACCCAAAACAGCTCAGGCCCATCACTGGTGCGTGACTGGGGGGATACGGAGTACGGATTACTGGGTTGCCACCCTGCTGGATCCTCGGTACAAAGACAATTTGCCCACCTTACTTCCTGCACTGGAGCGTAATAGGTAGATGCGCACAAGCGCAGGCTGGTAGACGCGCTCCTGAGATCTTTCCCAAATGTCACAGAAGAACAGGTGGAAGCCCAAGGCGAAGGCAGAGGAGGAGCAAGAGGTCGCCAACGCAGCTGTGTCACGGCCAGCTCCTCTGAGGGCAGGGTTAGCTTGGCAGAAATGTGGAAAAGTTTTATCTCCACGCCACAGCTAACTGCACCACCACCTGATACGGAAGGTGTTAGCAGGAGGCAGCATTTCACTAACATGGTTGAACAGTACGTCTGCACACCCCTCCACGTACTGACTGATGGTTCGGCCCCATTCAACTTCTGGGACTCCAAATTGTCCACGTGGCCAGAGTTAGCATTTTATGCCTTGGAGGTGCAGGCCTGCCCGGTGGCCAGCTTTTTGTCTGACCATGTAGTCAGCACGGCAGGGGGCGTCATTACTGACAAACGCAGCTGCCTGTCCACAGCCAATGTGGACAAGCTGACATTCATAAAAATGAACCAGGCATGGATCTCACAGGACTTGTCCCTCCCTTGTGCAGAATAGACATTTATAACTGCCTCCCCCTCAACCATGTATTCTTGTACTCCGGGGCACTTCTTTATTGAATCCTAATTTTTTTTTACTTTACCCCAATCTTGCGGTGCAACTCAAAGTTGAATGAACCTCTCCTCAATCTGGGCGCCGGGGCCTAAATAACTAAAAGTGGCCTGTTACAATGGTGGGTGACATAAAGCCTGAACCTCTGCCATGCGACCTCTCTCCTCTGTCTAGCTCCCGTGGGCTAAATATCTGAAAGTGGCCTTCTCCAGTGGTGGGTGATATAAAGCTTGATTCTGTGCTATGGGACCTCTCTCCTTTGTCTGGGTGCTGGGGCCTAAATAACTGAAAGTGGCCTTCTCCAGTGGTGGGTGATATGATGCATGATTCTCTGCTGTGGGACCTCTCTCCTCTGACAGGGTGCTGGCGCCTAAATAACTCAAAGTGGCCTTCTCCAGTGGTGGGTGATATGATGCCTTATTCCTTGTTGTGGGACCTCTCTCCTCTGTCTGGGCGCTGGGGCCTAAATAACTGAAAGTGGCCTTCTCCAGTGGTGGGTGATATGTCGCCTTATCCCTTGCTGTGGGACCTCTCTCCTCTGTCTGGGTGCTGGGGCCTAAATAACTGAAAGTGGCCTTCTCCAGTGGTGGGTAATATGACGCATGATTCTCTGCTATGGGACCTCTCTCCAATTGATATTGGTTAATATTAATTTATTTTATTTTATTTTAATTCATTTCCCTATCCACATTTGTTTGCAGGGCATTTACCTACATTTTGCTGCCTTTTACAGCCCTCTAGCCCTTTCCTGGACTATTTTACAGTCTTTTTAGTGCCCAAAAGTTCGGGTCCCAATTGACTTCAATGGGGTTCGGGTTTCGGGAAGTTCGGCCGAACTTTTCGAACCCGAACATCCAGGTGTTCGCTCAACTCTAATGTTAACCATTTCCAGTGCAGGTAAATCGGCAACTCATTTATCCCTGGTGCTTAATGAGCGCCGATATCCCATGTACATTGGTAATGATATACATCGTTTTGCCATCCATTTGGATATAGTGAATTCCACATTGTGGACAAGATTAAAAGGGAATCCTGATGGTTTTATGGATGAACATGAAGCACTCAAGTCATCCCAGATACTGCCTTATGCAGTCAGTGTATTAGTACCACGAGATATATTAATCCCTCCAGGTACTAATAATTTTCTGTTCCCCATTCAGGTATCAAAGGGCCAAAAATTAAAGAATTCTGATGCATTAATATGCTTATCAAACAGAATGCAACAATTAGGTATTTCATTAAATCCTACCTCTATGGTGAATTTACAAACATTTAAAACCCAAATAATTGTGAATAATGGTATGCCAAATGAAGTCTATTTGTTTAAAGACACCATCATTGGTATGGCATTAGATTCAGATTACTATACCTTTGGGTTTCAGAATGAAATTATTGGCCTAATACCTGAATCGTATCTAACAGAAGAACAATTGGTTGAACAAACATTTTATTCTTCTCCTGAAGGAATGTTCACGATTAGTTCAGTATATCATTTTAATCTTGAAGAAGGTAGCTGCAAGGTAGAGGAATCTCCCTTACCTTAAATCATACAATTAATGAGCAGGAAGCCCAGGAATATCATAAGTTTGCAGAAAAAGCAGGTAAGTTAAATCATTACCTCACTGATAGGTTGGAGGAAGCCTATGAAATAGGTCAACCTTAAGTTTTCCCATGGTTTATGGAAATGGGCCAGCAACAAAAATCATTCGTTTATTGATGCTCCAATGACCCAGAGCACCAACAATTAAAGGAATTTCTCTTAGAATTCAAAGATTCCTATGATTATGGTCTGACTGACATACACATTGCAAGAATTCAGACTGATCCAGCGGCTCCTCCCGCTTATATCAAGCAATATTGTCTTCCACTAGTTTGTTACGACTCGCGGAAATAATCCGAAATCTCAAGGAGAGAGGTATTATAAGACGAGTGCACAGTTCTTATAACAATCCGATCCTTGGCATTTTAAACTGAATGGTCAGTGGCGCTTATGTGCCGATCTAAGACAGCTAAATAAACATGTTTATATGTCTGGCTGCCCGTGCCATAAATAGACTAATGCTTGGTACAAATTAAAGGCCCCAGGATCTTTACCACATTAGATTGCGCTCAGGGATATTGGACCATCAAGGTGAGTCCTGAAGGCCAATACAAATTGGCCTTTACTTTTGGTAAAGAACAGTTTACCTGGACCAGACTACCGTTTGGATACATAAAGTCAGGTCATGAATTTGCAATGTTTTTACATAAGGCTATGCCTGATGCCTTGGAATGAGGAAACTTGATGTATATAGATGACATTTCTGATGAAAAATACCTAATTTGACCAGCATATCCAAGAGATTAGGCATGTGCTTAATCAGTTGAAAGAGGCAGGTGTGAAAATTTCTTTACAGAAAGCCCAGTGGTGTCGAACTAAGGACATGAGGTTACCTTTGAAGGCCTGAATCCCCAGAAGAAAAAGGTGGAGGCTGTAATGAAATCTAAAACGCCTACCAATATCAGTAAACTGAGGTCATTTCTGGGTATGATGAATTACTCGCGTAAGTTCATTGATAATTATACAGAGATGAGTAAACCGTTATTAACATTGTTAAAGAAAGGCGTACCGTGGGGGAAGGATCAGGAACAAGCCATGACTGAGCTTAAAAGAAAGCTCACCCAAGCCCCATGTCTAGCGTATCCAGAGGTGGTAAACATTTGCCTTTGAAACTGAGTTTACGGATCTTAGTATTAGTGCTGTCCTATGCCAAAAACAGGATAACTTGCATAAAGTTATTGCTTATGCAAGTAAGTCCCTGTCATGGGTAGAAATAAAGTTTAACGATTGTGAAAAAGCTTTATTAGCCAAAGTCTGGGCACTTCAAAACTTTAGATGTTTTGTACAGGGTGAGAAAATCATTGTTGAAATGGCCCATCAACCCTTACTATACCTACAGAGGGAGAAGATTAGGGATGGTAACTTATCTAACAGCAGAATTACTGCTTGGACCTTGTCTTTACAAGGATGGCCGTTGAAAGTTCGGTATAAGCAAAATAAAAAGTGTCCAGTAGCCCAAGGACTTGCCGAACTTCATGACTGTGCAGCTCATTCTCATAAAGAAGAGCTGGTAGATGATATTCTAGAGGAACAAAAATCTTCCCCTTAAAAAATACATAGATGGTTGTGCTTATGACACCACGATAGGAGATTAAAGAAAACTAGTGGCAGGAATTGGCATTACTTGGATAGATGAGTGTCCTAGTATCTCAGTAGGATACAGTATTGGTGCTAAAAGTAGCCAGGTAGCGGAATTAGCTGCTGTATACCAAACTGTCAAGATTGCTATAGAGCACAATATCAAAGAATTCATCATAGTTACTGATTTAAATTATGTCCGATACAGTTTTGTAGAATATATGATTCCCATTGACTCTATCACTAGACAACATTCTAGGGCACAAACTGAAAATAGGGTAGCTCAATGGAGCCAAGAATCTACTAGTGAGGATCTGATCTTTTATAGACATATTGAAATCTTTTATAGACATATTGAGGATCCTAATAATAATCTCATATCGGAGGATGATTATGCCCAAAAGCAAGATCTCCGATTACTTAAAAATATAATTCCGCAGTGGGTGGTTCCCACTACGTTTAGAGGTTTGATGTTACAGCATGCCCATGATGTGCCTACAGCTGGTCATCGTAGAGAAAAGATTATGAGTCACTACATGATTATGCCTACTGGCCTCATATGGTAAAAGATGTACAAATTTACTGTCAAGGTTCTTTGGTATGTGTGCAATTTCAACCTCAAGGTCCTAAACATCGTGCTCCACTTCAGAAGAAGGGTTTTTCATTACCATGGTCCAATATCCAAATAGATTTTATTGGTCCTGTTACACGGTCATCCCGGGGGAACAAATACATGTTGACAGTCACTTGCATGTTTACCAAATGGGTAGAGTGTTTACCGGCTCGTAATAACACAGCTGAAACATGTGTCCCTTTGTTAATTAACCATGTATTTTCCAGATTTGGGTTACCATCAAGGATCGATTCAGACTGTGGATCGTACTTTGTAAGTGAGGTGATGGCTAAGATGTGGAATATCTTGGGCGTGTGTCACGAGGGTATCAATAGCCACATCTGACTCCGTTATACCGGGGGTCAGAAAGTCGCAGTGGGTGGCTGCACGATCTATGTCTAAAGATCACGCTTTTACTTAATGGTAGCTTTCTGTGTTTTCCTTGCAATCCTTTTTCTCTCACTCAGGGATCCATAGCTTCTTCTCCTCAGCTGTTTCTTGTCCATCACACCCAACCTCCTTATATTCCCCCTTCCCACTTCTCTGGTTGCCAGATATAGAGCTTCCTGCCTGGACTTCTATTCTGACCCACTGGAGCTGTGTAGCTGTTGTTCCTGGTTGTTGTACCAGAGCATTACCCTCCGGATCTCTGTTCGGCTTTTGTTGTCCGCTGTTGTCGCCCACCTGGGATTATATGTTTTGTCTGTATTGTCTGTCCTCTCCCTGGTGTTTTCCTTTAGTGTTAGTGGTGCGGACTAGTGCTCCTACCGCCCTATTCACTACTTAGGGCTCTTAAGGAAAGCCAGGGTTTAGGCACGTGATCGGCGTATGGGTGAAAAACTGGTCTAGGGACATCAGGGCAGTCAGGTGCCAGCTTCAAGGTGAGTTAGGGGTCACCACCTTTCCCTCTCCCTTGGACAGGGCTTTCCTTTTTCCCTCCCTTTGCGTCACACGTCTGTAATCAGCACGCCGATCGTGATAGTGTGAAGAGAAGATTACACATTGCCTATCGTCTGGCATCTAGCAGATCTGTTGAGCGATATAACCAGTCCATTGTCAATATATCCTTAAGAAGTATGTTAACGAGTCAGGTAGACTGGGACATAAAGTTGCCATTAGTGCTCATGGCCATTAGAGCTACTCCAAGCAAGGCTACCAAGATGTCGCCCTTCGAGCTGATGACGGAGAGAAGAATGATACTTCCGCAACATCTGTTATATCGCACATCAGATCATAACCTGATCAATGCAGCCACGACACATCAGTATGTGGAGGACCTTCGTAAGTATCTTCAACATGTGTTTGCTTTTGCGCAAAAGAACCTTGAGAAAGCTGCCTTAAGTAACAAGACTTATTACGATCTTAAGACTACTAAAAACCAATATGAGGTAGGTGATAGAGTGTATCTCTACAACTTTGCCCGGGTTCGGGTAAAAGAAAGAAAATTTCTCCTATCATGGAAAGGTCCGTATGACGTCATTGATAAAAAACCACCTGTACTTCATAAGCTGAAAATTGATACGAAAGATGGGTTCATAGAGAAATGGGTCCATGTAAATCAATTGCGAGTATGTCATCCTACATCACAATTGCGAATATTGCAAGGTGATACTGAAAAAGAGAATGAAGCTAGTTTCACACTAGCGGCAGGATGGATCCGACAGGCTGTTCACCCGACGGAATAGCCTGTCGGATCCGTCCTGCCGCTAGTGAACGTGTGCCCCCGGACTACCGCTCCGGCCCTATAGACTATAATCAGGGCAGGACGGAGTTCCGGCGGAGGCATGGCAAGAGGCTGCCGGAATAAAACTGCTAGTCAATGGGGCAGGAGCTATAGTTCAGGGGCACACGTTCACTAGCGGCAGGATGGATCCGACAGGCTGCTCCGTCGGGTGAACAGCCTGTAGGATCCGTCCCGCCGCTAGTGTGAAAGTAGCCTGAATAAGGGTAACGTTGTTATGATTTCTTTCAGTTCACAGATGTTCCGATTTTGTGTTTTCTTATAAAGTATTTTACCTAGCAAAGATAGGAAACTGTAGGTGTAAGTTGATATGAATATATATATTTATACTCTCATTTTCTTTACTAGAAAAATGGCAGTCTGGAACCAGAAGTGATTCCTGGAGACGATGATGACAACCGAGGATCCAAATGTCGTGCGGATGGTGTTGATCCGAAAGGTCCAGTTCAAGACAGAAACGATAATAAACCTGAATTCATCATCAGGAGTCCTTTTCCAAGATGTTCCAGGATTCTGAGTGACAGAAGAGAAGAGTTAAGTAGAGAATCTTTGCGAAGTTGGATCCAAAGACCTTCATTGGATGAAGCTACCGGATATCTTCATTTTAACTTGGGGAGGTACCAAATTGGTACATTGTGCATTGGGAACAGAGCTTACGATAATAATGGCATTATCTGTGCCAAATGTTGCTCTAACCTGCATGCCAAAGTTCTTGGACACAGGATTCCTGTGATAAGATACCTTTCAAGAATTTAAACATTTTGCGCAAAAACAAGACTGACACAGAAAGTTTAGGTCAAAGTTACAGGAAATATTGATTCCTTTCTTCATCAGAATGCATAAAAGGAGAGACAATCTTTTTCACAGTAAAATATATATTCTGTGGAGATGATAATTCTTCTGACCTTTTCCCAATTAGGTCTTAAGGGGATCCTTGACTAACATGGGAAGAAGGGGGAAATTTGTCAGAATTATTAAACAAAAAGAATTCATTATATGTAAATAGAGATGTCGCGAACATAAAACATCTCTTGACTATGATAATGGCATAAAAATTACTGTACTATTATTGCAGTAATATAATTGAGTGCTTACTTCAAAGAATAATGCACATTCACTAAAATACTTGTGTCACAATTAAAGATGTCGCGAGGATAACATTTTCCGTTCGCGAACTGTGAACGCGAATTTCCTCAAATGTTCGCGAACGGGCGAACCGCCATAGACTTCAATAGGCAGGTGAATTTTAAAACCCACAGGGACTCTTTCTAGCCACAGTAGTGATGGAAAAGTTGTTTCAAGGGGACTAACACCTGGACTGTGGCATGCCGGAAGGGGATCCATGGCAAAACTCCCATGGAAAATTACATAGTTGATGCAGAGTTGGGTTTTAATCCATAAAACGCATAAATCACCTAACAATCCTAACATTTTTTAAACAACGTGGTTTAAAACATCCAGTGTGTGTATACGATCACGTATGATGTTGTATCGATCAGGTAGTGTAAGGGTTACACCCGCTTCACAGACATTGAGAGACCAAACTCACCTTTTAATGCACCGCAAACAGTCCATTTGCACAACTGCAAACTCCTCATTTGCACAAGGTTGGATACCAAGCTAGCCATGTCACGGTGATGTCATTGAAGGTTTCTTCCTCCAGCCAGCCACGTACAACACCAAGGGTCCCCGAAAGGTGAATTGAATTAATTTTTTGTACGGGGAGATGGTTAAATAAACGCTGGCTCCCTCCCCTTTGTTTTAATCCACGGTCACTGCGTCTGCGCCGTGCAATTTACTGTCACACCCGATATGAGTGGTATTTTCTGTAGTACTATTCTCATCAGTTTAATCCCTGTTACGTCCCCTATCAGGACGTGTATTGAATGGATTTTAGACAACCGCAAACAGTTGTCAAAAGTTGACAAACTCCTTGCAGAAATGTGTGCGTCCTTCTTGTTACTTCCAATTTGGGGCACTGCGCGTGTGCCGTGCAATGTACTCTGCCACATAGTATGAGTGGTGTGTTAATTAGTACTATTCTCATCAGTTTAATCCCTGTTACGTCTCCAATCTGAGGTCAATTTATTGAATAGATTTTTCAATGGGGAGATGGTTAAAAAAACGCTGGCTCAATCCCCTTTGTTTTAATCCACGGTCACTGCGTCTGCGCCGTGCAATTTACTGTCACACCCCATATGAGTGGTATTTTCTGTAGTACTATTTGTATCAATTTAATCCCTGTTACGTCCCATATCAGGGATTGCCTTTTGTGAAAAAAAAATTTAGGTCGGGTACCTTCGACTGCCTTCACAGTGACAGACCAAACTCTCATACACCAAACTGAATTGATTTTAGGAACCGGGAGATGGAAAAAGCAGCTTGGTCGGTCCTCTTACTCCCAAATTGGGGCACTGTGCGTGCACAGAGCAATGTGCTGTGACACCCTATATGAGTGGTGTCTTAACTAGTACTATTCCTATCAGTTTAATCCCTGTTACGTACCCTATCTGGGGACGTGTGTCGAATTGATTAACCATTGTCGAATTTTACGGCATCATGAAATACTTTAGTTCTGAGCTCTGTACTTGCTTTGTATTGGAATTAATGGGAATTTCTTTAATTGTCTGCATTATTTCTAATAAACTATTAAGAGACTTTATTATGATTTTTTATTTTATGTATTAACCCCTTAAGGACCCATGACGTATGGGTACGTCATGGGTCCGATCCCTAAGTATGGCGCCCGCTCCTGCCCTCTGTGGGCGCGATCGCTGCGGGGGTCCGGCTGTTTCCTGTAGCTGACCCCCGCGGCTAATGATCGCGGCCGGCAGCGATGCCGATCGCAATCATTTAACCCCGCAGATGCCGTGGTCAATCCTGACCACGGCATCTGCGCTACGCTAAACCGAAAGTAAAACTTTCGGCAGCTCTCCGGCTCCCCTAGTGGTGATCGGGAGAATCGGAGCGCTGTAAGGGATAGCCTCAAGCCTTTCATTCAGCATGAGGCTATCACTTACTATTTCCTATGGAGCCCTTGTTAGCAATAGGGCTTCATAGGAAAGTAGTAAATCCTCATAAACTCCAATACAAGTGTATTGGAGTTTATGTTAGAAGCAATCAGATGACTGATTTATATAGGTCCCTATGGGACCTATATAACAGTGTAAAAGAAAAATAAAAGAAATAAAAAAATAAAAAAATAAATAAAAAAACCTAAAAATTCAAATCACCCCCTTTCCCCAAAATTAAAATAAAATAATAATTTTTTAAAAAAATACACATCATGGGTGTCATAATGTGCGAAAACGCCCGTGGTATAAAAATATAAAAATATATTCCCCATACGGTAAACAGAAAACGGAAAAAAGTGCCCAAATGGCGGATTCGCCATTTTTGAACGCTTCATTTCCTCAAAAAAATTAAATAAAAAGTGATCAAAAAGTCCTACACACCCCATAATGGTATCAACTAAAAGTTCAGATCGCCCACAAAAATAATCCCCATACAATGCCATACACTTAATTACAAAAAAGTTATAGGGGTCAAAATATGGCGACAAAAAAAAAAAAATTTCCCACTTTTGAATTTTTTTCACTATCAAAACGCAAGAAAAACTATACATATTGGGTATCGCCGGATTCGTACTGACCTGTAGAATAAAACTAAATGGTCAGTTTTATCACACATCAAACGTCGTAATTTAAAAACCCGTAAAATTGTGGTAGAATTGTTTTTTTTTTGCAATTTCACCCCATTTGGAATTTTTTTCCCGCTTCCCACTACATCGTATGCAATATTAAATGGTGGCGTTGGAAAGTACAACTTGTCCCGCAAAAATAAAGCCCTCATATGGCCATGTGAACGTAAAAATAAAAAAGTTATGGCTCTCGGAAGGCATGGAGCGCAAAACGAAAATGCAAAAATGAAAAAACCCCGAGTCCTTAAAGGGTTAAAAACCCATACAACTTAAAAAAAAAAAAAAGGTAAGTTAATGTTTTTTCTATGAAATATCATCCAGCCGATCGCTTTTGGTCTGACAATAATGAAGCAACAGCCTTATAATCTGGGATGTGGCAACATTGTCAACACACTCATAGAGGTGATGATTGCTTCATTGTGATACGCAAGCCCCTTCACCACAACAAGGTAACAATCACGAAGGGGAATTGACACTTGTATGTGCCTTTTTTTTTTGTTTTGTTTTTGCAGCCACAGTGCTGCACCATAGGACAGAAAAATTAGGCATGTACACATGCCTGAAATATAATGGCATTGTTGCAGCCGCTGTTGTAGCAGCGGCCGGAAAAATTGATGTTTTCCAGGCAGAAAAGTGAATAAAACATTGCGGCTTGAACCCTAGTTGGTGGCGTAGAATTCACAAAAGTCATCCAATATGCAGACATTAAATACAGCAGTGTGGGGACCATTTTGAGGCCAAGGCATGTCATTAGGCCTTTTGTGAGTCAAACGTATCCCCCACTGTCAGTCCCTTCGGGATCCATGCCTCATTCATCTTTATGAAGGTGAGGTAATCAACACTTTTTTGACCGAGACGACTTCTCTTGTCAGTGACAATGCCTCCTGCTGCACTGAAGGTCCTTTCTGACTGGAAACTTGAAGCAGGGCAGGCCAGAAGTTCTATCACAAACTGGGATAGCTCAGGCCACAGGTCAAGCCTGCACACCCAGTAGTGAAGGGGTTCATTGCTTCTCAGAGTGTCGATATCTGCTGTTAAGGCGAGGTAGTCTGCTACCTGTCGGTCGAGTCATTCTCTAAGGCTGGATTCCTAAGGGCTGTGGCGATGTGTAGGACTGAAAAAGCTCTGCATGTTCTTTAACAACAACACATCTGTAAATCGTCCAGTCCTTGCCGCCGTGGTAGGAGGAGGATTACAGTTTACAGTTAGATTCCCGTTGTGCTGTGACATCCCCCTTATAAGCTGTGTAAAGCATATTTTTTAGTTTGGTTTTGAACTGCTGCATCCTTTCCGACTGTGGGTAATTTGGTAACATTTCTGCCACTTTCTGCTTATACCGGAGGTCTAGTAGCGTGGCCACCCAGTACAGGTCGTTCTCCTTCATCCTTTTTATACGAGGGTCCCTCAACAGACATGACAGCATGAAAGACCCCATTTGAACAAGGTTGGATGCAGAGCTACTCATTTCCCATTCCTCGTCCTCACTGATGTCATTGACGGTCTGTTCTTCCTCCCCAGCCACGTACAACACCACGGGTCCCAGATAGGTGACAACAACGAGCACCCTGGGGTGCCTGCTGTGGTTGGTCTTCCTCCTCCTCCTCAAAGCCACATTCCTCCTCTGACTCCTCTTCCTCATACTCCTATTCCAGCGTTGCCGCAGGTCTGGCAAGCGATGATGACAAGGCTGTTTCTGGTGGTGATGGTGACCACAACTCTTCCTCTTCACGCTCATCTACAGCCTGATCCAGCACTCTTCTCAGGGCACACTCCAGGAAGAAAATAAATGGGATGAGGTCACTGATGGTGCCTTCAGTGCGACTGACTATGTTTGTCACCTCCTCAAAAAGACGCATGAGCCTACAGGCATTGTGCATGAGCGTCCAGTAACGTGGCAAAAAATTTCCCAGCTTCGCAGAGGCTGTCCTAACACCCCGGTCATACAAATACTCGTTGACGGTTTTTTCTTGCTGGAGCAGGCGGTCGAACATTAGGAGTGTTGAATTCCTATGTGTCGGGCTGTCGCAACTCAAGCGCCTCACTGGCATGTTGTTTCGCCGCTGAATATCGGAAAAGTGTGCCATGGCCGTGTAGGAATGCCTGAAATGGCCACACACCTTCCTGGTCTGCTTGAGGATGTCCTGTAAGTCTAGGCACTTAGACACAAAGCGTTGTACGATGAGATTCAACACATGTGCCATTCACGGCACATGTGACAACTTGCCCAAATTCAATGCCGCCAACAAATTTGTTCCATTGTCACACACCACTTTGCCGATCTCCAGTTGGTGCGGGGTCAGCCACTGATCCACTTGTGCGTTCAGGGCGGACAGGAGTGCTGGTCCTGCTTTCAGGCAAGTCAAACCCAAGAAAGCATGACACTGTCGTATCCGGGATGTGGAATAGCCCCTGGGGAGCTGGGGGGATTCAGTTGATGTGCAGCCAGACACCGCAGCAGAAGAGGAGTGACCCGAGGAGGATATCGAAGAGGATGGAGTAGGAGGAGTAGAGGAGGTGGCAGTAGGCCTGCCTGCAAGTCGTGGTGGTGTCACCAACTCCGCTGCGGAGCCACGCATTCCATGCTTGTCAGCCATCAGCAGGTTGACCCAATGCGCAGTGTACGTGATATACCTGCCCTGACCGTGCTTTGCAGACCAGGTATCAGTGGTCAGATGGACCCTTGCTCCAACACTGTGTGCCAGACATGCTATGACTTCCTTTTGCACAATAGAGTACAGGTTGGGGATTGTCTTTTGTGAAAAGAAATTTCGGCCGGGTACCTTCCACTGTGGTGTCCCAATAGCGACAAATTTTTTGAAGGCCTCAGACTCCACCAGCTGGTATGGTAAAAGCTGGCGGGCTAAGAGTTCCGTCAAGCCAGCTGTCAGATGCCGGGCAAGGGGGTGACTCTGTGACATTGGCTTCTTACGCTCAAACATTTAGTTGACAGACACCTGACTGTGGGCAGATGAGATGGAACTGCTGAAGGTGAGAGGCGGAGTGGCAGGTGGTTGAGAGGGGGCAAGGAGGACAGCAGTGGTTGACGTGGCTGAAGATGCTGGACCAGGAGGAGGATGGTGGCTTTGAGTTTGTGTGCTGCTTGTACGCATGTGTTGATCCCATTGGCGTTTGTGATGTGAGATCATGTGCCTTCGCAAAGCAGTTGTACCGAGGTGGGTGTTGGACTTTCCACGACTCAGTTTCTTTTGGCACAGGTTGCAAATGGCATTGCTGTTATCAGAGGCAGACACACAAAAAAAATGCCACACTGCTGAGCTTTGCAATGACAGCATTCTGGTGGTGGCAACAGCATGCGTTGACTGGCGTGCTGTCTGGCTGACCCCGGGTACCGATACATGCTGTCTGACTGTGCCACTAACCCTTGCGACGACCTCCCCCTGCTTCCAACTCGTCTCCTCCTTCTCTCTGTCTCCCCTTTTGAACTTTCCCCCTCTTTTTCTCTTCGAGCAGGCACCCACGTGGCATCCGTGGACATATCGTCATCATCAACCGCTTCACTTGTATCTGACACCTCAGCAAAGGAAGCAGCAGCGGGTACAACATCATCATCATCACACTGTACGTCCATGTGTGCAATCCTGTCTGACTGAGACTTATCCCTGTAATCTACATCATCTGGCAATAATGGTTGCGCATCAATAATTGCATCCAACTGATGTGTAAATAACTCCTCTGACGGATCAAGTGAAGCGGCTGTGGTGGCGGTGGTGATAGTGGTGGCGGGCGGGAGCGTGGTAACTTGAGAGCAGGTGACCGAAGCTGAGCTGGAGGAGGATGGTGCATCAAGGTTCTTAGCGGAAGCTGTTGAAGATTGGGTGTCCTGTCTAAGCCAGTCAACTATGTCCTCAGAATTTTTCGGGTTCAGGGTACGTGGCCTCTGAACACTGGGCATCACAGCACCACGACCACGACGGCCCCTGCGGGGTGGCCTGCCTCTGCCTGTCATTTTTTTTTAGATAAGTGGTACTACGCGTGCTAGGTACTGTGCCACCCGGTATGAGTGTTGGGCACTAGCAGAGGGCACACTACAGTTTGTGAGCCTGACACACACAAACTGGCAGGCAGGCAACTGAAATTAGATTCAAATGTACAGATAAAGTGCCTTATTTTAGGCAAAGACCTGTGCCACACGGTATATTGATGGGCAGCACTGGCAGAGGGCACACTACAGTCTGTGGGCCTGACACACACACACTGGCGGGCAGGCAACTGAAATTAGATTAAAGTGTACAGATAAAGTGCCTTATTTTAGGCAAAGTCCAGTGCCACACGATATGTGGTCGGCACTGGCTGTGGGCACAGTACAGTCTGTGGGCCTGACACACACTGGCAGGCAACTGAAATTATATTAAAGGGTAAAAATTAAATGCCTTATTTATCGGCAAGCTACTGTGCCACCCGGTATGAGTGGTGGGCACTGGCACTGGGCACACTACAGTCAGTGGAAGTCAGCCTGACACACACTGGCAGCAGGCAAGCAACTGAAATTAGACTAAAGTGTAAAAATGAAATGCCTTATTTATCGGCAAGCTACTGTGCCACCCAGTATGAGTGGTGGGACCTGGCAGTGGGCACACTACAGTCAGTGGAAGTCGGCCTGACACACACTGGCAGGCAACTAACCTTAGACTAAAGGGTAAAAATTAAATGCCTTATTTATCAGCAAGCTACTGTGCCACCCGGTATGAGTGGTGGGCACTGGCAGTGGGCACACTACAGTCAGTGGAAGTGGGCCTGACAAACACTGGCAGGCAACTAACCTTAGATTAAAGGGAAAAATGAAATGCCTTATTTATCGGCAAGCTACTGTGCCACCCAGGATGAGTGGTGGACACTGGCAGTGGGCACACTACAGTCAGTGGAAGTGGGCCTGACAAACACTGGCAGGCAACTAAGCTTAGATTAAAGGGTAAAAATTAAATGCCTTATTTATCGGCAAGCTACTGTGCCACCCGGTATGAGTGGTGGGCACTGGCAGTGGGCACACTACAGTCAGTGGAAGTGGGCCTGACACACACTGGCAGGCAACTAAACTTAGATTAAAGAGAAAAATTAAAATGCCTTTTTTTATGCAAAGTCCTGTGCCACCCGGTATGAGTGGTGGGCACTGGTAGTGGGCACACTACAGTCAGTGAAAGTGGGCCTGACACACACTGGCAGGCAACTAACCTTAGATTAAAGGGTAAACATGAAATGCCTTATTTATCGGCAAGCTACTGTGCCACCCGGGATGAGTGGTGGGCACTGGCAGTGGGCACACTACAGTCAGTGGAAGTCGGCCTGATACACACTGGCAGGCAACTAACCTTAGATTAAAGGGTAAAAATTAAATGCCTTATTTATCGGCAAGCTACTGTGCCACCCGGTATGAGTGGTAGGCACTGGCAGTGGGCACACTACAGTCAGTGGAAGTGGGCCTGACACACACTGGCAGGCAACTAACCTTAGATTAAAGGGTAAAAATTAAATGCCTTTTTTTGATGCAAAGTCCTGTGCCACCCGGTATGAGTGGTGATGTCACGGCGGGAAGTGGGGGAAACTACCCGCCGCGCACTTTCCACGGCCGCTGGGCCTAAAAGCAGGGACAAAGGAGCAGATGACCTCCTGACACGTCCCTAAAACTTGCCCTGGTCTCCTGGCTGTATGAGCGGACCCTGAAGGTGGGACAGCTCATACCCACGTACCTATGGCCCTGAACGCCCTGTCTCGCCCTCACATGAAAACAGGGCAGAGACCACTTGCTCACCCTAGACCGCGGATGAGCAGGAGTCTCCAGCAGCCGGGACCCGAACAGTGTGTGCCCGCACGGCAGGCAAGTAACATAGGAAACACGTACAAGAAACCCACACTTACCTGCCTTGCTGAAAATAGAGAAGCAGCGCCAGGACCTCCCGGACCCCCAAGCGGACAGCAGATGCCTGGGGGGAGACCTGGCCGGGCAGCACACCATCCGGTATATGCTATACCCCTGCGGGTAAGCAAGCCCCTTCCGGAGCACACAAACCAACATACAAACCCACAACAAATACATAACCAAGTGAGGGGAAGTGTAAGCAGAAGCACACAGGAGGGGAATACAATCTAACAGTGTAAACAATATAACAAATAAGGGTGACTCACACAGACATAACATGGGTGCAAGCAACCACCTCCAGCACATGCTTACACCATGGCTGGAGACAAACAAACTGAACTCAGGCTCCAAACACAGACACTTAAGGAGGCCAGAGGACACACCCAGCACACAGACATTAACCCTGTGTAAACCACACCCAAGGAAAGTGCTCACAAACAAGGTGAGCACACACATGCTAAACTACATGTTGCCACCGGCAACAGCATGTGTGGCTTTGTGTCACCACACCAACTCAGAGCTGCCGTGGCCCTGCCCCCACAAGAAATACGGAACAACACGTTGCCAATGACAAGCGCATGTGAGGCAGCAGGTCAAAAGCCACGACCGCAAAGAGGGTGACACGTTGCCAACGGCAACCGCACGTGAGGCGGATAGTAGCCCCACCGTGCAGACGACATGTTGCCGCTGGCAACACAGTCGCGACCTTAACCAAGGTCGTGACAGGTGAGCACTGGCAGTGGGCACACTACAGTCAGTGGAAGTCAGCCTGACACACACTGGCAGGCAACTAACCTTAGATTAAAGGGTAAAAATTAAATGCCTTTTTTTATGCAAAGTCCTGTGCCACCCGTTATGAGTGGTGGGCACACTACAGTCAGTGAAAGTCGGCCTGACACACACTGGCAGGCAACTAACCTTAGATTAAAGGGTAAAAATTAAATGCCTTTTTTTGATGCAAAGTACTGTGCCACACGGTATGAGTGGTGGGCACTGGAAGTGGGCACACTACAGTCTGTGGGCCTGCAGTCTCTCACACACGGGCAGGCCAGGCAACTGCAATATATATGGAGAAAAAATAAATAAAAGCAGACTAATGTAGCAGCCCGAAAAAGGTCTTTTTGGGGTGCTGTGACGCTGTCCTTACCGCAGGTGAGTCTTATGACACAGAACACTGGCCTAGCTAACGGTTTCCCTATGAATTCAGAATCATCAGCACAGCAGCAGCTGCAGTCTCCCTGATCTCACTAACATGCAGCTTCAGACTGAATCTAAAATGGCTGCCCTTTTTATAGGAGGTGGTAAGGAGTGGGAGGGAGGGTGCTGATTGGCTGGAATGTGTCTGCTGACTGTGAAGTACAGGGTCAAAGTTTGCTCAATGATGATGTATAGGGGGCGGACCGAACATCGCATATGTTCGTCCGCCGCGGCGAACGCGAACAAGCTATGTTCGCCGGGAACTGTAAAAAAAAAACATTTTTGTCACCTCACATATCAAAAACTGTAATAGCAAGCGATCAAAAAGTTATATGCAGCCAAAAATCTTGCCAATCAATCCATCATCTCATCCCACAAAAAATGATACCCTACATAAGACAATCGCCCAAAAAAATAAAAAAATATGGCTCTCAGACTATGGAGACATTAAAACATGATTTTTTTTATTTCAAAAATAATATTATTGTGTAAAACTTAAATAAATATAAAAAAGTATACATATTAGGTATCACCGTGTCTGTAACAACCTGCTTTATAAAAATGACACATGAACTAACCCCTTACGTGAACACTGAAAAAACAATTATATAAATATCGTGTCAAAAGTCATTTTTGTCACCTTGCATCACAAAAAGTGTAAACCGTCATCTCACCCTGCAATAAATGAGCCCCTACAGTTGCCCAAATAATAAAGACAGTTGCCCAAAAAATTAAAAATTAAAAATATGGCTTTCAGAATGTGGAGACACTAAAAAATAATTTTTTTCAAAAATGCTTTGTTATGAAAAACTGAAACAAAAACCCCAAAAAGTAGTCATATTTGGAATTGTCGCGTCCGTAACAACATGCTTTATAGAAATAGCACACAATCTAACCTGTCAGTTCAACAATGTAAATAAAAAAAAACTGTCGCAAAACAGCTATTTTTTTGCAAATTTTCCATTTCAATCCATTTTTCCAGTAACAAAGCAAGGGTTAACAGCCAAACAAAACTCAATATTTATTGCCCTGATTCTCTAGTTTGCAGAAACACCCCATATGTGGTTGTAAACTGCTGTATGGCCAAACAGCAGGGCACAGAAGGAAGGGAACGCCATATGGTTTTTGGAAGGCAGATTTTTCTGGACTGGTTTTTTGACACTATGTCCCATTTGAAGCCCCTCTGATGCACCCCTATAGTAGAAACTCCAAAAAAAAGTGACCCCATTTTGGAAACTACGGGATAAGGTGGCAGTTTTGTTTGTATTTTTTTAGGGTAAATATGATTTTTGCTGGCTCTATATTACACTTTTTTTGATCTAAGGTAACAAAAAATAGAAATTCTGAAATCTCATCTCCATTTGCCAATAACTCTTGTGGAACACCTCAAGGGTTAACAAGGTTTGTAAAACCGGTTTTGAATACCTTGAGGGGTGTAGTTTTTTAGATGTAGTCACTTTAATGAATTTTCTACTCTAGGGGAACATCAGGGAGGCTTCAAATGGGACATGGTGTCAAAAATCCAGTCCAGCAAAATCAGCCTTCCAAAAACCATATGGCGTTCCCTTCATTCTGCGCCCTGCCGTTTGGCCATACAGCATTTCACAGCCACATATCGGGTGTTTCTGCAAACTACAGAATCAGGGCAAAAAATATTGAGTTTTTTTTTGCCTGTTAACCCTTGCTTTGTTACTGGAAAAAATTGATTAAAATGGAAAATGTTCCAAAAAATCGAAATTCAGAAATTTTTTCTCCATTTGCCATTAACTCTTGTGGAAAACCTAAAGGGTTAACAGCGTTTAAAGGGTTAACAGCGTTTGTAAAATCAGTTTTGAATACCATGAGGGGTATAGTTTCTAGGGTAAACTATAGGGTCATTTTTGGGTGGTTTCTATTATGTAAGCCTCACAAAGTGACTTCAGACCTGAACTGGTCCCTAAAAAGTGGGAAAATTTTCAAGATTTGCTTCTAACCTTCTAAGCCTTGTAACGTCCCCAAAAATAAAATAGCATTCCCAAAATGATCGATACATGAAGTAGACATATGAGGAATGTAAATCAATAACTTTTTTGGCGGTATTAATATGTATTATAGAAGTAGAGAAATTGAAACTTGCAAAACTGCAAATTTTTCCAAATTTTTGGTAAATTTAGTATTTTTTTATAAATAAAAATGAAATTTTTTTACTCCATTTTACCACTGTCATGAAGTACAATATGTGACGAAAAAAACTATCTCAGAATGTTCTGGATAAGTAAAAGCGTTTAAAAGTTATCACCACATAAATTGACACTGGTCAGATTTGCAAAAAATGGCCGGGTCCTTAGGGTGAAATAGGGCTGAGTCCTTAAGGGGTTAAAACAATATAGGACTAATAAAATGGTATTGACAGGATCCACAGGAGAGCACACACAGACTAAAGCAAGAGAATGTCCAAAGGTCATTGTTTTTCTTTTCAATGCGTATAGAAGGAATCATATATATTACAATGTTAGATATTGTATCCTAAGTGAGTAAGTTTTAGAAATAAGATAAAAATGTAATAATATAAAAATTGTGATTAGATTTATATATGATTTGAGTATAAAGTAAGATGAATATGGGTTATAGGTTTTGTGGTTTTGGTGTGAAAAATACTAATGAAGAAATAGTTCTAAAGATCTCTTATGGAAGTGTGGACAGAAGATTTAGCATATTAAACAGACTCGTTGTAAGAAACAATAGCTGAATAACATTTATGGTGGTTCCGAAACAGACATGGATTAACCATGAATAGAGTAGAACTTTGGTTTGTGTGACTAGCCTGGAAGTTAACAAAGTGTATATATAATTACTTGGTAAGAGTCAACATTCCATTGTTCTCCTTTAGACATTCTAAGCCCTGTTTGGGAAATCAGTTAATAAGTAAAATACAAATGATTTGAAATGAATTCCCAACATTTATACATGAACCTTTGGTGCCATCTGGTTGTGAAATAGAGTTAAGGAGTCTATTATGAAATAGGTAGGAGGTACTATTCGTGATGTCACTAGTTGTAGATTAACCTGGCCTCTCCCATTTTCTGTATGGGATAAAAATGTTAGGTGAACTGACAGAAGGGGTCATCAGCTCTTGAGGGGGAGCTCTCTGACAATCATCTTCTTGATCTCCATCTGATCCACCTACCTGAGGAAATCATCCATCTAGCCATCCATCCGATTGACTACCTATCCAACTATTGGAGGCAGCCATCTTTAAACCATTGAAACTGATTTCTGCTAGCCGATATTCTGGTATAGTATAAACTTGCCTATAATCTAGATTATCTGGGCTTTCTTAAATATTTGCATATCGTTGAATTTCATTTGTCACCAATTTTTTTTGTTTATATATTAGTTTGCACTGTTTTATTGTTATTTAATAAATATATATTTTGATTTATCACTGCCTTCTTTTTGTCGTCTAACTTACGGCAGATCACAAGCTCTTTTTAGCTTGGTATTTATGTTAAATAGGTTAGAATCTCCTCCTTTGCATTTACTATGAGATATATCCCAGTTTCCTGGTGTATATCTGTCACAGATTGCGGCGCAAAGGTTGTTTGCACCGCAATCTGTGACTTTTTCCCACTTATGCCAGATCTAAAAAAGGGGGAGTGGCATGAGCAAGGAAGGGGGCAGGCTGGTAGGCAGGGGGTAGGCCTGTTTTAGGCGTAGAAAATGTTCTAAATCTACACCAGCAAGAAAGCTGGTGTAGATTTAGACTGGCAGTGGATGCCCCGAAGTTAGGTAGAGGCCTTTACATAACTTCGGCGGATCCATCGCCAGTGCCGGAGTTATTAAAAACCGCGTCTAAAACGCAGGTCTTAATAAATGACCTTCTTGGTTTCCAGAGTGTACTGGTGGCCTACTTGGTTACGAGACGTGGTTGTCTTAGTCTCTACATATGATGTGTGCGCCAGGGTCAAGGTAGCCAGAAGACGTCCCTTACCCATTCCTCAGAGACCTTGGACCCATATCTCAATGGATTTCATAACTGATCTTTCTCCCTCCCAGGGGAGGATGGTCGTCTGGTTGGTTATTGACAGGCTCTCTAAGACGCGTCATTTTATTCCAGTAAAGAAACTTCCTGACTTAAAAAATTGGCCAATTTGTTCATAGACTATATTCTAAAATTACACGGGATACCCGTGTCCTTTGTCTCAGATAGAGGAGCTCAGTTTGCCTCACAATTCTGCAGAGTATTTAGTAAAAGGTTAGGGATAAAACTGTCATTCTCTTCTTTGTTCCATCCTGAGATGAATGGACAAGTTTTGGAGCAGTTTTTGAGGTGTTTTGTATCTGATTGTCAAAACAAATGGAAAAGGTTTTTTGTCTCTGGCAGAGTTTCCTATCAATAATGGGGTATTCCGGTAAAGCAACTTAATTTTTGAAAAACTGCGTTAAGGCTGTAAGCTGTGACCCAACCAGAACCCAAACCCATACATATAATCAGAGTTTCAATTTACCTTGCAATCCATTTGTCTAGCTCCTATGTGAGCCTGCAACACACAGAGTATCATGGCGCCTGATCTTCCCTCACAAAACTTCAAAGACTACAATACCCACAATCCCTAGCTTACCTGCTGTGAGTTTGTGCTTGCTCACAAGTGTTTATTTTTATTGATTGGCTGCCTGATATTACAGTCCAGTCAGGACTCCTCCAATAAGCAATCACCAACACTCTTACTCCCATGGTTTCACAAGACATTCAGCTAGAGAATTGATAGCAACACACTGAGCATGCTTAACATAAAAAAGGCTCAGAGGAAGAAAACTATTTTTATAACTACTAAACGGTAAATGTGTGAAATTTAGATTATATTAGGTAATTATTAATGTTGATCGAGCACCACAGTGCTAGGGTGCTCAGGTGCACGGGTGCTCTGGCCAAGCACATCAGGATGCTCGGGTGCTCTACCGAGCACCCGGATATAATGAAAGTCAATGGGAGACTGTGTTTCATCCTCTTCATCAACTTCCTGAGACAGTAATTTCAGTTGACTTATTGGCAACTGTGTCTCATCATCATCCACCTCATTAAACACTACTTGCCGTTCCCCACTAGGATGCTCAAGAGGTTGGGAATCTGGGCACAAGATCTCTCTTCAAGCATTCTTGGCGAGAGGGCCAAATTAAGTAATGGCGATGAAAAGAGGTCATGTGAATATCCAAGTGTGTGATCACTTGTTTAGTCAGACTCTCCATGGTAGGAGTAAGGAGGATCAGGATGAAGCTTGTGTTGACCAGACTCCTGGCTACTGACACTGGACTTGGTGGAAGACAAGGTGGTGCTTAACCAACTGGAAGCATTATCTGCTGCAATCCAACCGACCAACTGGTCGCACTGGCCTGACCTGTCCTGCACCACCCTGCAAACTGGGACAAGAAGCTACATATCATGGATGATTGTTTTTCTTGTGCTCTGGTAGCAGGCACAGTTTCTACGCGCCCAGGACCACGCCCTCTGCGTGCACCATCAGCATCACGGCCACTTCCCCGTCCCTTACTGCTCGCTTTCTTCATTTTAAATGTTATATATGCTTGAAAGGATGTCACACGTACAATAGCATAAGATTCGGAAGCGTATGCGCAAAAAAATGTAAAAAGGTATTTGGGATGAGGAAACGTTATACAGGACAGGTACCACAGGTAATGTCACTGTTCACAGCGTCTACGGAAAAAAGAAACTGTATGTCACAGATAAATTTTTTAAACACACACCTTACACTTTAGATGTAGGCCTGGTAATGTCACTCTCACAAGATGACACCGTCAATTGAAAAAGTACACTGTATGTCACTGATACATTTTTTAAACGTACACGTTAGACTTTAAATATGGGCCTGGTAATGTCACTCTCAGAAACGGACACTGTCTATTGAAAAAGTACCCTGTATATCACTGATAAATGTTTTAAATGCACACTTTACACTTTAGATGTCCATCTGGTAATGTCACTCTGACAAGATGACACCGTCTATTGAAAAAGTACACTGTATGTCACAGATTTTTTAGGGATGCGACACTTTACACAGCAGATGTTGTGCGAATAATTTAACTGTCCGCAGTGGCCTATTACACGGTATTTAGCGCAGGATGCGCTAAAAATATATATTGCTGCTGTCACACACAATAGTCCTTAAAAGGACATTTGGGTCTCTGAAAAGTTTTTTGTATAAAAATCTTCCAATTACACTCTCTACACTGTCTGTCCTTTCCTATGCACAGCTCTCCCTAACACTGAGCAATTTAGCGCAGGTTGTGCTATAAAAATATATTACTGCTGTCACACACAATAGTCCTTAAAAGGACTTTTGTGTCTCTGAAACGTTTTTGTCCAAAAATAACTTACACTCCCTACACTGTTTTTCCCTTCCTATGCTCAGCTCTCCCTGACTAACACTGACCCGAGCACCTGTTATCGGGTGCTTTATAGCACTGGCATTACAGTGAGGGCAGTACTCACCTGCATGTTTATTGGCTGTGCCATGTGCAGAGCATCGAGATGCTCGAGCCGAACTGGTGTTCATCTGAGCATGCTCGATCAACACTAGTAATTATTGATGATGAATTAATCTAAAACATACTTACAGTGCCTTGCAAAAATATTAACCCCCTTGACTTTTTTCGTAGTTTGTTACATTATATTACATTCATATTTTGTTAATCTGAATTTTATGTGATGGATCAGAACACAATAGTCTTAGTTGGGGAAGTAAATTGAGAAAAATATATAAATAAAACTATTGTTTAGAAATAAAAAAAACTGAAAATTGGAATGTGCATATGTATTCAGGCCCTTTGTTAGGAAGCCCATAAAACGCTCTGGTGCAACCAATTACCTTCAGGAGTCACATAATTAGTGAAATGATGTCCACCTTTGTGCAATCTAAGTGTCGCATGATCTGTCATTACATATACACATGTTTTTTAAAGGCCCCAGAGGCTGTAACACCTAAGCAAGAGGCATCACTAACCAAACTCTCCAAACAAGTAATGTTGTTGAGAAGTACAAGTCAGGGTTAGGTTTTAAAAAAAATACCCAAATCGTTTGATGATCCCCAGGAGCTCCATCAAATCTATCATAATCAAATGGAAAGAACATGGCACAACAGCAAATCTGCCAAGAGACAGCCGTCCAGCAAAACTCAGAGAGGGCATT
The DNA here is from genome assembly GCA_033119425.1 of Bufotes viridis. Taxonomy (NCBI): domain Eukaryota; kingdom Metazoa; phylum Chordata; class Amphibia; order Anura; family Bufonidae; genus Bufotes; species Bufotes viridis. Next base: position 208,346,132 of record CM065591.1, read on the forward strand.
CATCAGAGAGGCAGCACAGAGACCTAAGGTAACCCTGGAGGAGCTGCAGAGTTCCACAGCAGAGACTGGAGTATCTGTAGATAGGATGACAATAAGCCTTACACTCCATAGAGTTGGGCTTTTTGGCAGAGTGACCAGAAGAAAGCCATTACTTTCAGCTAAAAACAAAAAAACAAAAAGGCACGCTGTGAGTTTGTGAAAAGGCATGTGGGAGACTCCAAAAATGCATGGAGGAAGGTGTTCTGGTCTGATGAGACTAAAATTTAACTTTTCGGCCATCAAAGAAAATGCTATGTCTGGTGCAAACCCAACACATCACATCACCCAAAGAACACCATCAGTGAAACATGGCGGTGGCAGCATCATTCTGTGGGGATGTTTTTCAGCAGCCGGGACTGGGAAACTGGTCAGAGTTGAGGTAAAGATTTGATGGTGCAAAATACAGGGATATTCTTGAGCAAAACCTGTACCATTCTGTGCGTGATTTGAGGCTAGGACGGAGGTTCACCTTCTAGCAGGACAATGACCCCAAACACACTGCTAAAGCAACACTTGGGAAACATGTAAATGTGTTGGAATTGCCTAGTCAAAACCCAGATCTCGATCCAATAGAAAATCTGTGGTCAGACTTAAAGATTGCTGTTCACAAGCGCAAACCATCCAACTTGAAGGAGCTGGAGCAGTTTTGCAAGGAGGAATGGGCAAAAATCCCAGTGGTAAGATGTGGCAAGCTCATCGCGACTTATCCAAAGCGACTTGGAGCTGTGATTGCCGCAAAAATTGGCTGTCACAGTGCGATTCTCTGTGACGAGGTTTGCCGTGTAGCCGGGCTGCATGCCTTTTGCGTACTGGCTGCGGGTGATTCCGTGGAGGCTGGCTGCGGTATCTGGTGTGAACCTGCACGTGTGTGTGTTCCCCCTTTGGCTCTATTGTCTCCCCGTCTCTGCAGTGTCACAGGAGGTGGTTTTCACCATGATGCTTCTGATTGTCTTTTGGTGCCAGGTTGTTTGTGCTCTGGCATACTGGCTGCAGGTGTCTCCATGTATATCGGTTGCTGGGGCAATGCCCGGTTCTGAACCTGTGTTTCTGAGCTCCAGTGCTGATGGGGTTAACTTCCCATGTCTGCTGTGCCTTGGGTGTGGCTTTCCAGGTGACTCTCTACCAAGCTATATGTACCTGTGGGCTGTGGTTCTGGGGGTCAGTCTTTGTTAGTCTGTCCTGTGGCTGCTAGGTGTTGAACCTTGCTTATCTTCCTGGGGGCTTTTTAGTTACCCTTCGGTGCAATGTCACCTGGTTTTCAATCAAGTGTCTATTCCCAAGTGTCTGTGCTCTGGTTTCTGTTCTGTTATGGTGCATTTGTCATGTTCTGTTCTGTACCTGCCCTGTCCGATGTGTCATTTTATGTCTGTTATCCTGTTCCGTTCCGTGTATGGCCTAGCAGTGCGTAACTGCATATGATCGCCTAGCAGTGCGTAACTGCATCTGAGAGCCTGGCAGTGCTTAACTGCTTCCGTTATTTCCTGTCCCATATCTGTCCTGTAGTGCCTTTGGCTTCTGTTCTTGCATGGTTCTGTTCTTGTCTGTCTGGTGTTCCGTTCTGCCTATGGAAGGGGGTTCCTGTGGGCCCCGGAGGGGGATTGCCCTTTCTCTGTTCTGTGCAGCTCTGCCTGGGGCCGCTTTGCTTCTATTTGCTTGTGGCGCAGGTAACTGCTTCTGTCTCTGATCTGCCTGTTTGTCTATGTGTCCTGCCAGTAACTAATTCAGGAACCTCCTGGTCTGTCTGGACCAGCTGCCACTGACTGTGGAGTAGCCCCTGGCAACTACCTTCGGCCCATGACTATCCTCACCATCTGAGGCTCTAGTGAATACCAGGTGTTGCTTAGTCACGCCCCTCCAGAGTATTGCCAGTCAGTGGCACAGTGGGTCCTCATTCGCTGTTCCGCGTTGTGCACCTGTGTGTACGACTGTATCCTTGATCTGTTTTTCCTGTGTTCCAGTTTCCTGACGTCCCAAAGGTCTGCCTTGGACCCCGGCACGTGACAGTGGCTCTCCAAAGTATCGACTTAGGGGGTTGAATAGTTATACACATTGACTTTTTCTTTTATTTTGTTCTATTTGTTGTTTGCTTCACAATAAAAAAAAAAAAACATTTTCAAAGTTGTGGGCATGTTCTGTATATTAAATTATGCAAAACCTCAAACAATCCATGTTAATTCCAAGTTGTAAGGCACCAAAATATGAAAAAAGTCAAGGCGGGTGAATACTTTTGCAAGGTATATTTATGGTAACCGGTATACCCCTTTAAATTCTGTGAGGCCTACAGTGGATGCCATCTTGAAGGAAAAATGCACAGTTTAGAGCCAGGAAAAAGCTCAAAGCATCCAGTATGAACAAGCCAAAAAGAAATATATTCCTCCTGTGATTTCTCTAAACCTCCAGATCCAGTTGTTATGCAAGGTGAACTGGAGTATGAAGTAGAGAAAATTCTTGACTCCCAGAAAGTTCAGTGCTCTCTGCAGTACCTTGTCCATTGGAAGAAATATGGTGCTGAGGAGAGAACATGAGTTGTGGCTCAGGATGTTCATGTTCCTCGTCTAATTAGGAAGTTTCATCTTGAGCCCCTATAGAAGCCTTATCCCTATGTTGAGGATCTGGTGACCTCTTTTCAGAGGGGGAGGGGGGGGGGTTATGTAATAAACTTACTTATCTGGGCTCCAGTGGCACAAGCCTTTGCTTGTTGGCACTACATTTTATCCTCAGCAACAGGATAAAATGTTCTGTTTCTCCTCTTAGTGGGCATGTCCTGGGAGAGATTAGTAGTGGCTGATTGCTCAAGCTGCTCTATTACTGTGTGCTAGTGTTTCTGACTAATGAAGCACTGAGTCATGGACCTATTAGGTTTCTATAAAGGGACTCAATGTTCTATTTAAATCCCTTACTGGCCCTACACTAGTGGCTGTCTTTGACTCACTAGTTGGGTTCCTGGTGCTTGCTCCTTTATTTGGATCACTTGTGCTTCTGACCCCACTTGTCTTCTGACTACTCCCTGTCTTTCGTTTGGTACTGCGAAGTTCTTATGGTTCTGATCTTGGCTTGTCTTCTAACCACTCTTTGTCTCTTGTTTGGTTCTGCGTAGCCTGACGGGTTTCGACCCATTTACATACTACATTGTATGGTGTTTGTCTGTTTTTGTTTTAGTTTGTCTCTGCACTTATCTGGGGCTTTTACTGCAAGTCGGTAGGGAAAGTGGGCTGGGTACTACCCTTAGGGCTCACTGTCCTTGTCTGCCCCTACCTACAGTTGTCACAGATAATGTAAAATACTAGGCTGAAATCCGTGTGAGGGCATCTCCTGAAAGTTTTATTTTGCCAAATATACCTATACTAGTCTGCAACGTGTATCTTACAATACAGTGCCTAGAATTTTAAATCTCTGAGTGATATCGTAAAACACTAGGCCAAAATATGTGTCAGGGCATCTCGAGACAATTAAATTTTTAAATTTTTTTTTGCAAAGTATAGCAATACAGAATTCAATTGTGCATCATGTGTCTTACAATATTGAGGGTATTGTTTTAAATCTGAGTGTTAATGTGAAATACTAGGTTGAAATAATTATGAGTGCATCTCCAGTAACTTCAAGTGTTGATGTAAGAAGGGGGGGGGGGTGGATCTCATTGTAGGTTGACAACTTGTGTTTTACACTAGAGAATTTTTTTTTCTGAATCTTCATATTTGAATGCACATAAGACATTAGACCCAAATCTGTTAGTGCAGTCGATACTGCATCATTGACAAAGTCTATTTTCAGTAGCAGTGTCTTCAGTGTGTTTGTGAAAAGAGGGGCACATTTTATTGCATTTCTCTGTCTTTACTGTCTTTAAGTTCCAGAAAAAAGACTTGCAAACCATTCTATACTTTGTCTGACCGTGTGCATTAGGCCCAAAAAAATTAGGAATACAGAAGGGTTTCAATCAAAAGACCCAGAGCCAGGCCTTGTCCTACCAGAGCCAGAATGTGGGGAGTAGCAGCACCATCAATCCTGCCAGAAGTAGTATACAGAAATTCCCCTGGGCTTTGGAACGCACAATTATATCATTGAGGAGGATGAGGATGAGATTGTGGATTGGATGGCTCACTCCTCCACTCAGTCACAGTAGGATAAGTGGAGGTGACTTCTGAGTCTGAAACCATGCCTTGAAGCGAAGGGTCACAGCATTCCTCCTGCTCCTCCATCTTACATCTCCAGAAAAGCCTTTTTTTGCATCATCTCTGCATTCACTGCCCCCTTCTAGTGAAATGCCTTCTTCTTTCCTAAGTAGAGGCAACAAAACTCCACCATGCCTTTCGGCAGACAGTCAAATGAGTCTCCCTTTTGACAACTTGTGTGAGAGCTGTCACTGCTTGAACTGCCCTGAACAGGAGGTTTAGGAGAAAGTTGGAGACCCCATGTATAGCTATGCTGATAATGGTATCAGTGGCACCCATAGCCACGGTATTGACGGTGGGGGCAGCAACAGTGGCAGTCAGGGCAAATACAGAGCAGGGAATTTGGAGGGGGGCAAGAAACCCACCACTATATATCACAGTCTGATAATAGTGGCAGAGAGGGAGAGGATTCCAATGATGATTGTGTGTTGGAAAGGACTTGGAAGTCAGATCAGAGTGCCGAAGAGGAGACAGAGAAATCTGAGGAGAAGGGTGGTGGCTGCAGTGGCTATATATATATATATATATATATATATATATATATAAACCTCCCAAAGAACTGGCAGGGTCAGATCTACTTATATTGTGGTCAGGTCAAGAACTGGTGATGCCACTAATACTGTAGGCTCAGACATAAAATGTGCCAGATGTACACCAAGCTCAGCTTCTGCTATCTCTGTGTGAGCAACTCCCTTTATGTGTTTTTTTTCTCCACAAAGCCAGCACTCAAACCCACAGCCATGTGCAAGATCTGCAGGATTAAAAAAAAGTCATAGATATTCAAACACAAACATAGGTACCAGAGCTCTATTGCAGCACATGAGGCGGCATCACTGTAACCTTTGGGAAATTACAACTGCCCAGCATTCCCAATCAGAACAGGCTTGTCCTCCTTCTCCATGTCATCTTTGTGGCATCCAACCAGCATCCTCAAGCAATAAAGTGTCTTTGTCATCATCATCAGCTTCTTCGTCTCCTGCTAAGACTGATCCTTGTCCTCCGCTCCATAACAGAATGTGTGGCCATGAAAAAACTATTATTGACTAGCAAGAATCAATGCTTTTCATGGCAATAGCGAGGCAACACCCCAGCAACAAGGCCAGGTCTTTTGACCCCTCCATGATTGGGTCGGCCTGGCTCCCACGCCATGCACTTATCCGCCTCATCTGCCTCCTCCTCTATTGACATGCTCCTGTCCCCAACAGCAGCAGGGTACAGCATTGCTCCCACTCCCCCTCCTTCCTATTACATGTGTCAAGTCAAGAAGATGCCTGTCATCGCCTTGTCTGAAACGAACACTTCTCTCCGCCCACTGTACAGTCACCTACCTCCTGCCACCATAAGCAGCAGTAGTCAGTTCAGTCTCTTCAACTTGGCATAGTGTGCTCTCTGTCTTCCTTCTTGCCCAACCTCCAGTGTCATCTCGAAGAGGGTTTTTAGTGACACGCAAACGGACCAAGCTGTCCTTCACCAGTGTTCAAAACATCATTTTTGTCAATATAAACCAAGCCTGGATTTGGAAGGATTTTCATATTTCTCTGGCTGAAGCTGATGAATAGATCTGGCCTAGCTGACGGTGCCCCATCTTGCAACTGTAGCTGTCTGCCTGCCTTTTTGCCTATCATGATGTTGCTTGCCTCATTCACTCACTGCTCCTGCATCCCTACCAGCATGTTTTGTACTGGCTGATACCTGCCAACATGTACCATATGGCTGCTGCTGCCGCTAATATTAAAGGGGTTGTCCGGGATGGCAGTCTTTTTAACAAACATTAGTATTCACCTTTAAATGTATCTGTAGGGTCCCCCTGAAGAATCCCAGTTTTTTTTTTTTTTCACTCCTCTGGGCTCCTACGGGTCCCCGAAGTTTCGCTCGGTATTGTTTACATTGCAGCGCTCCCTCTATGTCCTTTCCTGCCGCATTACTGACTCTGTAGATTGACATCTCAATTTAAACCACTCCCTCTAATCAATATTCCTCCTCCTGCCATTCATCCCTTTTATCTGTAAGGACATGGGAGGCATGCCTACAGAACAATTGAATATGCATAATCCACGTGGCCCCATTGAGTGTAAATGCAGATTGGAGGCTTGCACTATGCTAAACAGCAGCGTTCCCTGCCTCCAAATCAACCTCCTTCATCCCAGAATAACATCCATCTGTGCCCGGTGACGTCACCGGCACAGGGGGGGGGGCGTTCCCTAGCGCTACCAGTTCCCTCCTACAAAACAACCTCCTTGGCAGCTCCAGAACACCTCTCTGTGCCGGTGACGTCACCGGGCTCTTTGCTAAGCGGATAACGAGGCTTAGCACACCAGTAAGGAGCCCGGTATGTCACCAGCTCTGCAAAAAGTCACACTTCCGTTCCACAAATCAAGTCTGAGGAATGGGGGCATCAGAATAAAGAAATAAAGGCAGAACCCACATATATGTACGCTGTGAGTCAAAAGCAGCCTAGGTACTAATAATCACCGAACCCGGACAACCCCTTTAACATTACGCATCAGCCGCTACTACTAGTACAATTACTACTACTACCAGCAACCATATAGCCAATCTACCTCCTTGCATGTTCCATGCTATACTGCTTCTGCTACTATTGCGGCCATGTGCCTCTAAAACTCGATCCTTTCCACATCTATACTGTACTGCTGCTGCTCCCAATTAAAAGGGAAACATTTTCTAGACTAGTTCACAAGGAGCCACTTTTTCTTCTTTTAAAACTTATTAACACTTATGTGTGTCATATGAGTAGGCATTCTAGGAGGGGGGAGAGAAAAAGCCAAAAAAAGTCCTAGGAAACTAGAGGGCTTTTTATAACAATTTTCAGGGCAGTTGAGCCAATTTGATTCAGCCTGAAGCAATTCCGGAGTGAGCTGAACTTTTTCAAAAATGTAGGTAAAAAGGAACATAGTTACATAGGTACATAGTTGATACCAAAGCGAATCTTGACAGGTTCACTCATCTCTAGAAATAATTATGCAGTAAAATGGGATGTGAAATACATTTGCTGCTGCATCTACTAGTTCTCTTGCGACATCTCTTGACTATGATAATGGCATAAAAATTACTGTACTATTATTGCAGTAATATAATTGAGTGCTTACTTCAAAGAATAATGCACATTCACTAAAATACTTGTGTCACAATTAAAGATGTCGCGAGCATAACATTTTCCGTTCGCGAACTGTGAACGCGAATTTCCTCCAATGTTCGCGAACGGGTGAACCGCCATAGACTTCAATAGGCAGGCGAATTTTAAAACCCACAGGGACTCTTTCTAGCCACAGTAGTGATGGAAAAGTTGTTTCAAGGGGACTAACACCTGGACTGTGGCATGCCGGAGGGGGATCCATGGCAAAACTCCCATGGAAAATTACATAGTTGATGCAGAGTTGGGTTTTAATCCATAAAACGCATAAATCACCTAACAATCCTAAAAAAAAATTAACAACGTGGTTTAAAACATCCAGTGTGTGTGTATACGATCAGGTATGATGTTGTATCGATCAGGTAGTGTAAGGGTTACGCCCGCTTCACAGACACTGAGAGACCAAACTCACCTTTTAATGCACCGCAAACAGTCCATTTGCACAACCGCAAACTCCTCATTTACAGAAGGTTGGATACCAAGCTAGCCACGTCCCGGTGAAGTCATTGAAGGTTTCTTCCTCCACCCAGCCACGTACAACACCAAGGGTCCCCGAAAGGTGAATTGAATTGATTTTTTGAACGGGGAGATGGTTAAAAAAACGCTGGCTCCCTCCCCTTTGTTTTAAACCACGGTGACTGCGTCTGCGCCGTGCAATTTACTGTCACACCCGGTATGAGTGTTATTTTCTATAGTTCTCTTCTCAGTTTAATCCTTGTTAAGTCCTCAATCTGGGGTCCATTTATTGAATTGATTTTTCGAACGGGGAGATGGTTAAAAAAACGCTGGCTCCCTCCCCGCGAATCGGTGAACCGCCATAGACTACAATAGGCAGGCGAATTTTAAAACCCACAGGAACTTTTTCTGGCCACAATAGTGATGGAAAAGTTGTTTCAAGGGGACTAACACCTGAACTGTGGCATGCCGGAGGGGGATCCATAGCAAAACTCCCATTGCTTTTAGATAGGAGGTGGGAGGGTGTGGGAGGGAGGGTATGCTGATTGGCTGGAATGTGTCTGCTGACTGTGAGGTACAGGGTCAAAGTTTGCTCAATGATAAAGTATAGGGGGCGAATCGAACATCGCATATGTTCGCCCGCTGCGGCAAACGCGAACATACGATGTTCGCCGGCGAACAGTTCAGGACATCTCTAGTCACAATGCAATTTTTATACAGGGATGATAAACGTCTTTTGAACTAGAACTGTGATACAGTGATAGTTGCCTTCACTAACTTTGTTCTAATTTGCATTACTGATGTGAAATGCATTTGCTGCTCTATCTACATGTTATCTTGCAGCTATGTACAAATTGTTTAGTACAATGGCTAATAATGCACTAAGATGCCGAAATACAAACAGCAAATATAAAAAAAGAGGAAAATTCCTCCGTGCTTGCAAGAACATAATTTCTTTGGAAGTTTAGAAAGAATTTTTTTTTTCCAAAGAAAAGTCTGTTTTTGCAGGAATCTGTATTGTAGAGCTAGTTGCCAGAAGATGAACTGACATTAATCTGCTAGCAAATGCACCTGATAGTGATCAGTTCTTACTCCCTCACTCTCTTTACCTGATTACAACCCTTAAAATACACCAAATATATCTCCTATTCTCTCCCTATAATCTTCATATACTGGCCCATCACAATTTATCAGTAGCTTATGTCTGCAATTGCTGTTTGGCTGACAGAGCACAACATCCTTCCACAAGAACACTGTAGAATGACATTCTTCTAGTTCTCCACAAGCAGTTCCTTACCTGCTGCCCCCTGACTGGCTGATCCAGCTCCAGGTGGTCTGTCAGCCTCTGAGCCAATCAGGGCAAGCTCTCCCCCCAACTTCCTCCCAGTGTCATGTGACCATCCTTCTTTTTCCTTCCTCGTAGTTTTGCACGCCAACATGGACAGCAAAATGGTGCTGTAAGCCATTTTATGCGATTCTTCGAATGAAAAATCTTTGGAATCATTTTACAGATGACTTTTTTGTGAAATTCCTTAGTCAATTCTATGGCAGCTATAAACTGGAGTTTGAGTTTAAATTTATGCCAGTTTATGGCACACATTATAAGAAATGTGTTGGGATACTGAGGCCACACCCTCCCATCATGTCATGTCCATTAAGAAAAATGGCAAGCGTAGTGTAGACATAGCAGCTATAATAAATATAGCCCTATGTTTTTATGCATAAACCCGGCACCATTAGAAAAATGTTTAACACTGGGAAGAGTAGCTTATAGATTTTGTTTCTAAAGCAGCCTTAAAGAGGACGATTCGCCACTCCTGACATGCCTGTTTTAATAGCTTTGTGCATTCTCCATATAATAACAATTCTGGAGCATCTATTCTTATGGCTCTATGCTGTACTATTCCTTTATTATTTCTACTAGAAGTTATGGATGAATTGCTATCAGTCTTCAGTAAGGGTACAGAGGGGTGGTAACCAGTTGGGGGTGTCCCTGCACAGACTGACTCTATCCAATCAGTGCTGCCATTGTCAGACTGTGCAGGGATACAGCCCCAACTTGTTACCAGCCCTCTGTACCCTTACTGCAGACTAATAGCAATTCATTCATACATTCTAGTAGAAATAATAAAGGAATAGTACAGCATAGAGCTATTGTTCCTCTTTAAAACGATAACAATTACATATTATCCTTGAAACAAAAAGAATACATTTGCAATATATTTGATATGTATAACACGTTTATTTTTCATCAAAAATCATTTGCAAATTGGCAAAAATCCACTTCTTGTTTTATGCCCAGTTACAACAAGAGCAGCTGGTGTCAAAAACCAAACCTGACTGGCAGGACTGCTGGTAAGTGTTTCCATTCAGGCAGTTATAGAACTGACTCTTCTTGGTTGGGCTAGGGTAAAGACCATTTGCTTTTCCAACACAGAAACTGCTGCTACCTGGTTGGGCTGCTGCAGCTGTCGTTGGGGCCGCTGCTGTGTTTGGTGCTGCTGTTATTGTTGGTGTTTTACAATCTGCATGGGATACAAATGTAACATTAATTCTTTCATACACTATATTAAAGGGCATCTGTCAGCAGATATGTACCTATGTAACTGGCTGACCTTTTGCATGTACGCTTGGCAGCTGAAGGCATATGTGCTGGTCCCATGTTAATATGTGAATCTAAACACGTTTATTGGAGGTCCACAAGTTAAAAACGTAGTCTGCCAATGTACACTCAACGGTCTCTAAACTGTACACTATAATAGGAGTGTGCCTTGTGATTAAAATATAACTTTTATTAATTATCCAATAAGAATTTTTGAGTGGTCACTCTTACACTGATTATTTATTCCCTGTACCTATGGGAAACTGGTGAGCCGGTGTAGGGTATTCCAGGTTGGAGGTAAACGTGGCTGTGGGCGTTCCCTACCACACTAGAGCGGGTGCTTACTGAGTTCTGTCCCTTCAGGGCCCTAGATAATTCGGGAAATCCCTGTATGTATGGCTGTAGTTGGAGCACCCGTCCCGAAAAGGGCGACCCCCAGCCTCTGGAACCTCGGATCTGTCTAATAATCCCTAGACCAAGCTACTATCCTATATGGTACCCCGCATTCCTAATGAAAGATTGACCGAAGCGTTTCGCCCCTATCTGTGGCTCTTCAGGGATTTAAAGATCAGGGGAGCGCCTGGTGCAGTGGCAGCGCTACCCCCTGCCAAAACTTTTTTCAGGGGGTAGTGCTGCCACTGCACCAGGCGCTCCCCTGATCTTTAAATCCCTGAAGAGCCACAGATAGTGGCGAAACGCGTCGGTCAATCTTTCATTAGGAATGCGGGGTACCGTATAGGATAGTAGCTTGTTCTGGGATTATTAGACAGATCCGAGGTTCCAGAGGCTGAGGGTCGCCCTTTTCGGGGCGGGTGCTCCAACTACAGCCATACAGGGATTTTCCGAATTATCTAGGGCCCTGGCCATTTGAGGATCATTTTCCTATACTAAAACTTCATTTTTCACAGCACATATGAACATGAGGCCACTACAGATGCCTTTAGCTACCAAATGCACAGGTAATAGGCCAGCCAGTTTCATAGATGTAAATCTGCTGACAGATGCCCTTTAAAACAAGACATAAGTTTAAATACGCTAGTAACACATGCATTACATATACTTTAATTCAGATAATCCACCTACTGGACTGTATGAGCACCACATAAACTAGTAAAGAATTAGTACATTAACAGAAAAATTCCTGCGCAGTCTATGGTTTAGCAAACTTTTCACATAAACACTAATCATTTCCGTTATAGGACAGCATTTGCGTAATAGGCTCCTGACGGAGCCTTCGATGCACATGTGGCCACAGCCTTATGGTGGTCTTCCCTCCTTGACAATTTTCCTGAACTGTCCTTTTATGTCATTTTGATTTTGACCTCGGTTCTTACATAATAATTAACTATTTGGTGATTCCAGCTTACTTAGGGTACTTTCACACTTGCGGCAGGACGGATCCGGCAGGCTATTCAGCCTGCCGCATCCGTCCTGCCACAAGTGGCCGTGCACTGCCGTGCTGCCGCTCCGTCCCCATTGACTATAATGGGGCGGGGGGCGGAGCTATGGCGCAGCATGGCACTGCACGGCCGGAGATCACCGGACTAAAAGTCGGACATGCAGGATTTTTAGTCTGGCGATCTCTGGCCGTGCAGTGCCGTAGCTCCACCCCCGCCCCATTATAGTCAATGGGGACAGAGTGGCAGCACGGCAGTGCACGGCCACTTGCGGTAGGACGGATGCGGCAGGCTGAACAGCCTTCCGGATCCGTCCTGCCGCAAGTGTAAAAGTACCCTTATAAGCATTACTTCCCATATCCTATTGTCCTCCTTAATTGACAGCTCTTTGAGCATGTTCTATTGATATGTTGACATTCTTTGAATTAACTATCTTTAAGGTGGGAAAGTAGCATGTAAGGTCCTAAAATAAATCACCATTCAGTATTTTCTATAGTCTGGTTAGGGATACACAGTTCAACACTCACTTGGAAAAGAGATGCCCAGAGCTGATTTCAGTGTGTTCATTAGGGGATATTTGCCTTGACCACAGAATTTTCCACTAAAGTCATCCAAAGGAAGGGCCCACACCATAGCACCTCCAAAGTTATTCTGCAGTAGCCACTCAGCCTAACAAACGAAAGCAATTTATTATTTCTGTTCAAATTTAAAATATGAACAGCTAGAATAGTGCATGTGTATAGGTATAGTTTAATAATGAATTGGCAGAAAAGAAGCAACCTGTTCTTGATCTCTATTCAGGTGGAATATGTTTTCATACCTTGAGCTTGAAACTCTTTTGGTTGTCATACCCAACCCATTCACTTCCTTTGTAGGCATAGGGGACTGCTTGTGGGCTGTTCCAAACCTCAGTTGCACCTTTCAAGAAAGTACAGATCTGCAAATAAATGAACAAATTTAAGTCAGGGCAGTTTTTCTAGGATCCTTCTCTTGTATCAGCGCCACAGGCAGCCCGCCAGGGAAAGCTGTGAGGAGGATAGGAGTATTAGTGGTCGCACAGATAGGAGTAGTAGTGGTTCACGGTGGCTGTCCTTACTCTGGCGTTCACTGTGCAACAGTGAATGGAGGGCGCACCCTTTCTTCCTATTGGGCACACACTGGTATTGGGGCTCCTGCCTGGGGTTTAGTGGGGTGCCTTTGATTTTGTGAGATTTAGAAGCAAAGGGCAGAGATCCCGCGTAATGGAGACTGTGCAAATGATGAGGCCAAGATGGGGGTAATAAATCTACTGTTCTTTACTGAAGTAGCTTAGGCCATTCCCAAAGGCAGTAGTATTCAACTGAGTTTCTCCAGAGTACATACACAATTCTTCCAAGGCTCAAGCTGCAAGATGAGCGCAAGCTGCAGGATGAGAGCTAGCTGCAAGATGACTAACTCATATTAACTCCATACGACAGCCAAAAAGATGCACAATCACAATATGCACTACATTTCCCACAGTGGGGTGTAGATCCTCCAAAGGGTAGCTAATCTGTTGCATGGTGGGAGCCAAAACAATATACCTTTTCCACCATCAGTAAGGCCTGTTGCCATAAATGAGCAATTGCACTTACTGTTTGTCTTTTGCACCAGTCCTTTAAATTAGCCTTCAACCATCTATATATTCTATACTTCTATCTCTCTCAGAGGATGGTCGTAGTTTGTTATCATACAACAATGACAGTTCCTTGCAGCAAGCGGAAATCCTGCTGTGAGGAAGCAGTCCTGATAATCATGAAAGGGGTTGGTAACTTTCTGGTTACTGTTAACCGATATACTGTAAGATGAGTATATGGCACTTTCATATTCTGCGCCATTTTCTATATTTCATAAGGTATGCCCACTTGTTTACCAAGTCTTTTGTGCTGTCCACACAGAGGTCTTGTCCATAAAATAGCTGCTAATGGAGGGTCATGTGACCAGGCAAATCGCCACCATGTGATGTCTCCTCCATTCCAATATACTGCACCTGCCAACTACACTTGTACAGTTTGGGGATTAATGCAGGTGCACTGCGTTTGAATGCAGAAGACATCACATGGAGGTGAGTTGCCTAGCCACATGACCCTCTATCAGCAGCCATCTTATGGACAGGTCTCCTGTATGGACAGCACACAAGGGGCTAATGACTGAAACTGTTCTCCCTATTACTGGGCATACAGCGAACAGCTTATAAATATCCGGACTGCTTTCTCACAGTGGGATTCTAACATTGCAGCTCTAAAAGGTAATTTCCTTAAAAAGCACATTATGTACAGGCATAAGAGAGGCAGTGCTGCAACCAGCATGCCTGCCAGTACCTTATGTTGTTCTCAGAGATGGCAGCATAATAGTGGCGACAGAAACCCTTTAAACATCTAAAATTAGATACACACTGTGGGTCATTTACTAAAGACTGGCGTTTCATGCTCCATTCTTATTAAAAAATAGGGATGAGCGGGAGGTGCCATATTCGATTTTGCGATATTTCGCGAATATTCGATTCAATATTCGTCGAAATCTAATATTCGTCATTATTCTATATATTGCGAATGTTACGCAAATTTATATTTGCGTATTGCGATTTGAACTTTGAACAGTGTATACAGGCAAATTTCCTATTGGGTTAGCTTAGTAGAATCAACGAAGATATCGAATATAGCACTATATTCTCCAGCTTCATTATATTCTAGCAAGCCAACCATTAGGAACTCAGCTCTAAGTTGAATTTGCAATGCGAGTATATGTTCACATTGTGAATTCAACATAAAGCTGGGTTCCTAATGGTTGTTGCTGACATATAACGAAGATTGAGAATATAGTGCTTATATTTGATATTCGTTATCTTCGTCAATTCTAGCAAGCCAACCATTAGGGACCCAGCTCTAAGTTTATTTCGCAATGCGAACATACACTCGCGTTGCGAATTCAACGTAGAGCTGGGTTCCTAATGGTTGGCTTGCTAGAATATAACGAAGATTGAGAATATAGTGCTATACTCTCAATATTAGTTATATAATTCTAGCAATACAACCATTAGGAACCCAGCTCTAAGTTTAATTCGCAATGCGAACATACACTCGCGTTGCGAATTCAACGTAGAGCTGGGTTCCTAATGGTTGGCTTGCTAGAATATAACGAAGATTGAGAATATAGTGCTATACTCTCAATATTAGTTAATTCCACACAGATGCAAGTTGAATGTGCAATGTGAGTAATACAGGTTATATTAATCGCATTGCGAATACAACTTAGTCAAATTTGTGAGATCGTGATTCTCACATCCGACAGTACATTTTAGCATGGAGGTGTTCCCATTGGGATGGGGACGCTCCATGCACAAGGGAAGTCGGCAGAAGCGGCAACAGGCATTAACTGGAGCAGGCAGGGAGCCAGGAATCCTCCGGACAGGTAAGAACAGCTTTTGGGAAGTGGGAAGACGACCAGAGAGCAACATTAACTTAAAAAAAAAATGAATATTCGAAATAGCGAATATATAGCGCTATAGTCAAACTATTAGAGAATTAGCGAAGTGCATCATTTCATTTAAAAGAAAATAAATTTGTATATGGTTATGATGGGGTTACCTCAAAATATGCCATAAATCCAGGCTGCTGTGTATAGGGAGCAGCAGGACCTCCACCAGAAGTAGGAGCACCCACTCCATTATTAGAGGGGTCAGAAAGTATAAAGGTTCGCCCATAGGCTGGAAATCCGACCATGAGCTTTTCTGGTGCAGCTCCATTATTTTTCCAGTAATTCATAGCATAATCCTAAAATATCAAAACAATAAAAAAAAATCTGTTATTAGCTTCTTACTGAATACACATGCAAAGTAGAGATAAGCGAAGTTATGAAAACTTTGATTCTGGTGCTTTGTTGAATTTCACAAAGAAATTCGCTTCCTGACTTCAAGCGCATTTCATTGTAAGTAACAGGCGTTCATGGCTGATCGCGGCATCTGAGATAAAAAAATTAGGACATTCAGGGGTTAAAAAAATAATACCTCATCCGTTTGAGCGCAAAGAGGCCACCACAGCCATCTTGATTGAAGAACCCGCGTAAACTCCTGCACGGTGCGTGATGACAATATCATGCTGGCCGGCGTGGTGTTGTCATAGATTTCATGCAGGATCTTCAATCAAGATGGCCGCGATGGCCTTTTTGCACTCAAACTGATTAGGTGAGGTTTTTTTCAGGGAAAATTGATTTGTTACACGATGCATGAGGAAATTTGGCTTCGCGGCAAATTAAATTTTCCCTGACATTCAGATCGAAGTCCATTTCGGATACTTCGATTCGCTCAACACTAATGCAAGGTAAGGAGAAACATAAAGGGAACATACCACATTGAAATAGATATAACCACCCTGATCATTTGGCCCCTGGTACAGAGGGCTATCCTCTCCTGTAAATCCTTCCCATGAGCCACGCAAATCATATGTCATTACATTAATAAGGTCCAAGTACCTATAGATTAAAAAGAAAATTGTAATGTTAATAAAACTGCTCTCAACTTCTTAAAGTAAGCTTAATTATGGCTATCTGATTAGGAGTACATTGTAGGTGAGAAAGTCAACTCAAACACACTGACGTGTTTTTGCTATTCAGACTGGTCCAACTATTAAGTGAATGGCTTCATTTATTAGCGAAGCTAGCCCCCTTCTCCATCACAACTGATACAAGAACAGAGAAGGTGACTGGCTTAGCTAATGAATGGAGCCAGACGGTTATTCCCAATCATACATATCACCTACACAGAGAGGAGGGAGAAAGCTGTCTACTTGTGTCATAATGACACCAGAATGTCTACATCACCAAGTGTAATTAAATTACATTCGGAAACCAGTGAAAACTTTTTGGGGAACTGGACAACCCATTAGAAAATAGACTATGGAATTTGATGCAAATTTGTCAGTAAATGATGGTGTTCATTACTGGCTGATTTAAGAGAATGGAGCTCAGCTCATTCGATATGTTGTTGACCTAAAAGGCACCTGTCACGATGACTATGCTATCTTAGATGAAGTCAGTATGTTATAGAGCAGGAGGAGTTGAGCAGACTTATATATAGTTTTATGGGAAAAGATTCAGTAAAACTTGTAATTTATTAATTTACATTTCTGCTCATTCTGAACTTTGAAGTCCAGGAGGTTGTCCTATCAGTGATTAGCAGCCTTCCCTTTATGACTGTGCATATTGAGATAGCTGTCAATCACTGATAGGACAACCTCCTTGACTTTAAAGCCCAGAATGCACAGGATAAATGAATAAAATACAAGTTATACTGAATTATTTCCCATAAACTATATATCAGTCTGCTCAGCTACTCCTGCTCTATAACATGCTGCTTGAAGCTTCCATTGCACTTTCACGGTGACCGGTTCTCTTTAACTTTCAATAAAAATGTATCTGACAATGGACAAGAGCAGTGCTGTGTGACCATATATGTTTCCCGCTTTTAGTGTAGAACCCGATTAATGACGTATGTTATGAAATAGACATACTGAGATAGTTGTGGAATTTGGTATCCATTTTCAATGGTGGACTTGCCAGCAGACACAGCAGCAGACATGAGCAGACGTGGTCTATTGGTTTGACTGCCTTCCTGCACAAATGCTTCATGCATTTCCTAAAATCAAATGTTACAAGACATTAAACATTAACTAACTTGTTTCATCGTGTTGTTTTCTTTACTTTATGCATTTATTGACTTTTCTCTTGCAATCATTTTTGTCTGTGTTGTAAATACTGTAGCTATAGAAAAACAATCCATTCACCTGTAGCAAAACAGAGTACAGTTGCTGGGTTTGAGGAGGACTGCCTCTGTCTGAGTCTCCAGGATATTCCCAGTCAATGTCCAATCCATCAAACCCATACTTTCTTAGGAATGCAATGACAGAGTTAATGAAAGTCTGACGGTTCTCAGAAGTGGATACCATGGTATTAAACCTGTAGGATAAAAAAAAAGACAGTCACTTTACATATGCACCAAGAGGGCATATCAACAACTCAGAGGAGGTGTTGCTGCTTGAACTTCCAACAGTTTGCCAGAGAAGAAAGCTATAAACAAAAGGTCACTTTCACTCTAGCAGACTGCCAGGCATATGTCACATTAATTTAAATGACCCTTCATTTTTTTGTATTGTTAGTTTTTGTTCTATTGATGGAACAACCACTTTAAGTGGGATTAAAGGGGTTCTCCCCAAGTGTTTAATAATGATGATCTATCCTCAGTATAGGTGGTTAATATCTGATTGGTAGGGGTCCGACTCCTGAAACCCCCACTGACCAGCTGTTTGAAAGGACTGGGCACTCTGGTGAACACTGTGACCTCTTCCAAGCCCAGTGACATCACGTTTATTGGTCACAGCTCAGTATTATTCAGGTGAATGGGGCTGAGCTGCAATACAAAGAACAGCTGCTATCCAATAAATGGCATTGTGCTGCGAGGAGGCCGTGACACTCCCTGGAGTACCGCAGCCTCTTCAAACAGCCTATTGGAGGAGTTGGCAGGTGTCAGACTCCCACCGATCACATATTTATGACCTTCCCTAAGGGTAGGTCATAAATATTAAAGACACAACCTATTTAAAGAACGTTTGAAAAATATTACTTTGTCATTGTATTTTATAGGTAAATGTATGTTAATTATGTACATGTACTGAGTTTTATTCATTTTGTATTTCTGATCTAAAGAAAACATTGCTATGTTTGTGTAGTAAATGTGGTCATAAATAATAGAAAATATGTCTATTATATTGGTTGTCAAAAGGCTTGTGTAATGATTACAGTACATACTGTTATAAGATTGTTTCAGCTAAATGTAAGTGAAGAAATATAGAGAAAAGAATTCTGTTGTGCAATTACCCAGAGGTTCCATAGTTCCAGCCTCCAACAGAGAGAAGAGTTTTCAGTTCACTGTTGCTATAAACAAAAATAATGCAATTTACATAAAGTCATTATAAATATTGGACTATTCAAGTCTGAGAGTATATTACTTTTCCCCGAAATTTGTAGTATATACTAAATACTAGTGTCATTGGTTTGTGAAGAATGAAAGTGATACAAAACATAAAAGCAAGTTTACATCTGAATTACTGAGGCAACACAAAGGGTTCTCGGGGATTTTTATATTGATGGTCTATATACTATGGTTTCATTACATAGGTTGACCAAGCAGGCAATTATCAGGAATCAACCATACATTCCAAATAATTATCTTCTTGTCAGAGGAAGTGAGAGCTGCCTTTACATGCTGCAATCATCTCCTCTGTCTGGGGAAAAATGATAGCTACTGCAGTCTTTTGTCTCCATAGAAAATCATTATTTCTTGGCAGCAGAGGTCTGTTTACACAGAACAGTGATTCTGAACAAGCTTATATTGGGTGATCAGCATTACCTTTACATAGAGCAATTATCGGGAATGAGTGTTCCTAGGAATGCTCCTTCCCAATAATTGCCCCAATTATTAATCCTTTTAAAGCGGCTATTAGCATAGGTCATCAATATCAGAAGTGGGGTCCAACTTGTGGCACCTACAGCAATCAACACTTCTGCAGTAGCTCTGTTTCTGGAAATAATCTCTCGGAATTACAAAGCTCAGTCTATGCTGTAGTGAACAGAGGCAGTTACTGTAGCATTGTTCCCAGCACTGTAGCACTGAGAGCAGCTGATTGCATGAGTGTTCGGAGTCAGATATTAATAACCTGTCCTATTAATAACCTGTCAATGTGTGTCACCTTTTTTCTTCCGGACATTTTAAGTTATTTCCGGAATATAGTTTCACCATTGGATTTGTATATGCATTTAAGTTTAAAACACGATTATGAGGCCACTAGTAACAAAACTCATATTTTGCCACGAGAGAACCCATTTTTTGATTTCTGTTTTGCGCAGTTAGAAGAGAGGGTTAAGATAGCCAGACTGTATGCTAAACTCCGAACGATATTGGCAACTGTAACTGTATTTAAGAGCCCGGGCAAATGGGAGCAGGAGTTGCACTGCCCACCATTGCATTGGGCTAGTATTTATAGAAATGTTAGGAAGGCCACAATATCTAACGCCCATAGATTAATTCAATTTAAGATCTAACATCGATTGTATTATATGCCTAAAATCCAAGCAAAATTCCCTCAAAATAAAGGCCGCGACTGCTGCTGTCCGAAATGTGGATCTCGGAACGTGGATTTCGTTCATCTACTTTGGGATTGTACCATAGAAACATAGAAAGATAGAATGTGTCGGCAGATAAGAACCATTTGGCCCATCTAGTCTGCCCAATATACTGAATACTATGAATAGCCCCTGGCCCTATCTTATATGAAGGATGGCCTTATGCCTATCCCATGCATGCTTAAACTCCTTCACTGTATTTGCAGCTACCACTTCTGCAGGAAGGCTATTCCATGCGTCCACTACTCTCTCAGTAAAGTAATTCTTCCTGATATTACTTTTAAACCTTTGCCCCTCTAATTTAAAACTATGTCCTCTTGTAGCAGTTTTTCTTCTTTTAAATATTCTCTCCTCTTTTACCGTGTTGATTCCCTTTATGTATTTAAAAGTTTCTATCATATCCCCTCTGTCTCTTCTTACTTCCAAGCTATACATGTTAAGGTCCTTTAACCTTTCCTGGTAAGTTTTGTCCTGCAATCCATGACCTAGTTTAGTAGCTCTTCTCTGAAATCTCTCCAAAGTTTCAATATCCTTCTGCAGATATGGTCTCCAGTACTGCACACAATACTCTAAATGAGGACTCCCTAGTGCTCTGTAGAGCTGCACGAGCACCTCCCTCTTTCTACTGTTAATGCCCTCTTTCTACTGTTAATTCTACCAAATAAAAATGGTTTTGGGACCAAGTCTTTGTAACCTTAAAAAAGGAGTCCTCTTCTCCTTATAATCCTGGGGCTTTGATGGTGATGTTGGAATATTTTGCTTCGGATACTCTCATTTCGGCCCGGGATAGACAGATCTAGATGAGTCGTTTGATGGTGGCTAAAGTCATTTTAATTAAAAACTGGGGGGCTGCCTCCCCACCCACCCTCACTAAATGAATGGATCCAGTACTCTCAACAAATTTAAATATACGAGGATATGGAAAAGAAATGGAGAGCAGCACATGTGACTAATTAGACACAGTGACGACAGCCAATAGGGGGTGAAGGGGGGAGGTTATAGATTGTTATCTATAGTAACTTGAAATATATTTTGATATGAATAAGTTATGCAGGATACTATTTTTTCTTTTTTGGCATGCCGCTGATTATTTGTTATAATGTATATCCTGTATTTGCTGCTTTTTTATCTGAATGTATACTTTTTACTGTGAATTCAAAAAAAAAAAAAGGAAATAAAAGTTTATTAATTTAAAAAAAATAACCTGTCCTAGGATAGGTCATCAGTATAAAAGTTCTGGAGAATTTATGTTTAATTTTAGGCTAGCTAAGTGTATAGGTATCAACACACCTTCAATAACTTTTTGCCAAACGCTCTCCCCTCAGCTCAACCTAGCATCAAAATTCAATATGTTTGCTCCTTCTCCTGACATCATCTGTCATCATCTGGCTCCCATACCCATAAGACTGTTGGCCAATCGAGCCAAAATCAGCAAGTTTGTCTAACTATTCTCTTACAGTGCCTTGAAAAAGTATTCATACCCTTTGAAATTTTCCACATTTTTTCACATTACACCCACAAACTTAAATATATTTTATTGGGATTTCATGTAACAGGCCAACACAAGTAGTAAGTATCTGTGAAGTGAAAAGAAAATGATACATGGTTTTCAAAAAATTTTATAAATAAAAATCTGAAAAGTGTGGCGTGCATTGGTATTCAGGCCCCTGTACTCTGATACCCCTAAATAAAATCCAGTGTGACCAATTGTCTTTAAAAGTCACCTAATTAGTAAATAGAGTACACCTGTGTAATTCAATCTCAGTATAACTACAGCTGTTCTGTGAAGGCCTCGGAGGTTTTTTAGTGAACGTTTGTGATCAAACAGCATCATGAAAACGAGGAACACATCACACAGGTCAAGGATAAAGTTGTGGAGAAGTGTAAAGCAGGTTTGGGTTATAAAAAAAAATATTCCAAGCGCTGAACATCTCACAGAGCACTGTTCAATCCATCATCTGAAAATGGAAGGAGTATGGCACAACTGCAAACCTACCAAGACATGTCCATCCAGCTAAACTGACAGACCAGGCAAAGAGAACACTAATTAGAGAAGTAGCCAAAAGGCCCATGGTCCCTCTGGAGGAGCAGCAGAGATCCACAGGTGGGAGAATCTATCAACAGGACTATTATTAGTTGTGTACTCCACAAATCTGGCCTTTCTGGAAGAGTTGCAAGAAGCAAGTCAGTTTTGAAAGCAAGTCAGAAAATGTCCCTTTGCAGTTTACCACAAGCCATGTAGGGGACACAGCAAACATGGAAAAAAGTGTTCTGGTCAGATGAGACCAAAGTTGAACATTTTGGCCTAAATGCAAAATGTTATATGTAATGGAAAACTAACACTGCACATAACAATGAACACACCATCCTCACCGTGAAACATGGTGGTGGAAGCATCATGATATGGGGATGCTTTTCTTCAGCAAGAACAGGGAAGCTGGTCAGAGTTAAAGAGCTAAATATAGAGCAATCCTAGAGGAAAACCTGGTAGAGGCCGCAAACGATTTGAGACTCGGGTGGTGGTTTCTCTTCCAGTAGGACAACGACCTTAAACATACAGCCAGAGCTACAATGGAGTGGTTTAGATCATAGCATATTTATGTGTTAGAATAGCCAAAGTCAAGACCTAAATCCCATTGAGAATCTGTGGCAAGACTTGAAAAAAGATGTTCAAAGATGCTCTCCATCCAACCTGGCTGAGCTTGAGCTGTTTTGCAAAGAAGAATGGGCAAAAATATCAGCCACTAGATGTGAAAAGTTGGTAAATACATACTCCAAAAGACTTGCATCTGTAATTGCACTGAAATGTGGTCCTACTTTTGGAAACTATGTATCATTTTATTTTCACTTCACACATACTTGTTACTTTGTGTTGGTCTATCACATAAAATTCCATTAAAATAGATTTAGGTTTGTACGGTAGCAGTGATGCAAAAAAATGTGTTAAAGTTTAAGGGGGTATGAATACTTTTTCATGTTACTCTATGTGTATGAGGGCCTTCAGTGCCAATTATTAAGGTAAAAAACCCTAACATGAGAAATCTCTTAAAAAAAAGTTATTATTAACTGTCTTCGGCCACTCACATATATATTCACACCAGGTAGTTTGTACTATGCACTGTAGCTTGAAATGGCTTCTACATTACCAATAATGGGGGCTCAAGTTTGATCAATAATGTTACTCATAGGAATTGGAGCTTCTCTAGTCAAAATAAGCAGATGGTAGAACAGAGGATCTTTCATGTCTAGCCACTAGTGTTGAGCGAATCGAATAATTCGAAGTGGAATTTGATCCAAAGTTTAGGAAAAATTCTATTTGCCACAAAGCCGAATTTCCTCACGCTTCGTGGTAACAAATAATTTTTCCTAAAATGGCGGCTAGAGTTGCCTTAGAAAGAACAGGAATAAAAATACTCACCTCATTCACTTACTTGTGCAAAGGCTCCTCTCAAGTGGAAAAGACTTTCCGAAGGAACTGCGCTGAGCGTGATGACGCATCACGTGATCATGCTGAGAGCATGCGGTGTCGTCATTATGCTCAGGCAGAACCTTTGGCGGGTCTTTGTCAATCAAGAGAGGAGCGGATTGCCTCTGCGCGAACAAGTGGATGGGGTGAGTCATTTTCTTTTTTTAAACTCAAAAGGCCAAATTGCACTAGTGTATTACCGTTTTTAACGGCTGTTAGATGGATGCTCTTCTGTCTAAGCGATCGTTAAAATTGGTCCCATTGATTAATAGGCCGAATAGGGTTTTAATATCGCGATTCTCAGTTGGTTCTAATATATGAACTTACCTCCTATTTGACATGCTAACAGATCCTTTGTATTGCAGATCACAAAATAGTCCTAACTACTCAGCTTCTCAGTCTCAATGTAGCTGTGAAGAGAAGTCTCAACAGCTTTCTAGAAAGATACTACATTTCCCATTGTCTGGTGTAGGGGACAATGCATGTTCTAGTGAGTGACTGCTACATTTTGGATAAAAGTTGAAGCAAGGCTGTCAGGTATAATATTTAATTCATTCTGATAGTGAAGCCTTTAAATTGTCACTTTGGGAATAGACTTGGTTCACCATTATGGAGTTTATATGTCGAAATATCTGTTCTGGAAACATTGAACTTTTAAAATGTCCCTTAACCATCATTTTTTGTACAAATCCTGTCAGCAGTTTATGTATGTAAAACTATTGTCACCAATGTTACCCGTCTGGGCTCCAGTACTGTGGTCTGGGACTCAGACACGCTTCCGGGCCACACCCCCGTGATGCGCAGCGTTACCACGCCCCCTAGTGACGTGAGTGCCTGTATGACAATGCCTCTCCGCCGCAGCACGCTGGAGGACATCATGGTATGGGTTAAGTCTTTATTTGAATTAGGTGTGTGTGTTCTGGAGGCGGGCTGAGATCCATCTAGTTCTCACATTGGCTTTTTTCTATTTTCAGTACTCTCCATCCTTTATTTTTGTACCGCATTGTCCTCCTGGTTTTGACCTATTTCTGTATGACCCATCTCTAAGTCCCAGACTTACACCCCTACAGCTGGGAAGACCCAACTGAGGTATCCCCTGCTTCAGTACCAGCTGCAGAGGTAGGGGACCTCATAGACTTGTCCTGGGGGGAACCCCAACTGGCAGATGGAGATGGGACCGAGGTCTCTCCACCGGCCCTACAGGGATTCTGGGTAGTTGGCTCAGATCCCCAACGGCAGACGGAGCTTCAGGAAGTAGGGACAATCAGTCCTGCTTCCCAGGGGCAGTATGTTTTGCAGGGAGAGGAGACAACCAGTCCCTCTCCCCCACCCCAGGGGGACAGCACCCCTAACTCCGATGGTGCAGATGGGACAGCGATCTCTGCACCAGACCTACAGGGATGCTGGACGGCTGGTAAAGATCACCAACCAAACCCACAGGAGTGCCAGGAGGATGAGGTAAGGGACCACTCCTCTCCACAGCCAATCCACAACCAAGTCCTGGGGGTAGGATTCCCTGACCCCATCCCAGCGGAAGGGCTGGCATCTGGGCAGAGTGCAGTCAGCCTCTGTCCTCCCCTATCCTCCTGTCCTGAGCCTGACTACCCACAGGTTACCCCATTGGAAGAGTTGGCATCTGGGCAGAGTGCAGTCGGCCTCTGCCCTCCCCTATCCTCCTGTCCTGAGCCTGACTACCCACAGGTTACTCCAGCGGAAGAGCTGGCATCTGGGCAAAGTGCAGTCTGCCTCTGCCCTCCCCTATCCTCCTGTCCTGAGCCTGACTACCCACAGGTTACCCCAGCGGAAGAGCTGGCATCTGGGCAGAGTGCAGTCGGCCTCTGCCCTCCCCTATCCTCCTGTCTTGAGCCTGACTACCCACAGGCTACCCAAGCGGAAGAGCTGGCATCTGGGAAGAGTGTAGTCGGCCTCTGCCCACCCTGTACCTACAGCTCCATGCCTGGGAACACAAGGGAGATCAGGGACAGCAGCCGCATCCTCTGCAGCCTAGGACAGACCCAACAAAGCTGGACACTCAAGAACTGCAGGTGCAGTACTCGGTTGTGGGCAGGCTGCTTGTCTAACTCAGGTACTGACCGACAAGAGGTCAGGTACCTGGTTAGTCTTCCCCTGGGAGGGAAGATGTGTGACAATAGCACCTTTGTCACTGGGAGTTGGAGAGGCCTGCTTGCCAGCCTTTTGCCCTGTGACTATGGCCCCAGTGACAGTTAGTAAGCACAATGGACATTGCCTGTGACGCAATTAGCATTCACAATAGACATTGCCTGTGACCTAATTAAGAATCACAATGAACATTGCCTGGGACGCAATCAGCAAGCACAATGGACAATGCATGTGGGGTTGTAATATAACTGGCTGTAGGATGATTGGTGGGGGCTAAGGAGATGGCATAATAGGGGGGCTAATGAGAGGCATAATAGGGGGGCTAATGAGGCATAATGTTTTGGCCATCCAATAAAGAAGTTCTGCTTTACCCCTTCATGAACTCTTGGCTCATTGTTGGGGCATGGGATAACTACACTCTTGGGGATTGCTATATCACAATACTCCCCTGAGTATAAGCTCTTGTAAGAGCTTGTTCCTGGTTCCTGGTTTCTGGAGTTAGGAGAGGTGGTTTTGGTGTCCGGTGGAGTGCTTGGAGCCCTCGGGAAGCGCTAGGAGCAAGCGTCAGCGGAAGGTGCCCAGTCGGGGTGCCAGGCGTTCCGTTACAGAAACCACCCAAAAATGACCCCATTATAGAAACTACACCCTTAAGGTATACAAAACTGATTTTACAAATGTCGTTAACCCTTTAGGTTTTCCACAAGAGTTAATGGCAAATGGAGATAAAATTTCAGAATTTCCATTTTTTGGAAAATTTTCCGTTTTAATCCATTTTTTCCAGTAACAAAGCAAGGGTTAACAGCCAAACAAAAATCAATATTTATTGCCCTGATTCTGTAGTTTGCAGAAACACCTCATATGTGGTTGTAAACTGATGTATGGCCAAAAAGCAGGGCACAGAATGAAGGGAACGCCATATGGTTTTTGGAAGGCGGATTTTGTTGGACTGTTTTTTTTACACCATGTCCCATTTGAGGCCCCCGATGCACCCCTAGAGTAGAAACTCCATAAAAGTGACTCCATCTAAGAAACTACACCCCTCAAGGTATTCAAAACCGATTTTACAAACTTTGTTAACCTTTTAGGTGTTCCACAAGAGTTATTGGCAAATGGAGATGAAATTTCTATTTTTTGCTACCTTGCCTCAAAAAAGTGTAATATAGAGCAACCAAAAATCATATTTACCCTAAAATAGTGCAAACAAAACTGCCACCTTATCCCGTAGTTTCCAAAATGGGGTCACTTTTTTGGAGTTTTTACTTTAGGGGTGCATCAGGGGGGCTTCAAATGGGACATAGTGTCAAAAAACCAATCTAGCAAAATCTGCCTTCCAAAAACAGTATGGCGTTCCCTTCCTTCTATACCCTGCATAGGCCATAGAGCAGTTTACGACCACATATGGGGTGTTTCTGCACACTACAGAATCAGGGTAATAAATATTGAGTTTTGTTTGGCTGTTATTTCCATTTTAATACATTTTTCCAGTAACAAAGCAAGGGTTGCTTTGTTACTGGAAAAATGTATTAAAATGGAAAATTTGCAAAAAAATTGCTGTTTTGGGACCGTTTTTATTTTTGGTTATTTGCATAGTTGATCTGACAGGTTAAATCTAGTGCTATTCATATAGAGCAGGTTGTTACGGATGCGACAATACCAAATATGAATACTTTTTGGGAGTTTTTCATAACAAAGCATTTTTGAAAAAAAAATTATTTTAGTGTCTCCACATTCTGAAAACCATATTTTTTTTTTTTTTTTTTGGACGACTGTCTTATGTAGGGACTCAATTTTTGTAAGGTGACAAAAATGGCTTTTGATAAGGTATTTATATAATTTTTTTTGCTGTGTTCACCTCAGGGGTTATATCATGTGTTATTTTTATAGAGCAAGTTGTTACAGACGCAGCAATACATAATATGTATACTTTTTATTTATTTATGTTTTACACAATAATATCATTTTTGAAACAAAATAAAATCATGTTTTAATGTCTCCATAGTCTGAGAGCCATATTTTTTTAATTTTTTTGGGCGACTGTCCTATGTGGGATATCATTTTTTTCATCTATATAGTGTACTGTACTGTATTTTTAACTTTTCACTAGTCCGGTCAGACTTCTGCCTTTAGCAGAGGTCTGATCAGAGTTACATTACCATGGCAAGCAGAAAGCCTCTGAAAGCATCCTGCTGCCATGGTAACCATCACTCGCTGCCAGAACAGAGCAGTGGGTGATGAGGAGGAAGGGGGGCTCCATCCGTCTGCGATCCCATCAAGAATCGGGAGCTGCAAGGGCACAGCATCGCCCGATGGGAGAGGGAGCTCCCTCCCTGTTAACTCCTTCCATACAGCGGTCCGTATGGACCGCAGCATGGAAGGGGTTAAACTGCTGCCATCTGCTACACAGATGTCAGCAGTTTTAGCAGAGTGTCAGCAATGTGCTGACTCTCTGCTAAAACCACTATACCGCCAACAATCATTACAGAGGAGGCGGGCGGGGGATCGCAATTGCGATCCCGCCTGACGCACTGCCTGCCTCACGCACCGCCCGCAGCCCCCATCATAGTGGCTGATGATTGACAGTCTTCTACCTAGTTTTCTTCCTTTCTCTCTAGGAGACAACTGTCAATCATCAGCAGATGGGCAGGAAGAGCAGGAGATTATGAATAACGATAGGCCTGCGCTGCAATGATTATGATGCTGGTTCTCAGCAACCACTTACTTTTAGCTCATGAGTGACACACCACTGAAATCAGCATTTCTGTGACTATTTTATGCTGTCCTTAGTGAGATCAGCATAAAGTTGATGACAGGTTCCCTTTAAATATCTCTCCAGTGTAAACAGCCAATATGGACTAAAATATGGCCGTGTCTGTTAAAGGAACCTTCACAAGGTGTTTATTTGTTGTTCAACCATCAACCCACTTCTATTTAATGTGTATGGCCACCTTTAGAGCCAACCACACTGACTGCCATCCCCTGAATACCAATGAGTGTTTTCCTACACAAAATGATGGAAGCAGGCCTATATCACTCTGAAGGGCAAGCGATCATTGACCAGTTTTCCTCTCCTTCTAAATGGCACTCCCTATTTATGATGCATTTACCTGGCACCACTGCAAGGCATATCTCACTACACTGTTGGGGGCTGGTGGACAGTAAGCTATTTTTTTACTGTGGTGCTGTGGCCTGCTGCCAACCATTAGGAACTGCTGTGCTGCCTGTGCTGGTAAATGGTTATTTATTATATTCCTTAATAAAATTATGCTTCCTGCTACAATGTGGAACCCTAGGAAGTCACCTATCCCTTCCTACCCTTCATCCCAGCCCTGCTGACTTCAGTCTAGAGGACTGCAAGTTGTACCCTGAGGTGTTCTGTAAGGCTATGGCCATTTTGCCCAAAAAGTATAGGGGTAGCATCATATAGGAATGAATTATATTTTGGTTCAAAACTATTATGCCACAGAACTGACTTAATTGCAATGACCTCCAATGCGTCTGAAAGTGGATTTGTAAAGATGGTTAATGTAAAACATGAAAAGCAGACATCGTACAGTACATGACAATCTCTTTTTGACAAAGCTAGAACCAGCCCTGTACCTCACATGGATCCAGAGATCTCCCCATTCATTGTTCTGCTAGATTTAGATCAACCTGACAGCTCAAGGGGAGTGTCTCTTTTTATGCAGCTCAGGAGGCGTGACCTTCCTGCTACAGCTCTCTCCCAATCACAGCTCAGGAGGCAGATGAAGGATAAAACTCTGCGGCAATCTCAGTGACAAAGAAATAAGAAAAAAAACAGCAGGTGGCGCTATACAGATACATTTTACTGATAGATTCAGTGGCTCTGTAAATTGTGGAATATAATTCGTGGGACAACCCCTTTAACAGATAAGTATTGGTTCTTTTGTTGTCATAGGCATGCGCACGGGGTGTGCCGGGTGTGCCTGGCACACCCTAATCCAGCCTCAAAGGGTGCTGGCCAGCGAATACTAATGAAGCGCTTCCATTTTTGCTGCGCTCATTAGTACCGGTGGACCAGGAACCGGTGAACTTACCGCTTCCTGGTCCTCAGCTGTGCAGGGCTGCGCACAGCGTGACGTCACACTGTGCGCACCTGTTCAGAGAGCACAGCTGAGAGCTGATATCAGGAGGAAGAACGGGTTGTGAGGAGCGGCGGCGTCCAGGAGCAGGAGAGGTAAGTGTTTTTTTATTTTTTATACAAAATGGGGCTGCTAGGGGCATAATGAGGCACATTATGAGACAGTGGCACATGGGGGCTAATGAGAGGCATAATGGGGGGCTAATAAGAGGCATAATGGGGGGCTAATGGGAGGCATAATGTGGGCTAATGAGGCACATGGGGGCATAATAAGGCACATGGGGGCTAATGAGGCATAATAGGGGGCTAATGAGAGGCATAATGGGGGACTAATGAGAGGCATAATG
The DNA here is from genome assembly GCA_033119425.1 of Bufotes viridis. Classification (NCBI taxonomy): domain Eukaryota; kingdom Metazoa; phylum Chordata; class Amphibia; order Anura; family Bufonidae; genus Bufotes; species Bufotes viridis. The sequence goes on from CM065591.1 coordinate 208,376,172, forward strand.
GGGGGCTTATGAAGCACATGGGGGCTTAATGAGGCACATGGGGGCTAATGATAGGCATAATGGTGGGCTAATGAGAGGCATAATGGGGGGCTAATGAGAGGCATAATGGGGGGCTAAGGAGAGGCATAATGGGGGGCTAAGGAGAGGCATAATGGGGGCTAAGGAGAGGCATAATAGGGGGGCTAATGAGGCATAATGGGGGCTAATGAGGCATAATGTGGGGCTAATGAGGCATAATGGCTGATAATGGGGGCTAATGAGGCATAAGGGCTGATGATGGGGCTAATGAGAGGCATAATGGGGGCTAATGGCATAAAGGCTGATATGGGGGCTAATGAGAGGCATGGGGTGCGATATGGGGGTGATGAAAGGCATGGGGCTCTTATCTGAGGTCTGATTGGGAGTCATTTACATTGGGGTCTGAGCTGAGGTCTGATTGGGGGTCTAATTTGAGGTCTTATTAACATTGGGGGTCTGATTGGGGCTGTCAGCTGAAGTTTGATTAACATTGGGGTCTGATTGGTGGTCTGACCTAAGGTGTAATGAAAAATTTTTTTTTCTTATTGTCCCCCTCTAAAACCTAGGTGCGTCTTATGAGCCGGTGCATCTTTCCTTTCTGAACGGCAGAGCGGTGCCCACTTCCAGCCCTGAGTCCAGCTGCCCAGAGCACTGATCCTGAGCTGCTGGAGTCTTCAGAACTGTAAGTATTTACAGCCATTCACTGTAAGCTATATTATATATATTACTTGTTTTATGTGAGTAAGGGTGCTGGGTGTTTGGAAAAGGGGGAGGGAGGGGTACAATGCAGGGGGTAATATAACTAGGGGTATCAGGGTAGATTATTATACAGGGGTTATTTAACTTATTTTTGTTTATATTGATAATTATATGAGTGCGGGTCTGTATGCATGCAGAGTGTATTTGTGTGTGTATATATATATTATATACACACGCGTGCGCGGCGTGTGTTTGTGCTTTAGGGTGCACACCCTAATGCAATAGGCAGCGTACGCCTATGTTTGTTGTTATAAACCTTTCCTTCTCTTTGAACATATATTCTGCCCTATATGCTCAGAGACATCCTAGTGGCATACCCCTAAAATTCTGTTCAATGACCGGTTCAACCCATTAGGAGCATGGCACAAGGAAAGAAATGTAAAAAATATGTACCGTAAGTTATCTTTAGCTGGCTGTTTCCAGGCCATGCAAAACAAGAACCCTTTGTTTGTTTTAGATAATGCAAGCATTTTATTAATTGGAGAGATTTTTGAAACTGTCTTAAAGAGAAGCTCTTTGTTTCCCATAGCAACTAATTGGAAAAATGATATCTGCACTGTGACTGGTTGCTATGGGTAAGAAAGACTGTTGCTCTTTTAGACAACCTCATAAATCTGTCCCATTTGGGTTCAATGACTCTTTAAATCCTACTTCATGCACCAGGCTCTTTCATCCCCCCAAAGACCTGACAGTATAAATACAGTGTTCATATTATAAAGTAATTATCAGTGTATTAGCGTTAATAAATACACCTGCAAAGAGGAACTGACTATATAAAAGAAATACAGAATAAAGCTGCTTACTAGTTCTTAAGGGCATTGAAGGAAGCATAAAGTGTTGGATCATTCCATTCAAATGTCTTGATCTGGTTGTTGGTCATGGTGGCAAAAGCATAAATCAGATGAGTACACATGCAAGGATCAATATCATCTGGCATATATATGGCTGGCGCAGGGTAATACTGAGCCCAGTTGGTAAAATAGCACACCAACTTGACAGACGAGCCTGGCAAGGAGAACATTTCAATAGTCAAGAAAAGATAACTGCAAAAGAACAAAGCTATATCTATCATAATAATATGTGACATCCATGTAGACACCTAAATCTAGGTAACCACATCAGTATACAAAACATACAACATATTCCAGCCTATGCCTAGAGCCTCTGAGATATATCAAGATCATTCTTAGGGTGTGGGATGGATCAATTGAGAATCTCCATCGTTTTGATGGGGCTTAACACTAAGCAAAAGTTAACACACACACCACCACTACCAAAAACTGAATTAAAAAATGGAGGTGGTAGTTTTCGGTGCCATGCACTTACCTAACTGCACATGCAGTAGGAAGGTCAAACCTACAAGAAACAGATTGTACATGATGAGAATACGTGTGTGACTTTCAGCAGACATAATGACAGCTGTGATCAAATTAAAAATAAACCTACACGTAACAAGCAGGAATTTGTTCATCTTGATTCCTCAAGCAGATTTGTTGACTGGTGTACCTGACTTATATAGGTAGCTGTCACCTCCACCTTGTTTCAGACACACACTCTACATCGAGCCATTCCTGATAGCAAAGATAACACCATTGTATTTCAGGCCACAAAGTTGGGAACACAGAATTAAAATTGGAAGTCTCCCAAAGCAAATTTTCTGTTTGGTAGTTCTATTTGAGGTACTGAAACAGGAAGGTAATAATTAGTTAAATAATATAAGTATACGTTAACGATTGTACTTGCATATACTTGTATATGTATCTACATATACAGAGCCAGATGAGGGGTAAGTAGAGTAAGTGACCACCAAGGGTGCTATTGAAGGAATTTTACATACACTGAACAATGGGGCAGACCACTGGCTGAGTACTCGTCTTGCAGTACTGAGGGCTTTGGTTAAAATTTTGATCAAGGACAACAATAGCATGGAGTATGTATGTTACACACCAAAAAGATGCTAATTAGTCAATTGGCTACCTATAAAATTGGTCCTCCTAATGTGTGCGAAAAGGGGAATTTAGGCTCCAATATGAATAGTGATAACCCAGGCTCGGACTGGCCTACAGGGGAATCCACCAGTGGGCACCTTAGCACTGTGGTCCCCCAGCCCCTTAATAAGTGGCACATGACACAGACTAACTGTAGTATATAACAAAAATGTCTGAACAGATTAATGTTAATATGAGAAATTATAGGATTTATTCGACATCAAAGCTTAAACTAAAAGACAAAATCCCTTTGGTGTATAAAACGTAACTTTTACTATTGATTAGATAAAATAAATGTACCCAAAAACAAGTGCCTATCGATTCTTAGCACTGCCTCCCTTGTCCAAGGCACCCCCCAGACTTATTGATGTTCAAAATAGCTGGATGAAAATAATGGACCCAATGGTCCTTAGTTGCACTATTAGCGTAGCCTCAACAGTGGTAGGGGTATGTGTATGGGTGAGCACCAAGGGATAGGCTGCTATGGCATTAGCTAGGACTAGATGCTAGAGTGTGTCATGGGAAAGGGATATACTTGCCCTTCCCAGTCCCTGTCCTTGCTCAGCCCAGGGACCACCCCTGATGGTGGGGTTCCCCTGTCCTCGTGCCTTCCCTGCTGACCCTACACTCACCCTCAATAAAACTACCCTGTGGCTTAGTGCTCAACTAGTGAGTCTACCCCACTTTAAAGTGGGGGTCTAGGTAGATAACGGTGACAAACTGGTCTCTATAGTGAACCCCAGATGTATATATATGTGGTAAGTCCCCAACGCGTTTCGCCTGTATCCAGGCTCCTCAGGGGGCTGATAGTGCAGATGTAAATAATTGTCACACATGTAGTGTACAACCATATGGTAAGAAAGGAAAACTCTGACCTATTTAATGATGTGTAAGGCCCTCTCCTTCCATTCTTACCAAGTTTGCACAGATGGGTCAAGGTTAACCCTCATGTGCTCCAGGCAGGATAATCTGTTGACAGAAAGTAGATATAAGTATACAGAATCCCGTAGTCATGAATAGGTCATACATTCTACATCACCAACTCGTCACAGACTATAAAACAAAAGTGGGAGGAGGAACTCACTGGGAGCTCCCTAAAGCTAATGAAAATTCTCCTTGAAGAGGAGAAAGTCTTCTTTGAGAAAAGTACTGAGAAACTAAACAGCCTTAAAGAAGTGGCATTAAAGTTCGAGGGAGACCCGGACTTTAAGAGACGGGAGGCTTCCCTGCAGTCATCTGTCGAAAGACTGCAGGGTCAGTTAAAAGAACGCAAACACAGGCAGTTCTTGAAGGACTTGGGCGATTTCAGAGAGAACCGAGCCTACCAACTGGAAAAAACAGGCATTAATCCGTCTGCTTCTGAGGTCTCATCCTCCGATTTTGAGGCCTCGGACTCAGAGGGGAATAGCACGAGAGGAGCTCGGGGAAATAGGGGAAGAGGCACAGGGAACCAGAGAAGGCAGAGAGGGAGGGGAAGAAAATGGGAGAGAGGTCCACAACAAGGACAAAGAGGAGGACCAACGGGATCCTCATCCTTGTCATCCTCTTGTACAGCTACAAACCCCATTTTGGCAGCAACAACTGCAGCAGATCAGTCTTCCCAACCGCCAGCTCATTTTTTAGACCCCAGCCAACCCCCTTACCACTTGCGGGGCAGAAGCAAGTAAGAAATGACTTAATGGAAGACGATCTGCAGGTCATTAACTTATCAGACAGACCCCTCTCTAGACAAGAAGAGGAAATCCTCAAAAGAGGGTTATCCTTTGTTCCCACCACAAATTTTAACCCATTTACATGGATCAAGGACATAGATCTTTTCTGTCGTAAATTAAGATGGAAAAAATATTTTGAAACGACTGATAGAGAAACACGTAAAAATTGGGAATTGATGATGATGAGGCAGCGGATCTAAAGCTACTTATGGATCTATGGGAGGAGGGAGCCAGATCACCTGGAGAGGGACCGTTCACGAACCTAAGCAACAAGAGCACTAGAACGCCCCCACTGGGGAACTACGACCACATTGACATTTTCCAGCAACTGGTCTCCAGAGAGTTAGAGAACTTATCCCTGGGACCTAGTGGCTGTGCGAGTAACCTGTCTAGTCCAGAATGGGAAGCTCTGAGGAACCTAGAAAGGGACAGGTCCATAATTGTCAAGCCGGCAGACAAAGGCGGGAATTTGGTAATTATGGACCATGATCAGTATAGCAACATGTGTCTTACCCTCCTCAAGGACATCCGTAACTATAGGGTATTAGAGGGGACCCCACTGAGGCGTTCATGATGGAGCTTAAACACATACTGGAGGGGGTTTGATTGATAAAGTGATTAGCATCAAGGAGTTTGAGTTCATGATGCCTAAAAACCAACCATCGCCACCTTCTATGGATTACCTAAGATCCATAAGGGGGTCCACCCCCTCAAATGTCGTCCCATTGTGTCGGGGGTAAACTCCCTGACACAGAATTCGGGCATTTATCTGGATCAAGTTCTGAGGGGATTCGTGATGTCCCTGGCATCCTACACCAGGGACACCATGGATTTTTTGAAGAAAATCGAGACTCTGGTGATTAATCCATCATCCCTCCTAGCCAGTATTGACGTTGAAGCCCTGTACAGCAGCATACCGCATGAGAGGGGTCTAGAAGCTGTGTCTTCCTTCCTTTCCACCAGGGGCACCTTCTATCGTCCACATAGCAACTTCGTCTTGGCATTATTGAAATTCATCCTTACGCACAACTTTTTCCTTTTCAAGAATAAGTTCTTCCACCAGCTCAGGGGGACAGCGATGGGGTGTGCGTGTGCCCCGTCGTATGCTAACCTCTTCCTGGGCTGGTGGGAGGACAATATCGTTTTCCCTGGCCATGACGTATGGTGGAACGAGAAGGTGTCCTTTGGACCCGTTACATCGACGATGTTTTATTATCTGGGAGGGTGGAGCAAGTGAGTTCCAAAAATTTGTGGAGGAATTGAATACCAATACCTTAGGGTTGAAATTCACCCACGAAATCAAGACAGATGAGATCAATTTTTTGGATTTGACAGTCCATAAACAGGGAGACAGACTGAGCACCACTATCTACAGGAAGCCTACAGCAACAAATTCCATCTTGCACTGGGAAAGCCATCATCCCTTTGCACTAAGGAAAAGCATACCTAGAAGCCAGTACCTGAGAACACGGAGGAACTGTTCGTCTTTGGACGCCTTCCACTCTGAGTCCAGAAAGCTATATAACCGGCTTGTAAAACGGGGATACCCCAGAAGGACCCTTCATGTAGCCTTCCAAGATACATGTAAAATAGAAAGGGAGAGCTTACTATCCCCAAAGATAGTGAGGGAAGGAAAGATCAGCACATAAGACTTATCTCCACACTAGATAGGGCGAACACTGAGGTTAAGACCATTCTACAGAAATTCTGGCCGATTCTGGCAATGGACACGCATCTATCCAGCCATGTCACCAGCTATCCGAGTGTGACCTATCGGAAGGGGAGAAGCCTGAGGGACAGGTTGGTGCACAGCCACTTTGTCCCTCCGGCTCCTCCGGGGACCTGGCTGGACCGGCGCCCTCTGGGGATGTTCAAGTGCGGAAGATGTGCAGTATGTGAATTCATCAAGACAGGAAAACCATCACCTGCTCTGCAACCGGCCAAACCTTCACCATCCGTGATTTTGTGAATTGCAGAACCAAAGGGGTGGTTTACATCTGCCAATGCCCCTGTCCTATGGACTATATCGGGAAAACATTTAGGGAGCTCCGCACACGGATAGGTGAGCATATGTATGATATTAAGAGAAGGAATACTACGCCGGTTGCAGACCATGTGATGAATTCCCATGGTGGGGACGCACGGGCACTCAAATTCTCTGTCCTGGAGGTAGTCCCCCCCTCTCCTAGGGGAGGGGACTGGGACAAAAGAATTTTACAAAAGGAAGCAGCATGGATCTTTAGGTGTAAGTCCCAATGCCCTAGAGGGATGAATGAAAGATTATCATTCACCTGCTTCCTATAATGAGAAACATGCCCTGTGAACTCTGTGTAGGACCCTCCCATCACCTGATTTTAGAACTGTCATCACTTCCTCAACAGCCACTCGAAGTGGCAACTGTATATGCATGGAATCGGTTTTTGTTTTTTTTCCCCCCCCCATTTCTCCCTCCCCCCCTTTTCTTTGTCCGTATGAACGTTTTGAATTTCTCTCTCTGGAACGACCTCCACCTCTAAGGACAAACCGTATATGTAGATGAAAATTGATTCTCAAACTGACCTGAGATGCCAAAAATGGCGTCCGAATGATGTATTGACCCCATTGTCTGTAAATGTTTGGGGTCACAAGTTTTATGAGGGGTTTATGATGATGATAGTATCTAGTCTTCCCCCCCCCCCCCCTTTTCCTTCCTCCATATGAAGCGCCCCTATAGACATAAATTTGTCTGCTGGGAGAAAATAATGGAGAATAGTGGGAGGAATACCGTGGATTAACTATACCATAGAGTGTGCTATGGAGGTTTTTTGTATTTTTTTTCTTTTCCCACCTATTGTACAGAAACAATCATGGGTTTTGCAGGATTGGTCCACGGTGTCCCCCCCATTATTTGAAAAAGAAACCTGGCATCCAATACTATTATCGAGACATACTGATATTGTCCATCACGGTATGCGCATGCGCAATAGAAACTGGAGGACACCGGAAGCATCGGGTACCCGAGGTGCGGTCCAGCAGAGCAAAGCGTGCGCTCCACTGACCGGAAATGGGGGAGTGGAGCGGCGCGCCTGCTGTGAGCGCACAGCAGGAAGCGCGATGCGTTCCATTGGAGACCGGAAGCGACTCAGCGTGCGCTCCACCAACCGGAAATCATGCCGGCTGAGCGCACGTCACGCCACCTGTATATATATATGGGTGGGAATGGGATCTGTGTACCGCCACCAGCTGATCTTGGCAAGGAGGAGGTACATACCGGTATGCCAGGCTAATAGTGAGTACATTTCTTCTATATGTAGAGTATGGAAGCAACGCTTGTGATGTAGAATGTATGACCTATTCATGACTACGGGATTCTGTATACTTATATCTACTTTCTGTCAACAGATTATCCTGCCTGGAGCACATGAGGGTTAACCTTGACCCATCTGTGCAAACTTGGTAAGAATGGAAGGAGAGGGCCTTACACATCATTAAATAGGTCAGAGTTTTCATTTCTTACCATATGGTTGTACACTACATGTGTGACAATTATTTACATCTGCACTATCAGCCCCCTGAGGAGCCTGGATACAGGCGAAACGCGTTGGGGACTTACCACATATATATATACATCTGGGGTTCACTATAGAGACCAGTTTGTCACCGTTATCTACCTAGACCCCCACCAGTTGAGCACTAAGCCACAGGGTAGTTTTATTGAGGGTGAGTGTAGGGTCAGCAGGGAAGGCACGAGGACAGTGGAACCCCACCATCAGGGGTGGTCCCTGGGCTGAGCAAGGACAGGGACTGGGAAGGGCAAGTATATTCCTTTCCCATGACACACTCTAGCATCTAGTCCTAGCTAATGCCATAGCAGCCTATCCCTTGGTGCTCACCCATACACATACCCCTACCACTGTTGAGGCTATGCTAATAGTGCAACTAAGGACCATTGGGTCCATTATTTTCATCCTCCCCAGCTATTTTGAACATCAATAAGTCTGGGGAGTGCCTTGGACAAGGGAGGCAGTGCTAAGAATCGATAGGCACTTGTTTTTGGGTACATTTATTTTATCTAATCAATAGTAAAAGTTACGTTTTATAGACCAAAGGGATTTTGTCTTTTAGTTTAAGCTAACTGTAGTATATACAGATAGGCAGAGTACAGCATCTCAATCAGTCTAGGTCAGTGATGGGCAACGTGCGGCACTCCAGCTGTTGCAGAACTACAACTCCCAGCATGCAAATCCTGTCTACAGCTATCAGCCTACTGCAGGGCATGGTGGGAGTTGTAGTTTAGCAACAGCTGGAGAGCCGCACGTTGCCCATCACTGGTCTAGGTGTCCATATAAAAACTGGTAGATTATTTAACAAACTAATCAGTTTATTATTATAGACACATCACATGTCTGAGATGACTTGTAGGTACCGAGGCAGGTCATGATGTACCCTATTTCCCCAGAGACCTGCCTTCTCAAATCATCCAGGAACCCCTTAATTAATCATCTTGAGCTGCTGCTGTCTGCCTCTGTGTGAACAAGTAGCATTTCTATGTGGTTATACAGTGGGACCCAATAATTAATTTTACTGTTGGACCCTAGGCATTGTGATAACCTACAGTATGTTTGGGTCTGTGAAATATGTTTTGGCGCAATATACAGTTGCAATAAAAAGTATGCTGTTACTCTCCCTAGGAGTGGCCGTCCTGTAAAGATGACTGCAAGAGCACAGCACAGACTGCTCAATAAGGTGAAGAAGAAACTAGAGTGTCAGCTAAAGACTTACAAAAGTCTCTGTTAGTGAATCTACGATACGTAAAACACTAAACAAGAATGGATTTCATGGGAGGATGCTACAAAGGTAGCCACTGCTGTCCAAAAAAAACATTGCTGCACGTTTACAGTTTGCACAAGAGCACCTTGATGTTCCACAGCAGTACTGGCAAAATATTCTGTGGACAGATGAAACCAAAGTTGAGTTGTTTGGAAGAAACACACAACACTATGTGTGGAGAAAAAGAGGCACAGCACATCAACATCAAAACTTATTCCCAACTGTGAAGTATGGTGGTGGGGGCATCATGGTTTGGGGCTGCATTGCTGCATCAGGGCCTGGACAGATTGCTATCATCGAAGGAAAATTAATTCCCAAGTTTATCAAGACATTTTACAGGACAACTTAAGGCCATCTGTCCACCAGCTGAAGCTCAACAGAAGATAGGGGTTGCAACAGGACAACGACCCAAAGCATAGAAGTAAATCAACAACAGAATGGCTTAAACAGAAGAAAATGCGCCTTCTGGAGTGGCCCAGTCAGAGTCCTGACCTCAACCCGATTGAGATGCTGTGGCATGACCTCAAGAAAGCGATTCACACCAGACATCCCAAGAATATTGCTGAACTGAAACAGTTCTGTAAAGAGGAATGTTCAAGAATTAATCCTGACCGTTGTGCACGTCTGATCTGCAACTACAGGCAACGTTTGGTTGAAGGTATTGCTGCCAAAGGAGGTTCAACCAGTTATTAAATCCAAGGGTTCACATACTTTTTCCACCCACACTGTGAATGTTTACATGGTGTTTTCAATAAAAACATAGTAACATTTAATTCTTTGTGTGTTATTAGTTTAAGCAGACTGTGATTGTCTATTGTTGTGACTTAGATGAAGATCAGATCACATTTTATGACCAATTTGTGTAGAAATCCATATCATTCCAAAGGGTTCACATACTTTTTCTTGCAACTGTAAGCAACATGAAGTCAACATGCAACATCCATTTGGCATACATAAAAAGTGGGGCACCATAGGAAAGATCTAAATCTTCTCAGGTTTGTTTGATCTTGTTTTCATGATACCACGCTTTTTATACTTGTACTATATAATTGTATCAGTTGTCTAAAGAATGAGCAATTAAAGCCAGTATACTTTTTATGTAATACTTTAAGAGCTTTGTAATATATGCAGTAGCCAGCAAGTGATCTTCAGGAAAGAATATCAGGTTATAAAGCTGTGTTTTGTGAACTGTACTTTTTACAGCAATGACAGATCACAGCAGTCCAGTAAAATGGTCAGGGTGCCTCTAACATTAGTTCACTGATTACCTTTCAGTTGGAACAGATAAGCCTGTGTGTGTGCCCAGCTAAACACAAAAAACGTGGCATATCACTTTACAATCTTATCATGTATGCAGAGCTGTAATATGCCATGATTCTCTATCTGACACTCTTTCTAATATTTCTTTGTTAAACAAAGCATAGATTTAAAGATGTTATGTAGATAAGTCTTCCTATTCTGACATAATATGACAGCACACTGCTTACTGCAAGGAAAGGAACATTTACTACTTATAATGGATGGGCCTCCAATGGAGCTCACTATCCGTATGCCTTTGGAGTGTGACGAAACGCACAAAAACACAGGGAAGAATACAAAGTCCATGCAGATGTCCTTGGTCAGATTTGAACCTAGTTCCCTAGCACTGCAAGGAACCACTGCTAACCACTGAAAATGATGAACAAGACAGTCCCATCCCCTTCCCTGCTTACTTTTTTAGACTTGGCGTGAGGCGGGAAAGTCGCAGATTTTGACGCAAATAACCATTTCACCGCAATCCGCACCAGAAATACGCCTAATGTAGGCATATTTCTGATAGTAAGTGAGCCCCTATATGTTCCAAACCAAGCTCACCAGCCTGAATGCATTCCAAAAATACGCTGGATGTGGATTAAGATCCAAAGCTGACAACACCTTCCAAAAAACTGCTAAAAACTGATATTGTTAAAGCATAGACCCGCCAGAATGGGACAAGAAAACCCAACCACCCAAGCTCAAATCTGAAAAATTCTGAACCATCCCCAATCTTAACAATGGGGACCCAACAACCACTGCCACCCACAAGACATCCATCTTGGAATGGCATATCCGTAAAGGGGTTATCCCATGATAAATGCAAAAAGCAAAAGTCTAATATCATATAGGACATGACAATCTCTTTCTAAAAAACTTAGAATCAGCCCTGTACCTCACATGGATGCAGAGATCTCCACATTGCTCTGCTAGAGATATTTCACCTTTCTCAGGGGGCATGTTCTCTCTACTGCACCTGGTGGCAGTTGAAGGATTGAACTGATCGTGTGCTTCCATTTCAGTGAGCAGGACGGAGAAATTACAAAAGAGCAAACAGCAGGTGGAGCTATACGGATAGATTTCAGTGAATAACTCAGTAGCTATACAACATTTTGAAATTATATGCAATTACAAAACTGTTCACATCCAGGTGCTGGTTTGAAAAATGTAAAAACCTGGCATTTGAAAAGGGACTTAGTCGCCTCCTCCCAACCATAAAGCGGAAAAAGTAAAGCCAATGATGACAAATGACGCAGCGCTACTTAGCCATCACTGATTTTAAAAGTATCATGTAGTCCTTTCAACAGGCAGCTCATTAACCTTTTGAAAGGACTACATGATAGTTTTATCCACTTGAAGACCACAGGTTTATACCCCCCTAGTGACCAGGCCACTTTTTACAATTCCGCACTACACTACTTTCACCGTTTATTGCTCCGTCATGCAACTTACCACCCAAATGAATTTTACCTCCTTTTCTTCTCACTAATAGAGCTTTCATTTGGTGCTATTTCATTGCTGCTGACATTTTAACTTTTTTTGCTATTAATAAAAATGTAACGACATTTTTGCAAAAAAATGACATTTTTCACTTTCTGTTGTAAAATTTTTTAAAAAAAACTACATTTCTATGTAAATTTTTTACAAAATTTTTTGTTCTGCATGTCTTTGATAAAAAAAAATCCAATAAGTGTATATTTATTGGTTTGGGTAAAAGTTATAGCGTTTACAAACTATGGTGCAAAAAAGTGAATTTCCGCATTTTGAAGCAGCTCTGACTTTCTGAGCACCTGTCATGTTTCTTCAGGTGCTAGAATGTCAGGATAGTACAAATACCCCCCAAATGACACCATTTTAGAAAGAAGACACCCCAAAGTATTCTCTGTAAACTGACAACTTTGTATAAAATTTTTTAAAAAGTTGTCATTTACAGAGATATTTCTCACACCCAGCATGGGTATATGTAAAAATACACCCCAAGACACATTGCCCTGGCATTTTAGGGGCCCTAAAGCGTGAGAAGAAAAATGCGTAAAAATGCCCTCCTAAAAGGTACTCGTTGGAATTAGGGCCCCTTTGCGCACCCAGACTGCAAAAAAGTGTCACTCATGTGGTATCGCCGTACTCAGGAGAAGTAGGGCAATGTGTTTTGGGGTGTATTTTTACATATACCCATGTTGGGTGAGAGAAATATCTCTGTAAATTGACAACTTTGTATAAATTTTTTTAAAAAGTTGTCGTTTACAGCGATATTTCTCACACAAAGTATGGGTATTAATAAAAATACACCCCAAAACACATTGCCCTACTTCTCCTGAGTACGGCGATACCACATGAGTGACACTTTTTTGCAGCCAAGATGCGCAAAGGGGTCCAAATTCCAATAAGTACCTTTAGGATTTCACAGGGCATTTTTACGCATTTGGATTCTCACGCTTTAGGACCCCTAAAATGCCAGGGCAGTATAAATACCCCACATGTGACCCCATTGTGGAAAGAAGACACCCCAAGGTATTCCGTGAGGGGCATGGCGAGTTCAGAGAAAAAAAAAATTTTTGGGCACAAGTTAGCGGAAATTGATATATATATTTTTTTTTTTACAAAGTCTCATATTCTACTAACTTGTGACAAAAAATTATATTTTACATGAACTCGCCATACCCCTCACGGAATACCTTGGGGTGTCTTCTTTCTAAAAAGGGGTCACATGTGGGGTATTTATACTGTCCTGGCATTTGAGGGTCTCCGCAATCATTACACGTATGGCCAGCATTAGGAGTTTCTGCGATTCTCCGTATATTGAGCATACGGGTAATGAGATTTTTTCCGTTCAGCCTCTGCGCTGAAAAAAAAAAATGAACGGCACAGATTTTTCATTCGCATCGATCAATGTGGATGAAAAAATCTCTGCCAAAATCAGTGACTGCGGTGCGGTGGGCTGGGCGCTAGCTACCTAACAAGTAGCTAACTAACTGGCGGTGATAAGGGACCCTTATGCCCCATTCACACGTCCCAAATTCTGTTTGCGGAACGGAATTGCGGACCCATTCATTTCTATGGGGACAGACTTTGTCCCGCTCGGATCCGGAATTACGGATCCGCACTTCCGGGTCTGCACTTCCGTTCCGCAAAAATATAGAACATGTCCTATTCTTGTCCGCAATTGCGGACAAGAAAAGGCATTTTCTATATAGTTCTGGCAATGTGCGGATCTGCAAAATGCGGAAAGCACATTGCCGGTATCCGTGTTTTGCGGATCTGCGGATCCGTAAAACACATATGGACATGTGAATGGAGCCAGGGGGGTGATCAGTGACAGGGGGGTGATCAGGGAGTCTATATGGGATGATCAGGGGTTAATAAGTGACAGGGGGGGGGGTAGTGTGGTGCTTGGTGCTACTTTACATAGCTACCTGGTCCTCTGGTGGTCGATCCCAGCAAATGGGACCACCAGAGGACCAGGTAGCAGGTATATCAGATGTCTGATATACCTCTTTGATGCGATTTATTTAGCATCTACAGCCTGCCAGCGATTGATCATCGCTGGCAGGCTGCAGTATAACTTTCGATCTTTAATTTGCTGTGAACGCGAAATCTCGCCTCTCGCGAGATGACGTGCCGCCGCGTCAAGGAGGAACAGACCTGCTGCCGCCTGGACGCATCCCTGCGTTAGGTGGTCGGCAGGTGGTTAAATGTTTTAGCATTTAACCCCTTCATGTCCAGCGCCATACATGTACGGCGTTGTGCGGGTGTTTAAAGATGGAGCCTGCTCCTGCCCGCACGGGTGGCCGCCTGCTTCTTTCAGCATATAAGACAGAGTTCAGACTAAGCAAATATACATCTACACTCACAAGTGCATATCCATAAGGCAAATAAAGTTGGTTAAAAGATGAACTTAGTTTATGATGTATTGTGCAGCCATCTTTTAACCTGCTTCTTTTAGCAGACACCCGGGGCTAATGTCCGCAACCGTCAGTGATGCCGATTGCGGACATTTAACCCCCTCAGATGCTGTGGTCAATCCTGACCACGGCATCTGAGCGCGCCGAAAACCGAAAGCTCCATAGGAAAGTAATAAAATTATCATAGATTCCAATACAAGTACATTGGAGTCTATGACAATAGCAATCAGATGATTGCATGTTATAGTTCTCTATGGGAACTATAAAAAAAAGTGTAAAAAAAAAAAAGTTAAAAAAAATAAATAAATAAACATAAAAATTCAAATCACCCCCCTTTTCCCAAAATATAAATAAAAGAACTAAAAAAATTTAAAAAACACACATCATGGGTGTCACAATGTGTGAAAACGCCCATAATAGAAAAATATATTCCCCATACGGCAAACAGCAAAACGGAAAAAAGCATCCGATTTGCCGTTTTTGGTCGCTTCATTTTCTACAAAAAAATAAATAAAAAATGATCAAAAAGTCATACACACACCCAAATGATATCAGTGAAAATTTCAGATCACTCCACAAAAAATGAGCCCCCATACAGCTCCGTACACATAAATACAAAAAAGTTATAGGGGTCAAAATATGGTCACAAGAAAATAAAACAGATTTTTTCCCACTTGTTAATTTTTTTATCACTATCAAATGCAATAAATACACACATATAAAGTATCGCCGGATTCGTATTGACCTGTACAATAAAAGTAAGCGGTCCGTTTTATCATACATCGAAATAAAAAAAAAAAATGTAAAACTGTGGTGGAATCGCATTTGTTTTGCAATTTCACCCCATTTGTAATTTTTTTCCCACTTCCCACTACATCATATGCAACATTAAATGGAAAGTACAACTTGTCCTGCAAAAAACAAGCCCTCATATGGCTATGTGAACAGACAAATAAAAAAGTTATAGCTCTGGGAAGGCAGGGAGCGCAAAACAATAATGCAAAAAATAAATAAAGGCCTGGTCCATTTTAGATGGGTATTTATATATTTTTAAACATATAAAGTGTATTATGTGAATAGGAAGGAAGTAGGTCCCACATACAATGTAACATACAATGTGATGATATCTAAGCGTATCCTACTATTGAGGCACATTTGGGGAATGTTCAATTTGGTTCAGTGTCTTATTTATGTATATTGTTTGGCATAAATCATGTGTTAGTTATATATTAGGGGTTCGCGTCCTTATGCTTGCCTTGCCCTTTACTCTCCCTCACCAAATATGGTAGCCGTGGTGCGCACATCTCCGTGCGCATACATCCCCGGCGCGGCTCAGCGAGGTTTCGGTGATTAGTCTGACTGCACGGCCACACCTCTAGCCGAGTCTCATGAATCCACGCGTCAGCTGACGTCATGCGGTGTATGTGCGCCATGTAATGAACGGCACCTACTTTGAAAATAGTATACAGATGAGGTGTTTTGTTATATTGGCTCGGCGTGCTGCACTATTACAACTATTGGTTGGATAGGGCGGGGGCGGATGTTTCTGGTCCCGCCTTGGTGCTATATATAGCTGGACTTGGACTATCCTAACGACTACCCCTTGAAAAAGCTGACGGCGAAACGCGCGTCGGGGAGTGGTTTGCAGGTCTTGGCGTCTTGAACCTAGGTTGGTACACATTGTCCTTATGTTGTCGGCATAATGTATATGTCTCTTTGACCATACGTCAGCGGTATGCGGGATTAGTATAGAACTTTCCTTGAATATAAAGTAGTGCTTGTATCAATGATTCATACCGCACCACTGGATTGCACTGGCACTTTATTTTTGTGTTCTCGATCACCTACAGACCAATATGTTTGGTTTTTTAAATGTTTTTAATTTATTGTCAATCATGTGAGATCTGATTTGCTTAATAAAAAATTGTGCTTCATTTTTGTAATTATTGTGCTATTTGACTTTTGTGTAATAAAAACATTTTTCTACATATTTTTGATTGGTTTATTATGTTCAGTGATATGTAACATAGTAACATAGTATATAAGACCGAAAAAAGACATTTGTCCATCTAGTTCGGCCTGTTAAGAGGCTTTATTATTGGGAATTCAGATTGGTGTTACAGGTGGTGAAACGCCCCTGATGAAGTGGTGCGAAACCCGGGTCGGGCTATGAGATTTTATGAAATTTTATGTGAATAAAGCAAGTCTTAAATCTTGTAATTACAATAAAAACCTGTTTTAATACCCGAGGGCTAAAGAAAAAACGCGCAATCTCACGCGCAATCTCATATGAGGGAGGATTTCTGTGAGATTGCACATCACATGCAATGACTGACTAACCATAAGAAGAGACTGCGCGGAACTACTCTTTTTTTCATTTTTTTTCTATGAAAAAAAATTAAGTTATGGGATGCCAAACATTTCTGCAAACAAATCCAACTAATGCCTCATTCACACATCAGCGTTTCCCGGAGGCGTGCTGTACGTGTTCTCCGCGGACAGCACACATTCCCATTCATTTGAATGTGTGTATTCACACATCAGTGTTTTAGCACGGTCCGTGCGTCCGTGTTTTCAGCACGGATGCATGTCCTATCTTGTCCGTGTTCCCAGATCCCTCACGCCCATTATAGTCTATGGGTCAGTGAAAACCACGGATGCAACACGGATGGTTTCACGGATCATTAAAAAGAGATTGTTTGAAAATTATTTTCCAGCTGCTCAGTGACAGTGAAAAACAGATGGCACATGGTCAGCAAAAAATGGACCCACGGACCCAACACTGATCTGTCACGGGAGGAAACACGAATTGAACATGGTCCGTGTTACCACTGATCCAAAACTGACACTGACGTGTGCATGAGGCTTAAAAGCGACACTGTTTAGACCCGTTTGAATCCACAAAAAGCAAATCATCCAAGTAATGCAGCACTGCCAGACACCCATAGGCAAACATTTGTCATAATAAAACAAACCATCAAGCTGACAAACAAGCAAATGGAAACAGTCCGCGTGCACTGGCACCAAACGAGCTTATAAGACTTAGGGTCCTTTCACACTGGCGTTTTTGTTTTCCGGCATAGAGATCCGTCGTCGGGTCTCTATGCCGGAAAAATCCTGATCAGGATCATCCCCATGCATTCTGAATGGAGAGAAATCCGTTCAGGATGCATCAGGATGTCTTCAGTTCAGGACCGGAACGTTTTTTGGACGCAGCAAATACCGCAGCATGCTGCGCTTTTTGTTCCATCCAAAAATCCGGAACACTTGCCACAAGGCCGGATCCGGAATTAATGCCCATTGAAAGGCATTAATCCGGATCCGGCCTTAAGCTAAACGTTGTTTCGGCGCATCGCTGGATCCGACGTTTAGCTTTTTCTCAATTGTTACCATGGCAGCAAAATGTAGTGGGGAGCGGGGGAGCAGTATACTTACCATCCGTGCGGCTCCCGGGGCACTCCAGAGTGACGTCAGGGCGCCCCACACGCATGGATCCCGCGATCGCATGGATCACGTGATCCATGGGCATGGGGCGCTCTGACGTCATTCAGGAGCGCCCCGGGAGCCGCACGGACTGTAAGTATACCGCTTCCCCGCTCCTACTATGGCAACCAGGACTTTAATAGCGTCCTGGCTGCCATAGTAACCTGAAAGCATTTCGAAGACTGATCAGGATCCTGATCAGTCTTCTAATACTTCAGGCGACTTGCGTTCTGACGGATCCGGCGGGACGGACCCTGGCCTGCCTCCCTCACCAACCGGACACCCCTACTGAAGAATATTTATCAATACCATCATTCACAGAACTCCCTTTGGGATATGACAAATGGTGAATCTTCCTAAACTTACCAGGCTCCTTCTTAGGGACCAAATGCAATAAGAATAGCTACAAAATTTGGAATGGCAATTATTTGAGAGATCATGGGCCAGATTTATCATTACACTTACATCTTACTCCACTTTTACATCTGCCCAAAGTCACTTTTAGTTAGACAGATTTATTAATGGTCCTTTAATACTGTGATAAATGTGGATTGACGGTAGCAGTTTATCCTTCAGTAAGCGGCTTTACAAAAGTCGCACGTCTTTACAAAAAAAGTCGCATGTTCTATTAAAAAGTCGCATAAGATAAGCATGGTCCCCCCTGGAGTGAAATTGCGCATTTTTTTGCGACTTTTTTGCGACTTTTTAAATGGTTGCAATAGTAAATCTGTCTAAAGATTCATTTACATAAGACAACAAGCCCACTTTCACAAAACTGGAGAGCTTAGTGCAGAGCTTGAAAAAGTCGCAAAAAAATGCGCAATTTTACCGATTGCGCATTTTTTTGCGACTTTTTCACTCCATTAAAATGACTTTAGCTAATGATAAATCTGGCCCATAGTGTTCTGCTCTGGGTATGGGTATTTGGGGTTCAACACTGAGCCCCCCAAAAACCCAAGAAGACCATCAAATTATGACCCACTAGAAATATTCGCACCCACTATAGTGTATAGTGAAATAGAAGTACTCTTGATAATTAAAACAAGTCGAATACAACCTCTGTATAAAGGTTTGGATATAACGGTTTAGAAATACATAAGTAGCACTCACTTTACTGGGGAGGATGTCTGTTGGATAAAGCTCAAGACTAGAGTTGAGCGAACACCTGGATGTTCGGGTTCGAGAAGTTCGGCCGAACTTCACGAAAACGTTCGGGTTCGGGATCTGAACTCGACCCGAACTTCACCCCGAACCCGAACTTCATTGAAGTCAATGGGGACCCAAACTTTTGGGCACTTAAATGGCTGTAAAATAGCCCTGGAAAGGGCTAGAGGGCTGCAAAAGGCAGCAAAATGTAGGTAAATGCCCTGCAAACATATGTGAATAGGGAAATGACTTAAAATAAAATAAAATACAGAAAAATAATAAATAAACATTCTAAACTTGAGCCCAAGTGAGTGACAGTGGCACCTGTCACCCAGCAAACAGAGGATGTGGCAGCAACGCCACCACATCTGTCATTGTCACCAAGCATCTCCACCAAATCCCATGGAAGTGTTCAGCCATCAGCTGTCCATCTCCCAAACACTGGAGAGAAAAAGGAATAGAAAGAGGAAGTACCCCCCTACCCATGGCTCTGAATGCCTTATTTCAAACTTCCTGGTTTTTTGAAATGCTGTCATTCTGTCTGGTGGACAGTTTTAAAAACCTTATGGCGGTGGCTATCCCACAGTACGTGTAACCCAGCCACTGCTACTTTTGCAGACGAGCCATCCCTTCCCTGCACAACCAAGTGGCGAACAAAATCAAGTGTGCACTGCGCAACGCTACCTGTAGCAACGTCCACATAATCAACAACACAGTGGGTAAATGTAGCGGCTGGCCCAAAGGCGGACAGCATTTTTGCGAATGTCCTTCTGCCCCCGAGGATTGCTGGGCATTTTGTATCCTGTTACCTCCTCCTCCTCGGCTTCCTCCTCCTCATCCACTCAGCGTAACACCTTCACCACCCACAGCAGCACAGCCAGGGGGAAACGACAGCAGGTTGTTTTAAAACTTGTGTGTTTGTGGGACAAACCCCGCACCGCGCAGGAGCTGTGGACAGGCATGGAACAACAGACCGACCATTGGTTGGTGCCACTGAGCCTCCAGCCCGGCCTGGTGTTGTGCGCTAATGGGTGAAATATACTAGCAGGTCTGAGCCTAGCCGGTTTGACGCACATCCCCTGCCTGCCACATGTGCTGAATTTGGGGTGCAGAAATTCCTAAACACCAGACAGTGAAAATCAATTCAGTTAATCGAACACACTTAACACCCCCACCCCCACTTTCACTGAAACTATTAACAAACTATTTACAAATTTTCTTAAAAACATATTAAAATAACTCTAATGCAGCTAAACTTACTATATAAACAAACAAAACTATATACACGCCTTATCCTTAATTTAAGGCCAGTGACATCCAAGTGGCTCGAAGGGTGGGTTCCTGCACCAACATAGTCCCTGGCCTGGAACACAAGCTGGTCCTCAGCCTTCTCACTAGGAGAACCACTACCCCGTATGGTAGGAATAGAACATTACAGTACCTCATAAGAGCCAGCAAGGGTTCTTTAACTAGAGATGCACCAAGCCCCTGCTGCTGAGAGACCAGGCCTTTTCGAAGACACTGCGGTAGGCCCGCTAACTTACCAAAAAGAAGGAGACTGGGGACCCTGAGAGCAGATGCCAGGAGAAAGAAGTCACAGTCCAGACCTACTGGTAACAGCAAGCACTACCCCGAGAGGTACACTGAAACTGCAAGCGAACGACCAGTATCCACAGCAAGTGCAGTACCAGAGTGGCAGCCTGATTTAAACAAGCATCCACTGACAGGCCAAAATCGTAATCCTAAGCATGGGTCACTATAGAAGAGCGGAAACAGAGCAATGAGCAGTCAGTGGTGTACCTGCAATCAGGGGTGTAACTACCATAGTGGCCGACCATGCAACTGCTATGGAGCCCTGGGCAAAAGTTGGTATTGTCTCCTCTTCTACTGGAGGTGAAAACCTGGCCAGGACTCTACCCTCTAAAGCAGTGCTTCTCAATTATTTTCTGTCATGCCCCCCCTAGGAAGAAGAAAACATTTTGCGCCCCCCGCGCGACTGTAAATAGTATCCTTTGTCTATAAAATTGTTATAAGTACACCAATCTCCCCACAGGTGAGGGCCATTAAACCCCCCCCCCCCCCAAATCATGTGCAAGCTCCATTAACCTCCCCTCCCCCCAAAATCATGTGCAGGCTCCATTAACCCTCCCCCAAATCATGTGCAGGCTCCATTAACCCCCCAATCATATGCAGGCTCCATAAACCCCCTCCCCAATCATATGCAGGCTCCACTAACCCCCCCTCCCCAATCATGTGCAGGCCCCAT
This sequence comes from Bufotes viridis, assembly GCA_033119425.1. NCBI lineage: Eukaryota > Metazoa > Chordata > Amphibia > Anura > Bufonidae > Bufotes > Bufotes viridis. The sequence continues at coordinate 208,397,548 of CM065591.1, forward strand.
TAACCCCCCCCCCCAAATCATATGCAGGCTCCATTAGCCCCCCTCCCCAATCATATGCAGGCTCCATTAACCCCCCTCCCCAATCATGTGCAGGCTACATTAACCCCCTTCCCCCAAATCATGTGCAGGGTCCAGGCTTCCCCTTCCCCCAAATCATGTGCAGGCTCTCCCCCCAAATCATGTGCAGGCTCTCTCTCCCCCAAATCATGTGCAGGCTCTCTCCCCCCAAATCATGTGCAGGCTCTCTCCCCCCCAGATTATGTGCCAGCTCTCCCCCAATAGGGTCCAGGGTCCCCCACCCACCCAATACTTACCTCCTGGAAGCGCTGGATGCAGGCCTCTTCCGGCCTGTGTCCCGCTCTGCACTCTGCTCAGGCGGCGCGATGACGTCATTGCGCCGCCTGAACCGCTCTGATAGGCTGCCGGCACAAGGCCCGCAGCCTATCAGAGGAGCAGGGGAGGGAGAAGCCTCTCCCTCCGGTGCCGCACAGCACAGCGATCTGTATCGCTGTCCAGAGGACGGCGATACAGATCACTATGGAGATGAACGCTTCCACAGTGGAAGCGTTCATCTCCTGTCACCTGGAGCCCCCCTTTACGGAGCCTCGCACCCCCCATGGGGGGCGCGCCCCACTATTTGAGAAACGCTGCTCTAAAGGAACATCTTTTAGTAGATGACGCAGTTGAAAAATGTCCCAAGAGTCATTGAAAACAGTTTAGGCAGAAACCCTTCTGTCCTGTGTGGGGAGCCTGGTTTGATCCTTGCTATGGGGCCCTTACTTCTCTATGTACGCTACTGCCTGCAATAGAGATAGACCAAGCAACTGCTATGGGGCCCCCTGGGTGGAGAGGGGCCCACACAGAACTTGCTCTTGTCTTCATTGTGTAAAAACACAGCATTTTCACACAGCCGCCACTAGGAGGAGCTCAATGCAAAGAGATTATTACAGCTTCTATAGTAATTGTATTCATTTCTATTCACTGATCTTCCTCTAGAGGTTGCTGCAGGCAGCCAGCTATCTTTGTAGTCGAAGAGAAGCAAGAGATTTACCTATGCATTTTTGCTAGTTTTCTGGTGTAAATACATTGAGAAATATGGTTTTCAGAATAAGCGCCATATGTTTGAAGCACTTGTTTCACTATTTCTGACAAAGTTGGATAGAGTGGGTGAGGTCAACAGCATTTTTTTTGTATAGAGTTTAGCTTGATTAACAAAAAAATGTAAATTTGACTGAAATCTGGGACATTGTGCATTTTCTGCATTGCCTGGGAGTAAATGACTCTGTACACTGGGAAACTAGGTGCAGGGGGCCCATACTAAGTTTTGCTATGGGGCCCTATGAGATCTGTGTACACTGCTGCGAGCAGCCATGAAATATTCTTTGGGTCTATCCATAAGCCTATGTCCACCTCCAGAACTGCTTTATTCCATTCAATGTTTACATAGGAACAGTATGTGGTCAATACGAATAGCAGAGCATGGTACTGCAGAGATCCTACGGATCAAACATTGATGCCAATTCTAATGATTGGCCATCATTGTTAGGATACATTCACACGAAAGAGAAAAACAGGAGTATGACAGCCATTTTTCAACAACCATCACCTTACCTGTTTTCAGAACCAATAGATGTCTATGGGGCTATTAGCAAGGCTGTCAAAAAATAGAACATAGAATATTTTTGGCTGTTTTCACGGTCAGATGTACCCCATTGAAATCAATGGATCTGTTTTTAGCAGCTGTTTTGACAGTAGCGAACCTGTCTACCTGCTATTAAAACCGAGTAAAAGTGACTTTCAGGGGTTAAATAAAAATAAAAATAAAAAAACATATACTTTAATGCGAGGGAACACTCGTTCTGCCCTGTGTAGAGCAGGACCTGATGCTCCCAGCGTTGTGACATCACTTATTCAAGTGGATCAGACCCAGCAGAATGGAGGGCACTATTGGGGTCAATATTTAGAGGGCACTACTGGCTGTAATAGTTAAACTGAAAGGCATTATTGAGGGCCATATTTATACTGGAGGGCAAGTATTTTATATACATGGGGGCTTATATGTATTATAGACACTAAGGGCACTACAGGGGGAGCATTATAGATACTGGGGGCACTGAGGAAGTATGGGGCAATGCAGGAGTTGTAATGTTAAAAAAAAACAAAAAAACATTAATTCACTCTTTTCATTATTGTTTTTAACAGCCATGAAAAACGGATACACTATGGCCATTAAAAACGGATAAACGGCCAGGCAATGGATGTACACATGTATGCAGAATGGGCATAAAAAACTGACAGTGTTGTGTGAAAGTAGCTTTATAGTCCCAGAGAACCCATTTAAAGAACTACTGTTCTTGGGGAAATGCTAACAGATATTTTGCATTACAAGCTACAGTTCTGTAATTTGCCACCAGATGGAGTGCTGCATAACAGATGAAACTGATGCACAGCACCTCTTAGTACTTTGCATTATAAATATATTTTTTTATGGGAATGTATTATACAAATGTATGCAAATAGATTCTAAGAGAAGGGAATTTCTTTAGAATTTCCAAAAGATTTGTCTTCCAAACAAAGCTTATCACAGTACAGTAGTCACAGAAGGACAGGGAAGATGACTCCAGACAGGGCCCTGGCCAGCAGTCTCACCTATAATTCCTTGCAGTCAGGAAAAGCAATACAGACGTGTCATACCACTATGATCCCAAACAAGAACATTAAAGGGCTTTTGTTGCTTCAGCAAATAGCATTTATCATGTAGAGAAAGTTAATACAAGGCACTTACTATAGAATTGTAATTGTCCATATTGCCTCCTTTGCTGGCTGGATTCATTTTTCCATCACATTATACACTGCTCGTTTCCATGGTTACAGACCACCCTGCAATCCATCAGTGGTGGTCGTGTCTGCAACAAAGAAAGCAATATGGATAATGACAATATATTAATAAGTGCCTTGTATTAATTTTCTCTACATGATAAATGCCACTTGCTGAGGTGACACAACCCCTTTAACCACCTCAGGACCGCCTAACGCACGGATGCGTCCGGCGGGCGGTCCTGTTTCTCTGGGTCGAAGCATCGGCGCGTCATCTCGTGAGACGCGAAATTTCGCGCTGATGCCGCCGCGCATGCGCACTGCGCGGCGGTAAAAAGTTCAAGAAGGAGTTGGTCATCAGCCTGCCAGCCAATGATCATCGCTGGCAGGCTGATGACTTTAAAAAAAAAACGAATCACAAGCCATTTAACACATTATATGTATAAATATAATGTGTTAAATGGCTTCTGTGCTCTCTGCTGTGTCCTTTTCGTCAGTTGGAGAGAGCACACCTCTACTGTAAGTACACCAAGCACCACACTTCAGGCCCTGATCACCCCCCATCACCCCAATTAACCCCTTGATCACCCCTTTCAATCACCTGTCAATCACTAGTGAAAGGGAAAAAAAGTGATCAATGTAAACTGTCACTTTTTCTTCACTAGTATTGACTGTTAGGTTTAGATTAGTTTAGGCCCCTTCGGTAGGTAGTTGGCTTCCGTTAGCGCCCAGCCCACCGCACTGCAGTCACTGATTAGTTGATTAGCGTAGCGCTAATCAGCGTTGGTCCTTTATAGTATCTGTAAGTGATCAGAACTGATCACGGTCAGATCTATAATAGTATTAGTGTCACCTTAGTTCGCCCCCCACCCAAAACGCAGTGTTTGCCTGATCAGGCCTGATCGGTCGCCCACCCCGCCGCAGTGACAAAAAATCTTTTTTTTTTTTATCACTGCACAATCACTTCACAAGCGCTGCAGCGATAAAAAAATCAGTTTTGATCTTTTTTTATCAATCGCAGCGGCTTCTGTACTTCGCTAGCCTCCCATTTGTAAGACAGGCTTGCTCTTTTTCTTGGGTCGTCTCTGGGAATACCCCCTAAATTTAGTCGTCCAGATGTCAAACAAGGGGTATTCTCCTGAAGAGGCCTACAGGATTCTGACCCAGTCGGATGAGAAATGGGAACCCTCATCTGACGAATCCAGCGGGTCAGAATATGAACCTGTAGAAAGCAGTGGCAGTCTGACCCAAAGTTCGGACGAGGAGGTTGAGATCCCTGATAGCACCAGGTGTACCCGGCCCCGTGTCGCTAGACCACAGCTTGCGCAGGATCCGTTTCAGGGGCAGCAGAGTGGGGCTGGCGCAGCCGGATTACGTGGTGAGGCATACACCAGCAGCGCAGACCATCCTTGACCTACTACCAGCACTGCCGTACAACATGGTGAAGTGGCGAGCACCAGAAGGGCAGTAGAAGCTGGTACGGTGGCACGTGTAATAGTTCCTCCGTCGCAGCCACCGCGCAGACAGGCCCGTAGAGCCCCTAGAATCCCTGAGGTGCTGGCAAACCCTGATTGGCAGCCCCCAACTTCAGCCGCACCATTAGTTTCCCCTTTCACCGCCCAGTCAGGAGTTCGGGTGGAGACAGCTCAGATCGGATCGGCACTGGGGTTTTTTGAGCTGTTCTTCACTGAGGAGCTCTTTGACCTAGTCGTGGCAGAAACAAATCGGTATGCCACTCAATTTATAAACGCCAACACGGGAAGCTATTATGCCCAGTCTTTCCGGTGGAAACCAGTCCAAGTTTCCGAATTTAAAACATTTCTGGGCCTTCTCCTCAGGTATTCCGTGAGGGGCATGGGGAGTTCACAGAAATAAGAAAAAAAAATTGGCACAAGTTAGCGGAAATTGATATTTTTTATATTTTTTTTTACAAAGTCTCATATTCCACTAACTTGTGACAAAAAATTAAATTTTACATGAACTCACCATACCCCTCACGGAATACCTTGGGGTGTCTTCTTTCTAAAATGGGGTCACATGTGAGGTTTTTGTACTGCCCTGGCATTTGAGGGTCTCCGCAATCATTACACGTATGGCCAGCATTAGGAGTTTCTGCTATTCTCCTTCTATTGAGCATACGGGTAATTCGATTTTTTTTCCGTTCAGCCTCTGGGCTGAAAAAATAAATAAAATGAACGGCACATATTTTTTCATTCGCATCGATCAATGTGGATGAAAAAATCTCTGCCAAAATCAGTGACTGCGGTGCGGTGGGCTGGGCGCTAGCTACCTAACAAATAGCTAACTAACTGGCGGTGATAAGGGACCCTTATGCCCCATTTACTCGTCCGCAATTCTGTTTGCGGAACGGAATTGCGGACCCATTCATTTCTATGGGGACAGACTTTGTCCCGCTCGGATCCAGGTCTGCACTTCCGTTCCGCAAAAATATAGAACATGTCCTATTCTTGTCCGCAATTGCGGACAAGAAAAGGCATTTTCTATATAGTTCTGGCAATGTGCGGATCTGCAAAATGCGGAATGCACATTGCCGGTGTCCGTGTTTTGCGGATCCTTGGATCCGCAAAACACATATGGACATGTGAATGGAGCCTTACAGGGGGGTGATCAGGGAGTCTATATGGGGTGATCAGGGATTAACAAGGGGTTAATAAGTGAGGGGGGGTAGTGTGGTGCTTGGTGCTACTTTACATAGTTACCTGGTCCTCTGGTGGTCGATCCCAGCAAATGGAACCACCAGAGGACCAGGTAGTAGGTATATCAGAAGCTGTTAACAAAACAGCGTCTGATATACCTCTTTGATGCTTTTTTTTTACATCTACAGCCTGCCAGCGATTAGGCGGTCGGCAGGCAATTAATGGAGCCACAAAAGATGCGGACAACACACTGTGTGCTGTCCGCATCTTTATGTCCATTGTGAGGCCCCACTAAAAAAAAAGAACATGTCCTATTCTTGTCCGTTTAAACACAAGAAAAGGACTGTTCTACAGAGGGCAGGAAAGGCACACTGCCGGTAAACCATTTTTTGCACATCTGCAATTTGCGGGCTGCAAAAAACACCAATGTTTGTGTGCATGAGCCCTTATAGAGAGAGTGAAGTGCAGATGATGTATTGATAGAGTAAGACCTGTTTTGCCAGGCTCTGCTGTTCAGTTTGATTCCCGGTATTGTATACAGCTATGAAGGAGGTGCAGTGCACCGTCCTTGAGGTTAACGGATTAGCTATAGACCTCAGAGTATTTGTCCAGGTGTAAAGGCTTCCGGCCCCTGTTCATAGTCTACTGCTTGTGAGTCAGTCTGCACCTCAGAAGGAATTGAAGATAAAGCTTTGGATTTGGAGTTATATACCAGAGGACCTTGGCGTAAGGTTTCAGCCAGAACACTACTGGAATTGTTTATATCACGTTTTTTACATGTGTTAGTAAATTGCACCATTCAGCTCAGTGTGTACAGTATATATATATATGTTGGTAAGGCTGATTAGTCAGCCTGCATTTGTGGGAGGGGCGGAGGCTCTTCATATACGAGCCACAGCCTCAATCACGGGCGTGTGTTCTCAGGTGCAAAGCTGACGCTAGGCGTCATTAGAAAACTAGCTTCTCTGGTGGTAGGATCCTTTCTTTGGCTACAAGTTACTAGGAATAGCTCACTCCTATGTGATCAAGGGATAGGTGCTCTAATCCTATATACTGTTTCACCCTTACAGAAAGAAACTATAGAGAAAGAAAGTATTTGTGGACTGGCACTCTGGAATGTGTGTATAGGTAACTGAATAGTCTGAATTAACAGGCTACCACCATAATAGGTATAAAATGATCCTTTCATATTTATTAATATACATAAAATAAAAATAATAAAAAGTCAATATGAACAGTAATCATAAAATAGCTGGATAGGTTCAACAGAAAAAACAGAGGTCCTTCTAGCGTTATTTCAAAGATCCAGGGTATACAAGCCCTATGAAAGGGGATATGTGCACTTGGTATCCTGTGGGTGACTTTGAAGGCTCACAGACTAGTCTCTTTTTGGGGCTGTACTTACTGCGCAGTAGTTAAATGACATTGATCATATCTCCTGTAGAAAGCCCTAATATGTAGAAAGGTGCAATTTGTATAATGCAGTGACAACCAATAGATTTCTTTGGTTTATAGCATCTAGATTCCTAGGATTTTTGTATATACAGTCCAGCTCTTGAATTAAAGGGTCCAGACTCTATTTCAAATCCTGGACCGCGTGCTTGGTGTATAGGCACGACACACAACAAAGCAGGTAAGTGTACTCTTACCTCCGCTTTTCTTCAAATAGTTGTTTGGTTACATACCCAGCGTTAGATCTTCGGTTTTTTGCTCCGTCTGCTTGTACTGACACGCTCGCTGGTCCGAGCGCCGGTGTGTCACGTGATTTGCGGCGGGATCTCAATGTGGATCATATGACAGGATCTCGCGAGAGTTGGTACCATTAAGTTATTAGAGGTACTTGTAATATACAAAGTGCTTGGGTTGATCATAAATAGTCTATAGAGTGACTGTAAAGTCGATTTGTTCGGGGACTATTACCTTCGATAGGGCCACAGAACATAAGGAGGCCTCCGAACACTTATATGTGTGTCATTAACGTAAGTTGCTTGCAACGGTTCCTGCGCTACCATCACGACCCAGGTTTTTTGGAATTCCTAGTCACAGGTCTCACGTTAGGTTTCCACACCAGGATGGTTGCTCTACCAGAGTCTACACACGAATGCAAAAATTTACAATCCGCTGATCATAACCCAGATGTCTGCGACAAATGGATCGTAGCAGAATTAGGAAAAGGTTTCTTGATAGGCCCTTTTTCATCCTCCCCCTTTGAACGGTGGAGTGTCAGTCTTGTAGGCGTGGTTACCGGTAAATTCAGCAAGAAAGAGAGATTGATTACTGACCTGTCCGCCCCGCATGGCTCCTCCATTCCTAGCATCAATTCCCTCATTCCATCAGAAGAAGTCAGCATGAAATATTCATCTGTAGATCAAGCCATCACTATTATATTGCAGTTAGGCCCCGGCTCTATCCTGTCAAAAGCTGACATTTCAGATGCCTTCAAATTATCGAACACCCTGACTCCAACACAAAAGACCTTCACTCACTTCTAAACTGTTTCAGTCAACTCGGCGTTCCTGTGTCTCCTAGGAAGGTTGAGGGCCCATTCACAGTCATAACTTTTCTTGGAATCATTTTGGACACCCACAACATGCTAACTAGATTACCGGACGACAAATTACACAGGATCAGGGAAGTCATCCATGGTTTCAAGTTAACCAGGGTGGTCAAAAAAGTGGAGCTACAGTCACTCTTAGGTATGCTAAACTTTGCCATGCGCATCATACCGCAAGGTAGGGCATTCATTTCTCGTTTGCTCGCACTCCTCCCTACAGCCCCCTCCCAGGACAGCCTCATATGCCTGGACGAGATGATCATTGCCGATTTAAACACGTGGGACTACTATCTTAGGCAGTGGAATGGCATTTCGCTTTTCATTCCCGAAATATCCAATAACTCTGCCTTAGTTCTTTCCAATGCAGCCGCAAATACAGGTTTTGCAGCTATTTTTGGCACCCATTGGTTGGCGGAAAAGTGAAGTCAGCTCAATCCCAGGTTTCTTTCAGACGTCGGCAATATTTGAACATTACCCCATAGTAGCAGCTGCCCACGTTTTGGGGTCAAGAGTGGACTGGCCAAACTGTATTATTTATTTCAGATAATGCTGCGGTCATTGACATCCTGAATAGCGGGTCATCCAAATCCCCTCACGTCATGTCTTTGGAAGATGTCTGACTCTTCTTATCTTACAGCACCAATTCCGTTACATATGTTTGCACATTCCCTGGACTAACAATACAGCTGCCGATGCCTTATCTCGATTTAATTTTTCCCTTTTCTCGCAGGTTTGCCCAGAAGCAGACGTCATCAGTGCCACAGTCCCTCCGTACGCCTCTCTGACCCTAATCTAGACACTCATTTAGCCACAGCTCGTTCATTATTAGCTAAATCCCTCGTTCCAGGGCCTATCAGACAGGGTGGGGAGCTTTCCGCAAGTTCCAAGACAAATTTCCTCAAGGCAGTTTGTTGAGTACATTCTCGCATTTATTGGTTACTGTCATACCGAGTTAAACTGTCACACTCCACGGTCAAAGCCTTCCTCGCAGGAGTTCAGCATTTTTAGGGCCATGAGTCTTCCGGAGGAAGGTTCCTTGTTTTCTATTCATGCCATCAAAGCCACTCTAAGGGGTCTGAACAAATGCAACAAGGAGAGACGCACTTGCCGGAAACCCATTACAGGCCAGGTTTTCCGAGGTCTGTCCGACAAGCTAGACAGAGAACCTTTCGGTGCCCAGCAAAGTTTAGTATTGAAAGCAGCCATGTACTTGGCTTTTTACGGTTTCTTGAGACCAGGAGAGTTCACTTCCCTTCCTAACAGTGATAGGATTGTCACCATCAGACAGCTTAACGCTACCAGAGACGGCTTCATACTCTCGCTAATTACCACTAAGACGTCTCAGGTAGGTCCCCCGACTCAGGTTTTATATTTCCCTACCACACATCGTTGGTGCCCCGTTCGTGTTCTTCAACAGCTGTTGGCCATGCTAAATGACAAGCTGCCTGATAGCCCATTGCTACCGTACAATGACACTCGCCTCACTTGCCCCAAATTTATAACCCACGTTCGTGTATTGTTGGCTAACCTTGGAATAATCCGCCGCATCAAAAAATCAAGTACCAGCACATATCATCAGTAAACTAGGTCGCTGGCGTTCCACTTGCTTTAGTGGATATATACCTCACCCGAATTCCGAAATGTCTCATGCTTTTCAAAGTTTGGTGTTGTAATTAGAAGTAATAAAGTTTTCTTGGAAGTAAGTTATTGTTTATTTTTGGCCTCCTTCAGGCATCCCTACAAAGGCACGGTTTCTGCACAAATCTAACCGCTTTAGTTATACATCTACAGGTAGGAGTTACGTTCTCCCGTCAGTGCTCTGGCTACAAGTTTTAAGGCCAATTCATTGGCCTGCATTTGTAGGAGGGGCACCACTGCCTATATCATGGCAGAATGTCCCCTCCCTCAATGAACGTCGTTTCTGCATTCCCACCCTACCCAGCCTCAGTTTCTCACACCAAGGGGGTGCCCTCCTTCAGGCATTCCTACAACGGCGCGGTTTCGGCACAAATCTAACCGCTTTAGTTATACATCTACAGGTAGGAGTTACGTTCTCCCGTCAGTGCCCCGGCCAGAAATGCAGGAAATCATGTGGCCACATGGGTTGACTCTCATTGCAGGGCTTCCAACTGGCATTATTCAGCAGGATAATACTCGCCCACACACAAGGGTTTCAAGAATGTCTCCACCAGATTCCAACACTACCGTGGCTTGCACGGTCTCCAGAATTATTGCCAGTCAAGTATTTATGGGATCAGCTGGGACACCAGCCTTGGCAACGTATTATGCCTCATTCACATGTCAGTGTTCGGTCACTGATTTCCATCAGTGATTTTGAGCCAAAGCAAGGTGCGGCTCTAAACACAGAACAGGAGCAGATCTTTCCCTAAAGCCTCTTGCACACGACCGTATGACTTTTTCAGTATTTTGCGGTCCGCAAAAAATGGATCTGCAAAAAATACAGCTGGCCCCTGATAGAACAGTACTATCCTTGTCCATTATGATGACAATAATAGGACATATTTTATCTTTGAACGGAAAAACGAAAACGAAAGGCATACCTTCAGTGTTGTTTTTTTTGCGGATCCACTGAAATGTATGGTTCCGTATATGGTCCGTATACAGAACGCAAAAAACAGAATGTAAACAAAAATAAAACCTTTGTGTGCAAGAAGCCTTATACATTATGTCTGCAGAGGCTCCAATCCTGGTTTTGGCTCACAATCACTGATGGAAATCGCTGACCAAAACACTAACGTGGGAATGAGGCTTTAGTGTGCAGGATTTACTAGCCCAGCTGGAACATCTGTGGGCATATGTGCCACAGGATATAATAAAGAGCCGGTATACCTCAGTGCTCAACCGTATCTCATCTTGTATCCAAGCTAGAGGTGGCTCAACAGAATACTACAGCTTCATTTCAGTTGTACAGTTTTACCCAATAAAGGTATTATTATTATTATTTATTTTTAGAGCGCCATTCATTCCATAGCGCTGTACATATCATAAGCGGTGCACATACATAATACAGGCAATTGCCTTAAGCATGAACGAGACAAGTTACAGACTGGTACAGAAGGATAGAGGGCCCTGCCCGTGAGGGCTTACAATCTACATGGTATGGGGGATGGAGACAGTAGGCGAGGGTGAAGCTGGTCATGGCGGTATAGAAGCAGCAGTGTCACTGGTCGTAGGCTTGTCTGAAGAGGTGGGTTTTCAGCTTGCTTTTGAAGGATTCCACTGTAGGTGAGAGTCTGATATGTTGGGGTAGCGAGTTCCAGAGTATAGGGGATGCACGGGAGAAATCCTGGAGGCGAGTGTGGAAAGAGGTGATAAGAGGAGAGGAGAGAAGGAGGTCCTGTGAGGATCGAAGATTGCGTGTGGGGATGTATCGGGAAAGTAGCTCAGAGATGTAGGGAGGGGACCGATTGTGGACGGCCTTGTATGTGTGGGTTAGTATTTTAAACTGAATTCGCTGGGCAATGGGGAGCCAGTGCAGGGACTGGCAGAGGGGAGAGGCAGAGGAGTAACGGGGGGAGAGATGGATTAGTCGGGCAGCAGAGTTGAGGATAGATTGTAGGGGTGCGAGAGAGCTAGATGGAAGGCCACAGAGGAGAATGTTGCAGTAGTCTAGGCGGGAGATGATGAGGGAATGTATAAGCATTTTTGCCGATTCAAAGTTGAGGAAAAAGCGGATGCGGGAGATGTTTTTGAGTTGGAAATGGCAGGTGGTGGAAAGGGCTTGGATGTGAGGTATCCTTTCACGCTAATATTGTAATCACTTATATTGCTCATATTATCCTTCATCTGTCTCCTAAACCAGAGATTGCTGCATCCAGAGACAGGAATGTGCAGTTTATGATCACTTCTTTGAAAACTGCCTACGCAGCTGCACTTCTCCAAGGCTATGGCTACTTTCACACTGTGGCTTAGATTTACTAATCCTATAGATGGTGTACACAGGGCCAGAAGAGGTATTTCTGTACAGTCAGGGGCAGATCCAGTGACTTACAGTTGATGTCTTCATGAGTTGTCCACTGTTCTTTTCTTCTCCATTTGGTCCAGACTATCACGCGCGGACATCTTTGGTCACTATATGGCACATGGTCGATGGGGTACTATCACAGATTTTGCAAATCAGCACCCAAATTTATACAGACTCCAGAACAGCCAACAAATTTATATAGGCCATTGTCATCCTGCTGCTCCTCCCAATACTGTGTCCGCTGTGCTCCCCCATGCCCATAAACACTATACTGTCAGAAATAACAGTGCCATACAGCTAGTCCCTCCATATTAATAGTGCTCCCAGACTGTCCTCAATAGTAAAAGTGCCCCCAATAATGATAATACTCCCCAAGTGTGCCTGCATTAGTAACAGTGCCTACATATTGTGCCCAATAAAAACAACATCCCCTACAGTACCCCTAGTAGTAATAGTCTAACCAAAGTGCCCCCAGTATTTAGAAAGGCCCTCCTGCAGTGCCACCTGCAGTTTTACTGCCCCCTACAGTTAAACTCCCCTGCAGTGCCCCCTGTATGAGGCTTCCTTGTAGTTATATATTTGTATCTATAATGCTCCCCCCCCATAGTGCCAGTATATATATGCCCCGAGTTGTGTGCGTGTGTGTGTAATGCCCCTCCATGAGGGACCCGAAGCCTTTCAGGATCGCTTTGGATGAGTCCAGTAAAATCGCTATTTTACTGCATGTCGGAAGGAAAAAGCATGAGAGAGAAAGAAGGAGGATACTCGCATGACCCTGAGAGGAAGTGTGGGGGAAGGGGGGGGGGGATTTCCCTGATAGGCTGACATAGTAGGTTGACAACTTGTGTTTTACACGACAGAGCTTTTTTCAGAATCTGTATTTGAACGCACATAAGACATTAGGCCCAACTCTGTTACTGGCGCCGTTACTGCATCAAGTCAATTGTCAGCAGAAGTGTCTTCGGTGTGTTTGTGGAAAGGGGAGGACATTTTAGTGCGCCTCTCTGTCTTTGACTTCCATAAAACATACTGGCAAACTGTTCCATACTTACATAAATACAGCGCCAGAACCAAACCCGTAAGTCAAATACAGCACCAGAACCAAGTTCACTACATAGATACGTCACCAGATTTTAAAAGTTCAATACAGATACCATTTGAGTAGTCAGGTCAGCCTTGCCATATAAGCTTGTATGGTGTGGAAGCTCCCAGTATGACCAGAACAGTAGTAAAGGCATGCTGGGAGTTGTTTCACAAAACGGCATGTTACTACCCATTAGCTGTAGATGATCTAGGTGACTACAGCACTCGTCGTAAACAGTCAGTAGCAAAATAATAATTTCCATTAACCCCTTAAGGACCCAGCCCTACTTCACCCTAAGGAACCGGCCATTTTTTGCAAATCTAACCAATGTCACTTTATGTGGTGATAACTTTTAAAAGCTTTTACTTATCCAGGCCATTCTGAGATTGTTTTTTCGTCACATATTGTACTTCATGACAGTGGTAAAATGAAGTAAAAAAATTTAATTTTTATTTATAAAAAAATAACAAATTTACCCAAAATTTTGAAAAATTTCAATTTCTCTACTTCTATAATACATAGAAATACCGCCAAAAATTGTTATTGATTTACATTCCCCCATATTTCTACTTCATGTAGCGATCATTTTGGGAATGCTATTTTATTTTTTGGGGACGTTACAAGGCTTAGAAGTTTAGAAGAAAATCTTGAAATTTTTCTGAAATTTTCCAAAACCCACTTTTTAACCACATCAGCCCCCCTAGCTTAAACACCCTTAATGACCAGTTCAGGACTGAAGTCACTTTGTGAGGCTTACATAATAGAAACCACCAAAAAATGACCCCATTCTAGAAACTACACCCCCCAAGGTATTCAAAACTGATTGTAAAAACGCTGTTAACCCTTTAGGTTTCCCACAAGAGTTAATGGAAAATGGAGGAAAAAAATCAGAATTTCGATTTTTTTGGAACATTTTCCATTTTAATCCATTTTTTCCAGTAACAAAGCAAGGGTTAACAGCCAAACAAAACTCAATATTTATTGCCCTGATTCTCTAGTTTGCAGAAACACCCAATATGTGGCCGTAAACTGCTGTATGGCCAAACGGCAGGGCGCAGAATCAAGGGGAACGCCATATGGTTTTTGGAAGGCGGATTTTGCTGGACTGGATTTTTGACACCATGTCTCATCTGAAGCCCCTCTGATGTTTCCCTAGAGTAGAAACTCCATAAAAGGGACTCCATCTAAGAAGAAAATAGCTGTTTTGGGACCGTTTTTTTATTTTTTTTATTTACATCATTGAACTGACAGGTTAGATTGTGTGCTATTTCTATAGAGCAAGTTGTTACGGACGCGACAATACCAAATATGACTACTTTTTGGGGTTTTTGTTTCAGTTTTTTGTAACAAAGCAATTTTGAAGAAAATTATTTTTTAGTGTCTCCACATTTTGAAAGCCATATTTTTAATTTTTATTTTTTGGGCGACTGTCTTATGTAGGGGCTCATTTTTTGCAGGATGAGATGACGGTTTGATTGGCACTATCTTCGGGTGCATAGTACATTTTGGTCGCTTGCTATTACACTTTTTGTGATGTAAGGTGACAAAAATGACTTTTGACACGGTATTTATATAAAGAAAATTTCTGTGTTGACCTGAGGGGTTAGTTCATGTGTTATTTTTATAGAGCAGGTTGTTACGGACGCGGTGATACCTAATATGTATACTTTTTTTATATTTATTTAAGTTTTAGACAATAATATTATTTTTGAAACAAACAAAATCATGTTTTAATGTCTCCATAGTCTGAGAGCCATATTTTTTTATTTTTTTGGGGAGCGATTGTCTTATGTAGGGTATCATTTTTTGCGGGATGATATGATGGATTGATTGGCACTATTTTTGGGTGCATATAACTTTTTGATCGCTTGCTATTACAGTTTTTGAGATGTGAGGTGACATGTTATTTTTTTACATTGTTTTTATTTTTTACGGTATTTACCTGAGGGGTTAGATCATGTGATATTATTATAGAGAAGATTCTTACGGACGCGGCGATACCTAATATGTATACTTTTTTAATTTATTTTACTTTAACACTATAACAGCATTTTAGAAAAAATATAATGTTTTAGTGTCTCTATAGTCTGAGAGCCATATTTTTTTATTTTTTTAGGCGATTGTCCTATTTAGGGGCTTATTTTTTGCGGGATGAGATGGTGGTTTGATTGCTACTATTTTGAGAGGCATAAGTCTTTTTGATCGCTTTTTATTACACTTTTTGTGACGTATGGTGACAAAAAATTGCTTATTTTACACCATTTTATTTTTATTTTTTTACGGTATTTGCGTGAGGGGTTAGGTCATGTAAAATTTTTACAGAGCTGTTTTTTTCAGACACAGCGATACCTAATATTCGTAGTGTATTTAATTTTTTTAATTTTTATTCAGTGATATGTTTTTTTATTTTTACTTTTTTTCACCTTTTTAATTTTTTTTGACCCAGACCCACTTGGTTCTTGTAGATCAAGGGGATCTGGTGTCTATATAATACAGTACAGTACACTATACAGTGTACTGTACTGTATTTTTTTTACTTTACATAGTCTAAGCAGACTTGTGCCTTTAGCAGACTTACAGTACCATGGCAAGCAGGACGCCTCTGAAAGTGTCCTGCTGCCATAATAACCATGATAACATATGATTGGGGGCTGCAGGGGGTGTTAAAAATGAACACTTTGGGGACATTTAGTCTCTGATCCCCGCGTTCACAGATCGGGAAAAGTGCTGCAAACAGCAGGTCTGAATTTACCTGCGGTTTGCAGCGATCGCCATTACAGGACCTCCCTGGGCACAGGACACAGGACCCCCCTGGGCATTGTAACAAGGTACCTGCTAAATGATTTCAGCAGGTACCTTGTTCCGATCACTGCCGGCTGAGCAGCAGTGATCGGAACTACTCATGACGTACCGGTACGTCATAGGTCCTTAAGGACTCGGGAACCATGACGTACCGGTACGTCATAAGTCCTTAAGGGGTTAAGTGATTTACAGGTGATGTCTCCTCCTGAGTTCTTCTCCATCTGTTTCAAGCCACCATGATAATATCTCCCGGCCACAATTTGGCTGTGTAGATTTTGCCTAGAAGATGTCCACAGCTTCACTCTTTACCAACACATTGGCACCCTGCACACTAACACAAACTCGTTTTAGTGCCACATGCTGTGCCCTTAATATAATAGAAGCATTAGTGCTACACACAGGGCCCCAATGGTAGTGCCACATGCTCTGTGCCTTCTGTCTATAGTACCATATGCCGTGTGCCCTCTGTTTATAGTGCCACACATTCTGCACCCTCTGCATTTAGTGCCACATGCTTTTTGCCCCTTACAAATAGTGATATTTATAAGGGCCACTTATATGTGCTCCTATTATGTATAGCGCCTCTTGTATGTTCCCCCTTTATGCACAGTGCCTCTTTGCTGTGCCCCTGAATACAGTGTACACACACTGTATTATAATACTCGCTAGAAGCAAGAATAGAAAGGCTAACAAAAGGTGTGACCTTACTAGTTACATGTCGCTGATGGTCATGTGGTACGAGATATAATAGACTCAGTGGTTATATATAGTACAGGGATGCCCAACCTGCGGCCCTCCAGCCGTTGCAAAACTACAACTCCCAGCATGCCCGGACAGCCTATAGCAGGACATGATGGGAGTTGTAGTTTTACAACAGCTGGAGCGCCGCAGGTTGAGCATCGCTGATATAGTATATAAAGCGGTGTGCTGATATGTTCTTATATTTCAATTATCAGTACACTGCTTTATATAACATATATCTGTACATAGTGCATCTATTATACCTCATACCTAACATATCAGTACACTGCTGTGTAAACTATATCTGCACCCACGGCTTCAACTATACTTTTATAATACATGCAGTATATACACATATATAGTTTAGGGGCCAGAATTGGCATTAAGCATTAAGGATCAGTTTTACAGACAGAGGCCAGTATTGGGGTTAGGGCACATGGAGAGAATAGGGGAGGGCAGTCTATACTCGCCTGTCCCGATGCAGTCCTAGGCAGCGATGAAGACCCGGACTCTTCTGGCGGGTCTGCCCCTGTGGAACGTTGCAGGCGGTGTGATGACATCATCATGCCACCTACATCAGATCAATGCGGCGGGAATGATGGGGCAGGAAACCAGTAGTTGCCTTGTCCCGCTGCTGCATAGTCAACTATATCTGTGTCCAAGATGCAACAGCGCCCACCTCAAGGTAAAAAAAAGATTTAAGTAACATGAATTAAATAACGCACCAAACCCCTTATAAATGAATATAGACGCTGAATACTGCTACAAATAATTAGGCTAAAGATGAATAATACATTACAAAATACAAAAGATTAACAACAAAATACCAGAGGATAAGAGGGCACTAGCCACCAGTAGTATCCCATTCCCAATGCATTTCACTGCCGCCACCGCAAGCAGCGACCTCTCTCGCCTCTTGTTTTAATTGTTGTTGACTTTTTCTTGCTATGTAATTTATCTGGTTGTACATGAACCCTCTAATTGAAAAGCGTTGTGGAATATTTTGGCACTAAGTAAATAAAGGTTATTATATTCAGGGTGGTGTGGTTGTCTAGTGTCTATTAACATCTGGGCAGCTGCTTTAAGAGCCAGGATACTGTAAGCGTTTCAGCCCTAGTTCAGCATGGTGGCTCAGTGGTTAGCACTGGTGTCTTGCAGTGCTGGGGTCCTTGGTGCGAAACCAAGGACAACATCTGCATGGAATTTGTATCTTCTGCCCATGTTTGCGTAGGTTTACTCCGGTTTCCTCCCACACTCCAAAGACATACTGATAGGCAGTGTCGGACTGGGGTGCCTAGTGCCCATCAGTAAAATGTATTATTATATGGATACATTCAAATATTACCTGCTCACACAGCAGCAAGATGCTACCAAATGATTGAATATGGGGTCCTGGGGAATAGAGGATACTGGCTACATTTCCTCAATACCTAGAAGTCATCTCAGCTCTGATCGTGTCTATGATAATAAACTGCGGAGTTTCTTAAAAAAACTTGATAGATTATTAATATGAACATAGGCTGGTTGAGGTGCTGCACATTGTATATGTGTATATAGTGCAGTAAATTTACTGGGTTATGTGCCACTTGTGCAGGGGTGGGAGACTAGGGGCTCATCTTGCTCAGGGGCCCACCGGGGGATTCACCTGTACCCCTGTGGGCCAGTCCGAGCCTGCTGATAGGGAGCTTAGATTGTGAACCCCATTGGGGACAGTTGGATGCTAATGTCTGTAAAGTAGTGCGGAATATATAAGTGCATAAAATAAATAATATCATACATATTCACCATTGTGTGGATGGGACTTTAGAAGCATTAAGGGGGTTGTCCCATTAAGATAACTGAACACATTAGTCTGTTTTCAGCGGCACCAGATGACAACTTCATGTGTATAGGGTGCTTCTGAAGACAAGGAATGGCCACATTAAATTTCAATGCCTAATCCTTTTGTTGTTCTGGTAGATAAGTTTTCATAGGGTGTCCGGTGAGAAATAGGGGACTCGTATTGATCTCTTTTCCTACTAAATTCTCTGGTGAACTTAAATATTTGGGAATGACCGTTCCTACAAACACTCATTCCCGATAATCTGCCCTTTTAACTCAGCCATATTTCACCTTAAGGACCAGGCCATTGCAAATCTGACCAGTGTCACTTTATTTGCGAATAACTTTAAAACGCTTGTACTATCCAGGCCATTCTGAGATTGTTTTTTCATCACATATTGTACTTCATGACACTGGTAAAATGGAGTAAAAAATATTCATTTTTATTTATAAAAAAATACCAAATTTGCCAAAAAAATTGAAAAATTTGCAAGTTTCCAAGTTTCAATTTCTCTACTTCTATCATACATAGTAATACCTCCAAAAATAGTTATTCCTTACCCTCCCCATATGTCTACTTCATGTTTGGATCATTTTGGGAATGGCGGTGATGCGGAGAGCACCCCTTATGTGCTCTCCGCATCAGCATTTGCGGAGCTGCGGCCGCGAACTTCCGAGTTTCGGCCACGAAACATCCGGCCGCAGCGCCACAAAAGATAGAGCATGTCCTATTCTTGTCCGCAATTGCGGACAAGAAAAGGCATTTTCTATATAGTTCTGGCAATGTGTCGATCCGCAAAATGCGGAAAGCACATTGCCGGTGTCCGTGTTTTGCGGATCCGTGGATCCGCAAAACACATACGGACGTCTGAATGAGCCTTACAGGGGGGTGATTAGTGACAGGGGGTGATCCGGGGGATATCATGGGGTGATCAAGGAGTTAATCAGTGACGGGGGTGGGGGGGGGTGTTGGTGTGTGGTGATTGGTGCACTTACATAGCTGCCTGTGTCCTCTGGTGGTCCCAAGCAAAAGGGACCACCAGAGGAGCAGGCAGCAGGCATATCAGACGCTGTTTACAAAACAGCGTCTGATATGCAATTCAGATGCCGTTTTTTTAACCACTTCAGCCCCCCTAGCTTAAACACCCTTAATGACCAGGCCACTTTTTACAATTCTGCACTACTCTACTTTCACCGTTTATTGCTCCGTCATACAACTTACCACACAAATGAATTTTACCTCCTTTTCTTCTCACTAATAGAGCTTTCATTTGGTGCTATTTCATTGTTGCTGACATTTTTACTTTTTTTGCCATTAATAAAAATTTAACGACATTTTTGCAAAAAAATGACATTTTTCACTTTCTGTTGTAAAATTTTTTAAAAAAAACTACATTTCTATATACATTTTTCTCTAAATGTATTGTTCTACATGTCTTTGATAAAAAAAAAATCCAATAAGTGTATATTTATTGGTTTGGGTAAAAGTTATAGCGTTTACAAACTATGGTGCAAAAAAGTGAATTTCGGCATTTTGAAGCAGCTCTGACTTTCTGAGCGCCTGTCATGTTTCTACAGGTGCTAGAATGCCAGGATAGTATAAATACCCCCCAAATGACACCATTTTAGAAAGAAGACACCCCAAAGTATTCGCGGAGGGGCATGGTGAGTTCATGTATCATTTCATTTTTTTCACAAGTTAGCAGAAAATTACACTTTCTGAGGAAAAAAATATATAATAAAGTTTCCATTTCTGCTAACTTCTGGCAAAAAAATAAAAATCTCAGACGGACTCACTATGCCCCTCAGTGAATACCTTGGGGTGTCTACTTTCCGAAATGGGGTCATTTGTGGGGTGTGTTTACTGTTCTGGCATTTTGGGCGGGGCTAAATTGTGAGCAGCCCTGTAAAAGCTAAAGGTACTCGTTGGATTTAGGGCCTTTGTGCACTCAGGCTGCAAAAGTGTCACTTATGTGGTATCGCCGTACTCAGAGAAGTAGGGCAATGTGTTTGGGGTGTATTTTTACATATACCCATGTTGAGTGAGAGAAATATCTCTGTAAACTGACAACTTTGTATAAAAAAATTTAAAAAGTTGTCGTTTACAGAGATATTTCTCTCACCCAACATGGGTATATATAAAAATACACCCCAAAACACATTGCCCTACTTCTCCCGAGCACGGGGATACCACATGTGTGACACTTTTTTGCAGACTGGGTGCGCAAAGGGGCCCAAATTCCAATGACTACCTTTAGGATTTCACAGGGCATTTTTACGCATTTGGATTCCAGACTTCTTCTCACGCTTTAGGGGCCCCTAAAATGCCAGGGCAGTATAAATGTGACCCCATTTTGGAAAGAAGACACCCCAAGGTATTCCGTGAGGGGTATGGTGAGTTCATGTAAAATTTTATTTTTTGTCACAAGTTAGTGGAATATGAGACTTTATAAAAAAACAAAATAAAAAAATATATATATATCAATTTCCGCTAACTTGCGCCAAAAAATAAAAATTCTGTGAACTCGCCATGCCCCTCACAGAATACCTTGGGGTGTCTTCTTTCCAAAATGGGGTCACTTGTGGGGTATTTATACTGCCCTGGCATTTTAGGGGTCCCTTAAGTGTGAGAATCCAAATGCGTAAAAATGCCCTGTGAAATCCTAAAGGTACTCATGGGAATTAGGGCCCCTTTGCACATCTTGGCTGCAAAAAAGTGGCACACGTGTGGTATCGCCGTACTCAGGAGAAGTAGGGCAATGTGTTTTGGGGTGTATTTTTATATATACCCATACTTTGTGCGAAAAATATCGCTGTAAACGACAACTTTTTACATTTGTTTATTCAAAGTTGTCAATTTACAGAGATATTTCTCTCACTCAGCATGGGTATATGTAAAAATACACCCCAAAACACATTGCCCTACTTCTCCTGAGTACGGCGATACCACATGAGTGACACTTTTTGCAGACTAGATGCGCAAAGGGCCCAAATTCCAATGACTACCTTTAGGATTTCACAGGGCATTTTTACGCATTTGGATTCCAGACTTCTTCTCACGCTTTAGGGGCCCCTAAAATGCCAGGACAGTATAAATACCCACGTGACCCCATTTTGGAAAGAAGACACCCCAAGGTATTCCGTGAGGGGTATGGTGAGTTCATAGTAAAATTTTATTTTTGTCACAAGTTAGTGGAATATGAGACTTTATTAAAACAAAATCAAAAATATATATATATCACTTTCCGCTAACTTGTGCCTAAAAGTAAAATTTTCATGGACTCACCATGCCCCTCAACAGAATACCTTGGGGTGTCTTCTTTCCAAAATGGGGTCACATATGGGGTATTTATACTGCCCTGGCATTTTAGGGTCCCTAAGCGTGAGAATCAAATGCGTAAAAATGCCCTGTAATCTAAAGGTACTCATGGAATTAGGGCTCTTTGCATCTTGGCTGCAAAAAGTGGCACATGTGGTATCGCCGTACTCAGGAGAAGTAGGGCAATGTGTTTGGGGTGTATTTTATATATACCCATACTTTGTGCGAGAAATATCGCTGTAAATCGACAACTTTTGACATTTGTTTATTCAAAGTTGTCAATTTACAGAGATATTTCTCTCACTCAGCATGGGTATATGTAAAAATACACCCCAAAACACATTGCCCTACTTCTCCTGAGTACGGCGATAACACATGAGTGACACTTTTTTGCAGCCAAGATGCGCAAAGGGGCCCAAATTCCAATGAGTACCTTTTAGCAGGGCATTTTTACGCATTTGTCTTCTCACGCTTTAGGGCCCCTAAAATGCCAGGACAGTATAAATACCCCACGTGACCCCATTTTGGAAAGAAGACACCCCAAGGTATTCCATGAGGGGCATGGCGAGTTCATAGAAGATTTTTTTTTGGCACAAGTTAGCGGAAATTGATTTTTTATTATTTTTTCTCACAAAGTCTCCCTTTCCGCTAACTTTTGACTAAAAGTTACATTTTTCATGGACTCACTATGCCCCTCAACGAATACCTTGGGGTGTCTTCTTTCCAAAATGGGGTCACATATGGGGTATTTATACTGCCCTGGCATTTTAGGGGCCCTAAAGCGTGAGAAGAAAAATGCGTAAAAATGCCCTCCTAAAAGGTACTCATTGGATTTGGGCTCTTGCATCTTGGCTGCAAAAAAGTGTCACTCATGTGGTATCGCCGTACTCAGGAGAAGTAGGGCAATGTGTTTTGGGGTGTATTTTTACATATACCCATGCTGGGTGAGAGAAATATCTCTGTGAATTGACAACTTTGAATAAACAAATGTAAAAAGTTGTCGTTTACAGCGATATTTCTCTCACCCAGCATGGGTATATATAAAAATACACCCCAAAACACATTGCCCTACTTCTCCTGAGTATGGCGATACCACATGTGTGCCACTTTTTTGCAGCCAAGATGCGCAAAGGGGCACTAATTCCCATGAGTACCTTTAGTATTTCACAGGGCATTTTTACGCATTTGGATTCTCACGCTTTAGGACCCCTAAAATGCCAGGGCAGTATAAATACCCCACAAGTGACCCCATTGTGGAAAGAAGACACCCCAAGGTATTCCGTGAAGGGCATGGCGAGTTCACAGAAAAAAAAAATTTCGGCACAAGTTAGCGGAAATTGATATATATATATATTTTTTTTACAAAGTCTCATATTCCACTAACTTGTGACAAAAAATAAAATTTTACATGAACTCACCATACTACTCACGGAATACCTTGGGGTGTTTTCTTTCTAAAATGGGGTCACATGTGAGGTTTTTGTACTGCTCTGGCATTTGAGGGTCTCCGCAATCATTACACGTATGGCCAGCATTAGGAGTTTTTGCGATTCTCCTTATATTGAGCATACGGGTAATGAGATTTTTTTTTTCCGTTCAGCTTCTGGGCTGAAAAAAAAAAAAAAATGAACGGCACAGATTTTTTCATTCGCATCGATCATCGTGGATGAAAAAATCTGTGCCAAAATCAGTGACTGCGGTGCGGTGGGCTGGGCGCTAGCTACCTAACAAGTAGCTAACTAACTGGCGGTGATAAGGGACCCTTATGCCCCATTCACACGTCCACAATTCTGCGGAACGGAATTGCGGACCCATTCATTTCTATGGGGACAGACTTTGTCCCGCTCGGATCGGGAATTACGGATCCGCGCTTCCGGGTCTGCACTTCCGTTCCGCCCAAAAAATATAGAACATGTCCTATTCTTGTCCGCAATTGCGGACAAGAAAAAGCATTTTCTATATAGTTCTGGCAATGTGCGGATCTGCAAAATGCGGAAAGCACATTGCCGGTGTCCGTGTATCCACGGATCCGCAAAACACATATGGACGTCTGAATGGAGCCTTACAAGGGGTGTGATCAATGACAGGGGGTGATCAGTGACAGGGGGGTGATCAGGGAAACTAGATGGGGTGATCAAGGGGTTAACAAGAGGTTAATAAGTGAGGGGGGGGGGGTTTAGTGTAGTGTTTGGTGCAACTTTACATAGCTACCTGGTCCTCTGGTGGTCGATCCCAGTAAATGGGACCACCAGAGGACCAGGTAGCAGGTATATCAGGCGCTGTTAGCAAAACAGCGTGTGATATACCTGTTT
The DNA here is from genome assembly GCA_033119425.1 of Bufotes viridis. NCBI lineage: Eukaryota > Metazoa > Chordata > Amphibia > Anura > Bufonidae > Bufotes > Bufotes viridis. The sequence goes on from CM065591.1 coordinate 208,421,640, forward strand.
GATGCGATTTAATTCGCATCTACAGCCTGCCAGCGATTGATCATCGCTGGCAGGCTGTAGTTTACCTCCTGAGACGCGCGGCACTGTGAACACGTTAGGCGGTCCTGTAGTGGTTAACATCTACAGCCTGCCAGCGCATGATCAGCGCTGGCAGGCTGTAGTTAAAGAGGACCTTTCATCACCCTAACAAATCTAAACTAAGTATACATACATGGAGAGCGGCGCCCAGGGATCTCCCTGCACTTACTATTATCCCTGGGCGCCGCTCCGTTCTCCCGGTATGTCCTCCGATGACTTCAGCTCTGCGTCTCAACTGGGAGGAGCCTGCCCTTGTTCTCCTGGGCGTCTCCTTCTCCCAGGCTGTAGCGCTGACCAACCGCAGCGCTCAGCTCATAGCCTGGGAGGTTTTCCCCGTCAGTATAGAGTCCGTAAATATCAGAAATAATGGTCTGGCTATGACATTACTTAATTCCCTTAGGATACGGGGGTATATGCCATCCGGTCCTGGCGATTTGTCTATTTTAATCTTTTTAAGTCGCTGTTGTACTTCTTCCTGGGTCTGTCATAAATGGCACTCCGCTGCCCAGGAGCAATGATTTTGTATAGGGAGGAGCTATAGCAGTAGTGATTGCTTGCCCTTATTCTGTAGAGGTGATCCACCTCAATTTAACGAGCACAGACTGTCTGGGAGAACGTTTTAAAAATTATTTTTAGCAAAGTCCTGCATGCAAGATTTTTCTCTCCTTTGTTTTTGCTGAAATCTGTGATGGATGCCCTGATCGGAGCCTCCAACACAGATATGAACATGCCTTAATTTAAGATTACTTCTAAGGCGTTTTTTTTTTTTTTTTCTCCCCCTAAGCTAAATAAGCCAAAGACTTTTATTATAAGAAAGTCCTTTCATCCCATTTAATATTCTGTCTCTGTACTGTGTCTAGTTCTCCTACATCCTTTATAGCATATTAAGCCAAAAACTGAATCCCATATTCAACATGTGGCCTTACGAGGGATTTATATATATATTTTTTTACCTTTAATACACTAATATATTAGGGGACCAATTAAGCAGTAGCTTGCCTCGAAAAATTATAATCCAAATTTTGGCCATAATATTTAAAGGGTTTTTCCGAGATGTTAATACTGATGACCTATCCAATGTACAGCACTGTGCTTGGTAAGCTGCGAAAAAGGTGCAGCTGCCTTCTCAAACAGCTAATTGTCGGGAGGGTCCCTGGTGTCGGCCCCCCACCGATCAGATACTGCTGACCTATCCTGAGGATAGGTCATCAGGTGTAAGATCTTGGAAAACCCTTTTAATTTAACCCTTGGCACATTTGATACATACAGTATCTTTCTCTGCTTCGTTAGTGTTTAGTGTAGCTTTTTTGTTTCTGCTCTCTCCTAGAGCTAGCTAAATTCATTCTTAGAAATGAAAAGAGGACTACAAAAGTACAAGGTCTGTGCTTACATCATTCATAGGACAGACAGTACACGCCTTTATTTTCCTGACTGCTGGATGCCTGAGGCAGCTGTTGGGTTAATGTCTTGGGTGTCCCACCCAGGGCTGTGGACGTCACATGTTTTGGAGAGAAGCTGGGAAGAGAATTTGCTGATGCTGGCAATAGGCACGTCAGAGCTGACGGGAGGGGAAGCTCTGTCCTTTTATGGCCACAATGATCTTAGCATTTCATTAGCAGGAAGGCCTCTTGTACTATGTCTGTTTACAGACAAAGGAGAGTAGCTATGGGAATACGCCATGTGTCTGGTAGTTTACTGGATTCTGTGTAACGTACTGGACAGACATTTAAAGCATAGTTGAGATATGTGTTCTTTGAGATCAAATATTTGTTTTCAGTAAAGCATGTAATATACAGTGTGTGATGTAACAGGGAAAACCTACATCATTTATGTCTCCCAGAGCAAGGGAATATTAGACGGTAAGTTATGTGATTTAGTGTAGCACACATGCTGACGGCGCATTCATAGATGAGCAACTGGAAATTTGACGTTCATGTTAACTCTCCGCGAACCCTCTGCATGCCGTGGTCAGCTTTGACCGTGTTTTCACCGATGCCGGCGTATGCAGCAGGGGCCCAGCTGTCAGTGACTGCCAGGTCCGTGGCGCTGAGTGGGCAGGCGCAGGTCCTGCACCCGCCTGATCAGCCTGCCGTACATGTACGGCCCTGGTCCTTAAGTCATGTCCACCAGCGCTGTACTTGTACGACGAGGGTCCTTAAGGGGTTAATGTATAAATAAATGTGTGGTTAAGGCCTCATGCACACAAACGTATTTTGGGTCCGCGTCCGAGCCGTATATTTTGCGGCTCAGGCGCGGAGACATTCACTTCAATGGGGCCGCAAACGATGCGGACAGCACTCCGTGTGCTTTCCGCGTCCTTTGCTCCGTTCCGTGGCACTGCAAAAAATATATAGCATGTCCTATTCTTGTCCGTTTTGCGGACAAGAATAGGCATTTCTATAATGGGCCGCGTTCCGTTCCGCAAATTGCGGAACAGCTTCCATGTTTTGTGGATCCGCGGATTGCGGACCGCAAAACACCTACGGTCGTGTGCATGAGGCCTAATACAAAGAAATGGCAAATGATTAATTCATTCTAAAAAGGACCATGGGAATATTCAAACTATTGAATGACCTACCTCAAGAGGTAGTAACTGCAGATGCTATATCAGCATTTAAAAAGGGCGTTTTTTTTCCAACCTTTGTAACTATACAAGCTGGAAAAACACAAAAATAAAATAAAGCAAATGTAAAATAATGCACAATAAGGAATAATGCCATCATTATTTAGACCTTGTGGAGAAATCAAGATTTAACCAGTTGATTGAGATGTCTCCAAACTGAATTTATAAATGACTAAACTGAATTGTTTCAAGTTCAGTACACAGTCTGACCTTATCTTTCCACTTCAGGGCTAGAGGAGTCAGAAGATTAGGCATTATCTAAAACCAAATAAGCGTATCCCCCCCATCTTTTGTAAGCCAGTGATATGTGTGTAGGATGCCTAACAAATAAGTATATCAGATTACATCTTACTGGCAGGTAACTAGCTCTGCATATATAAGAAAAACACACAGAAAAAAGCAAAGAGAAAGATACCACTCCCAGTTATAAAGACAAAGGCCATGATTTATCATACCTTCACTCCAGAATTCTGGCATCAAAAAGTCCCAAAATAGGGCATCTGCGACTTTTTACACTCATTTGCGCATAATTTTGCGACTTTTTTACATGTGTACACCACTCACTCCAGTTTTGTAAAAATGGGCGTGGTTAGCCATGTTAATGAGTTTCACTCCAGATTTATCATTGGGACTTTTTTAAAAGTCGCAAAAAAGTCCCAATTTCACTCCAGGGAGGACCATGCTTATCTTATGCGACTTTTTAATAGAACATGCAACTTTTTTGTAAATATGTGCGACTTTTGTAAAGCCGTTTACTGAAGGATGAACTGCTGCCATAAAACCACATTTATCACAGTATTAAAGGACCATTAATAAATCTGACTGAGCCAAAAGTGACTTTGGACTTATGTGAAATTGGAGTAAGATGGAAGTGTAATGATAAATCTGGCCCAAAGTCTAAACCAGGGATGGGCAAACTGCAGCTCTCCAGCTGTTGTAAAACTACAATTCCCACCATGCCCTGCTGTAGGCTGATAGCTGTAAGCAGTCTTTGTATGCTGGGAGTTGTAGTTTTGCAACAGCTGGAGAGCTGCAGTTTGCCCATCCCTGGTCTAAACAGTAGAATGAATTGTATACAGGTAATACATATGCACAAATAATGGACATAATTTTTTAATCTCATAAAAATGAATGCCTGGATAGGGAATTTTTTGTTACAGGATAAATAATGTAAATGATTCTTAAAGTAGGGCAGAGTGTCTGTCCCACAACAACTAAAAACACAACTTTTAAGGGCAGGGTGCAGATGCAATGTTGAGTACTATTGCACTTCACAGTAGGTAACTATTAGAGATGAGTGATTTAATTTGAAAATCTAAATTTATTGTATTTGTCACAAATTTCACTAAAATTCTTCTTCCAAACGAATATGAAGTTTTGGTGGTTCAATTTAGACAAATCGTTCCTAACAGCGCCCGCCATTTTTCTTTTGAACTTCAGTACACTAGTGAGGGGAACGGGGCATGAAGTATGAAGACAGAGGATCACATGACCCCAGGCAGGTCTCCAGCCAGAGGGCTCGCCCACAATGCCTGTCAGCCTAACAATCAGGAGGGAGGATATTGGCTGGTCTATCTGGATGTATGTTGGCTCTAAAGCACAGACACTAGTGTTGGGCGAGCATGCTGAACACAGCATGTGCTCGAGTGCGATACTCGAGTCTCCTACCAGCACGTTTGTTGGCTGCTACGCAGCCAATAAACGTGCGGTTAAGTAATACCACTAGCTGTAATGCCGTAGCCATGTTGATTACCGGCATTACAGTGATTGGCTGGCCGGAATGTGTCATCGGGTGCTACATAGCACCCGATGACATGTGTTCGGCTCAGTCTTAGTCAGGGAGAGCTGTGCTGAAGAAGGGACAGATAGTGTAGGGAGTGAAATAGTAATATTTTAGGGAAAAAACTTGTTAGAGACCCAAAAGTCTTTTTCAGGACAATTGTTGTATCTGGTAGCAATATAATTATTAGTGCAACCAGCGCTAAATTGCGTGGAATTGTTAGAGACCCAAAGGTACTTTTAAAGACTATAGTTGTACCTGGCTGCAATAAGTGGGCATGGATGTCTGACCTCTGTGAGGTTTTACACAACTTTGAGCAATCAACACAGATGGTGAACGGCGATAACGCTATTATCAGCGTAACCATCCCACTTCTGTGTCTACTTAAACGCTCTCTGCTCACAATTAAGGCGGACGCTTTGCATGGGGAAGAGGTGGAAATAGGGGAAGACAGTACAAAGGGTAATAGCCAGACCACCCTCAGTTCGTCTTCTCAGCGCGAACTGGATGAGGAGGAGCAGGAGACGATTGCCTCTGCAACAGGGGGTAGTACCAATGGAAGTTTTATTCCATCTGTTCAGCGTGGATGGGTAGAAGAGGTGGAAGAGGATGAGGAGATTGAGAGTCATCCTCCTGATGAGGACAGTGAAGTTTTGTCTGTTGGGACTCTGGAACACATGGCTGACTTTATGTTAGGCTGCCTTTCCCGTGAACCTCGCATTGTAAGCATTTTGGCCAACACTGATTACTGGTTGTTCACCCTTCTCGACCCCCACTACAAAGAGAACTTCTCATCTCTTATTCCTGTCGTGGAGAGGACAAGCAAAATGGTGCAATACCAGAAGGTCCTTGTGGAAAAATTGCTCCAAAAATTTCCAGCTGACAACTCTGGCTGTAGAGTACGTAGTTTCTTGGCGAACTAAGGAGTGGAGATGAGGGGGACACACAGCAGTTACAACAGAGGCAGGGCAACACTCTCCAAGGCTTGAGACAGTTTTATGGTTCCCCACCAGCACCCTTAAAATTTTGGAAGATAGTGAAGGAGTACATAGAAGACAGTGTCAGAGTCCTCAGTGATCCCTCTGTGCCTTACAACTATTGGGTGTCCAAGCTGGACATGTGGCACAAACTGGCGCTCTACACCTTGGAGGTGCTGGCCTGCCCCGCCACCAGCGTTTTGTCAGAGCGTGTATTTAGTGCTGCTGGGGGCATAATAACTGATAAGCGCATCTGCATGTCAACTGAAAATGCTGACCGGTTGACTCTTATAAAAATAAACAAGGCCTGGATTGCCCCTGACTTCTCTACTCCACCAGAGGAAAGCGGCTGTACATAAAGGCACTCTAAGTGTGGCTTTTATGGTGTATTGAATATACTGTATTCCCATGCACCCCTTCCACCACTAAAAAGGGTATGGTTCTCCCTTTTCACATGCTCCTCCATCATATCAACATGCTTATTAGGCTGCCCTCGCTCCTAATGTTTTAGAGGGTGATCTCAGCAGGGAGCCCTCACCCATAATGTTTTAGAGGGTCACCAGCAGGCCTTCACCCATAATTTTTTTGAGGGTCACCAGCAGCCCCTCTCCCATAATGTTTTAGATGGCCAGATCAGCAGCAGGCACTCGCCCCTAATGTTTTAGAGGGTCAGCTCTGCAGCAGGCCCTTGCCCATAATGTTTTAGATGGTCAGCTCGGCAGCAGGCAGTCGCCCCTAATGTTTTAGAGGGTCAGCTAAGCAGCAGACCATCACCCCTAATGTTTTAAATGGTCAGCTCTGAAGCAGGCCCTCGCCCATAATGTTTTAGATGGTCAGCTTAGCAGCAGGCCCTCGCCCCTAGTGTTTTAGATGGTCAGCTCGGCAGCAGATCCTCGCCCCTAATGTTTTAGAAGGCCAGCTTAGCAGCAGACCCTCACACCTAATGTTATAGAGGGTCAGTACAGCAGAAGACCCTCACCCCGAATTTTATAGATTGTCAGCTCTGCAGCAGGCCCTCACCCCTAATGTTGTTAGATGGTCAGCTCGGTAACAGGCCCTCGCCCCTAATGTTTTAGATGGTCAGATCAGCAGCAGGCCCTCGCCCCTAATGTTTTAGACGGTCACCAGTAGGCCATCAATCATAATTTCAAGGGTGTGTATGATGCCATCCTTTATGTGTAATAAAGGGTGTATTGTAGTGCCGGTTCCTTGTAATTTTTGGCAACCTTTTCACTTAGTGCAGTGTTTCCCAACCAGTGTGCCTCCAGCTGTTGCAAAACTACAACTCCCAGCATGCCCGCACAGCAAAAGGCTGTTCGGGCATGCTGGGAGTTGTAGTTTTGCAACAGCTGGAGGCACACTGGTTGGGAAACACTGACTTAGTGCATAGGCTTTATGAGTGTAGGAGTCCCACTACCTGAACAATTGTACCACAATGTGAATGAGGCCCTCCTTTATGTGATATACAGGTTGTATCAGAGTGGCTCTTCCTTGTAATTTTTGGCAGCACTTGCACTTTATATACAAGTAAATATACAGGAAAGTATGTTTCTTAACAATTTTTCCTCTAAAAGTGATTTTATCTTCGGTTTTGTGCGTATTATTGTCTGTAAAAGTGGCGTGCTTATCAGACAACATCGTTCCCAGCAGCGACGTGGGAGTCTAAGATGCATCCAGACATCCTCTCCATGCTGTTCCCGAACCATTTCGGTGGTGTTTCCATGAATTCCTGACCTTTTCCTGTGAACCAGACACCCTCCCCTCTTTAGAGCAGGGGGTGCCTGGTTTAATTCTCGTGTTCTCCCATTGACTTCCATTGTGCATCCCGAGGTGTTCTACTCGAGCACTTTGCTGCTCGACCAACACTAACAGACACCATTGTGAGGTAGCGTTTCTGATTTCACAAAAAAACGCATATTTTAGTGGGAGGTTTAATTGGCTGATTTCCCCAAATCCTGCTAAAATTCTTCTAATATTTTTAAGTTTACAATGTAACACATTTTAGTGTGTCAAAAGCAGTGTATAGTTTGATCGAACTCAGGGGACATCCAATTAGGCCTTTAAAGCATACGTTTTGGACTATTTGTTCAAAACAAGCGACTGCTTATTCCAATACCACTGTGTGTGCATAAACATGGACAGGCATCTGCCCAGTAAAGCGTCATTTTTAGACCACTTGTTCAGAATAATCCACTGCTTATTTCAATTACACTGTGCTTTTAGACACAGGCATCTGCCCCCATGAAACGGCATGTACACATGGGATTCCAGATGACTACCACCAGCTAACGGGATTTTCCAGAAATTAAATATTAATGACCTAACCTCAAGATAGGTCATCAGTATCTGATCAATGATGTTGGCTCCCGACATTTCCACTGATCATCGTTTGAAGTGTCTGAGCATTGCGGCCTCTTCACAGTAAACCAAGCACATTGCAGTATATTGTATAGTGGCTGTGCTTGATATTGAATCGCAATCTTATTCACTTGAATCGGACTGAGCTACACATAGGTCATGGATGTGATGTCACAGGCCTAGGAAAGCCTAAGTGCGGTGGCATCTTCAAACTGTTGATTGTGGGAGTGCCAGGAGTCAGACCTCTCACAGATCAGATATTAATGGCCTATCCTAGGTATAAGTCATCAATGTTTAAACCATGGAAACCCCTTTTAATAATAACAATTATAACAAAACAAATCACAGTATAAAATTTTGATGCCGCATATTGGTGTGGAGCCCTGGTGTAATACATGGCAAATCTGATCACAGACGTTACTGGGAAGATCTACTGTATGCCTTTTTAAATGCAGAACCCAGACCATAGTCTGTCTAAATTGGAAACCAATGTGTAAACTTGTTTGTAACTTTTTTTTTTACTTTTTGACTGAGTTTGATAATTCCTTCACTCTCATAGCCTCTTCATAGCCTAGTCACATTAGGGATAATAACAATTTCCATTTAGGTCAGCGCTCTTGATGCAGCATATCTTCAGGCTGTTGTGAATACAGGAGGGTGGGGAGTTTCTTCCTGTGTTATCTTACTACCCCCACCCTTAACATTCTTCCCATTGAACACTCTTTGCCAGGGACAAAAATGGGAGGGATAAGTCTCCTTTAAAATAACAATGCTTTTTGTCACACTGCAGGGAATGTCTCTAAGTGCTGGAAACAACACAGAAAGCCCAATCAATAAGATTTTGGTAGAATTAAAATAGTTTTAGCAGTCGGATTATAAAACTGGTCTCTGGAAAAAGTTAGGAATTATCCATCTGTTATATATCTTCCACTGATAAGTTATGCAACAAGACATATGGAACTGTATTTGTTGCGTGGTAATTTATTTTTACATACATTCTCTAGTTCTAGAAACATTGTAACTTATTTCAGCCTTATAAACTACGACATCTGTCCATCCAGTTCAGCCTATTATCCTGCAAAGTTGATCCAGAGGAAGGTAAAAACCCCTGTGAGGTAGAAGCCAATTTTACTAAGAAAGCTTCAGCACACAGTCTCCACAGACCCTCCACACAGCTGCTCCATCCTCTTCTCCCAAAACCAGCTTCTCCGCCATTACAGAAGAAAAACTCTCCACTCTACTCTCCAAATCCCATCTCACCACCTGTGCACTTGACCCAATCCCATCCCACCTCATCCCAAACCTAACCACAGTGTTTATCCCAGCCCTAACTCATCTCTTCAACCTATCACTAACCTCTGGTCTCTTCCCCTCTGCTTTTAAACATGCTACCATTAAACCCATCCTCAAAAAGCCTTCACTTGACCCATCTTCTTTGTCCAGTTATCGCCCCATATCCCTTCTTCCATATACCTCAAAGCTACTTGAGCAACATGTCCATTCTGAACTATCCTCTCATCTCTCCTCCTGCTCCCTCTTTGACCGGCTACAATCTGGCTTCTGACCCCACCACTCAACTGAGACTGCCCTCACCAAAGTCACCAATGACCTACTACTTGCCAAAACCAAAAAAACATTACTCTGTCCTCCTTCTCATTGACTTGTCCTCTGCCTTTGACACTGTAGACAACTCCCTTCTGTTGCAAACTCTCTCATCTCTTGGCATCACTGACCTGGCCCTCTCTTGGATCACATCATACCTCACAGACCGGACATTTAGCGTCTCCCACTCTCACACCACCTCCTCACCTCATTCCCTCTCTGTTGGTGTCCCACAAGGTTCCGTCCTAGGACCCCTGCTCTTCTCTATCTAAACCTTCGGCCTGGGACAGCTTATAGAGTCCCATGGCTTTAAGTATCACTTTTATGATGATGACACACAAATCTACCTCTCTGGTCCAGACATCACCACCCTACTATCCAGAATTCTACAATGCCTATCTCGCATATCCTCCTTCGCTTTCTAAAACTTAACATGGATAAAACAGAATTCATCATCTTTCCCCCATCTTGCTCACCCTCCCCCCCCAACAGACCTATCTATCACAATCAATGACTGCACACTCTCCCCGGTCAACCAAGTCCGCTGCCTTGGAGTGACCTTGGATTCTGCCCTCTACTTCCGACCACACATCCAAGCCCTTTCTTACCACCTGCTGCTTCCAACTCAAAAACATCTCCCGCATCCGCCCTTTCCTCAACTTTGAATCGGCAAAAATGCTTGTACATTCCCTCATCATCTCCCGCCTAGACTACTGCAACATTCTCCTCTGTGGCCTTCCATCTAGCTCTCTCGCACCCCTACAATCTATCCTCAACTCTGCTGCCCAACTAATCCACCTCTCCCCCCGTTACTCCTCTGCCTCTCCCCTCTGCCAGTCCCTGCACTGGCTCCCCATTGCCCAGCGAATTCAGTTTAAAATACTAACCAACACATACAAGGCCGTCCACAACCGGTCTCCTCCCTATATCTCTGAGCTACTTTCCCGATACATCCCCACACGCAATCTTCGATCCTCACAGGACCTACTTCTCTCCTCTCCTCTTATCACCTCTTTCCACACTCGCCTCCAGGATTTCTCCCGTGCATCCCCTATACTCTGGAACTCGCTACCCCAACATATCAGACTCTCACCTACAGTGGAATCCTTCAAAAGAAACCTGAAAACCCACCTCTTCAGACAAGCCTACGACCAGTGACACTGCTGCCTCTATACCACCATGACCAGCTTCACCCTCGCCAACTGTTTCCTTCCCCCATACCATGTAGATTGTAAGCCCTCACGGGCAGGGCCCTCTATCCTTCTGTACCAGTCTGTACCAGTCTGTAACTTGTCTCGTTCATGCTTAAAGGGAACCTGTCACCGGAATTTGGGGTATAGAGCTGAGGACATGGGCTGCTAGATGGCCGATAAATCCCAGGCGCCTGGGTATTTGTCAGCCCGTTCTCTCAGGTGCCAGGGCGCAGGGCCGGCGCGTCCTATAGGAGGACTAGGAGCGCCGGCCCCCTTCATGCTGCAGCCGCCCGAGCGCTCTATATAGAGCCTCAGGCGGCTGCAGCACTGCCCGGGCTGGCGCGTCCATGAGGGCGCACCTCCCGGGCGCAGCATGAAGAGAGGGACTGACAGGAGGGAAGCGCTCAGCGCTCCCTCCTGTCGGTCCCTCATTGTAGCGTGGCTGAGCCCTGTATGGTCCGCGGGTACAGGGAGCATCTGTCTCCTGTACCCGGCCGGACTGACAAGAAGTGCGCACACAGTGTGCACTTCCTGTCAGTCCGCCCGGGTACAGGAAACTAAAGCTCCTGTACCCGTGGGACCATACAGAGCTCGGCCACGCTACACTAGAGGCAGGGGAGGAAGGGGGGGGAGAAAGAGACTGACAAGGGGGGGGGGGAGAGAATGACAAGACAGGGAAAGAGAATCACAACAGGGGGAAGGTGAATGACAAGGGGGGGGAAGGCGAATGACAAGGGGGGAAAGTGAATGACAAGGGGGTGAATGACAAGGGAGAAAGTGAATGACAAGAGGGGAAAGTGAATGACAAGGGGGGAAAGTGAATGACAAGGGGGAGTGAATGACAAGGGGGGAAAGATAATGACAAGAGGAGGAAAGTGAATGACAAGGGGGGAAAGTGAATGACAAGGGGGAAAAGTGAATGACAAGAGGGGGAAAGAGATTGACAAGACAAGAGGGGGAAAGAGATTGACAAGACAAGAGGGGGAAAGAGAATGACAAGGGGGGGGGGGAGAATGACAAGGGGGGGGCAGAGAGAATGACAAGGGGGGAAAGTGAATGACAAGAGGGGGAAAGAGCTGGGCGTTGTAGTGATGAGGGGACTGCAGAGGCTGAGTGCCATCTGTGGGTTGTAGTGCTCAGTAAAATGTCATGGTACCCACTGTGTTTGTGCCCTCCGGACCCCTGTGCCCTCCCCTCCGGACCCCTCTGCCCTCCCCTCCGAACCCTTATGCCCTCTCCTCCGGACCCCTATGCCCTCCCCTCCGGACCCCTCTGCCCTTACCTCCGGACCCTGTAATCCTTGTAAGGGTTTCCACATGTCATGGCGTCCGCAAGTGGCGATCACTTAGACGCTGGCAGCATCTGACGTGTCATATAACCTATTGAAGAGGGGAAGCATTATGGGGGGCCCTATATACTCGCACATTATGGGGGGCACTATGGAGAACAGGGGAAGGAACACTAGATTCCAAGGAAATTTGTCAAGCCCTGCGCTAGCACATCTGCAATATCCAGTCCCCATAGCTATGTGTGCTTTTATTGTGTAAAAAAACTGATTTGATGCATATGCAAATTAACCTGAGATGAGTCCTGTCCCTGAGATGAGTCACGGACAGGACTCATCCCAGGTTAATTTGCATATGTATCAAATCAGTTTTTTTACACAATAAAAGCACACAGAGCTATGGGGACTGGATATTGCAGATGTGCTAGTGGCCATCTAGCAGCCCATGTCCTCAGCTCTGTACACAAAATCCCGGTGACAGGTTCCCTTTAAGGCAATTGCCTGTATTATGTATGTGCACCGCTTATGATATGTACAGCGCTATGGAATGAATGGCGCTCTAAAAATAAATAATAATAATAAATAAAAAAATTCCTTCCGGAGTTCAATCAGGCAATCAGAAGTACTCCCTGGATCAACGACCTATCGCTAGTAGCTATAACCTGCAATATTATTACACTCCAGAAATACATCCAGACCATCACCACCTCCTCAGGCAGAGAGTTCCATAGTCTCACTGCTCTTACAGTGAAGAATCCTTTTCTATGTTTGTGTACAAACCTTCTTTCCTTCAGACGCAGAGGATGTCCCCTCATCACAGTCACAGTCCTGGGGATAAATAGATGATGGGAGAGATCTCTGTACTGACCCTGATATATTTATACATAGTTATTAGATCTCCCCTCAGTCGTCTTTTTTCTAAAGTGAATAACCATAATTTTGATTATCTTTCTGGGTACTGTAGTCCACCCACTCGTTATTATTTTAGTTGCCCCTCTCTAAACCCTCTCCAGCTCTGCTATGTCTGCCTTGTTAACAGGAGCCCAGAACTGTACACAGTACTCCATGTGTGGTCTGACTAGTGATTTTTAAAGTGGCAGGACTATGTTCTCATCACGGGCGTCTATGCCCCTTTTGATGCAAATATTACCATATTGGCCTTGGCAGCAGCTGCCTGACGCTGGTTGCTCCAGTTAAGTTTACTGTCAACTAAAATTCTTAAAGTCCCTTTCCATGTCACTGTTACCCAGTGTTTTACCATTTAGTATGTACAGGTGACTTGTCCCATCCCATGTGCATAACCTTTCATTTGTCGGTGTTAAACCTCATCTGCCAAGCCTCCAATATCCAGATCCATCTGTAGCAGTATACTATCCTCTTTCATGTTACTTACTTTGCACAGTTTAGTATTGTCAGCAAAAATTGATGTTTTACTGTGCCATCATTCTACAAGATCATTAATAAATATATTGAAGAGAACAGGGCCCAATACTGACCCCTGTGGTACCCCACTAGTGTTAGTATCCCAATGTGAGTACGTACTGTTATTACCCACCCTGTTTTCTATATTTGATCATGTTACTTACCCACATACAGACATTTTCTCCCAGTCCAAGCATTCTCATTTTATATACTAACCTTTTATGTGACACCGTATCAAACGCTTTAGAGAAGTCAAGATTGACGTACCCCTGTCCAGATTAGAACTTACATCCTGATTAAATTAGTTTGACATGACCGATCCCTCATATGTGATGAAATACCTGTGATGAAATGGTTATATGCTTATTTTCATTGAGATACTCCAGGATAGCATCTCTTAGAAAACAGTTTACCCACAAAAGATGTTACTTACCAGACATTAGTTTCCTAGCTCATTTTTTGAATCCCTTTTTAATGATGGGCACCACATTTGCTAAGCGCCAATCCTGTGTAACAGACCCTGCCAGAGTCCTAAAATACCAGAAATAAGTGTCTCTCTATTACTTAATTCTCTTGGAATACAGGGGTGTATGCCATCTGGACCTGGTGATTTGTATATTTCAATCTTTTTAAGACAATGCAAGTGTACTGAAGGGACTGTTATACAGAAAGACAGTATTCAAGTTGGGCTTCCTGTGTAACACCTCAAAAAGGAAATAAAATAAATTCTACTACCATAATCAAATAAATTCTACTACCATAATCTTCTGTAGTGCTGCGCCTAACGCCACTTTTACATGGGTATAAGTTGATCAGGATATTACATCATTATTTGTTAGACAAAACCAAAATTGGAACATAAACAAAGAAAAGGTATAATGGAAACCTCTTCCATTTTCGAAACCCAACCGTGATTTTGGCTTACAAATACTTATAAAAATGGCTGACCAAAATATGCATATGTGTTTTGAATAGGGAGAATTAAGAAAGCCAATGTCAGACACCATTTATAATCCCTGAGATTGAAAGGATCAGACATGTAGAAATTCAGCAGCCCAATCATTCTTTCCTATGACATCTAGTGTCATGAAAGAGTCAGTTATTCCCATAAGGGCCCATTCACACATCCGCAACTGTTTTGCGGTACGCAAATTGTGTATCTGCAAAACACGGACACTGGCCATGCACGTTCCGCATTTTTCAGACCGCACATGGCCGGCACTATAATAGAAATGCCTTGTCTGCGGACAAGAATAGGACGTTCAATTTTTGGCGGGGACACGGAACGAAACTACAGATGTGGACAGCACATGGTGTGATGGTCTCATCTTTTGCGGTCCCATTGAAAACGAATGGGTCCGCACCCGTTCCGCAAAATTGCGGAACGGATGCAGACCCATTTTGGGGACGTGTGAATGGACCCTAAACAGATGGTTGGTCAGTCTCAAAGATTAAATGCACCTTTGGCCAACATTAAAGGGAAACTGTAACATTGAACATGGTGTCTGAGCTGAAGGCAGAATGTTACAGAGCAGGAGGAGCTGAGCAAATTGACAAATTTTTATGGGAAAAGATTCAGTGTAAGGGTACATTCACACAACCGTATGTATATTGCAGTCTGCAACACACAAATCCGCAAAATACGGATGACGTTCTTGTGACGACGTTTGGCATCCATTTTTTTTTTTGCCGACTCATGGACTTTAATGCATTCATGGTCCACATTTGCAGCCAGGAATAGGACATGTTCTGTCTTTTGCGGAACGGACATACAGATAAGGAAAATACACGACATCAGTCATGTGAATGAACCCTAACTTGTAATTTACTCAATTATATCTGTGCTCATTCTGGGCTTTGAAGTCAAGGAGGTGGTCCTATCAGTAATTAACAGCCTTCCATCTGCCTGTGCATATAAAGATAGCTGTCAATCACTGATAGGACACCTCCTTGCCTTCAAAGTCCACCACTAGCAAACACATGATTACAGCTTTCATTTCAGTCAACTGTAACAGCATACAATTCTATGCATTAAGCTTTCTCCAATGGAGACTACAGGCAGCCAGTTTTGTAACAAAAGTGGAAAAACAGTAGTATGCACACACATGCTGCAATTACCATGAACTGTTATCACCACACCATATAATCCTGCACATGCTCCTCCAACTTTAAAAAAGAAGATGCATGAGTCTATTTTTACAGACTGTTTTGGAATTTATCGATGGTTGGCAATCCTGTGGTTTCTGTACCATTAAAGGGGGTGTCCTCAACCAGCATCTGGATCTGAATACTTTTGTAATGTTTGTAATGTGATTGCATGTAATTACAAATTTAGCATAGCCACCGACTTATTCAATAAAATGTATCTGTATAGAACCATTTTTTTTTATTATTATTATTCATTCATTATTATTATATTATTATTATTATTATTATTAGTCATGAGCAAGTATGCTCGGCCAAATATCTGTTCGGCTCGAGCATCGCTATGCTCGGCACATGGCAACATTTCCAGGGTCATCAATTTTTTAAAGGTGTGCATTTAGTGCTATGGCCTGTGGGTGGATGGCTGGGTATTTGCGCTTACGTTCAAAGGTCTGGGTTAAGGACATCTGAACGCGGGTCTATTTGGTGTGGCGCACCTTCTTCCTTTTGCCATCCCACAGCCTCTTTTAGCCTATTGCAGTGCTGTAGATCCCTCCCCGTCTGTACTGCTGTCCTCGCTTGGCTTGCCACCTTTCCAGGTTGGGTCAGTGATGTGATCGTCCATCACCCCCTCTTCCACTTCCTCACTCTGGTCATCCTCCTGACTGGTGTTGTTCACCTAACAAGACTCTCACTTATTGACAACTGTGTCTCATCCGCATCATCCACCTCATGAAACACTAATTGCCATTCCCCACCATCATCTTCTTCTGACTGTGGATGCTGAAGAGTTTGGGAATCAGTGCATAAGATCTCCTCATGTCCCTCTTTGGGGAGGGTCAGCTCACCTGCAGGCCCTCACCTACAATATTTTAGAGGGTCAGCTCACCTGCAGGCCCTTACCTACAATATTTTACAGGGTCAGCTCACCTGCAGGCCCTCAACTACAATATTTTACAGGGTCAGCTCAGCAACACGCCTTCAACTACAATATTTTACAGGGTCAGCTCAGCAACACGCCTTCAAGTACAATATTTTACAGGGTCAGCTCAGCAGCAGGCACTCGCCCATAATTTTTTCAATGGTCAGCTAAGCAGCAGGCACTCACCCATCATTTTTTGCAATGCTCAGCAGCAGGCCCTCGTCCCTAATGTTTTAGAGGGTCAACAGCAGGACCTTGCTCCTAATGTTTTGGAGGGTCACCAGCAGGCCACCAATGACAATTTTTCAAGGGTGTGTATGATGCCCTCCTTTATGTGTAACAAAGGGTGTATTTCAGTGCTGGTCCTTGTAATTTTTGGCATCCCTTTCACTTAGTGCATAGGCTTTATGAGTGTAGGAGTCCCACTACCTGAACAATTGTACCACAATGTGAATGAGGCCCTCCTTTATGTGATATACAGGCTGGTTCGGAATGCCTCTTGCTTGTACTTTTTTAAAGCACTTGCACTTTATATACAATTGAATATACAGGAAAGAATGTTTCCTAACAATTTTTTCTGTAAAGTTTATTTTTTGGGGGGAGGGTTTTTGCGTATTTTTTACAGTCTGTAAAAGTAGCGTACAACTCGGACAACATGGTTCCCAGCAGCAACCTGGGAGTCCAAGATGCATCCAGATATCGTCCCCATGCTGTTCTCGATCCTTTTTGGTGGTGTTTCTGTCACTTTCTGACCTTTCCCAATGGACCAGGCACCTTCCCCTCTTCAGAGCAGGGGGTGCCTGGTTGTCTCCCATTGACTTCCATTATACTCGGGTGCACACGAATATAGCAATGTGTTCTGGCCGAACACCCGAATACTTTGGTGCTCGATCATTACTAATTATTATTGTTTCTTTGTCTGACTCATTGAGATGCTCAGTTTCATCCTTCAAATGCAGGAGAAAGCCACACCCCATGAGCTGCCAGCTTGATATAAATCTAGCAGAGCAATGAATGGGGAGATCTCTGGATCCTTGTGAGGTGCAGGGCTGGTTCTTTCTTTGCTAGAAAGAGATTGTCATGTACTATATGATGTCTGCTTTTCATTTTTTACATTAGTCATGGTACAAAGCACAACATTATGGACAAAGCTGAATCTAGAGGCATCCACTGCTGAGGAACATTACCACCTCTGTCTAAACGCAAACCCCCCTGCCGCCCGTTATTTATTTTAACTACTCATATGATGCCAAAATATTCTACAGCACGTTACATACATTATCATCAGACATTAAAAAACACATTAGTCTTTTGTTGGCCGAATCCAACATTTTTTGATCGAACTGGTCGACGATTTACTATGTATAGGGAGCTTCCGACTCCCCCCGATGATGTTGAGGTAAAGAACAAAGAGCCATGTTGAATTTCCTTTTGTTCTTCTAGGAGATAAGCTACCCGCAGAGGTGTCTCACAGCTGCTCTACTCCCCCCTATTGAAGATCCACCACTACGGCCTGCTATTGGCTGCAAAAAGCCTCCCCGTATGTTGTTTTCTGCAGGAAGGGGAGATGCAAATATGGGTGTGGAGCAATCATGGAGGAAAATGGCATCAGAGACCAGGTAAGTATGCTCAGTGTTGCCGGTCTGGGCATATAGATGGGGGGGGGGGGGGTATTCAGTGTCTTGGATAACCAGTTAAATTATATATCACTTGAAAGTACAGCCTGATAATATGGATTGGGGCTGCATGTCACCATCATAATAGAATTTCTAAACATGTACACCATATGAAATCTGAGGCATAAGGAGGTACAGTAGGAGGCTCATACAGTTCAATGGAAGCTCTATCATGGCTTGGTATAAATGACTGTGTGCATGAGCCCTGAATCATATGAGGACTGGAAAATTGCTTAGCCATATACTACTATATGGTACTATTACTATATGGTAATACTATAAGTATACTATAGGATAAATTGCATCACAACTGAGCTAACACCACTTCACAAGTACAAAGGACATCCGGAGCCACAAAACAATCAATCAGCCCTGCTTGCTTTGCTGAGCACATCCCCCATGTAAACTAAGGGACAAGTTTAGTCTTTTAAATGAAATAGTCATGCAAGCACAGCCACATCTCCATTCATTGCTACGGGACTGCCCGAAATAGCCGAGCCAGCACTTGGCTGCATTCAGAACTTCCACAGCAGTAAATGAAGGATAGCCACCCATGCCTGGCTTCTCTACCTTCACTTTGGGGGCCCCCATTCTGGAGACAGGAGTGGGTCCCAGAGGTGGCACCTGCACCAGCCACTGATGGCATATCCTAGCAATATGCCATGAATGTCACAGATGGGAATCCTGCGTCGAGTGGAGCTGAATCCCATCATTACTATCTACTGTAGAGTGATCCTGCTCTCTGTTTTTGTCATGCTGCTCAGCCATGACAGCATATCACACACAGGACTGCATCATTACTAATGCGGAGTATATGCAGGCATAACAGCGCATTGTGTAGTGATACCCGACCCCCTCAACCTCTAGGCAGCTCTGCAAGTGGAGACAACCTGTCCTATTCACATTTTAAATCATTCCCAGAGGACCCCTTTAAAAGAGACAGGCTTCTTAAATTTGCAGTCTATTCCTCTGGATAGATCATCAGCATCTGATCGGCAGGGGTCTGACACCCGGGACCCCTGCCGATCAGCTGTTTGGGAAGGCAGCGGCAGTAGCGCCGTGGCCTTCTCGCTGTTTACCGCAGTCCCAGTGACGTCACAACTAGTATCTTTGGCCTGGGCAGGGCTAAGCTTCATTCGAGTGAACGGAGCTTAGCCCCGCCCAGGCCAGTGATACTACTCGTGACGTCACTGGCCCTGAGGTAAACAGCGAAAAGGCCGTGGCGCTACTGCCAGTGCCTTCTCAAACAGCTGATCGGCGGGGGTGCCAGGTGTGGGACCCCTGCCGATCAGATGCTGATGATCTATCCAGAGGACAGATCATCAGTTTAAAGTTACTGCAGAACCCCTTTAAATTTAGAAGGAAAAAAAGAGAGAAAAAAATTTGTAAAATCTTAAACTAAAAGTCTTTTGTGCACGAAAAAAGTCTTTGCTGTACAAAAAACAAACAAACTTGCAATGCAAACTGAGCAGACGCGATTAGTAATGGACACTACTGATCAGTGCTCAGTGGCTGCAAAATGCGTGTACGCAGATGGTGCGTTCGTGCAGAATTCTAAACTGACACTAACTGAAATATATATATATATATTATATATATAACTACCACTGCACAGTGGCTAAAAATTAACTTATATCTCTCTATATATATATAGAAATATAGAACTCTATTTATATTTATATAACGTCCTAGTATAATTACACCCCAAAACGACCCAACATTTGACCGTCTGTTGAAAGTTAGGCCTGTCATTGACCACTTCAGCACCAAGTTTGCCGAGGTGTACAACCCCGATAAAAATGTATGTGTAAATGAGTCCCTATTACTGTTCTAAGAGAGGATTAGATTCCGCCAGTACCTGCCTAGCAAACGGCAAAGGTATGGCATAAAAATATACAAACTTTGTTAGAGTAGCCCCGGGTACACCCACAAGTTCTGCATTTACGACGGGAAAGATTCCCGGATAGAACGCCCAGAATGCCCCCCGTCCTAGGAGTTAGTGGGAACATCGTGTGGGACTTACTGCACCCATTGCTGGATAAGAGTTACCACCTCTATGTGGATAACTATTATACAGCATACCCCTATTCAGGTCCCTAACTGCCAGAGGTACTGTGGCTTGCAGCACAGTGCGCAAAAATCAGAGAGGCCTCCCTAGATCCCTGGTAGGGCAACCACTGACAATGGGTGAAAGTAGAGCTCTCCTCCAGGATAACATGCTGGTGGTTAAAGGGGTTGTCTCATCTCAGACAATGGGTGCATATCGCTAGGATATTCCCTCCATTGTCTGATAGGTGCGAGTCCCACCGCTGGGACCCACACCTATATCGAGAACGGAGCCCCGAAAGTGAAGGAGGATGTACTGCACATGCGCAGCCGCCCTCCATTTATTTTCTATGGGGCTGGCGAATATAGACGAGCGCTGGCTTGGCTATTTTCGTCCGCCCCATAGAAACTAATGGGAGCATGGGCTGCGCATGCACGGTATGCTCCCATTCACTTCTATGGGAGCAGAGCTTGGTGGTGGACGGACCCCGGGTCCTCCAGCCACAGCTCTCCTCGCTCCATTCTCGATATAGAATATGTATGCATATGTATAAAGGCATCTCAAGCGACCATATAATCACTTAGATATATTAACGGTAACAATTCTTTTTCATAAAACAGGAAGTCTATAACAATTCTGAAATTAAAAATGTGAATTTTTATGGATTTTAGTAGTTTAACAGCCACTTCTATACCACATGACAAAAAGAATTATGATTGAAGATTATTGATTTCTGCTACCTTTGGTTATTAATCTACTGGATCGGTCCACCTCTGGTATCCATGCCAGATTTTACAGATTACTGTGACCCCTATAAAGGAGGGGTAACAGATGGGGAACTTTGACCACTGAAGAAGGGGTCATAAAATAAAACCCCGAAACGCGTTTGGTAACCACTCCCCATTGTTTCTATGAGACTGTAACCACCGTACCCCAATATTGGCCAGGAACGGGTTTTTGCCAACCAACATTCCGGTACCAACGCACAAAACGGCATTGACACACAGAGAAGATATTACTCCCTTCCTATGCACGTGCAACGCCGAGCGTGATCCGGAGAGGCAGCCCTTGAGACCGGGACACTTCATTCATCTGTAAAGAAGACCGCGTTGAGGGCTCGATACCCACTCACCTGGTAAGACTGTTCTGGTGGTGAGCCACGTACAGTGGCAAGTGAGGAGCGATTGCTGAAGTCAAGTATTGAGCAGGATGCCGCGTATTTTCGCTGGGAGCGGGACGCCGCTCAGACCAGTAAAAATTTTCTAGTTCACGAGTTTGTGCTGCGATTTTGACCTTTTATAGATTGGGTGATTCTATTTGGTGGGTGCACCTCGATTTGGTGCCCCACAACACTAGTGCGACATTCACCCATTTACTAGCTATTTTAAAGTTATTACCACATAAAGTGATATGTCAGATTTGCTAAAAATGGCCTGGTCCTTAAGGTGAAATATGGCAGGGTCCTTCTGCAGTTATTTTGCACCGATGATCTATCCTCTGGATAGATCATCAGCATCTGATTGGCGGGGGTCTGACACCTGGGACACCCGCTGATCAGCTGACTGAGAAGGCAGCGGCACTGGCAGTAGCGCCGCGGCCTTCTCTCTGTTTACCGAGGGCCCAGTGACGTCACGACTAGTATTACTGGCCTAGGCGCGGCAAAGCTTCATTTGAGTGAATAGAGCTTAGCCCCGACCAGGCCAGTGATACTAGTCGTGATGTCACTGGGCCCTCCGTAAACAGCGAGAAGGTACCACTGCCTTCTCAATCAGCTGATCGGCGGGGGTCCCGGTATCGGACACCCGCCAATCAGATGCTGATGACCTATCCAGAGGATAGATCATCAGTTTAAAATAACTGCAGAACCCTTTTAAGGTGAAAAATGGTTGGATCCTGAAGGGGTTAAACTGGATGGTTTTTATTTCATTATACTATAGTATAGGCCAAGGATCAGCAACCTACCCCTGGTATAATTAGGCAATGCAGTCTGTTTCCCTGGCTGCTGGGGAAGGTCTCTGGGGACATAAAGCACAGCCACATGCAGCTTTGTTTTCATTTCCGCAGTCGGTTCTTCTACCCACAATGCCCCGCGCTCCTCCCCCACCTCTGTATTTCTGTGTCACACACTTGGCCGTCTCCTGCCACATTCTTTTCTTAGTACGGATCTCGTGACGTCATCGGCTTTATTAGCATAGAGGACGAGGCGGCGGCGATGATTGGTGGACAGCTGTCTGCGAAGACGTGGGGAGTCACGGGTTGCTATAAAAGAGAGAGCTCGCTGCTATTCTTCCGTTAGTCTGTGGAGCGGCGGGATCGCACGGCTTGTCTTCATCAACATCAGATCTGTGCGTGCTTCCCTCCTCGTAGCCATGTCCATCGTGTCTTCACAAGACGGCCTCACGGAGACGTTGCCGGAGATCACGGCAGCCGTCAGTTTTCTATCCAGCCTCCTGCGCAGCCGGCTCAGTGAACAGCAACTAAAAGGCTTCTGCGGAGCGTTGCGGGACACGCTGATCGGTGAGAACTCGGGGTCTATGCGGGGGGTGGGCTGGGGAATCGGTTACGGTAACGCATCGGCGGGGTTAGGGCAGTGACTCCCCTGTAAACCTACGTGGTTACATGTTATTTCTGTGGCTGTAGGTTAGTCATACAGGATGATGGGCGGTGGAAGCCATATGGGGGCAGTGTCCTGGGGGGAGGGGTGCATCACTGGATCAGGGCCAGAACACTGACTGTGGCTTCTCTTTTACAGAACAGTATAGGCACCATTGGTTTCCAGACAAGCCTGCCAGGGGTTCTGGCTACCGCTGCATCCGGATCAACCATAAAATGGACCCAATCATCAACATAGTGGCAGCTCGTATCAAAATGAGTAATCTACTCTGTCTCTTGCCCAAAGAGCTGACGCTCTGGGTGGATCCTTATGAAGTTTCCTACAGGATTGGCGAGGATGGTTCCATCTGTGTCCTATACGAGGCATCCGCTCCTGTACCCCGAGGCATCTTAAACTGTAAGAGTGAGGTCCTAGGCTGCTCCAGTACACCAAACCAGTACCTGATGACGGTGGGCAGCTAACCTGACCCATGGATCTCCACCGCCGCTGCTTTTGTGTGTAAATACCTCGCTCTGGGAGCCATGTTTTTTAATGAAGATCTATTTATATTTTTAAATGAATTTTTTGAGAAAATGAAGTGGTCATATCTAGTATTTTTTAATTATCTTATGATGATACACTAATGCACTAGGACAACATGTACAGCCCATTGCAAACATATCCACAATAATGCACACTGCAACATATGGGGACTATATACTATGTACACTTATGGGATTTTTATTGGTTCAGTTTGGCTACTTTGCACTTTATTCTCTGCTTTTAAAAGTGCTTTAACTGATCCAGGTGCTCGCTGCTAGAAGACCCAGCTTATTGCGCAGTCCGCATGCACGTAGTCCTGAGCTCCGTGCTTTGTGTAGGATGTGACTTCTGTTCAGTAGTCCCTTCCCATACAGCATGGATGAAGGTGGACTGTGATGCCCATTAATGCAGGCAATAGTGTTGCAGGCTGAGCTTCTACTGGTAGGTAAAGTGAGGGCACTTTAATATTTTAAGAGATGGCCCATTAGATTATTATTTTTTTTCTTATCCTGCATTGACCTAATCTGAGATGTCTCCTAGGTTCCTATTAAAACTTGGAATCACTAGAGTACAACTACTCGGTCAGGTTTCCAGCTGCAGTTTTGGAAGCCAAAACCAGGAGTAAATTAACGAGAAGTGGTTTCTCTCCTCCTATGACCGATTCCTTATTTTGGCTTCCAAATCTGCGTCAGGAAACCTGACCATGTGGCCGCACCTTTAATGGCTTTAGGACTCATTCACACTTGCATTGTAGTGCAATTCAGAGCCCAAACTAAATGTTACTATAGGTTGGTTTAGCTGGAGAAACTATGATGGGCCTCATTGCTAAAGTCTGTGGAAAGATTGCAACAAAAAACAACGGAAAAACAGAAATGGAATGTGTGATTAAGTACCGACTGCTCTTTAATGGGAATTCCACAGACACCTAATCGTCAGGACTCTGCAAGACAACGATCCGAATGTGCGGGGCATGTTCAGTAGCAGCTGCAAACATCTTGGTGCCTTTCTCATGTTGCACAAAAGTGTCTTACGGAGCCAAACTGTGGCCCTTAAATATTTGCACAATACCTATGTGTGGTCTGTATGTAAAGGACCTATGAAACTGCATGGTTATCAGGAACAAGCGTTCATAGGAAAGCTTGTTCCTGATAATTGGCCCAGATCGACCGAGTGAAAGCTCGCTCAATGGCGCCAATTATCGGGAGCACATATCCCTGTGTAATCAGGATGTGCTACTGATAATGAATAGAACCGAATGAGGGAGGAACGACCACAGAAGTAATCCTTCCTCCTGCATTCAGTTTGCATCAGCCTGAAGACCGGGCAGTGTAATACCACCATAACAGTGTCACATTGTACTGCCAAGCTTTGTAAACTGCCTGTGTTTCATCTGCGTCTGGTTGTGCTTCTTAGCAGTCACTGTTTATACTGTGAATATTTTGTTACTGGGTACTGTACAGTTGTTACTTTTGTAATAAAAGAAATTGAGTCAGTGTGGTTTTGTTTTCTTGATATGACCCTCGAACCATTTTAGGACCCATGTTATTAGGGCTCATGCACACGAACTCTAGTGGCCTGCACTGAAGGATGCAAACCTACTCAACTTGAAAGGGTCTGCGATTTGTCCGCATTGCAAATTTATTTTTTGTGGTGCGGAGGCACAGACTGAAATGCCATGGAAGTGCGCCATGTTGCTTCTGGGGCCCTCTCCTCAAGTGAATGGGTCTGCATCTGTGATACGGTGCACACAGCTGGGGCCCATACATTGTGGGCCGCATTATGGGCATGGCTGGTGTTCTGCCAGATTTCAATACCATGGCAGCACGCTATACTGGAAGTGACGTGGCTGCACAGGAATCAGCTGGAGGAGGCGCTGCACATGCGCACATCTACTGGATTAGCAAAAAATAATTGCAGCGCCGTGGGAGAAGGACTTAATGCGTGAAAACGCGCACCGTGTGTGCGCACTTAGGGGGTAGGTAGTTTTTCCCAGGGCAAAATGTTCCATCAGATCTCCCTACCCGAGTGCCCATGCGCGCACAAATCATCAGGAGCAGTTCATCCTTACCGATTAGCTGAGTGCAGAATATCGAAGTCACCACATAGCAGAGGTGAGTGCGCGTGCGCACTCAGGGGTAGGGAGATCTGATGGAACATTTTTGCGCTGGAAAAATCTACCTACCCCTAAATGCGCACGTGCTGTGTGCGTTTTTGCGCATTAAGTCCTCCCGCGGTGCTACAATGATTTTTTGCTAATCCATTGGATGTGCGCAGCGCCACACGCCCCCCCTCTTCCAGCTGATTTGTATGCAGCCGCGTCACTTCCGGTATAGCGGTCTGCCGAGGTATAGAAATCTGGCAGAACACCGGCCCACGTTTGTGTGCATGAGCTTTTACATTTAGGTGTAGGCCTCATTCACAAACTACAGATTTCTGTTATTGCTTAAGGTCATCTGCACGCAAGTGTGGACATGCAAATGTATGTGTTTCTGCTGCATACCCGCACCAAAATCTGAGTGGTGATCTTGTCCTCCATTTTAAAAGGGTGAAAACTGCAGCTATAACCAGATATAATGGACATGCTGCAGATTTGGAATTCCACAACGCAGGCCAGTTTCCATATGAAACCATTATGCAAAGTTTACATGGGATTTGTGTAATCGCATATCCTTTGCTGGTCCTGTACTATGCTGTGTGGAAAAATCGTGTGCATTCTGCTACGTGTGCAGGTGCCCCAAACAGCACAAAGTACAAATGTGACAGCATGCTGTACTAACATGCTGTGCTAAGCAAATAGTATACTGTGCTGTCCATACAGATGTTATCACATGCCTATAATGGAAGTTTTAGTTTACTTGGGTATACACTTCTGGTTTCGGCTTAAAAGGGTAATTTTTAGTAAGTTGCTCAGAGTTGCATAAAATAACAATCCATACCTATTGTCCTTGACCCCAGAGGTAACACTACATTTTTTTTTTTTGACAGAAGAGTAACTTTCAAAAGTTGCGGTAATTCAGATACATAGGCCTACATAATAAGGGCTTGCTCACATCTTCATTAGAGGCTCTGTTCTCTCAACAACTGGGCAAAATAAGCCAATTTTAGCATATGTTACTGTTGGTAGAGCATTATTCATAAAGCAATCCTTAGTTTCTTCACATCCCACAGTTGTCCTTCAGTTTTTTCCTCTATAGTACAAGGATTTTTTCAAGATGGCTCCTCTGCCAGTTCTCTGAGGCCAAAACTGCTTTCCCTCACTTCACATACACACTTGCTGTAGCCAGCAGCTTCCTGCCAGCCAATCAGATTGGAGTACTGAGAGACACCCCTCCTCACTCTAAGGCTACATGCACACGACCGTTGCCTGCCTCCGCGTCCGCTCCTCCTTGAAATTTTGCGTCCGTCAAAAAAAACGGATGACGGACCGTTTTTTTTGACGGATCCGATGTTTATGGCAGATCCAATGTAAAAATGCCTATCCTTGTCCGCAAACGTGAAAAAAATAGGACATGCACTATTTTTTTGACGGAATGAAAACACGGATCACGGATGCGGAACAAAAACGGTTGACCATCCGCATTTTTTGACGGACCCATTGAAATGAATGGGGAAGCATCCTATCCGTGAAAAAAAAACGGAACGGACGCGGAAACAAACAACGGTCGTGTGCATGTAGCCTAAAGCCGCATTCACATGTCACACGTGTTTGGTCACTGATTTCCATCAGTGATTGTGAGCCAAAACCAGGAGTGGAGCCTCCACAGACATAAGGTATATGGGAAAGATCTGCTCCTGTTCTGTGTTTAGAGCTGCACCTGGTTTTGGCTCAAAATCACTGATGGAAATCACTGACCGGACACTGACTGTGTGAATGAGGCATTATTCAGGCATGCAATGCCCATCTTCCTTCTGTTTATAATTAGCTGAAAACAGATGAGCCATAGGAGCAGTGGAAAGGCACAGGGGAAATTAAAGAAAGCTGTTATTATAAGGTAATTACAGATCTTTTGGCAATCATTAACAGACTAAGGGTACTTTCACACTAGCGTTGGTGCGGATCCGTCTGTTTATTTGCACAGACGGATCCGCACCTCTAATGTAAACGTTTGTATCTGTTCAGAACGGATCCGTTTGCATTAGCTTTAAAGAAAAATGACAAAGTCCAAAACGGATCCGTTTTGAATTACATTGAAAGTCAAAGGGGAACGGATCCGTTTTTAAATGCACCATATTGTGTCACTGACAACGGATCCGTCCCCATTGACTTACATTGTAAAAAAAAACGGATCCGTTAGGCTCCGCCTCTTCAGACGGACACTAAAATGCTGCATGCTGCGTTTTGGTGTCCGCCTCCAAAACGGAATAGAGGCGGAACGGAGCCAAACTGATGCATTCTGAACGGATCCTTATCCATTCAGAATGCATTGGGGCTTAACTGATCCGTTTTGGACCGTTTGTGAGATCCCTGAAACGGATCTCACAAACGGAATCCAAAACGCTAGTGTAAAAGTACCCTAAGGGTACGTTCACACGACGACAATTGTCGCGCGACAAAAAGTCGCACTATTGTCGCGCGACAATTTTTATAATGGGAGTCTATGGTGTCGCAGTGCGACATGCTGCGACTGCGACACGAAAGTCGGAGAAAATCCATTCAAGATGGGTTTTTCTGCGACTGTCGCAGTCGCAGCATGTCGCAATGCGACACCATAGACTCCCATTATAAAAATTGTCGCGCGACAATAGTGCGACAAAATGTCGCGCGACAAATGTTGCAGTGAAGTTGTGCCCTATTTGTCGCGTGACAATTGTCGTCGTGTGAACGTACCCTAAGGCCTCTTGCACATGGCTGGCAATTTGCGGTCCACAATGCACGGGAACCGACTGTGGGGCAGCTTCCTGCGGATTGCGAACCTATTCACTTGAATGGGGTCCGTGATCCATCCATTCTGCAAAAAGATAGAACAAGTTCTATTTTTTTTGTGGCACGGAACCCCACGGAAGCAACTCCGTAGTGCATCCGTGGGGTTCTGTTCCGCACCGCATCTCCGAATTTGCGGAATGCACATATTGCGGACCCGCCGTATGCCGTGTGCAAGAGGCCTAACCCAGATATACATGCCTAGCTCTGATATAATAGCAAATACAAAAAAAAATGACAGTTACACTTTAAATAAAACAGGTTGCCTACTCACATCGGATTGTCATCCTATTAATTGAAAACATATAATTTCCCCTTCATATTTTCTGCTAATCCTAAAGATTTGCATACTTTTGTCACTCACAAACATATGATGTGGTGTGTGTACTCTCCCCTCCAGCCTCTTAAAGGGCCAGTGCGTGCACTAGCAAATGCTTACCCAGCCAATAGCTGTGGGTCCCTGGTTATTTACGGTGCCCTCTCCATGCAGAGGATGTCTGAGCTTTAGGTTCCTTGGTGACCAGCAAAGGTGTTTTAATAGTCTTGTGTTATTGGGACTTACCAGTCTTTATCCTGCGTTTGTAACGTTCAGTTCTGTTTATGTTTAAGGGGGTTCTCCAGGAAATAAAAAAATGAAAATTCTTAAACCTGTCACCTAGAAAATGCATATTAAACTGCCAGCAGTACCTTATTGCAGCTTGTAGCATGATTATAAAAGTGTCTGTGTTTTTTCTGTACAATGCGCCAAAAGTCTGAAAAAAAGACTTTTATTCAACTGGCCGCACTATGTAAACGATAGTCTTGAAGTCAAGGGGGCAGCGGCTTTCTCGCCTAAAGTCAAGCATGCCCCGCCCCCTTGTCCACCCCTTAGAATTTGATTAATAGGATGTCCAATTCCGGGCCCTTGAGCGTAGTCTTGTGCATGCGCCCGATCACTGAGCCTACCTCACAGCGGAGTGGAACAGTGCGCAGGCACCAACACTGCAGAGAGACAGCGCACGTGCAAGACTACGTTTAAGTGTCCAGTGGTGAAGGAATTGGAAATTCTATCAATAAAATGCTAAGGGGTAGGAAAGGGAGCGGGGCACGCTTGACTTCAGGTGAGAAAGCTGCTGCCCCCTTGACTTCAAGACTTTCGTTTACATAGCGCACGCAGTTGAATAAAAGTATTTTTTCAGACTTTTGGCGCATTGTACAGAAAATACACAGACACCTTTATAATCATGCACAGGCGTATATCAGGCAACAACGTACTGCTGGCAGTTTAATATACATTTTCTAGGTAACAGGTTCCCTTTAAATATTACTTTTTTATACATATATTTCCAAATACCTTTCATTGGCTCATTTTGTCTAGGGAGCAATCATTAGGAGAAATAAAATGACCGCTGTCCTATTAGTACACACAAAACCTGTCCTAATCACACAGAAGGACAAGTTACTTCACAACACTGAGCTAAAGAGCTGCCCTGTCCACCCCCTTGTCTGTGTTCCTGCCATTTATTCACTCTGCCTATCTTTTTATCATGTTTCTCCCAGCATCTATGGTTCAAGTGTGCCGTCTAGATCTCAGAAACCTACGTTCAAGTCTTAGTGACTGTTCAGACGATACTTGGGGGTTGCATTCCGGTTACTTCCCTGCAGCGAAGGCCTGATCCCTATACAGGGGTTAAAGCATGAATACCAGGGGAGCACCCGAATAATACCTTTAGGGTTTAGCCCAAAGACAAACCTGCTGGTTGGCACAGTGTGTCCACACTCACTGATAACATGATATTGGATCATTTTCCTCAATCCATAAAGGACCAAGTCTAATATGTTTGACTAATTTGATTTGGTTGTCTTTATCTACTTTTAGGTCTTTTGTGAAAATCTGATGTAGTTTAAGGTCAAATTTAGGCAAAAATATAGAAAATTCTGAAGGGTTCATAAACTTCCAAGCACCTCTGTACATCTATTGATGTCCCCACTGATGTAGATGTTCTCTTTACTCATCTTCTGCATTCGGTCCAGACCACCATGACAACTTATTTCAGCTATGTCTTCTCTCTGCAGAGTTTCCGTTTTGCCCATCCTGGTGCTCTAACTGTGTCACATGCTGCCACCTCCAATACTGTGCCTGCTGTGCGCCCCGGTGACCTCAAATGCTATACTACAGAAAAAATAATGCCTTAGATAAAGTGGTCCTTATAGTGCCTTCAGTAATGCCTCTCTAGTGGCCAAGTAAAAATTTTAATACCGTGAAAGCACTGTTGCGCTGTAGAGAAAAAGGGGTTAGGCCCCTTTCACATATGCGTTTTTCCTTTCCGTCCTAGAGTTCCGACTTCGGGTCTCTAGGACGGAAAGATACTGATCAGGATTATCCCAATGCATTCTGAATGGAGAGCAATCCGTTCAGGATGCATCAGGATGTCTTCCGTTCAGTACGTGAACGTTTTTTGGACGTTGACAAAACCGCAGCATGCTGCGGATTTGTCTCCGTCCAAAAATCCGGAAGACATGCCGTAACGCCGGATCCAGAATTAATGCCCATTGAAGAGCATTAATCCGGATCCGGCATTAAGCTAAACGTAATTTCGGCGCATCGCCGGATCCGACGTTTAGCTTTTTCTCAATGGTTACCATGGCAGCCAGGACGCTAAAGTCCCGGCTGCCATAGTAAAGTGTACTGGGGAGCGGGGGAGCAGTATACTTACCATCCGTGCGGCTCCCGGGGCGCTCCAGAGTGACGTCAGGGCGCCCCATGCGCATGGATCACGTGATCCATGCGCATGGGGCGCTCTGACGTCATTCAGGAGCGTCCTGGGAGCCGCACGGACGGTAAGTATACTGCTCCCCCACTCCCCACTACTACTATGGCAACCAGGACTTTAATAGCGTCCTGGCTGCCATAGTAACACTGAAAGCAATTTGAAGACTGATCAGGATCCTGATCAGTCTTCTAATGCTTTCAGGCGACTTGCGTTCTGACGGATCCGGCGGGACGGAAGTGCTTGCCGGATCCTCGGAACGCAAGTGTGAAAGAGGCCTAACACATAAATAATAAAAAAAATACAAGAAACTATACACAGACTGGTACAGAGAGCAGGAGAACCCTGCCTGCAAGAGCTTACAGTCTACAAGGGAAGGGTGAAGAACTTAGTAGGTGAAGGTAAAGGCTGCTTATCTGGCTGTGGGTGACAGCATGCTCATTGTAGGTGATAGGCTTTCCTGAAGAGGTGGCTTTTCAGGGTACTTTTGATGGTTTGGATGTTGTCTGATTTACTGGGGTAGTGAGTTCCAGAGGAGGGGTCAGGCATGTGAAAAATCTTGTAGTCGATTGAAGAACAGATGAGAAGAGAACAAAGAAGGAAGTCCTGTGATGATCGGAGATTATGGGTGGGGATGTATCGGGAAAGCAGTTGGGAGATGTAAGGAGGGGATAGGTTGTGGACATCATATGTAGTTAGTATTCGAAATTGAATTCACTGGGCAATGGGGAGCCGGTGAAGGGATTGTCAGAGGAGAAACAAGGGGTGAAGAGGATTAACCGGGCAGCGGAGATAAGAATAGAAGGGAACGAGAGTTCTAGATAGGAGGCCACAGAGGAGATTGTTGCAGTAGTCCAGGTGGGAGTTCAACGCATGCACTAGCATTTTAGTTGATTCAGGGGTAACGAAGGAGTGGATACAATAGATGTTCTTGAGTTTAAAGTGGCAGGGGGAGGTGAGGGTTTGGATGTGTGGCTTAAAAGACAAGGCAGAATCAAATGTTATCCCCAGACAGCAGGCCTACATGACTGGAGAAAGCATCATTGCAAAAAAAGGGGGTCAGTCAGCACATCCCAATGTGCAGGTGCACGCTGCCATGGCTAGAAACACAAAGAAAAAAAGGATAATGCAACAGCCCTCTGCAGACACAAATAAAGTACAATAATTCCATAATTATAGAAAACATTCTGGTGCTAATACTACGCTTATTTAGCAAATTTGAGATTCTTGGCAAATACATTTTGTACATAATTATTTGGGTCCGTCTGCCAAACGTCAAGGCTCAGCATGCATGTTGGTACCTGCATTCCCTGAATTTAATGGACGTTATTTTGGCACCAAAAATGATAAAAAGCAGAGTGGACCCAGCATGCATGTGGAGCCTGCAGTCCCTGAATTTTATGGTGGCCATTATGGCACATTACAGGTAGTATTTAGTGTTAGGTTCCCGTCTTACAGAGATCGTCTTGACGTTTAGCAGACGGGCACAAATTATTTTGTACAAAATGTATTTGCCAAGAATCTCAAATTTTCAAAATAAGCTTTGGCACAGAATGTTTTCTATAATTATGGAATTATTGTACTTTATTTGTGTCTCCAGAGTGCTGTTGCATTGTCCTTTTTTTCTTTGTGTTTCTGGCCATGGCAGCGTGCACCTGCACATTGGGATGTGCTGACTGATCCCCTTTTCTTGCAGTTGTACTAGAGCTGGAGGTGTGGCTGACTCCAGTTGGTCTTGCACCCCTGACTAGCCTGTCTGCCCCATAGGCTGATTTTAATTAGAATAAGTATAAAGCTGTAGCCTGCTCCCATTGTATTCATTGGAAGCCATTTGGCACCAGGAGAAGTATAAAGTGGGTCAGCATACATGTTGGTACCTGCATCCCTGGATTTAATGGATGCCATTATGCCACCAAAAATGGTAAAGAGCAGAGTGGACCTAGCATGCATGTGGGACCTGCACTCCCTGAATTTAATGGTGCCCATTTTGGCACATTACAGGTAGTATTTAGTGTTAGGTTCCCGTCTGATAGAGATTGCCTTGACGTTTGGCAGACGGGCCCAGATAATTTTGTACAAAATGTATTTGCCAAGAATCTCAAATTTGCTAAATAAGAGTAGCATTAGCACCAGAATGTTTTCTATAATGATGGCATTATTGTACTTTATTTGTGTCTGCAGAGGGCTGTTGCATTGTCTTTATTTCTTGGAGAAAGCATCATGCTATTAACTGTAGGCTATGTTCAGATCTTATCAAAGCCTTACAATCCTTCATCTGAAATATCAACATGCACATTTCAGATGGTTTTGGCGCAGTACATACCATATATGAAATATTTCTGATTTATAAGGCATGAAAAAATACATTTTCATGAATAAATTAAGCAAATCTTTTAAAAAGTATTTGTATGTAGGTACGATCAAAATACCCCGCATTTGTAGGTTGGTATTACACACCTATCAGACATGTATTCACTCGAGTGACCCATACTCATACAACCTATTCCATCCTCAGATGGGTTTTTGAGATGAAATCTGACTCTGAAGTGTGTATTGGTTTTCAGAACTTTTGTAGACCAGACCCTCCCCCGACAATCTATATTTTGGGAGTGGGTGGAGGTGTCTTATTCAAGTAACTTCTATTCTTTACAGGAATCCTCAAATCTACAATAAACCAGTCTCATTCTCCGGAAAGAACCTTGCAGATGAATTCTCCCATCTCTGCTCTGCTAAGTCCTTGAAGCCTTAAAGCTTGTGCTGTAGTGAATAATCTTTTGTATTGATCTCAAGCAAGGGTTATGGTTGGTACACAAACCACATTGTAACAAAGCACACTGCAGACGTCTCCTATTTGCTGGTCTCTTCAGCCAATCGGACGCCTCTGTGTGTATCCATGGGATGAGGCAGACTTTGCCACACGTTGCTTCATGACCTTGGAAACAGCAGGCTCATGTTTATGTATGGACGCTTCTAGTTGTGCACCGACAGTCAACAGCTTATTATGGAAGTAAAAATACATTAGTTCTTTAAAACGCTGCTAGTATTAGTATTGTTTCCTTAAGGCCTCTTTCACACGAGCGTGTCCGGATGCGTTCAGTTAAAACTGTGCGATTTTGCAGGCAAAGTCATTCAGTTTTGCCTGCGATTGCATTCAGTTGTTATCGTGCAACACGCTTTGATGCGTTTTTCACGAGTGTGATAAAAAACTCAAGGTTTACTAACAATATCTCCTAGCAACCATCAGTGAAAAACGCAACGCACCCGCACTTGCTTGCGGATGCAATGCGTTTTTCACGCAGCCCCATTCACTTCTATGGGGCCAGCACTGCGTGAAAAACGCAGAATATAGAACATGCTGCGTTTTTCACGCAACACCGAATTAATGCGTGAAAATAAACGCTCATGTACACAGACCCATTGAAATGAATGAGTCAGGATTCTGTGTGGATGTTATGTGTTCACGTCACGCATTGCACCCGCGCAGAAAACTCGCTCGTGTTAAAGGGGCCTAAGGCTTGTGAAACAAATTGGTTTCTTTGGGTGTTTTTGTAGTGTGTTGCGGTTTTTGGTGTTCATTTTTTTTACTGGTGTTTTTGACTCATTTTTCAGACAAAAACACCAGCTACAGATGTTGTATGGGAAATATTTAAATCAGGTAAATTAGCGTTTTTTCACTCTTAAATAGAACCTGTCACCAGGAAATTCACTGATACACCAGGCATGCTGCCTTGTAGGACTCACTCTGCTGAATATAATGATACCTTTCACTTGGTGATCTGTTGCTTTATTGTGGAGAAATAGTACTTTTAATCCATATGCTAATGAGCTGATTGGAGTCCAGCAGTTGATATGAGTCCAGAGTTTTTTCTATTCAGAGCTGTAGCCCCTCCCCTATTCACGTCTTCAGTTGTAAAAGGGGCGTGGTTTATTTATTTATTGATCTATAGAAGTGAATAGGGGAGGGGCTACAGCTCTGAATAGGAAAAACACGCTGGACTCGTATCAACTGCTGGACTCAATCAGCTCATTAGCATATGGATTAAAAATACTTTTTTTCCACAATAAAGCAACAGATCACCAAGTGAAAGGTATCATTATATTCAGCAGAGTGAGCCCTACAATGCAGTGTGCCTGGTTTATCAGTGAATTTCCTGGTGACAGGTTCTCTTTAAGTTGTATTTTTTTTCTAATTGCAGCATGGCCTTTTTAATAGTGTTTTTCTATGGTAATGCTACATTGAAATGCTACAAAAAAAAGGATCGTCAAGTGTTTTTTGAGACCTTTTATTCGGCCTATGAGGGTCATTTATGAAGCTGAAATATGCCTATATTATACTTTGCCCCACCCATGCCAGGTCTAAAAAAGTGGGTGTGGCATGGGAGGGGAAGGGGACAGCCAGCATAGAAAAAAGTCTAAATGTAAGAAAGTTTGGAAGCTGTCTTACATTTAGAACTGGCGCTGGATGACGATCCACTGCCAGTGCTGGGCTTTATTAAGACCGGCGTCTAAAATGCCAGTCTTAATAAATGTGCCCCTATATGTACTGGTATTCTAAAGCAACTTACACAAGTTGTGGAATACATATGTTTTTACCATGCAGATTCCTGTGTGGAAAAATTTTGACCTGCCATGTGGCTTTCAATTTTAAAGAGGACCTTTCACTAAGATTTAGGTAGTGGCTGGGAGACGAGCGCTATTATTGGAAAACCACTCCCCAGGCAAAAGACAAGTCCCCGCCTCATACAAGAAATCCCTGTATGAGAAAACTAACGGGGACCAGAGCGCACGAACATGGGGTTATTTTGAATAAAAAAATGTTGCCTGGACGTCAGCGGGGGCCGCCCAGGAAGGTCGTATAAGTATTTCTCTACCTAAATCTCAGTGATAGGTCCTCTTTAATTACATGTCAATTATGTTTGTCGTTTTAGCTGCAGATTTCATTCTCTTTAATGGAAGGGTGAGATCTGAGGCAAAACAGCATCAAATCTGGGGAAACGCACACAAATCTGCATGGATCTTAGCACATCTGGCCACAAAACGATGAACAAGATGCTATAGTATGTAGACCAGGGGTGCTGCTAGGGTCTGAAAACATCCGAGGCACATGCCCACGGTAGCGCACCCCTGTGAAGCCACAACCCCACCCGGTGAAGCCATGCCCCCATCGCCATCGGGGGGGGGGGGGCCTTCACAGTAGTTATTAACCCCTTTCAGCAGTCCCCCTTCAGTGAATGGGGGACTGCTGAAAGGGGTTAATAACTACTGTGAAGGGCCTAGATCATACCCCCACCCCCCTTGTACTTGTTCTGCTAATCCTCTACTTGCGGGCTATGTGGGCATAAGTTCAGTCACTTCGGTGCACAATCCCGTCCTGCGGCGCGTGATCCTGTAAGACCCGTGACCAACAGCGGCGGGTCTCGTGGGATCACGCGCCACAGGACGGAATTGCGCACCGAAGTGACTGAGTTCATGCCCGTGCTGCCTGCAAGTAGCGGAACAAGTACAAGGGGGGTGGGGAATAGCCAATTTTTTTTTAAAAATGCTAACAGGCCAGGATAACATTCGGGGCACTGGACAAAACATCCGGGGCTCAAGCCTCGAATGTTTTGACCTAACGACGCCCTTGATGTAGACTTTTCAATATCTTACAGTAGACTTTAAATTAAAAGCTTTTTTAAATAAAAAGTCATGATGAAAACTCATAAACTGTGAACCCCCCTCATACACATGCATGTTCAGCATAGCCATGTATGTTGTAAGGCCCCTTTCACACGGGCGTGATTTCCGCGCGGGTGCAATGCGTGAGGTGAACGCACTGCACCCGCACTGAATCCGGATCCGTTCATTTCTATGGGGCTATGCACATGAGCTGTGATTTTCACGCATCACTTCTGCGTTGCGTGAAAATCGCAGCATGCTCTATAGTGTGCGTTTTTCACGCAACGCAGGCCCCATAGAAGTGAATGGGGCTGCGGGAAAATTGCAAGCATCCGCAATCAAGTGCGGATGCAGTGCGATTTTCCTGCAAGGTTGCTAAGAGACGGGACCCGATCTTTATTATTTTCCCTTATAATATGGTTATAAGTGAAAATAATAGCATTCTTAATAAAGAATGCTTAGTAAAATGTGGATTAAGGGGTTAAAAATAAAAAAATGAACTCACCTTATCCACTTGATCGCGTAGTTCCGATCTCTTCTGTCTTCTTCAAGCATTAGCTGTCATCTAAAGGACCTGTGGTGACGTCACATCACATGGTCCAATCACATGGTCCATCACGATGGTGATGGACCATGTGATGAGCTCAGTGACGTCATCACAGGTCCTTTAGACAGCAGCTAATGCTTGAAGAAGACAGAAGAGATCGGAACTACGCGATCAAGTGGATAAGGTGAGTTAATTTTTATATTTTTAACCCCTTAATCCACATTTTACTAAGCATTCTGTATTAATTCTATTATTTTCCCTTATAACCGTGTTAAAAGGGAAAAATAATAAAATCTACAGAATACTCAACCCAAACCCGAACTTCAGTGATGAAGTCCGGGTTCGGGTCTGGGTACCAAACATGCCGATTTTTCCCACGCGCATGCAAAACACATTAAAACGCTTTGCACTCGCGCGGGAAAATAGCGCATTTTCCCGCAACGCACCCGCCTCTTATCCGGGCATCAAACGTGACGCCCGTGTGAAAGAGTCCTAAGGCTTATGTTAGACCTGCAGATCATCTGGCAATTGTCAGGAAGGAAGCGTTTCTTCCCAGCAATCACCTGCTTGCCATCGAAGGAGACCGCTGCTATTACATGCAGCAATCTCCTCCTCAGTATGGGAAGGAGCAATCGCTTATGCCATTGCATAAGTGCCTTAGCGCCTAACCCGAGGGAGACGGCGCATCAATAGTTAGTAATTCCGGCCACATTAATAGAGATTAGGTTTACGTCAATAGTGTATAGCAGCTGTGGGGCCGGTATATGAAAGAGTCAAGCTGCACCGGTCTCAGAACACCGGCCCCGGCGAGTGCAAACTGGCCCCCCACACACACACACACACTATGATGGCACTTATGGAGGTCTGTGGATGACACTAATGGGGGATCTGTGGATGACACTAATGGGGGATCTGTGGATGGCACGTATATAGCATAAGATGCTATATATGTGTCATCCACATAGCCCCCTAACAGTGTCATCCAGAGATCCGCCCATTAGTGTCATCCAGAGATCCCCCCCATTAGTGTCATCCAGAGATCCCCCCATTAGTGTCATCCAGAGATCCCCCCCATTAGTGTCATCCAGAGATCCCCCTATTAGTGTCATCCAGAGATCCCCCCCATTAGTGTCATCCAGAGATCCCCCCCATTAGTGTCATCCACAGATCCCTCATAACAGTGTCATCTACAGATCCCCCATAACAGTGTCATCCACAGATCCCCCATAACAGTGTCATCCACAGATCCCCCATAACAGTGTCCTCCACAGATCCCCCATAACAGTGTCATCTACAGATCCCCCATAACAGCGTCATCCACATATTCCCCCATAACAGTGTCATCCACAGATCCCCCATAACAGTGTCATCCACATATTCCCCCATAACAGTGTCATCCACAGATCCCCCATAACAGTGTCATCCACAGATCCCCCAATAACAGTGTCATCCACAGATCCCCCATAACAGCGTCATCCACAGATCCCCCAAAACAGTGACATCCACAGATCCCCATAACAGATTCCCCTGGAGGCACATTGGTTGGAATACACTATTATATTCCCATTTATTAATTTATTAACACTTGTACAAAGGAAAAGAAAAGCCACAGCAACAAAATTCCAGCTTTAATTTTTTTCATTGCTATCAGTAACTGCGTCACTGTTTATACGAGGTATCGGTAATTAGTATAGGCGAGTACTTAAATAAAAGTATTGGT
The DNA here is from genome assembly GCA_033119425.1 of Bufotes viridis. NCBI lineage: Eukaryota > Metazoa > Chordata > Amphibia > Anura > Bufonidae > Bufotes > Bufotes viridis. The sequence goes on from CM065591.1 coordinate 208,460,480, forward strand.
ACTCGTACTCGGTCTTAAAAAAATGGTATCGGGACATCCCTAGTAGCTAGGATAGGAGTCGGCAGGTATGGAAGTAATTCTGGATTGCATATTCCTTACACTCCTCCTAGAGCTCCTTTCAAGCCTACAGGTCATCGGCCTACCAGAAATGAATTTCAGTAAATTGCACTACATCCTCCTGTCCTGCTGGGAAGGTATATAATTATCATGCTATTAACTCATTGGGTTGCACCTGTTAAAGACACACATCTCTAACACACCCCATTGTGGAACTGGGTGCAGTCAGAGGGCATTTTAATTATCGCATGTCCATTTTGAAGATCTATAGTAACTCAACAGGACAGTGGCTTGCCTAGTGACAGCCCATCTTTAATGACACTTCCGATAATAATTCATAGTACGGTAATTCAATTTCTAGCTATGAACTGGGAAAATTAGGATGCAGCGCTACAGGCCATTATATCCGAAGGAAATGACTGCAGCAATAGCTATGTTACATGTATGAGTTAGGCTACATGCACACGACCGTTGGTGTTTTGCGGTCCGCAAACCGCGGATCCGCAAAACACGGAAGCTGCTCCGCGTTCCATTCCGCAATTTGCGGAACGGAACAAGGCCCATTATAGAAATGCCTATTCTTGTCTGCAAAACGAGACGACAAGAATAGGACATGCTCTATATTTTTTGCGGGGGCACGGAACGGAGCAACGGATGCGGACAGCACACGGAGTGCTGTCCGCATCTTTTGCGGCCCCATTGAAGTGAATGGGTCCGCACCCGAGCCGCAAAATATGCGGCTCGGACGCGGACCACAACAACGGCCGTGTGCATGAGGCCTTATGCTGAGTGATTTGATCAGTTATTGTGAGCCAAAACTATAATCTCGGAGTAGGCCACACTACTGGTTTTGGCTCACAATAACTGACCAGAGAACAAGTGTGAACAAACTCACCTTAGGCTACTTTCACACTTGCGTTAGGTGTGGATCCGTCTGTTATTTGCACAGACGGATCCGCACCTATAATGCAAACGTTTGTATCCATTCAGAACAGATTTGTTTGCATTAGCTTTTAAAAAAAATGCTATAAGGTATGCGTGAGGGGGGGGGGATGGGGGTGATCTTGACTAGTCACAGGAGTGTGGGGGCTACATGGGAGGAGAGTTAAGACTTTAACAGGGGGCCTACAACAGTATTATACAATGACACTACATGACAGACAGTGTGTGTGTGTGTGTGTGTGTGTGTATATATATACATTATATAGGAAAAGGATGGCGTGGCAGCCTGGTCTGGTCTAGATCGTGACTTGCCAAAGGAGTGGGGTTTACACAGGAGGAGTGAGGTGCGAAGCGCGCTGGGTTACGCCCCTGGTCAAACGACAGAATTCTATTCAACAGGTTGATTGATTAATGATTTTCCCTAAAATAAGGTAATTGACTACTACTGCCTCATTGAATTTGTTTCTTCCAGATCAACACTGCAGGATAATGGCTTAAATTAAAGTATAGAACCATATGTCCTTAGGCCTTATTCACACACCCATAACAATGTCCGTGACGAAATGGTTGGTGTTTTATCGGTGCTTTATCTGTGAAGGGTCTGTGTTTCATCCATGTTCGTTTTTTTGTCTCTATTTGTCATTTTCTAGGCCCTGCTAGGCTGAAAAGAAGATTTCTGGAGCATCTCCTATCAATGGTCAGTTTTCACTGTCCCATAGACTTCAGTGGGTATGTTTGGTCCTCAACAAAGACCAAAATAGTATAAGTCCCTGTAGTTTCTGTGAACAAGGATGTGCGAATAAACACATTAAAATCACTGGATAAGTGTGTTGTTCCTGCATAAAATGCCTGTCATTCACTGATGTGTGATTAAGGCCTCATGCACACGACCGTTGGTGTTTTGCGGTCTGCAAACCGCGGATCCGCAAAACGCAGAAGCTGCTCCACGTTCGGCCCATTGTAGACATGCCTATTCTTGTCCGCAAAACGGACAAGAATAGGACATGGTCTATTTTTTTTGCGGGGGCAAGGAGCGGAGCAACGGATGCGGTTAGCACACGGAGTGTTGTCCGCATCTTTTGCGGCCCCATTGAAGTAAAATATGCGGCTCGGACGCGAACCACAGCAATGGTCGTGTGCATGAGGCCTAAGCCTTTACTATGTAACTCTTTATCATTGCTTATTTAGCACCAACATATGCTCTACAATCATCTCAGTCCCTGCCACAGTGGGACTTATTGAAGAGTTATACCCCAGAGCTGCATTCACAGTTCTGTTGATTTCTACAAGGAACTGGCTAGGATTGCTCAACTTTCATTTCCAGCACTGAAACGTAAAATGAACAGCGCAGATTGTCTTTCTCTGGTTCTTAACAGGTCATCTGGTGAGAAAAGTCTCAGTAACACAAGCTATTTCAAGATTGCCACACTGTACACCACATTAGGTCTCATGCACACGACTGTAGGTGTTTTGTGGTCCACAATCCGCAGATCTGCAAAACACGGAAACTGTTCCACCTTCCGTTTCGCAATTTGCGGGACGGAACGCAGCCCATTGTAGAAGTGCCTATTCTTGTCCGCAAAAGGACAAGAATAGGACATGCTATATTTTTTTTTTGCAGGGCACGGAACGGAGCAAAGGACGCGGACAGCACACGGAGTGAAGTGAATGGGTTCACGCCCGAGCCGCAAAATATGCGGCTCGGACTTGGACCAAAAATACGTTTGTGTGCATGAGGCCTTAGAAACACATACCTATTCTTCAACTACTTTTCTGCTGATCTCTGCTGAGAACGTTTCAGAATTAATGATACATTTAAAAATTGTTTGCTACACAGAATAATTCCTTCTGGTGCAATTTTGCCGCCATCCTAAAGCAGTGCAAGCATTTGGGACACAAAGCTAGAGGTGTAAATTCAAGATGAAAACTACAGTCACTTTTTGTATATTATTCATTACTAGATCAAACAGTGAGTAGAATAGGATTATCATAAATGGCACCCTATCTACATTGCTTTAGCATCTCAGCGCTACTTTGTATAAAAGAGGTCTGTTCTCTCAAAAGGCTTCATTAACACAGTAATCCCACTTCTGCTTCCTGACGATCCTATGCTGATGCAAAACAATGTAACAAGCCTCTGGGTATAGCAGCTATCAGTCTGACAAGCTGGGCACAGACAGGTTATGTGAGTGATTGATGGGGGTCTTGAGGGAGCTCCATTGTTCAGCTGTGATGGCATTTGTCCTCAGTAGCCTCTTCAGCCGGTTAATAGCACATCCGTGGATTAACTGGAGCTGTATTCATCTTGATTGCTGGGTTAAATTGCAGATACTTTCTGGTACTTTCATAAATCTACCCTAATTTTGTATGAATTTTGGAGATAAAGTATGTACAAACATACAGTTTATTATAACCAGTTGGACAAACGAAAGATTCACATGACCATATGGCTGCCGTGCCCTGTTGCAGACCGCAAACAACCCACCCGCAAAACATGGGCACCAGCTGTGAGAACTCCACATGGCAGGTGCGGACCCATTGCCTTGAACATGTCCTATCTTTTGTGGTGCAGAGGCACGGATCAGAAGCCCACGGAAAGACTTGGAAGGCCTTCTGTGAGCTTTTGGGTCTGTGCCTCTGCACCGCAAAAGATAGGACCCATTCAAGTCAGTAGTCCACACCTCAATACAGAGTTCATGCAGCCGGTGTTTTGCAGATCCACAATTTACTGATCTCAAAAACGGCTATGTGGCCATGTGCATGAGGCCTAAATTGACATGCCCACAGCACAAGTCAGTTTGCGCTGCAAGTTGTTTTTACACTGCATATTTTTAGCATCTAATTCTGCTGCAGAAAAACGACAGCATTTATGCCACCTGTAGCAGTACTCTCCCAGAAGAAGTCATGGCGAAATGTACATCAGAGTTTTCTTCCTCCCTGGTCGGTAATATGTTTAGATTTTTATGATATGTGGAGTTTACATACGAGCGGCTAGACAATGGGGGTCATTTATTAAGACCAGCGTTTTTGAGGCTGGTCTTAATAAGCCCCTGCACTGGCGGTGGGTCCGCCAAAGTTATCTAGCGACGCTGGGCTCAATAGATAAATTCAGTGTATCCAGCGCCGGTCTAAATCTCAGGCAGCCTTCTATCTTTCTTACATTTACCCTGGGTTCACACCTGAGCGTTTTACAGCGCGTTCAAACGCGCTGTAAAACGCTCAACAGATTAAAACCAATGCATCCCTATGGGAGTGGTTCACACTTGAGCGTTTTACAGTTTAAACGCGCTGTAAAACGCCCAACGCATAAACAAGTACTTGAGCTTCTTTTGGGGCGTTTGACGCGCGTTTTGTGATTGACACCACAGTAGTCAATCACAAGAACGCGCGTTTTACGCGCGTTTCCTATTTGCAAAAACGCGCTGAAATACGCGCGACAAAAACGCGCGTAAAACGCGCGTTTTTGGAACGCTCAGGTCTGAACCCAGGGTTAGACTATTTTCTATGTCGAAAACAGGAGTAGACAATGATGAAAGAGACTGGCCTGCCAGCCCATCCCCTTGCCACCACGCCCACATTTTTAGACCTGGTGTGAGCGGGGAAAAGTGGCAGATGGTGGTGCAAATAACCTTTGCGCCGCACTCTGCACTAGAAATACGCCTAATATAGACATATTTCTGATGCTAAATGACCCCGAATATGTATACCTGTATTTCATGTTAGGTCTATATATATATTTTATTATTAGGTACCTTCCTTTCAAGCTGTATATCTAATACGTTTTTTGCCCTTGCCTTTTTTGTTATATTTATTGACTTGAATGGGTCCGTGAACCGTTTTTCACGGACAAGAATAGGACAGGTTATATTTTTTGGACGGACTGGAATCACGGACCACGGACGCGGAGGACAAACGGTGCATTTTCCGAGTTTTTCACGGACCCATTAAAAACCAATAGGTCCGCAGAAAATCACGAAAAACGGAGCAACGGACACGGAATCAAACAACGGTCGTGTGAATGAGGCCTTAGAAGACTGGAAGGAGAGTAATAATGTTATTTACATGGGACTGCATGGTATAGAAGATTGAAGGGAGAGGACAGGTATTATAATTTATGGGGGCACTACAGAGAAGATTATAACTCCAGGGGGTATGGCAGGAGGCATTATAAATACAGTGGTCAGTGGTGGCGGGCATTACTACTACTGAGAGTTCTATAGAAGTGCCTTATAAATTGGCCTTATAGCTATAAGGGGTGCCCTAGAGGGGGCCTTATTAGTACTGAGGGCACTATAGGAAGCTGACCACTAGGGGTACTATGAGGGGCTTATTTGTACTGAGGGCTCTATGGGGGCATTATTATTGTTATCGGACACAAGATGGAGAGCATTACTACTAAAGGAGGTACTCTTGGAGAACATTATCACTATTGGGGCACTGTAGGGTCTCTATTACTAATAAGGCTACCCCTTTAAAGGGCATCTGTCAGTAGTTTTGTACCTATGACACAGGTTGACCTGTTACATGTGCGCTTGGCAGCTGAAGGCATCTGTATTGGTCCCGTGTTCATATGTGTCTGCATTGCTGAAACAAATGATGTTTTATTATATGTAAATGAGCCTCTAGGAGCAACGGGGGTGTTACCATTACACCTAGAGGCTCCACTCTCTCTACAACTGCCGCAGTGAAAATGTCATCACACCTGGCCATGTCAAAGTGCAAAGGGAACAGCAGTTATAAAGAGAACGTAGCCTCTAGTTGTAATGTTAATGCCCCCATTTGCATATTGTAAAACATAATTTTAATATTTGTGGTTTTGGGGCGGGGGGCAGGTACATTCTTTACACAGGGGCCCTCTGCTGTCTGTGTCCACCCATCTCCTGAGGGTATTAGGCCTTTTTCATACGAGCGTGTCCGGATTAGGTCCGGATGCGTTGCGGATGCGTTCAGTGAAAACTGTGCGATTTCACAGGCAAAGCCATTCAGTTTTGCCTGCGATTGCGTTCAGTTGTTCAGTTTTTTCCGCACTGGTGCAATGCGTTTTGATGCGTTTTCTCCTAGCAACCATTAGTGAGAAACGCAACGCACCCGCACTTGCTTGCGGATGCAATGTGTTTTTCACTGAGCCTCATTCACTTCTATGGGGCCAGAGCTGCGTGAAAAACGCAGAATATAGAACATGCTGCGATTTTCACGCAACGCACAAGTGATGCGTGAACATAAACGCTCATGTACACAGATCCATTGAAATGAATGGGTCAGGATTCAGTGCGGGTGCAATGCGTTCACATCACGCATTGCACCCACGCGGAAAACTCGCCCCGTGTGAAAGGGGCCTTACAGTACTCCAGAAAGATATATAGAGAAAGGAAAGAACAAGAAGGTCCAGAATCTGCATGGCCAAGCATTGTAGTCCGTCAATATGGTATTTTAAAGCTGATGGAGACTTTACTGCAGTTAAAGGGACATTGCAAAAACATGTTTCATTCTTAGGCTGAATGCACACGATCAGGATTGCGTGCGGATTTTCCGCGCGGATTTGCGTGCGGAAAATCCGCACCGTACATCTTGTACATTGTATTGTATGAGAATTTGAAATTCTCAATGCACACGATGCGGATTTTTTCTGCGCGGATTTTGACCTGCGGTGCGGATTTTAAAATCCGCAGCATGTCAATTCTTTTTTTTTTTCCTGTCCGGATATCTTGCGGATTTTCTCAATTCACTTCAATGTGGAGGATAAAATCCGGATGGTGCACGCACACAGTGCGGATTTTGATGCGGATCCGCATGCGGAAAATCCGCATGCAAATCCGCATGCAAATCCGCATGCAAATCCGCATGCAAATCCGCACCTATTGATGCGGATTTACCGCACGGATTTGCCTGCGAACACCGACGGATTTCAGTGCGGATTCTCCGCACATGAATCCTGAACGTGTGCATGTAGCCTTAGGCCCCTTGCACACGACAGTATTTTGTAGACCGTATACTGGCAGTTTTTTCAGTTCAGTATACTGAAGTGTCTCCGTATGCCTTCCGTTTCCGTTTTTCTGTTCCGTTCCGGAACCAAAACGGAAGCAAAAAATGGAAAAACGGATCCGATAAAAACGGACCGCAAAATACTGAAAAAGCCATACGGTCGTGTGCAAGAGGCCTTAGACACGGTCTGGCCCACCCTATCTTAATCCTGTACTCCTCAGTTGGGGATTATAGCCACCATTGCAAGAATAATATTGCTAGTCTAGAGGGAAGGAGTACTATAATTCCCATTCTGGTCTATAACCATACATTGCTATCTGAGAAGATTTGCACTGTCAGTTGTTTGGAATAGTGTTTTGATACTGCTGGATGTAATTACATTTTGCACTTTAGTGAAGAGAGACTTGTTCATTTTCTGCAACTGGCCTGGTTACTGACTCCAGCTACATACACCAGCGGCAACACCTATATCTCCTGCCTTGCCTGAGAGCACCCCAACTACAGTCAGGAGCACCAACATTAGGGTTTGCCCCGAGGGAAGAAAGGGTGCGCCCTCTAACCTGCCCTTACCCTGGGTTCACACCTGAGCGTTTCTGAGACGCGCGTTTCACGCGCGTTTTTGTCACGCGTATTACAGCGCATTTTTGCAAATAGGAAACGCACGTCATACGCGCGTTCGTGACTCTGGAGACCAATTGAAAAAGGCATATCTACACTTTAATGCGTGTTAAACGCGTGTTTTACGCGCATTCCCATTGAAGTCTATGGGTGCAAACGCGCGACAAAACGCCCCAAAGAAGCGCAAGAACTTCTTTGAGCGTAGGGCGTTTTACAGCGAGTTCAAATGCGCTGTAAAAAGCTCAGGTAATAACCATGCCCATAGGGAAACATGAGTTTTCTCCTGTTGAGCGTTTTACAGCGCGTTCGAACGCGCTGTAAAACGCACAAGTGTGAACTGAGGGTTAGGGAGCATTGCTGCTGTGAATGAATATTACAGCCAGAGCCACTACCATTCCCATCCTCCGCTCCACTCCTTTGGAACTTGCGGTAGTTGCCAGGCTCTTGTTTGAAACTTTTTGGAGCCAGAATTCTGGCATGATGAGTGTGATACATTCCTCTCATACACAAAGTTTATTATAACCATTATGACAAAATCATGAAGTTCTGGTATTACCCAGTTTCATAAGGACAGAATGTATATATGCAGTTATATCTAATGTTCCACAAATATCACACTTAAAGGGGTTGTGCAGGATCCTAAAAGTAGTAATTGTATAAAACTCATCTAGTCTCCAACCGAGCATAATAATGTGCCTGTCAATTTATCGTAAGTCTACACTTCAATCTCCATGTTCCTGCTGTGCTCCATTGTTTACAAACCAAACTTCCAGCTTGTGGGCGTAGATGAGATGCAGCCACAACACATCTTATAGTGCAGCATGCTGGAAGATCAGCTTGCATAGGCTCTACATTGCTGAGCATCCCTGTCAGGCGTGTTCAGCCTGACTTTATTCCCCACACAAGATCATTCCATTACTATCTATTGTGGTAATGATGTAATCTTGCCTATGATATGCTGTTTTGGCCGAGCACCTGAGAGGAATGGGGAGCAGGATTGCTCTTCAATAGTTATGGTGATGGAATATCACTCACTAGATCCCCTCATTACTACAGTACATATTGTAGAGCAGAGTTCCGGCTCTACCATAGATAGTAATGGAGCCATTCTCCAGCAGTTAGGCTGAGCAGCCTGACAGGAACACTCAGCAATGTGGAGTATATGCAGGCATCTGTGCACAGTGTGTAAAGTAGCCACACCCTTACCCACTTAGGCAGCTGTACAAGTGGAGGCAACCCATCCCTTTCACATTCTAATATGGATTACTTGTGTCCATGATTACTGGAGAACATCTTTAATACAGATACAGCTGTGTGTATACTAAAAAAAAATCACTGGTCTTACCAGACCGCGTTGTCTTAAAGCGGTTGTCTCACTTGATCAAATGGCATTTATGATATAGACAAAGTACAATCACTTACTAATGTATTGTGATTGTCCATATTGTCTCCTTTGCAGTCCTCCTATCTCACCATGTTTGACAACTTTAGGTACAATGTGCAAAGAGTGGGGTTATTGGGGTAGACTACAGCCACACCTAAATATTTAGATTTTGACTGCAATGTGGTTTTGATGCAGTTTTCATTGTGGTTGTGGCTTTTATAAGACAAATATATTTAACAGTGTTTGAAAGAATCTAGCTGTATAAGCTATAAAACCTGGTTTGTTGGGTGTAGTTGAAAAACAGAGTAAAGAACCATGTATTTTGGTTACAATTTAGCATGATGTGCTTTAACTCACCATTGTGACAATTAAAAAAAATATGCATCAAGTAAAAATCTCCATTAACTATAAGAACTGTACATGGAATTATATGAGGATATAGGTAATATTAAAACATAACTTAAACTAAATACTATATTAAAATATAACGGCCCTTGCAAATGTGAAATAAACGGTGAAAAAATAAATAATCGATTAGATCTTACCACCTCCCGTCGTAACGATATACAGGTCAGGTCTTAAGGTAGGTAATGTCACATGAGATCCTTCTGTCACATAGTATTCAGAGGACGGTATCTGTTCGGGTCCATGCAGGGTTGTCCCTGTTACTACTAACCCTATATGATGTGGGGAAGGGGCGATTATTCCCTGCCTGCAAACTACAGAGCACCCGCCCCAAGAAGGGCGACCCCGTCTGGAACTTATCCCTAACGCGGCCATATCCCTATAAAATAATTCTCACTCCTGTCCCAATATGGCATATTTCATCCCAATGCAGGGGCTCATCAGGGGATTTTAGAGTGAAAAATCAAAATCAAAAGCTTAATTAAAAAGACAGAATAGCTAGAAAAGCTCTAAAACCTTAGTTACCCCGTAAGGTGCAGGGGGGAAACAAAAACATAAAGCAGTGGCTGCATGTGATAAAGTAAACCCACTAACAAGTAGTGTTGGGCCCGAATATTTGAATCTTTGAAACTTTGAGAATTCACGAACATTTAAAATATAGTGATATACTTTTTTTTTTCCATCAGTAACCTCCCCTTCTTGCTTGTGGGCCAATGAGAAGGCTGCAATGTCTTTGTCTGAGCTTAGCCACATCCCTAGCAACCAATAGGAAAGTTGCCTACCCCTTTAATATATAAGAACCTCCCCAGCAGGCATTTTCTACAGTTTATTATAGTTCTGAGAGAGACAGCAGTGTCATTGCTGTGCTCTGTGCTTTCCTGTGTCACATTACATTAGATAGTTAGTTAGCTTATATATATAATACAGATAGTTAGTGGGAGATAGTCAGTGTAGGTTAGATCGTGATATAGTGTAGGTGATAGGTTCCAGTGCAGGGTGTTAGGTAGTGTGATAGGTTCTGCTGTTCATACATACATGTTACATACATAGTGCTGTGATGTCACAAGTTCACAACAATACTTAGTGCACCAATCACTAATATGTAGTCATACCTGCTAAAATGTGAAGTTGCACATATTGCGCAAAAATATGCTCATCATTAATTGCAGATTTGAGCAATCGCGAATATATTGGAGCATTCTATCTTCATATAAAGCTATTGTAATGTTCTGCTGTGCCAACCATTTTCTCCAGTCTCAGGAAACTTCTAGCAGCTTGAAAAATGTACCTATAATGACCCACGCCTGTATTGCGCGCGCATTACATGGATATTACATTGCCGATTTTCTCAATCAAGAAAAAAACCACAAATTTGTGACTAATATTCTACAAAATATTCACGAAATATCGTGAATTCAAATATTGCCCCTGCCGCTCATCACTACTAATAAGGATAAAAGTGTATGCCACGGGTACTCAAGTAATAAAGTTGAGTATGGACCTCTGAGGAAGCTAGTATATGTTCTAGCGATACGTGTGAGGGTTCCCCCTCTGTGTGTTTTTATTCGCCTTGTGCCACCACTGCACGCTTTTACCATATTCATAGGTGTGCCCCCTGTCATGCATTTCAATAAAGTCGAGTATGGCAGTATTCGTATTCAGCAGTGGCTGGAGAATATCGCTATTCGAATTGCCGGGCAGGTATCCTTAAGGGGGAGGATATGGTGGAAAAGTGTCCCCAGGCTGCTCACCAGTTCTCAGGGGAGGCGCAGGACCAGGCGCCAACCCCCTGTTTATTTATACCTACCTGTCGCATCCCTTGTGATCGGTGTGCCTCCCATATATGCTGCAGTGGAACGCATCTGGAACGCACGCTGAACTGCGTGCTTCCGGTCTGGACATATGGAGGCCGGGTCACATGATCGGGAGGGGAACCAGGAGGGAAGTGAAATGATGCCGAACGCTTCCTATTGCCTAGCAACACAGCGATCCTGCTCATATCACTTAGAATTGGACATTCTTGTTTAGACCAATAGTACATCACAAATATATAGATAGCGGACTTTAATGGATCAGAGATGTGAACCTAAGACCAAAGAGTTGTTATTTAGGTCTACTGGCCAATTCGTAAATTACTCAGTGGATCCATTCCATACCACAAAGACGTCATCGATGAAACGCAGCCATAAATTAATATGGCTCACGTCCACCGTCTGACCATCTCCGAAAACACATGTATTCTCCCACCAGCCCAGGAGCAAATTTGCATACGATGGGGCACATTAACTCCGCATCGCAGTGCGCTGGAGCTGGTGGAAGAATCTATTATTGAAAAGGAAAAAATTCTGAGTGAGGGTAAACTCAAGGTATTGAAGAACAAATTGACTATGTGGATGAAACTGTCGACCCCTTGAAGACAAAAAGGACTCTTTGAGGCCCAACTCATGTAGAATTGACAAGCAAAGGGCCTCTACATCTATACTTGCTAAAATGGCACCTGCATCTAAGTGTATACCATCCGATGGTTTAAGGAGATCCCCCGTATCCTGTTTATTTCACATTTACAAGGGCCATTATATTTTAATATAGTATTTCGTTTAAGTTATGGTTTAATTTCCTATATCCTCATGTAATTCCTGAGTTAAGGCAATTGTTACAGCTGGAGTATCGGCTGGTATAAGTGTTGTTCAAGAACTGTACAAGCAGCAGAGTCTGAACATCTCTCAGCATATCTATAAAGGTGGCCATACATGTTAGAGGGTTGAGCAGCAGTTGAACAAACTCTGGAGAACATTTGTTTCACAGACTGTACACATTTTAGTCTATATTGGCCGTTACAGCTGTTCTAACTACCCATACACATTCAATGATACTGGGCAAAGGATGAAAGATCTTTCTGGAAAAGTTTTTTCAAGGAAAGATCTTTTATTCACAAATGTACTTTATTTGAGAAAAAGATCTTTTGTGTGACTGTGGGCTGAAAATATTGAACATGGACGACTTATTTTTAAACGCTAATGGTCACCGGTTGGCTCGGATGCGGACCCAAACAATAATTGGGCTGTATTTAGATATTGTAGTTGGTTGGTGGTTAAAACCCCATCACAAAACACACATGTTGTTTGTGGCAGTTTTCAGCTCTTATAGGTGAAGTTTTACAGATGAAATGCATGTTTCACCTGTAAAAAGTGCAACAGAATCGAAATTTGTGCCGAAAACGACATGCGTTTTTTTTCAATACAGTTTTTTATATATTTTAACTGCATCTGAATCACAACATCTGAATTCACCCTAAAAAAAACACCCATTGTAATGACTACTTCTGAAAAAACAAGTCTGGGCATACCACCTGTTAGTAGTATGTGTATCCCTGGACTCATGTAAGGGATCAGGCAGATTATCAGGGATGAAGCAGATGCTTCTGATATCTGCCAATTCATCCGTGGAGGTGAAGGCTGCATTCACATACAGCAATCACTTATACTGTATGGGGACAAGGGATGGATACAGCAATCGCTTGTCCTCATAGAAAATCATTGTTCCAGCGCAGCCGATTGTTGTTTAGACAGCACATTCTGCTGCATAGATTACCAGCACCTTTTACACATGCAGATTATAGGGAACTAGCGCTTAGGCCTCATGCACACAACCATTGTTTGGGTCCGCATCTGAACCACATTTTTTGCAACTCGGATGCATTCACTTGAATGGGGCCACAAAAGATGCGGACAGCATCCGTTTTGCTGCCAAGAATAGGCATTTCTATCATGGTTAGGCTAGTTCTGTTCAGCAAATTGCGGAACACACACGGCCAGCGTCCGTGTTTAGCGGATCCGCAATTCGCGGACCTCAAAGAACGGGAGCGGTCGTGTCCATGAGGCCTCTTACAAATGCTTATTGGCATCACATCCCACTGAACATGTCAAACAAAATATTGTTGCACTGATGTTTAAAAATCCTAAAACGCTTGTTTATGCCAAAAACTGGTGTAGTGCCCCCTCGTAATTGTACCCCAATGACCCCATTGTTCTTATCAGAAGATTGTTCTGCTGGAAGAATGGCTTTCTATGGGGACAAGCAATTGCTGTATTCATCGCTTGTCCCCATACAGCAGAGGTGATTGATGCATTTAAATGAAGCCCTCGTCTTCCCTGGTGACCTGGTAGTTATCGGAAGAGTCTGCTTCATTCCCCATAATCTACTAGATCATCTCTACATGTAAAAAGACCCTTAGCATGACAGAGGAGTGGAGAGGTAAGGGTGTTTTCAGTGACAAGTCCCTTGTTCCCTCTCTCATGTCTAAAGCCAGAACAGATGGCCGCAGCTTCCTCACAGCTACCAGTTGCTTCCCCCCTCACGAAAACCTTTGTATCCAACAAAAAAGCCCGAGTGCAGCAGCTTCAGTTATATGCAGGGAGAGATAGGTGGGGGCTCATATTCACACAGCATAAAAACACGCTGTGGAAGATTGGAGCAGTCCATCTGCCAAACCTAGACACAAAGGGGGTCATTTACTTACAGCCAGTGGCGTAGCGTGTGTTGCCAGCACCCGGGGCGAACCTAGTATGGCGCCCCCTAACTTTTGTGCATGCGTCTTTTTTTAGAATGACACCCCACAGCATACCAAGACCAATATTACCACTAATACTATAAAAGAGACATATACCGCAAAACTTAGGCTACTTTCACATTAGTGGCAGGGGAGTCCGGCAGGCTGTTCCGGCGGTTGAACAGCCTGACGTATCTGTCCCCGCTAGTTTACACGAGCCTCTAGACTGCCGTTGGATACTCATTGACTATAATAGGGGTGGTGGTGGAGTTCCAGTGGCAGCACGGCAGCACACAGTAAGAGTCCGCCAGAACTCCACCACCTCCTCCATTATGGTCAATGGGGATGGATCGTCAGTCCGGGGGCACATGTAAATCAGCGGCAGGATCCGACAGGCTGTTCACCTGCCGGAACAGCCTGCCGAGTGCAGGACTGCCCTGCCGCTAATGTGAAAATAGCCTAAAACTTGGTCAGCGACTGCAGAGATCCTTGTCTGGACATGAGGTGAAGAGGAAGCTGATAGCCAAACAGCAGGTATGCAGTGAAGTGCCATGAGAGCCAGGCAGGCTAAGCAGGGGTGCTGGTGAAGAATGACCAGAGACAGTACTGACTCTAGGATGCCATCTGCCCATCTCTGCTCTCCATACCAGCCCAGGCCTGGTACAGTAGAGATGGGCAGATGGCATCCCAGAGGCAGTACTGTCTGGCCCCTTTCACACGAGCGAGTTTTCCGCGCGGGTGCAATGCGTGACGTGAACGCATAGAACCCGCACTGAATCCTGACCCATTCATTTCAATGGGTCTGTGTACATGAGCGTTTTTTTTCACGCATCACTTGTGCGTTGCGTGAAAATCGCAGCATGCTCTATATTCTGCGTTTTTCACGCAGCCCTAGCCCCATAGAAGTGAATGGGGCTGCGTGAAAAACGCATTGCAAGTGCGGGTGCGTTGCGTTTTTCACTGATGGTTGCTAGGAGATGTTGTTTGTAAAACTTCAGTTTTTTATCACGCGCGTAAAAAAAGGCATCAAAACGCATTGCACCCGCGCGGAAAAAACTGAACAACTGAACGCAATCGCAGGCAAAACTGAATGGCTTTGCCTGTGAAATCGCACAGTTTTCACTGAACGCATTCGCAACGCATCCGGACCTAATCCGGACACGCTCGTGTGAAAGAGGCCTCTCAGTGCCTCTGGTAAGGTCATCCTGCCACATCAGAACCATGAATGCCAGACTGCCATGCCACCTATTTGGCCTGGCAGAGCTCTAGAACTCATTGATTTATTACCCTTATTATTGCATGCCCAGACAGTGCCCACTGTAAACCCACCAGCCACCATCCCCCCACACACACCCAACTTAATCACTAACTCAGCCTCAGCACAGGGGCAGCAGCTGCCTGGCTCCCCCTCTACCTCTGCTCTGTAGTCTGGACTGAATGGAAAACTCTAGGCTCAGGCTGACTGACTCAAGTTCTCTCTGGAGCTGAAGTGAAGAGAAGACTCCATCTGTCTGAAGCGCCGCCGCCGCCTCCTCGTGGCAATCTGGCTTCTGCTGGCTCCCGCACTCCGCACTGTGTTTCCCACCTGGAAAGTGGGCGGAGCTGGAGGGAGCCAGCCTATGTTAACTGAAGTGCGCTGCAGCCGCACAGATGAATCATCAGGGCGTGGCGGCGCGCTACCAAACAGCTCTCAGGCTGTTGCGCAGGGCCCGGCAGAGAAAGAGCCTGAAACTTACTTTTAGCACCCAGCGCCCCCCTGCAGTTTGGTGCCTGGGGCAACGGCCCCCCCCGGACCCACCCTACGCTACGCCCCTGCTTACAGCTCTACACCAGTTTGTGGTGTAAAAAAGTCACAAGACCCAGTTTTGCGACTTTTTAAACGCATGTACTACAATATTTTGTCACATGGGTGCTTTTACGCCGTCCTTGCCCAGTCACAAATTATGCGCATCAAAGACTAGCGTAAAAAGCCAGTCTTAGAAATAAAGTGACTCTAAGGCCCCATTCACACGTCCGCAATTCTGTTCCGCATTTTGCGGAACGGAATTGCGGACCCATTCATTCCTATAGGGATACTCTATGTCCCGCCCGGGTCCGCAATTGTGGATCCGCACTTCTGGGTCCGCAATCGCGTTACTGAAAAAAATAGAACATGTCCTGTTCTTCTCCGCAAAGAAAAGGCATTTTCTATATAGTGCTGGCGATGTGCGGTCCGCAAATTGCAGAACGCACATCGCCGATGTCCGTGTTTTGCGGATCCGTGGACCTGTGGACCCGCAAAACACTTGCGAATGGGGCCTAAGTCCTCTTTCACACGACTGTGTCTGGATGCGTTGCAGATGCGTTCAGTGAAAACTGTGCGATTTCGCAGGCAAAGCCATTCAGTTTTGCCTGTGATTGTGTTCAGTTGTTCAATTTTTATCGCGCGGGTGCAATGCGTTTTGATGCATTTTTCACGCGAGTGATAAAAAGCTGAAGGTTTACAAACATCTCCTAGCAACCATCAGTGAAAAACGCTTGCGGATGCAATGCATTTTTCACGCAGCCCCCTGCGATTTTCACGCAACGCAGAAGTGATGTGGGAAAATCACCGCTCATGTACACAGACCCATTGAAATGAATGGGTCAGGATTCAGTGCGGGTGCAATGCGTTCATGTCACGTTCGTGTAAAAGGGGCCTAAGGGTCATTTATCAAAGATTGGGCACTCATTGGGGGCTATTTATTATGGGCGCTATACCAGTGTTTTTGCACCATGCTCACCTCTTAGGAGTGGTGAGTGAGTGACAGGGATGTGGTGTGGGCCAGGCTGGACCATCGGGCCCCGATACATTTACTATCTTTATGTCTGGAAACAGTTGTAAAAGTGTAGTGAAAACTATTCTAGTCAGGGGCTGGAATAAATTTTACTCCAGGCGCATGGTCTACCGAAGGTGTGCCTAATTTATGTCGAGGCCTGAGCCTGAGGCCTGAGCGATTTCTCCGCCAGGTCAGGTGGGTAAGCGTTTTACGACCCTCATTTTTTCTGCTTTGTTTAGTTCTTCCCTTTCAGCTGGGGTGCCTTCACACACAGCAGATTTTGTTGCCGAAAATTTCTGCAACTAAAAATCAGTTCCATTCATGTGAATGAGGCTTCCAGATATCCATGTTCTTGCTGACAAAATAACCACAGTCCGATGAAGGGAGCTGCTGTTTTGGAAGCCAAAATCAGGAGTGGATCATAAAAGGGAAAAACTACATGAGCCCCTGGCTGGAGTAGTCTTTTGCCGACATTTACGTCTTTAATTAAATGTTGGTAAATATGTCTGGGACGAAGTCCTCGCCCCGGCATGCCCACGTCACTTCCACGACACTCCTATGTGTTGTGCAAAAACGTCCATGCGACAAAATATTATTGCACGGACATTCAAAAAGCAGCAAAAGGAGGTGAAAATGTTTGTAAATGACCCCCATTTTCTCAACATTGGAGCCTGTGGGGGATATGAGCCACTGTATGCCTATAACCTTCCATCTTAGGCATGCTTCTGGTGAATTACCTGACATATACCTCAGATAGAAGTATTACACTCAATAGGGGAGATTTATCAAAACTGGTGTAAAGGTAAACTTGCTTAGTTGCTCATAGCAACCAATCAGATTCCAACTTTCATTTTCCAAAGGAGCTCTAAAAAATTAACTGGTTGCTATGAGCAACTAAGCAAGTTCACCTTTACACCAGTTTTGATAAATCTCCCCTAATGTGAACAGAGCCTTAAGGCTGGGTTCAGACTTGCGCGTATTTGATATGCGCCTAAAACGCGCATTTCTGTCGCGCGTATTACAGTGCATTTTTGCAAATAGGAAACGCGTGTCGTACGCGCGTTCGTGTGATTGACTACTGTGGCGTCAATCACAATACACGCGACAAAACGCCCCAAAGAAGCTCAAGAACTTTTTTGAGCGTAGGGCGTTTTTCAGTGCGTTCAAACGCGCTGTAAAACGCTCAAGTGAGAACCAGGGCCATAGGGAAGCATTGGTTTTCATGTGTTAAGCGTTTTTACAGCGCGTTTGAACGCGCTGTAAAACGCTCAAGTGTGAACCCAGCCTAAGTGAATGAGGACAGCCTAAGTGCTCAGACACATATCTGTTGGGTTGTCATACAGATTCATAAGATGTCTGCTCTACCTGTGTATTCCTGTAGAATTCATATAAGATGATGGAAATCTTGGCCAGCTTCATCGGACTATATATGTATGGAGGTATGCTCCGCAGAGGAATTCCCCACCTTTAGCTTACATGTTTAAGGGTACTTGCGTTACTGGATTCCGGCAGGCAGTTCATTCGCTGCAACTGCCTGCCAGATCTGGCAATCTGTATGCAAACGGATACCATTTGTAGAAGGATCCGGATGCGGATCTGTCTCACAAATGCATTGCAATACTGGATCCGTCTTTCCGGTTGTCATCTGGAAAATGCGGTAATTTTAATGCCGACACTAATACATATTATTGGAAATGAACGCCAGATCCGGCATTCCGGCAAGTGTTCGGAATTTTGGGCGGAGAAAATACCGCAGCATGCTGCGGTATTTTCTCTGGCCAAAAAACGTAAGAGGGACTGAACTGATGCATCCTGAACGGAATGCTCTCCATTCAGAATGCCCTAGGATTAAACTGATCATTTTTTTTCCGGTATTGAGCCCCTAGGACGGAACTCAATACCGGAAAAGAATAACGCTAGTGTGAAAGTACCCTAAGCAGACACGACGGCACTCTCACAAATCAATGCAGAAGGCGTTTTAGGCTACGACACGTGGTCAGGTTTCTGCATGCAGCTCAGGAGTGGATCATACATGGGGGAACATTATAAAAGACAGATACAACTATGTACAGAAACCTGACTGTGTGACTGTACCCTTATAGTGCAGATAATGGAATTCTTTTCATTTTAAAAACGTATTCTAAGCAATTTTCAAGTGAGCTTTGTTGTGGAACTAGTCATTCACTTGTAAAAACTCAGAGAGCAGGAGGGAAACAGACAAAGGGAGGCGGGAAAGGCAAGAAAGCAGCATGCACACCCATGCCAGGAGGGGGAAAAAGTTGATAAACTGGGCTAGTGAAAGGCATGATTACTTCACTAAGCAAACTAATGAACGCTCAACATGTATTCAGCCTGCAGGGAGCTTTTATGCAAAACAAGTCAGGGTTTAACTGCTAGCATGTCTAAACCTATAACGAGTTACATTACAGGTACTGTATGCAGGATTCAGGCAGGGGACAGTGTGTAAGGCCCTCACACATTTATATCCATGATGGCATCACTGACAAAATGCACATGTTTGGTCGGTGTCTGTTTTGTGCCCTCCTTGTGTTTTTTATATTCCATAGGGGAGATTTATCAAACTAAGTGCAAAGAGAAACTGGCTTAGTTGCCCATGGCAACCAATCAGATTCCACCTTTCATTTTTCATAGGTCCTTTGGAAAATGTGAAAATCAATCTGATTTGTTGCTATGGGCAACTAAGCCACTCTTTCCTTGCACCAGTTTTCATAAATACCCCCCCATATGCACTGTTCAGCTGAAAATTAGAGGGTCATTTACTGTTAGATATACGCCACATTTCCCCGCTCACACCAGGTCTAAAAGAAGGGGGCGGCCGATAAGTCCGTCTTATTTATGATTTTCTACGCCAATTTTAGGTGTGGAAAATGTTCAAAACCTACACCAGCAAGGAAGCTGGCGTAGATTTGGACTGGCGGTGGATGCGTTAAAGTTTGGTAGAGGCCGGAGTCTCCACATAACTTTGGCAGATCCTCTGCCAGCGCAGGGTTATTAAGACCAGTCCTAATAAACAACCCCCTTAATTTCCAGAGCATCTCCTATCAGTGGTCAGTGAAAAATCACTGAAACAAAACTGATGCAATCCGTGTTCTGTCAGTATTTTTCACAGACCCATAAGGTGACATTTACAAAGACCAGCTTTTGACGCTGGTCTTAGTTTCCCCCTTGTGCTGGCTGTAGATTTGTCTAATTTATGACGAGATGTGCGCCACGTGACATTTACACCTGTTTCCAGGTAAATTTGCCGAGCCGCCAACACAATCCGGCCCCGCTCAACTGGCAGACACAGCGTAAAACCAGCCATGCAACAGAATAAAAGGACTTAATAAGGGGTTAAAAAGTGTTTTTAATATTTTAATATTAGGAAAGGCAACTATACTGAAAAAAATGAATAAATATATGTGGATTATTAGTCCTGAGTATAATATTTTGCTGATGTCAGTCATTAAAATAACTATCTTATTGGATAGGTGCCTTCATTAAATATTTAATGGGTGTTGTTAGTCTTTACAGTACAGCCATTCGTCGGGTTTCTTGATGCAGTTTTGCAAGGCAAAATCAGGAGTGGGTCATAAAAGGAAAGAAAATAGAAAGAACAGATAAAAGTTCTATTTTTTTAATTCATTCTTAGTTTCGGCTTCCAAAACTGCATAAAGAAACCTGACCATGTTGCCATAACCCGAGTGCCCACAGCAGTGAAACAGCTTATTGTGCAGCTGCCGCTGTCACCTCCCCCACATAAGTGACCTAGCAGGACAAGTCCACTCCATCAGAGCAGCTGTGAATGCAGAGCGTGGTGGGAAGATGACAAAGTTTGCACCTTCGCAGTCCATGTAAGGGCTCATGCACACCACCGTTGTTGTTTTGCGGTCCGTTTTTCACGGATCCGTTGTTCCATATCTGAGTTTTTTTTTCTCTCTAATTTAAGTCCTCTTCCATTACGTTATTCCACAAAACATATCCGTATGGTTTCCATATGCGATCCGTTTTTTGTCGACCGGAAATGGCAACAGTAACTTATTAATCACCAAACATATGAGCAATATGGGCTGGGCATAGCATTTCTACAGTATGAATCTGCAAAATACGGATGTAATACGGATGACATACAGATGTGTTCCGTGTACATTCCGTATTTTTCTGCGGACCCGTTGACTTGAATGGGGCCTCGGGCCGTGATTTGCAGACAATAATAGGACATGCACTACTTTTTTGCGTAACGGCCATGCGGACAAACGGAATGCATACGGAGTAACTTCCGTATTTTCTACAGCCCCATTAAAGTAAATGGTTCCGCATACGGGCCCCCAAAAAAACGGAACAGAAGCGGAAAGAAAATATGGTCGTGTGCATGAGCCCTAATGCTCGCCTGTGTCAGTCAACTCTTTTCTCATAGGACAATCTGTATTTACAAATGGCTGACCTACAGTATATCTGCAATATTTGATGTCAAAGGTTATATTTCATATTGTTTTCCCTTTATGCATATTTTGGAGACAAGTGTTCATGGATCTTGGATTTTTAGAAACAAAAGTAGGAGCTTCACATACATTTTTGGGGGACATTGTTCTTTTTAATTATTTTTAATAATGCCATGTGTTTCTTTGGATTTTCTGTGGTCCTATAGTAACGCCTCTGTGAAAAAAAACAAGAGAAAAAACACCATACCTTGAGCATGCTGGGACACGTTTACTATAGTGTCTGTTTTTAGGCATAAAACTGCTGTTTTAGACTGTTTTATTTTTTACGTCTTTACTACTGAAAATGTGCCTGTTTTGGAGAAATTTGCATCTTGTTAGCCTATTATGATTTTTTTCGACTAAGGCTACTTTTACACTAGCGTTTTGGCTTTCCGTTTGTGAGATCCGTTCAGGGCTCTCAGAAGCGGTCCAAAACAGATCAGTTTTGCCCTAATGTATTCTGAATAAAAAAGGATCCGCTCAGAATGCACCAGTTTGTCTCTGTTCAGTCACCATTCCGCTTTGGAGGCGGACACTAAAACGCTGCCTGCAGGGTCTTGCTGTCCGCCTGACGAAGCGGAGCCAAAACGGATCCGTCCTGGCACATAATGTAA
Organism: Bufotes viridis; assembly: GCA_033119425.1. Lineage (NCBI taxonomy): Eukaryota > Metazoa > Chordata > Amphibia > Anura > Bufonidae > Bufotes > Bufotes viridis. The sequence goes on from CM065591.1 coordinate 208,482,310, forward strand.
GTCAATGGGGATGGATCCATTTCCTCTGACACAATCTAGCACAATAGAAAACAGATCCGTCTCCCATTGACTTTCAATGGTGTTCAAGACGGATCCGTCATTGCTATAGAAGACATAATACAACCGGATCCGTTTATGACGGACGCATGCGGTTGTATTATTGTAACAGAAGCGTTTTTGAAGATCCATGACGGAGCCGCAAAAAATGCTATTGTGAAAGGAGCATTTAAACTAGGAAAGGGGGTCACAAAAGAGACAATCCATCAGTTCGGCTGCCCCCCGAAAAAACAATGCCAGAAGATGCCAGGAGCTGATAGGATAAGAAATAACAAGCTGAGAGTCTTGTCTACAAATGCTCGCAGTTTAGGGAATAAGATCAACGAACTTGAGTCTGTAATGACATCTGAGAATATAGATTTAGTGGCTGTTACTGAGACATGGTTCAATGAGAGTAATGACTGGGACATAACAATACCTGGGTTCTCTCTATATAGGAAAGACAGAGAAGGCAAGAAAGGGGGTGGAGTGGCCCTATATCTGAAAGATAGCATAAAAACTAATCTAATACAAGCCAGTGAAACCAATTTAGAGTCAGTTTGGGTTACGTTGCAGCTTGGTAATCATAAGGTAATTCGTGTAGGTGTCATATATAGACCACCTAGCCAAGACAAAGAATTAGATGATCTACTAGTTGAGGAAATGGCTAAGTTGACATCATGGGAAACTTTATTCTTCCTGATATAAACTGGAAAACCAAAATAGCTAGTTCTGCCAGGAGTACAGACATACTAAATTCCCTACTGGGCAGTGGCGTAGCTATATTGGTCACAGTGGTTGCAATTGCGACCGGGCCCCTAAGTCAGGGGGGACATGGAGCGGGGAGAAATGTGACATGGAGGGGGAGAAATGTGACATGGAGGGGGAGAAATGTCACATGGAGGGGGGAGAAATGTCACATGGTGGGGGAAATGTCACATTTCTCCCTCTCCATGTCACATTCTCCCCCCCCCCCCATATGTCACATTTCCCCCCTCTATTAATATTATGTAAAAACATTATGCTCACCTGGTCCTGGTCCCGTCTGTAGCAGCTCCTCTTCTCCTCTGTGTGGCACTGGTCCTGGTATCTTCTCTCTGGCCTCCCGACAAGTTATTTGAGGTCTTGAGGACCTTTTCCACTCAGCCAATCAGTGGCTGCAGCTGTGTCACATGTCAGGCCAGTGCTTTCCTGCTGAGACAATCACTGGCCTGACACATGACATAACTGTGGCCACTGATTGGCTGAGTGGAAAAGGTCCTCAAGACCTCAAACAGGGCTCAAATTAAACTCTTGCACCAGGGCCCATGAGCCTTTTACTATGTCCCTGCTACTGGGAGTATCTCTACAGCAAGTAGTTGAGGAGCCAACCCGGAAGGAGGCCATTTTAGTATTCACAAATGGCAATTTGGTATCTGATATTACTGTAGGGGAAAGCTTAGGATCTAGTGATCACCAGTCAGTGTGGTTTACTATAAGTACAGTGACTGAGTCACTCCACACAAAAACAAAAGTTTTAGATTTTCGGAAAACAGACTTTTCTAAAATCAGATCAGTGGTATACGAGTCCCTATCAGACTGGAACAATTTCAATTAAGTCCAAAAAAAATGGCACTACTTAAAAGTGGCACTATTGAAGGCAACAGAAGAGTTCAATAGGCTTGTCCATAAAAGCAAAACAAGGAAGAGACCACTGTGGTACTCAGCAGAAGTGGCCAAAATTATTAAAGACAAAAAGATGGCATTTAGTGAGTATAAAAACACACAAAATGAGGATGACCGGGAAATCTATAAGATGAGGCAGAGAGAGGCCAAGCAAATTATAAGAGCTTCTAAAGCTCAGGCAGAAGAGAAATTAGCTCAGTCAGTGAAAAAAGGTGATAAGACATTCTTCAGATACATAAATGAAAAAAGGAAATTAAATAAAGGAATTACCAAATTAAAAACAAAAGAAGGAAGATATTTGGAAGAGGATAAAGAACTAGCTGACTGCCTCAATGAATACTTCTGTTCAGTTTTTACAAAGGAAAATGAAGGAGAAGGACCTCGGTTAGGGAGGAAGACTAATGAATCCTTTGATGCATGTGTCTTTACAGAAGAAGAGGTTCTAAGTCGGCTGTCTAAAATTAATACAAATAAATCACAGGGGCCTGATGGGATACACCCAAAGCTATTAAAAGAGCTTAGAGGTGTACTAGCAAAACCATTAACAGATTTATTTAACCAATCACTGGTAACAGGTGTCATCCCAGAAGATTGGAAATTAGCAAACGTTGTGCCAATTCACAAGAAAGGTAGTAGAGAGGAATCGGGCAACTATAGGCCAGTAAGCCTGACATCAATAGTGGGGAAATTAATGGAAACCATACTCAAGGAGAGGATTGTGGAACATCTAAAAACCCATGGGCTGATTGATAAAAAAAACAGCATGGGTTTACTTCAGGGAGATCATGTCAAACTTAGGCTACTTTCACACTGGCGTTTTGGATTCCGTTTGTGATATCCGTTTCAGGGATCTCAAAAACGGTCCAAAACGGATCAGTTCAGCCCCAATGCATTTTGAATGGATAAGGATCCATTCAGAATGCATCAGTTTGGCTCCGTTCCGCCTCTATTCCTTTCTGGAGACAGACACCAAAACGCAGCTTGCAGCGTTTTGGTGTCCATCTGACGAAGCGGAGCCGAACGGATGTAAGTCAATGGGGACAGATCCGTTTTCAATGACACAATATGGTGCATTTGAAAACGGATCCGTCCCCCATTGACTTTCAATGTAATTCAAAATGGATCCGGACAATTTTTTTAAAGCTAATGCAAACGGATCAGTTCTGAACGGATACAAACGTTTGCATTATAGGTGCGGATACGTCTGTGCAAATACCAGACGGATCAGCATCTAACGCCAGTGTTAAAGTAGCCTAATCTTATTGACTTTTTTGATTGGGTGACTAAAATAATAGATGGCGGAGGTGCAGTAGACATCGCTTATCTGGACTTTAGTAAGGCTTTTGATACTGTCCCACATAGAAGGCTTATCAATAAACTGCAGTCTTTGAGCTTGAGCTCACATATTGTTGAATGGATTAGGCAGTGGCTGAAGGACAGAAAACAGAGGGTTGTAGTCAATGGAGTATATTCAGACCATGGTATTGTTATCAGTGGGGTACCTCAGGGATCTGTTCTGGGACCCATATTGTTTAATATCTTTATCAGCGAAATTGCAGAAGGCCTCAATGGTAAGGTGTGTCTTTTGCTGATGACACAAAGATTTGTAACAGGGTTGATGTTCCTGGAGGGATACACCAAATGGAAAAGGATTTAGGAAAACTAGAGGAATGGTCAAAAATCTGGCAACTAAAATTTAATATCGATAAGTGCAAGATAATGCACCTGGGGCGTAAAACCCAAGAGCAGAATATAAAATCAGTGATACAGTACTAACCTCAGTATCTGAGGAAAGGGATTTAGGGGTCATTATATCAGACGACCTAAAGGTGGGCAGACAATGTCATATAGCAGCAGGTAATGCCAGCAGAATGCTTGGGTGTATAGGGAGAGGCATTAACAGTAGAAAGAGGGAGGTGCTCGTGCCGCTCTACAGAGCACTAGTGAGACCTCATTTGGAGTATTGTGTGCAGTACTGGAGACCATATCTGCAGAAGGATATTGAAACTTTGGAGAGAGTTCAGAGAAGAGCTACTAAACTAGTACATGGATTGCAGGACAAAACTTACCAGAAAAGGTTAAAGGACCTTAACATGTATAGCTTGGAAGTAAGAAGAGACAGAGGGGATATGATAGAAACTTTTAAATACATAAAGGGAATCATCGCGGTAAAATAGGAGAGAATATTTAAAGGAAGAAAAAGTGCTACAAGAGGACATAGTTTTAAATTAGAGGGGCAAAGGTTTAAAAGTAATATCAGGAAGAATTACTTTACTGAGAGAGTAGTGGACGCATGGAATAGCCTTCCTGCAGAAGTGGTAGCTGCAAATACAGTGAAGGAGTATACTAGAAAAATGTTCCCTATCCCTCTCCATTCCCATTAGCAAAAAAAAAAAAAAAAGACAGTAAAACTTTAATCTTATTAGACAAAAAGCTGTTTGGAATAGGTCAAATCGTTAATTTCTAACGATAATTTGTTTTCCCTTAGTCCTAACAGCAGCACAGATGGGGTTAACCACCCCCCGTGGACTGGCAGGACCGGCGGAATGTTTAATGAGCCCAAGACTAATAACTCAATTTAACAATTAAGTATCTCCTTAAAAGGAGGAAGTCAACCCCCAGCCCACTGTGTTTATAGCAAGAAAAAAACTAGACTTACTAGGGTGGGAAATTTGTGTGCTGCTGTTAGGACTAAGGGAAAACAAATTATCGTTAGAAATTAACGATTCCCTTACGTCCTACCAGCAGCACAGATGGGGAGATAGCAAGAAAAAAAAACCTAGGGAGGGCCTTCCTGCCTGGCAGAACTAAGAAAAGTCTGCCCAAAGGCCGAAAACTCAGCTAGACTGGCATCTAGTCTATAATGGGAGATGAATGTCGATTCAGAGCTCCAGGAGGCAGCTTTGCAAATCATGTTGAGAGGCAGAAGACTCCTCTCGGCAAAAGAAGTAGCCACAACTCTAGTAGAGTGGGCCTTCACGAATCCCGGAGGGTCCAGAGATTGTGGAAACAAAGGATTCCTTAATAGCCTCCTCAATCCACCGACTGATGGAAGGTTTGGATGCCTTATAGCCTTTAAACTTACCGGCAACAGGAATAGCAGATTCTCATCTTTCCTGAACTCCTTGATCTATCCACATAGATCCGGAGACATCTTGAGACGTCCAGAGGATGTCTAGCAGGTTCCTAGGAGGAGGTGGTAGATGTCGACAGAACCGGGAGGAATATCACCTGGTTGATGTTCTGGAAGGAAGGAACTTTAGGCCTACAATACGGGAGAAATCTAAGAAGGTCCCGGTCATGTAAGAATAGGGCTCATGTGCTGAGAGAGCTTGAAGCTCAGAGACCCTCTTGGCCAAAGTCACTGCAAGGAGAAACACAAACTTCCAAGTGACGAACTTGATGTCCACCTCCTCTAACGGTTCAAAGGGGGGAGATGCTAACCCCCTGAGAACTACTGAAAAAGCCATTGAAAAAAAGGGGTCTCAGTACTGTAGGCTTTAATCTTTCAGCTCCTTTAAGGAACCGTTTGATCAGCAGGTCCTGAGAAAAAAGCCTGTTAAGGCAAGCTGAGATGGCTGAAACTTGAATCTTCAGAGTAAAAGGGCATGACCTCTATCAAGGCCGTTTTGCAGGAACTGAAGGATAGCGGAGAGGGGCGGATCTGTAGACGCCTCCTCAGTTGAGGTACAACAGGATGAGAATATCCTCATAATACAAGAGTAGGCTCTCTTGGTAGGGTCCGCTCTAGAATGAGACAGCGTTCTCAGGACCGACTCTGAAAGCCCTTCTATTCCGGGAAGGGACTGATCAACCTCCAGGCTGTCAGGTTGAATCTGTGCAGATCTGAGCAGAGGTGAGTGTCCCACGACACCAGGGTCTGCTGTGGGGGGAGCCTCCAATATTGTCCTCGACTCAACTGGGTGAGCTAGGTAAACCAGGATCTCTTCGGCCAAAACAGTATGATGGCTATCACCGAGGCCTGATCCTGATGGATTTTCATCAATACCCTTGGTATCATGGAAAAGGGAGGGAAGATGTAAGCCAGCCTGAACCTCCAGGATATTGACAGAGCGTCTAACGCCAGGGGTTGTCCTCCTGTAGAGGGAGTAGAACCTCTCCATCTTGGCATTGAACCTTGTTGCCATGAGATCCACCTCTGGCATACCCACTTGAGGACTATCTGCTTGATTCTCCGGATGTAAAGACCACTCCACCGACGGAAGACCGCGGCTCAGCCGCTATCATATTGAGGGAGCCTTGGATGTGGATCGCAGATAAGTGGGAAGGTACAACTCTGTCTAATCCAGAATCACCCCGATCTCTGACAAGAGGGGAAGTGATCTTGTGCCTCCCTGCTGGTTGATGTAAAGTACCGCAGTCACATTGTCTGACTGGACTTTTACCGCTTTGCCCCGGATCTGAGGGGCTAAGTGAAGGAGGGCTAGCCAGATAGCCTGAATCTCGCGGAGATTGGATGAAAGAAGCCACTCCTGAGGAAACCAGGTCCCGTGAACTGGAGAGTCGTCTAGGTGAGCGTCCCAGCCTACTTAGGACGCATCCGTAGTCAATATGACCCAGACTGGCTGGGTCATAGACTTCCCGTCTAAAAGATGGCACCACCATCTGAGGGAATACAGAGTTTGCCAAGTCAGGGAGCACAGGGAGTTTAGCCCAGCAGGGCTGCCATTCCATTAGGAGAGGACCTCCGACTGTAGAGGGCGGAGGTGCCATAGAGCCCAAGGGACTGCTTCCGCAGACGCTGACATGAGCCCCAACATCTTCATGAGAGTCCGGATTGGAACTCGCCGGGAAAGGAACTTGCCGTGTTCTGAACCCGGAATCTTCTTTCTGGAGTCAACTGGAGCGACATCCCAGCGGAGTCGGTTATGAAGCCTAGATATCTTACTGAAGTCGACGGGCTCACGTTCGACTTCTACCAGCTGATGATCCAACCTAGGTGGAACAGAAAGGAGAGTGTTACCTGAAGAAGTTGGGTTAGGACCGCTAGAGCAGAGGCTTTCAAAGCCAGTCGTCCAGATAAGGAATGATGGTCAGTCCTTGAAGCCTCAAAGCCGCCACCACAGAACCACCACCTTGGTAAAAGTGTGAGGGGCAGAAGAAATGCCAAAGAGAAGGGCAACAGAAGATGCTTGACGACACCGGACACCTGGACCGTGATCCTGATATACTTCCTGGAACCAGGATGGATCGGGATGTGCAGATATGCATTCTTGAGGTCCAGGGTTGCCATCACGTCCCCAGGATTGACGACGTGAACTACTGACCTGATGGTTTCTACACGAAACTTTACCTTCCTTATAAATCAATTGAAATATCTCAGATCGATAATCATCCGGAGATCTCCTGAAGCCTTGGGAACCAGAAAAACTGGTGAATAGATCCCTAGGCCCCGTTCTCCTGCTGAAACCTCCTCCAGAGCCCTTTTGCAAATGTAGTCCTCTAGGATCGCCTCCTTGGCAGCTTGTAGAAGGTTGATCTTGACAAACCTGTCCAGTGGAATAGAGGTGTTGTTGACTAAATAACCGTTGAAAATGATATTCAGGACACAGGGATCCGAGATCTCTTGGATCCATTCTTCTCAGAAGTGGGAAAGACGACTCCCGACGGGTACATGAAGCTTATTGGCAGGACGGCAGGAGTAACGGGAATTAAGCAAGAGCCTCATAGAGGCCTGTAGTCAGGAGGTGGATTTTCCATCCTTGGCTCCTCCAAATGGAATATGGGCCGCCGATCTCAGGGACATGCTATATATAGGCCCCTGACATTATTTGATAGTATTGTTACAGGGTGCCAAAGGCACACGTGGTCTCCCATGAGCCACAGACCTGCTGCTTAGCTTCAAGAACAAGGATCTGTGTTTGGCCTCATACCCAGGACTTGCTTTGCTAGCGCGAAGCTCCCTCGCTAGCTTCAACTGGGGCTGTGCGGTATCGCACAAGAAGTCCGTAGCCAGATTGATGTTCTTGAAAGCATCTGGTTCAAACCTCTGGTTCACATCAACTTGAATTTGATCCAGGCGAGATCGGAGGAACGTAGAGACTTCAAAAAGCCGCTATGGCTGTGGAAGCGGAAGCCGCAGCTGCCGTAACACCCCGTCTTAGTGTGCACTCTGCAAGGGGGTCCTGCAGCTAGACCCATCGTCTGCAGGAACCAGAGTGCGCTTGGACAACTTGGCAATAGCCATGTCCACCTTGGGAATGGATCCCCACGAATCCACCAAGGGTTAAGCCATCGGGAACATGGATTTAAACTTCTTTGTTAAAACCGGACCTTTTCCAGGTTTTTTCCACTCTATATTATGACAGAGAGGAGGGTCTCATCCGCTTTGAAGACACGATGTGCCCGAGTAGCGGGAACGGGAGGCTCCCCCCCGAGTCAACATCATGGTCCCCCGACCTGATGGACTTGAGCAACTTCTGTGTCTTTCCAGGGGAGAAAACACAATATCATGACAGAGAGGAGGGTCTCATCCGCTTTGAAGACACGATGTGCCCGAGTAGCGGGAACGGGAGACCCCCCCGAGTCAACATCATGGTCCCCCGACCTGATGGACTTGAGCAACTTCTGTGTCTTTCCAGGGGAGAAAACACAATATCATGACAGAGAGGAGGGTCTCATCCGCTTTGAAGACACGATGTGCCCGAGTAGCCCGGACTTGAGCAACTTCTGTGTCTTTCCAGGGGAGAAAACACAACGTCAGCTCCTCCTCATCCGAGGAGGAAGAAACTAAGGAGACCAAGAAGGTCTCTCTACCGGGACAGAGGTCTCCATAGGGGCCTGGGCACGAATAGGAAGCCTTTCCATCCAGCAGGCCTATGACTCCTTTAACAGAGCCATTGATACATATCCTGCAACATAGGTTCACTAGAGGTCAGAAACCTCTAACCGCAGCTGTAACCCCAGGTGTAGGTTAAGTCAACACACCCAGGGATTCCCAACCGGTCTCCCAAGCTGGTCTTAGCCCAGCCTATGATCAGCTTACAATAAGCGTTGACTGCTGCAATGGTAGCAGGATAGATGCTTCCTCTTGGAATCCACTTTCCTGCCTTCCGAATCCCGCGGAGGAGACATCACATAAGAAAGGGGGGAACAAACCGCCTAGTCCACCTGTCCAGGAGGACAGAAAAAAACACAGTGGGCTGGGGGTTGACTTCCTCCTTTTAAGGAGATACTTAATTGTTAAATTGAGTTATTAGTCTTGGGCTCATTAAACATTCCGCCGGTCCTGCCAGTCCACGGGGGGTGGTTAACCCCATCTGTGCTGCTGGTAGGACGTAAGGGAATATTACATTGTAGAACACATCTGAAAAAGTACGCCAAAATCTCAATTGCGCCACAAAATCTTACACATGGGGACAAAAAATACGCCACACCCAAAAAATGACGGACAAATAGGCGCACATGTTAATTGTGAGGTCACAAAAGGCGTACCTCAGTGTGCCTTAAGAATTTGTCGTAAAATCAGAAAATGGAGCAGGTGTCGCAAAACACAACAAAAGAGGCGCAGCAATGTTAATAAGTTGTGTGGACACAAAAAACAAGGGTGTCAAGGACAGAATATGACAAAAAAGTGGTGCAGACACTTTAGTAAACCTGCAAAAAATGCAGATTGGATGCAGACAAAAACAACTGTTATGTGCATGAGGCCTTAGATGGGTATAGACACTGGTGAATACAAATATGCACACATTGGTGTTAAACCTCCTGCAGGCTGAGGAAACAGGATGCCTCCTCATATTCCACTCTTGGATCTTGCTGACCTTGTCCTTTATTTCCTGACCATTAAGACATGTTTGGCTCAGAGCACGCTCCCCCTTGTTTACTTGTCTCAAAGTTGCAGCTGCTCACAAGAACAAAGACTAGCAATGAATATGCCCTAGTCTTTTGTACTGCTCCTGATAAAGTGCTTTTCCACGAATAAATCCGGTAACAATAAAAAATAATCAGCATGTTTTATGTTCTATTATGCACATAATAGGACTCTTTTCCATCTAAAATAACAGATCTCTGATGGAAATGGCTCAAACTGATACCAAATGTGCATAACTGATGCACAGGATCCATGTTTTTCTTTCATTCTTCTGTTCTTCTGATGGATCAGAAGAACTTTAAAATAACATTGGTGTAAATTAGCCCATGCACACAAACGTATTTTCTTTCTGTGTCTGTTTCGTTTTTTTTTTGCAGCCCGTGTGCGGAACCATTCACTTCAATGGGTCTGCAATGGGTCTGCAAAAAATTGGAAATGACTCTGTGTATATTTCGTTTCTGTATGTCCTAATGGCGTTCCACAAAAAAGATAGAACATGTCCTATTCTTGTCCATTCTGCGGACAAAGATAGGCATTGTTGCAATGGATTGGCAAAAAAAAAACGGATGCAATACGGATGTCACACGGGCATCATCTGTATTTTTTGTGGATCCGTGTTTTGCGGACTGCAAAATACGCACGGTCATGTGCATGAGCCCTTAGACAGTAACATTTTATCAGTCACATTACTACTGAAATTGCACCTGTTTTAGAGGGTTTTGCATCTCATGCAACTATTTTTACGTTTTTAGAATAATTCAGTTGTCCATCATTTTCTGTGACTTTTTTTGAACAGTTTAATTTTACTCCATTCCGGGGCTGGCTTATTTTTATTGGACAGTTTTGAGTTGTGAAGTGCGACTTTTTTGCATTAAAAGTTACAATTTAAGGTTATATGAACACGAAAGTATGTGTTTTGCGGTCCACAAATTGCGGATCCGCAAAAAAACCTGAATGACGTCTGTATCGCATCCGGTTTTTTGACGGATCGTTTTTTTTCCGGATCCATTGTAATAATGTCTATCCTCGTCCCCAAAACGGACAAGAATAGGACATGCTCTATTTTTTTTGCGGGGCTACAGAACGGACAAACGGATGCGTATAGTACACGGTGTGCTGTCAGCATTTTTTGCGGACTCATTGAAATGAATGGGTCCGTATCCTATCTGCAAAAAAAAACAACGGAACGGACATGGAAACAAAATAAGTTTGTGTGCATGTAGCCTTAGGGAGATGCTCGACTTAATGGGTCTGCATCCAACCCTTAAAAAATGCATTGGATCAGATGGGGACCAAAAATACAATTGTGAATGGGGCCTTAACCACTTAAGCCCCCCTAGCTTAAACACCCTTAATGACCAGGCCACTTTTTACAATTCTGCACTACACTACTTTACCCGTTTATTGCTCGGCCATACAACTTACCACCCAAATGAATTTTACCTCCTTTTCTTCTCACTAATAGAGCTTTCATTTGGTGCTATTTCATTCTTGCTGACATTTTTACTTTTTTTGCTATTAATCAAAAATTACCGAAATTTTTGCAAAAAAATGACATTTTTCACTTTCTGTTTGAAAATTTGTCAAATAAAACTACATTTCTATATAAATTTTTCTCAAAATTTATTGTTCTACATGTCTTTGATAAAAAAAAATGCAATAAGTGTATATTTATTGGTTTGGGTAAAAGTTATAGCGTTTACAAACTATGGTGCAAAAAGTGAATTTCCGCACTTTGACTTTCTGAGCACCTGTCCTGTTTCCTGACGTACTACAATGCCCAGACAGTAGAAATACCCCATAAATGACCCCATTTCCGAAAGTAGACACCCTAAGGTATTCACTGAGGGGCATAGTGAGTTCATGGAAGTTTTTATTTTTGTCACAAGTTAGCGGAAATGTTTTTTTTTTTTTCATAAAATTTCATTTTCCCAGAACTTGTGACAAAAATAAAAACTTCCATGAACTCACTATGCCCATCAGCGAATACCTTAGGGTGTCTACTTTCCGAAATGGGGTCACTTGTGGGGTATTTTACTGCCCTGGCATTTTAGGGGCCCCTAAAGCGTGAGAATACAAATGCGTAAAAATGCCCTGTGAAATCCTAAAGGTACTCTTTGGAATTAGGGCCCTTTTGCGCATCTTGGCTGCAAAAAAGTGGCACACATGTGGTATCGCTGTACTCAGGAGAAGTAGGGCAATGTGTTTTGGGGTGTATTTTTACATATACCCATGCTGGGTGAGAGAAATATCACTGTAAATTGACAACTTTGTATAAATTTTTTTAAAAAGTCATTGCCCTACTTCTCCTGAGTACGGAGATACCACATGAGTGACACTTTTTTGCAGCCAAGATGCGCAAAGGGGCCCTAAAACCAATGAGTACCTTTAGGATTTCACTGGGCAATTTTACGCATTTGGATTCCAAACCCCTTCTCACGCTTTAGGGGCCCCTAAAATGACGGGACAATAAAAATACCCCACAAGTGACCCCATTCTGGAAAGTAGACACCCTAAGGTATTCGCTGATGGGCATAGTGAATTCATGGAAGTTTTTATTTTTTGTCACAAGTTAGCGGAAATGTTTTTTTTTTTTTTTCTTTTTCTTACAAAGTCTCATATTCCACTAACTTGTGACAAAAATAAAATTTTACATGGACTCACTATGCCCCTCACAGAACACCTTGGGGTGTCTACTTTCTAAAATGGGGTCACTTGTGGGGTATTTTTACTGCCCTGGCATTTTAGGGGCCCCTAAAGCGTGAGAAGCGGTTTGGAATCCAAATGAGTAGAAATGTCCTGTGAAATCCTAAAGGTACTCATTGGATTTAGGGCCCCTTTGCGCATCTTGGCTGCAAAAAGTGCCACACATGTGGTATCGCCGTACTCGGCAGAAGTAGGGCAATGTGTTTGGGGTGTATTTTACATATACCCATACTGGGTGTGAAAAATATCTCTGTAAATGACAACTTTTTCCATTTTTTTATACAAAGTTGTCAATTTACAGAGATATTCTCTCACCTAGCATGGGTATATGTAAAAATACACCCCAAAACACATTGCCCTACTTCTCCTGAGTACGGCGATACCACATGTGTGCCACTTTTTGCAGCCAAGACGTGCAAAGGGGCCCTAAATCCAATGAGTACCTTTAGGATTTCACAGGGCATTTTTACGCATTTGGATTCCAAACTCCTTCTCACGCTTTAGGGGCCCCTAAAATGCCGGGACAATAAAAATACCCCACAAGTGACCCCATTCTGAAAGTAGACACCCTAAGGTATTCGCTGATGGGCATAGTGAATTCATGGAAGTTTTTATTTTTGTCACAAGTTAGCGGAAATGTTTTTTTTTTTTTTTCTTACAAAGTCTCATATTCCACTAACTTGTGACAAAAATAAAATTTTACATGGACTCACTATGCCCCTCACAGAACACCTTGGGGTGTCTACTTTCTAAAATGGGGTCACTTGTGGGGTATTTTTACTGCCCTGGCATTTTAGGGGCCCCTAAAGCGTGAGAAGCGGTTTGGAATCCAAATGAGTAGAAATGTCCTGTGAAATCTTAAAGGTACTCATTGATTTAGGGCCTTTGCGCATCTTGGCTGCAAAAGTGCCACTCATGTGGTATCGCCGCACTCGGCAGAAGTAGGGCAATAGTTTGGGGTGTATTTTTACATATACCCATTACTGGGTGTGAAAATATCGCTGTAAATGACAACTTTTTCCATTTTTTTATACAAAGTTGTCAATTTACAGAGATATTTCTCTCACCCAGCATGGGTATATGTAAAAATACACCCCAAAATACATTGCCCTACTTCTCCTGAGTATGGCGATACCACATGTGTGGCACTTTTTGCAGCCAAGATGCACAAAGGGACCCCAATTCCAATGAGTACCTTTCATGAGGGCATTTTTACGCATTTTTCTTCTCACGCTTAGGGCCCCTAAAATGCCAGGGCAGTATAAATACCCCACATGTGACCCCATTTTAGAAAGAAGACACCCCAAGGTATTCTGTGAGGGGCATGGTGAGTTCATACAAGATTTTTTTTTGGCACAAGTTAGCGGAATTTGATTTTTTTGTTTTTTCACACAAAGTCTCCCTTTCCGCTAACTTGTGACAAAAATTCAATCTTTCATGGACTCAATATGCCCCTCAGCGAATACCTTGGGGTGTCTTCTTTCCAAAATGGGGTCACATGTGAGGTTTTTGTACTGCCCTGGCATTTGAGGGTCTCCGCAACCATTACACGTATGGCCAGCATTAGGAGTTTCTGCTATTCTCCTTATATGGAGCATACAGGTAATGAGATTTTTTTCTGTTCAGCCTCTGGGCTGAAAGAAAATGAACGGCACAGATTTCCTCATTCGCATCGATCGATGTGGATGAAAAAATCTCTGCCAAAAATATGCAAAAAATAGAGGGGCCTGGCGATTGCCAGGACATAGGGGCTCCGCCCAAACATCCATACCCACTTCAGCTCCTATGTCCTGGCAAACGTGATTTCTCCATTCACATCGATCAATCCATCGGTGTGGAGGAAGACATCTTTGCCAGATTTTTGATACAAAGTGTTTGCCAAAGCATATGAACTCCAACACCTCTCCTCAGCTCACATGTCAGGGCAAACGTACCTGTCCTGCAGAGGAGAAATCTCGCCTTGCAGCGCCGCATACACCGACTTCACGTGTCTTCTGACAGCAGCGCAATGCTTCTCTCAGAATTCACATCAGTGCTGCGGCGTTTTCATCGGTTGGTCCGTTGATCTACCTGGAAAATAAAGGGTGGTTAGGGAAAAAAAAAAAAGAAAAAACAGGCAACAGGCACATGACTTGAACGTTGCAAACTTTATAAAACATGAATAAAACCTGAACATGAAAAAAACTGAACTTTTAAAACCTGAACTAACTCAAGATTTTTTTTTCTTGCTACCTGTTTCATTTTTTTTCTTTTTAACCATTTCACGCTTTATTTTCCTAGCAGAAACCTCTCCTTTCCCATGGGACAATGTGTAAAGTGTAAATCACACAGAGATGGTGCGAAGTACACTATACACGTTATCCCAAGTGAAAGGAGAGGTTTCTACCGCTTCACACTTCTGCAGCAGCACAGCAGCACCGTCCCTATGTGTTAGGTCTCTCAAAACCTAGTATCCTGAGAGACCCTTGAGCCTGATTGTAAAACTACCTGTGTCCTGCAATCCCTAGGTCCCTAAGTGTACCTGAGTGTGGTACTTCCGGAAACACTCCCTAGGCATAGGGCAGGGTGGTCAGGACAGTCAGGACAGAAATAACGGGTGTCACGCCTTATTCCACTCCTGCTACAGACACGACATCTTTTTCGGGTGGCGGTTGGGTTGAGGTACCAGGCACAACGCTAGGGAAGTGCCGCTCGTGTAGACGGCTAACTACACTGGTGGATGGGGCCACGGAACCTCCTGGATACAGGAGTTCCGAAATGATCTCTTCCTGAAATTTGAGGAAGGATCCTGTTCTCCCAGCCTTACTGTAGAGAACGTAACTATTATAGGCAGCCAATTGAAATAAATATACAGACACCTTCTTATACCAGCGCCTGGTGCGTCGGGAAATTAAATACGGGCCAACATCTGGTCGTTGAAGTCCACCCTCCCATGTGGAGGTTATAGTCGTGGACCGAGAGGGGCTTTTCAACGACACTGGCTGCCCGCTCAATTTGGACTGTCGTGGTTCTGCGTGAATGGAGGAGAGCATGTAAACGCCACGCTTGTCTCTCCATTTCACCGCGAGCAGTTCGTCGTTACACAGTGCAGCCCTCTGCCCCCTTGCAAGTCGGGTGGTAAGAAGTCGTTAGGGTAGCCCCGGCGACTAGGTCGCGCGGTGCCGCAGCAGCCAATCTGTTCTAGGAACAAATGCTTGAAGAGGGCCACACTTGTGTAAAAGTTGTCCACGTAAAGATGGTACCCTTGCCGAATAAGGGTGACACCAAGTCCCAGACTATCTTCCCACTGCTCCCCAGGTAGTCAGGGCAACCGACCGGCTCCAGGGTCTGATCTTTTCCCTCATAGATCCGAAATTTGTGCGTATAGCCTGTGGCCCTTTCACAGAGCTTATACAATTTGACCCCATACCGGGCGCGCTTGCTTGGGATGTACTGCTTGAAGCCAAGGCGCCCGGTAAAATGTATTAGGGACTCGTCTCACGCAGATGTTTTGTGCAGGGGTATACAAATCTGCAAATTTCAGGTTGAAATGGTCTATGAGGGGCCGAATTTTGTGGAGCCGGTCAAAAGCTGGGTGGCCTCTGGGACGGGAGGTGGTGTTGTCACTAAAGTGCAGGAAACGCAGGATGGTCTCAAAACGTGTCCTGGACATGGCAGCAGAGTACATGGGCATGTGATGAATTGGGTTCGTGGACCAATATGACCGCAATTCATGTTTTTTGTAATGCCCATGTTGAGGAGAAGGCCCAGAAAAGTTCTAAATTCGGAAACTTGACTGGTTTCCACCGGAAAGGCTGGGCATAGAAGCTTCCCGGGTTGTCGGCGATAAATTGAGTGGCATACCGATTTGTTTCTGCCACGACTAAGTCATAGAGCTCCGCAGTGAAAAACAGCTCAAAAACCCCAGCGCCGATCCTATCTGAGCTGTTTCCACCCGAACTCCTGACTGGGCGGTGAAAGGGGGAACTACTGGTGCGGCTGAAGTTGGGGGCTGCCAATCAGGATTTGCCAGCACCTCAGGGACTCTAGGGGCTCTACGGGCCTGTCTTTGCGGTGGCTGCGACGGGGAAACTACTGCACGTGCCACCGCACTCAGCTTCAACTGCCCTTCTGGTGCTCGCCACTTCACCATGTTCTACGGCAGTGCTGGTACTAGGTCCAGGACGGGCTGCGCTGCTGGTGTATGCCTCACCACGTAATCCGGCAGCGCCAGCCCCACTCTGCTGCCCTTGAAGCGGATCCTGCGCAACCTGCGGTCTAGCAACACGGGGCCGGGTACGCCTGCTTCTATCAGGGACCTCCACCTCCTCGTCAGAACTTTGAGTCAGAGAGCCACTGCTTTCTACAGGTTCATATTCTGACCCGCTAGATTCGTCAGATGAGGGTTCCCATTCCTCATCCGACTGGGTCAGAATCCTGTAGGCCTCTTCAGAGGAATACCCCTTGTTTGACATTTGGCCGTCTAAATTTAGGGGTATTCCCTGAGACTACCCAAGAAAAAAAGCAAGCCTGTCTTACAAATGGGAGTGTAGCGAGTACAGAAGTCGCTGCGATTGATAAAAAGATCAAAACTGATTTTTTTATTAGCCGCAGCGCTTGTGAAGTGATTGTGCAGTGATACAAAAAAATTTTTTTGTCACTGCGGCGGGCGGGAGTGGGTGAACGCAGGTGGGGCGACCGATCAGGTCTGATCGGGCAAACACTGCGCTTGGGGTGGAGGGCTAACTAAAGTGACAGTAATACTATTATAGATCTGACCGTGATCAGTTCTGATCACTTACAGATACTATAAAGTACAAACGCTGATTAGCGCCACGCTAATCAGCGAATCAGTGACTGCGGTGCGGTGGGCTGGGCGCTAACGCTAACTACCTACCAAAGGGACCTAAACTAACCTAAATCCCAACAGTCAATACTGGTGAAAAAAAGTGACAGTTCACAAAAGTGACACTGATCACTTTTTTCCCTTTCACTATGTATTGACAGGTGATCAAGGGGTTAATTATAGGTGATCAGGGGGTGATCAGGGCCTGATATGTAGTGATTGGTGCACTTACTTGGGATCTGTGCTCTGTGCTGGGTCCAACCGATGAAAAGGACCCAGCACATGGCACAGATCCCTTATAAAAGCCATATATTTGTAAATATAACTTATATCGCCTGTTTTCATAGGCGATTTTGAAAATCACCAGCCTGCCAGCTCTGATCATTGGCTGGCAGGCTGGTGACGAACTTGTCCTGAGCCCGGCGGTGCGTTCCATTTGCGTTCCACCGGGCTCAGGAGCGCGTCAAGGAGGAATGAACCGACCGCCCGCAGGACGCAATCCTGCGTGAGGCGGTCGGAAAGAGGTTAAAGGGGTTGTCCGTGTTCAGAGCTGAACCCGGGCATAACCTCATTTTCACTCATTTAGCATATATGAGAGGAGACTCAGAGCATTTCTTGCTTTTTCTTTACTACTAGTGATGTATCAGGCTTCACAGGAGTATGCTAGACTGAGCCTTCCGCCTAGCAGTGATCCTGGTGACGTCATTGGCACAAGTGGGTGGTCTTATAGCACTGCCCTAAGCTGTTTTAGAGAGCTCTATAGACCGCCCTTTTGCGCCAGTGGCTTCACCGGGATCACTGCTAGGCGGAAGCCTCCGCCTAGAATAGTGAGGAAGTAAACAAAACAGATCTTGCCCTGCGCGAAGCAAGAAATGCTCCGGTGCTCCACTCACACATGCTAAATGTGAAGATGAGGTTATGTCCGGGTTCAATTCTGTACCTTTCATTTTTGGTTTAAATCTGACATCTAGTGGTTGTTTGTAAGACACGTTCAAATTCACTTGTCTGATTAGTTTGCGCGTGAAACAATTGCACAAGTGTTGGGAAAAAAGTTGCTCTATCTCTTTCGATGTAAATAAAATTTGCAATTTTCCCCTCAAAACAGATAATCCTGGTCAGGAGCGCCGTAGAAATAAGAATAAGATGTTTATGCACCTACTTCAGTGCAAAAAAGGTGCACCTACATAAATAGATTGGTAAAAAGTCGCAAAAGTTTGAAAACTTCTGAATTAGGCCTCATGCACACGGTCGTTGCCAGGCCGTGGCCGTATTCACTAGAATGGGTCCGCAATGCGGTGCGGACTGATCCCTGACCCATTTAAGTTGAATGGTTCTCGATTCGTTCCGGCTGCTGCACGGACGCTGCCTGTGAATGAGGCCCTAGTCTTAAAACTCTAAATAGATGCAACCGGCGTATATGCCTCCAAAACAGACGCAAAATCAGTTGGTAAATGAGACCGTCAGAAACAGGCTTTTTACTCATGAAAACAGGCACAGAGGGGCACATTTATCACCCTAGTACAATTTTACACCTATTTTTGCACCTGTTTTTCTGAGGGGCTGAAAGTTAGTTTCTTCTATTTATCATGTTGAGTTGATAAATCAGTTTTTTTCCCATTTTTTTTAGGGTGGGTTCACACTAGCGTTAGGGATTCCGTTATTGCTTTCCGTTATAACATGCTTATAACGGAAAATAACAGAATGCACAGACAGAATGCAAAACGGAAGCCTTTAAAAGACATTCCGTTTTCTTTCTGTCATAATACAAGTCTATGGGATAGTATAACCGATCTGTCTCGGCCCCGTTATGCAAAACGGAAAACAAAGTCCTGTCCACAGGACTTTGTTTTCCGTCTTGCATAATGGGAACCAGACGGATCCGTTATGCTTTCCCATAGACTTGTATTATGACGGAAAGCAAACGGAATGCCTTTTAAAGGCTTCCGTTTCGCATTCCGTCATAATAGAAGTCTATGGGCAAAAGAACGGATCCGTCCTTCCGTCTTATGGATTCCATTATGTTCCGTTATAACCACGTCAGAACGGAAGGTCATAACGGAAACCATAACGCTAGTGTAAACCACCCTTAGGGTCCATTCACACGTCAGCTAAAATGCCAGGGCAGTATAAATACCCCACATGTGACCCCATTTTGGAAAGAAGACACCCCAAGGTATTCCGTGAGGGGCATGGCGAGTTCACAGAAAAAAAAAAATTTGTCACAAGTTAGCGGAAATTGATTTTTATTTTTATTTTTTACAAAGTCTCATATTCCACTAACTTGTGACAAAAAATAAAATTTTACATGAACTCACCATACCCCTCACGGAATACCTTGGGGTGTCTTCTTCAAAATGGGGTCACATGTGAGGTGTTTGTACTGCCCTGGCATTTTAGGGGTCTCGCAATCATTACACGTATGGCCAGCATTAGGAGTTTCTGCGATTCTCCTTATATTGAGCATACGGGTAATGAGATTTTTTTCCGTTCAGCCTCTGCGCTGAAAAAAAAAATGAACGGCACAGATTTTTTCATTCGCATCGATCAATGTGGATGAAAAATCTCTGCCAAAATCAGTGACTGCGGTGCGGTGGGCTGGGCGCTAACTACCTAACAAGTAGCTAACTAACTGGCGGTGATAAGGGTCCCTTATGCCCCATTCACACGTCCGCAATTCTGTCTGCGGAGCGGAATTGTGGACCCATTCATTTCTATGGGGACAGACTTTGTCCCGCTCGGATCCGAATTACGGATCCGCGCTTCCCGAGTCTGCACTTCCGTTCCGCAAGAATATAGAACATGTCCTATTCTTGTCCGCAGTTGCGGACAAGAAAAGCATTTTCTATATAGTTCTGGCAATGTGCGGATCTGCAAAAATGCGGAAAGCACATTGCCGGTGTCCGTCTTTTTGAGGATCTGCGGATCCGCGGATCTGTGAATCCACGGATCCGCAAAACACATATGGACGTCTGAATGGAGCCTTACAAGGGGTGTGATCAATGACAGGGGGGTGATCAGGGGGTCTAGATGGGGTGATCAAGGGGTTAGGGGGGGGTTAGTGTAGTGTTTGGTGCAACTTTACATAGTTACCTGGTCCTCTGGTGGTCGATCCCAGCAAATGGGACCACCAGAGGACCAGGTAGCAGCTATATCAGACGCTGTTCACAAAACAGCGTCTGATATAGCTGTTTGATGCGATTTAATTCGCATCTACAGCCTGCCAGCGATGGATCATCGCTGGCAGGCTGTAGGAGAACTCCTGAGACGTGCTTCACAGGAAGTCTCGGCTCTCGCGGGATGATGCGTCGTCTCAGAACTACAGGACCACCTGCAGGACGCATCCCTGCGTTAGGCGGTCCTGTAGCGGTTAAATTAGGAGCGAGGCTGACGCCTGACTTAGGTCAGTAGTCAGATATCAGCGTCACACAGGACTTCAATTTGCCTCATATCTAGGGCTTAAAGGGAGTCTTTCACCCCAAATGTGCACTATCTCACACTAACACCATTGCGTCGATAACAGTCCCCACATTAAAATCCTACTTACCATAAGGTTGTCAGTTGCATAGTTCGTCTAAAAAACACTTTTATTGTACATGTAAATCAGGGTCTGAAGGTGCCCAGGGGCGGCGTTCCAACGGCCGGTACCCAGGCCCTGTGCTGATTTCCATGTGCAACCCCTCCCCTTTCACCTATTTGGCCCGCCCTTTCTCTGGCTGACCTCCTTCTCTTCTTTTGAAATCCAGCGCCTGCGCCGATGACAGCCCTCTGATGCAGCGTCGGCTGGAGCATGACGTATGGGCCGGCGCATGCGCAATGTACTACCCATTACTGGCAGATGCCTCAGAGTATCTAGTGCGCATGCACCGGCCAGTACGTCACGCTCCAGCCGATGCTGCATCAGAGGGCTGTCATCGGCGCAGGCGCTGCATTTCAGAAGAAGAGGAGGTAATCAGCCAGAGAAAGGGCGGGCCAAATGGGTGAAAGGGGAGTTGTTGCACATGGAAATCAGCACGGGGCCTGGGCACCGGCCGTTGGAACGCTGCCCCTGGGCACCTTCAGACCCTGATTTACATATACAATAAAAGTATTTTTTAGACGAACTATGCAACTGACAACCTTATGGTAAGTAGGATTTTAATGTGGGGACTGTTATCGACGCAATGGTGTTAGTGTGAGACATTTGGAGGTGAAAGACTCCCTTTAATAAAATGTAAAAAATTTTAAAGGCTGAAAGGGATCTTGAACCCAGGCTTACTGGACACAAAGCAAGTACTCTACCACTGAGCTACAAGTCTGCTTAGTGACAGGTTGGGATTTTATTCATCTATGTGATTTTGCATACAAATAGATAGTATATCTATAACTCATTCTCACTTTGACCCTGACCTATGAAGAGCATAATTCAAACTCAGGTGTCAGGTGTCAGATGTCAGGGTCAGGTGTCAGGGTCAGGTGTCACACTGGCATTATTTTGATAGTTGACTATGATTTCTGACCATGTCCTAAAATGAACACCGTAGCTCAGGCCACAGGTCAAGCCTGCACACCCAGTAGTCAAGGGGTTCATTGCTCCTCAGAGTGTCAATATCTGCAGTTAAGGCGAGGTAGTCTGCTACCTGTCGGTCGAGTCGTTCTCTGAGGGTGGACACCAAAGGGCTGTGGCGATGCGTAGGACTTAAAAAGCTCTGCATGTCCTCCATTAACAACACGTCTGTAAAGCCTCCTGTCCTTGCCGGCGTGGTCGTGGTAGGAGGAGGATAACTTTCACCTCTTCCCCTGTTAGATTCCCATTGTGCTCTGACATCACCCTTATACGCTGTGTAAAGCATACTTTTTAACTTGTTTTGGAACTGCTGCATCCTTTCCGACTTCCGGTAATTCGGTAACATTTCAGCCACTTTCTGCTTATACCGGGGGTCTAGTAGCGTGGCCACCCAGTACAGGTCGTTCTCCTTCAGCCTTTTTATACGAGGGTCCCTCAACAGGCATGACAGCATAAAAGACCCCATTTGCACAAGGTTGGATGCCGAGCAACTCATCTCCCGTTCCTCGTCCTCACTGATGTCATTGAAGGTCTGTTCTTCCCCCTAGCCACGTACACCACAGGTCCCAGATAGGTGACAACAACGAGCACCCTGGGATGCCTGCTGTGGTTGGTCTTCCTCCTCCTCAAAGCCACATTCCTCCTCCGACTCTTCTTCCTCAGACTCCTCTTCCAGCTTTGCCGCAGGTCCAGCAACCGATGATGATGAAGGCTGTTTCTGGTGGTGATGGTGACCACAACTCTTTCTCTTCACGCTCATCTACGGCCTGATCCAGCACTCTTCGCAGGCCACGCTCCAGGAAGAAAACAAATGGGATGACGTCGCTGATGGTGCCTTCGGTGTGACTGACTAGGTTTGTCATCGCCTCAAAAGGACGCATGAGCCTCCAGGCATTGCGCATGAGCGTCCAGTAACGTGGCAATAAAATACCCAGCTCCGCAGAGGCTGTCCTAGCACCCCGGTCATAGAAATACTCATTGACGGCTTTTTCTTGTTGGAGCAGGCGGTCGAACATTAGGAGTGTTGAATTCCAACGTGTCGGGCTGCCGCAAATCAAGCGCCTCACTGGCATGTTGATTCGCCGCTGAATGTCGGAAAAGTGCGCCATGGCCGTGTAGAAACGCCTGAAATGGCCACACACCTTCCTGGCCTGCTTAAGGACGTCCTGTAAGCCTGGGTACTTACACACAAAGCGTTGTACAATCAGATTCAACACATGTGCCATGCACGACACATGTGTCAACTTGCCCAAATTCAATGCCGCCAACAGATTGCTTCCGTTGTCTCACACCACTTTGCCGATCTCCAGTTGGTGCGGGATCAGCCACTGATCCACCTGTGCGTTCAGGGAGGACAGGAGTGCTGGTCCGGTGTGACTCTCTGCTTTCAGGCAAGTCAACCCCAAAACGGCGTGACACTGTCGCATCCGGGATGTGGAATAGCCCCTGGGGAGCTGGTGGGGTGTAGTTGATGATGTGGAGCAAGACGCAGCAGCAATAGAGGACTTAGCCGAGGAGGTTAGCAAAGAGGATGGAGTAGGAGGAGTAGAGGAGGTGGCAGCAGGCCTGCCTGCAAGTCGTGGCGGTGTCACCAACTTCGCTGCAGAGCCACGCATTCCATGCTTGGCAGCCGTCAGCAGGTTTACCCAGTGCGCAGTGTACGTGATATACCTGCCCTGACCGTGCTTTGCAGACCAGGTATCAGTAGTCAGATGGACCCGTGCCCCAACACTGTTTGCCAGACATGGCATGACTTCCTTTTCCCCAATAGAGTACAGGTTGGGGATTGCCTTTTGTGAAAAAAAATTTCGGCCGGGTACCTTCCACTGTGGTGTCCCAATAGCTACAATTTTTTTTAAGGCCTCAGACTCCACCAGCTTGTATGGTAAAAGCTGGTGGGCTAAGAGTTCCCACAAGCCAGCTGTCAGACTCCGGGCAAGGAGGTGACTCTGTGACATTGGCTTCTTACGCTCAAACATTTCCCTGACAGACACGTGTCTGTGGGCAGATGAGCAGGAACTTCTGAAGGTGAGAGGCGGAGTGGCGGGTTGTTAAAAGGGGGCAGGGAGGACTCAGTTTCTTGTGCCACAGGTTGCAAATGGCATCGCTGTTATCACAGGCAGACACACAAAAAAAAATGCCACACTGCTGAGCTTTGCAATGACAGCATTCTGGTGGTGGCAACAGCATGCGTTGATTGGCGTGCTGTCTGGCTGACCCCAGGTGCCGATACATGCTGTATGACTGTGCCACTAGCTCCTTGCGACGACCTCCCCCTGCTTCCAACTCGTCTCCTCCTCCTCTCTGTCTTCCCATCTGAACTTTCCCCCTGTTCTTCTTCTCTTTGAGCGGGCACCCACGTGACATCCATGGACACATCGTCATCATCATCCGCTTCACTTGTATCTGACAACTCAGCAAGGGAAGCAGCAGCTGGTACAACATCATCATCACACCGTACGTCCATGTGTGTCATGCTGCCTGACTGAGACATATCCCTGTTATCTACATCCTCTGGCAATAATAGTTGCACATCACTCATTTCGTCCAACTGATGTGTAAATAAATCCTCTGACAGATCAAATAAAGCGGCTGTGGTGCTAGTGTTGGTGGTGGCGGCGGGCGGGCGAGTGGTAACTTGAGAGATGCCCGATGCTGAGCTGGAGGAGGATGGTGCGTCAAGGTTCCGAGCGTAAGCTGTAGAAGATTGGGTGTCCTGTGTAAGCCAGTCAACTATGTCCTCAGAATTTTTCGAGTTCAGGGTTTGTGGCCTCTGAACACTGGGCATTATTCTAGGGCCAAAGGAAATCACAGCACCATGACGGCCCCTGCGGGGTGGCCTGCCTCTGACTGTCATTTTTTTTTTTTTGATTAGTTGTACTATTTGTGCAAGGTACTGTGCCACCCGGTATGAGTGGTGGGCACTGGCAGTGGGCACACTACAGTCAGTGGAAGTGGGCCTGACACACACTGGCAGGCAACTAACCTTAGATTAAAGGGTAAAAATGAAATGCCTTATTTATCGGCAAGCTACTGTGCCACCCGGTATGAGTGGTGGGCACTGGCAGTGGGCACACTACAGTCAGTGGAAGTGAGCCTGACACACACTGGAAGGCAACTAACCTTAGATTAAAGGGTAAAAATTAAATGCCTTTTTTTATGCAAAGTCCTGTGCCACCCGGTATGAGTGGTGGGCACTGGCAGTGGGCACACCACAGTCGGTGGAAGTGGGCCTGACAAACACTAGCAGGAAACTAACCTTAGATTAAATGGTAAAAATGAAATGCCTTATTTATCGGCAAGCTACTGTGCCACCCGGTATGAGTGGTGGGCACTGGCAGTGGGCACACTACAGTCTGTGGAAGTGGGCCTGACACACACTGGCAGCAGGCACGCAACTTAAATTAGATTAAAGTGTAAAAATTAAATGCCTTTTTTTTTAATGCAAAGTCCGGTGCCACCCGGTATGAGTGGTGGGCACTGGCAGTGGGCACACTACAGTCTGTGGGCCTGCAGCCTCTCACACACAGGCAGGTCAGGCAACTGCAATATATATATATGGAGAAAAAATAAATAAAAGCAGACTAATGTAGCAGCCCTAAAAAGGGCTTTTTGGGGTGCTGTGACGCTGTCCTTACAGCAGATGAGTCTGTGGACACAGAACACTGGCCTAGCTAACGCTTTCCCTATCAATTCATCAGCAGCAGCTTCACTCTCCCTGCTCTCAATAACCCACTGCAGCTTCAGACTGAATCTAAAATGGCTGCCGTTTTTATAGGAGGTGGGAAGGTGTGGGAGGGAAGGTGCTGATTGGCTAGAATGTGTCTGCTGACTGTGAGGTACAGGGTCAAAGTTTGCACAATGATGATGTATAGGGGGTGGCCGGACATCGCATATGTTCTTCCGCTGCGGCGAACGCGAACAAGCTATGTTCACCGGGAACTGTTCGCCGGCAAATAGTTCGGGACATCACTACTCATCAGTACGCTGCCACCCTGCTGTTCTCTTATGGGCCTGCTGCCAACCTCACCCCCTGATGATGATCCCCCCTTATCACCCAGCTACCATGTGCAATCAGCTACATCATCATCCACTATTGTCTGTTCATCACTTATATCACCCTTACCAGTTTCATAGTCACGTCCCTGACCGCTCACAACACGTGCTCCCACCCGACTGTCATCATTTCTAGTTGCACGCCTAAGGGAGGACACAGCGGATCTTTCCTCAAGTTTGTGCTGACCTTTAGCTGCTTACTGTCCTTACTTAGCTCGTCCTCGCTGAAAAGCGGAGAAGGACCGACAGGATGCATAACTTCCCGAGCAGAAGGAGCAGCAAAATAAAGAGGCAGTTACAGGACAGGTGAGAGTACAGAGGTTGTTCCTGGGCTATGCCAACTAAGTGTGGTGTAAGAGGAACCCACAAATTAGTGGCTGTGTGTATCTGTTGTCACCTGAGATGATGTTGAACAGCAAGTCAACCATTCCAGTACAGCTGGATTGTTCGTCAAAACATGACCGCTGGATGACAGTGGCCACTGTGGCCTGAGGCTGTGGCTGCTGCTAACACCACCGCTTCTTCTGCTGCTACTTGTGCCGGCTACAGCCACATTTTTGCCACTGCCCATTCCTTTTGAGGGCCCAGACAACTGTCTGTTGGCCATAGTGTACAGTAACTGAATCCGTAATGTAACAGATAAAGTATAAATGGCACAGCAGATAGACTAGGAAAACGTGCCTATATATTAGACCGTCTGTTGACAATGAGTCTGATGCACCGTACGTCTATGTGCAACGGGCGCCTCACCCCTATATCGTGTCCCAGGGGTAGTAGGAATGCCGAGTGGTGTATTGTGGCCTAAATGTCTCTTTATGTGTCACGGTGCTCCTACCTGGATACCACTGGACCCCAGGCTTGAAACAAAACAATACATGTGGTCTTAACGCCAAAATAGGTTTGGTACTTAAGGGTTAATATGACATCCTGACTCTTAAGCCTCATTCACACAGTCAGTGTTTTGGTCAGTGATTTCGAGCCAAAACCAGGTGTGGCTCTAAACACAGAACAGGAGCAGATCTTTCCATTATACCTTATGTCTGTGGAGGCTCCACTCCTGGTTTTGATGGAAATCACTGACCAAAATACTGGCTTGCGAATGAGGCATTACACTTTGACTTGATCTCAGTCTAAAAACCCAACTTAGACTTGATCTTAGCTGTCCTGCCACACACACACATTATCAAGGCCAGTTTCAGACGAGCAAGTTGTCTGCCGGAAACATGCTCTGTGTTGGGAGAGTGATTTCCTGTCCTGGACTCTGCTCTTGTAACTGGAACTCATGGAATTATAATGATTAGTGTTGAGTAAATCAAACAGAAAAGTACTGTATTAGATACGAATTTTAGGAAAACTTTGATTCGCCACAAATCTGAATTTTCTCTCGCTTTGTAACAAATAGATTTTTTTCTTAAAAAGGAACGTGTTACAAAGTGAAAGAAAGAAGCCAGAGAAGGAGATATGATCCTTATGCCATGCAGCCAGCCAATCAGCATATAGCATCCCCTATGATGGCACAGCCTTATAAAAGCCATATCCTGTCCGGTCTCTGCCATTTTACTGTGAGCTGAGCGTAGGGAGAAACGTGGCACGTGCTAGGTACAGTGTTTTGGCAATCTTTTCATTTTAGAATATTTTGGATAGGGACAGTGTATAGAATACATAGGGAGAGTTTTCAGACACTGTAGGGAGAGCATACAGAGATTACAGGGACAGTGCATGCTCTGTGTAATCGCCCTGTGCATCTTGTTCCACTGCTGTGGCATTTATTCTTCATCTGTTTCTGTTATAACGTTAGTAGCTCCATTTCCCCTGAGGACGCCACATTTGTGGCGAAACATGTCGGGGGAGCTGCTTGTTTAGTTTTTTAATTTATATGGCTGAACACTAGTGCATAGAGCGAAGTGTACTGCAGGCACTTAGCATATGCACAAGACAGGGTTAACTAATCTTTGGGAGATAGTCAGGTACAATCTCAGCAAGTTAGAGCATCTAACTTAATACAATTAGGCACAGCAGATACAGGGCAAGATAGCCTGTGCGTACAGTTGTGTTCAAAATTATTCAACCCCCAAAGCTGTAAAGGGTTTTAGGGAATTTACTGTACATTTGTAATTGTGTTCAGAATGAAATCTTACAAGGACTTTTTAAAGAACCAAATGCAACTAAAATGACATCAATTGTTTTTGTAATACAGTATTAAATGTTTTTTTTGTGATTTCTTCATTGACACAATTATTCAACCCCTTAAAGACTACCACTGTGCTGCTCATATTGTTTTGCAATGTCTATAATTACTGTATTAATATGTTTGATGTTGCTGCCATCTAGTGGCCAGAATTAATATTGCCTACGAAGTTTAGATCAGCCTTAACAGGAAGTTGTAATATTCTTATGAGAGACAGTGACCTTCAACCTGGAACTTCTTGTCCTCCATTTCATGAGTGAGCCTGGACCAGCAAGCAGCACACAGTGGTGCTCTGAAGCATCTCAGGACTTTATGGTGGAATTGTCCGTAAGTTCTTTCATTGATGGTAGGAAGCTGTTACACAATGTTTAATGTACTGACATGTATGTTTTGATTATGTTTATGTTGTAGTTTTACAAAGTTATTCAGAAAGAAGAATACATACAGATTTGATGTCTCACGTTTCTTGACTTCTGAATTATTGTTAAGCTGTCTGACTAGCGTTATACAACAGTCAATAGCGCAAGCAGAACAGTAAAAGGACAGCCACGTGGCAGTCTGGAATACACAGAGACGCCATTACTGCAGCATGAGTCTAAGATCAGGAGCAAAGTATCAGGCTGATGACATGCTACCGCTGACACAGCAAGGCAGGGAGAACATCCCTAGTGCCCAGCAAGACGATGCACAGTCACATGTGTCCAGATCTTCACAAGCTAGCAAGATGTCCTCAGCAAGTTCCTCAGCAGTTAGAGCTCGTGCAAAGGCAGAAGCTGCCCGTGTCCAGCTACAGTACGCAGAAAAAGAAGCCATGATGATGCTAGAGATAGCAGCTAAGAAAGCTGCCACAGCACAAGAGAGAGCAGCCAAGGAAGCTGCCATAGCTCAGGAAGAAGCAGAATTAGAGTCAAAATTGCTCATCCTGCAGCGACAGACTGCAGCTGCAGTCGCTGAAGCGGAGGCCGCTGCCTACATGGGAACAAGTCGGTCAGGAAGTGAAAAATCATATAAAGAACCAAAGGTTCCAGAAGAACCTCTATCCTTTGCAGATCGTACAAGTGAGTATGTCAAGAACCTTACTGATGTGCATACAAAGGAACGGTCTCTCAAACTGGAAGCAACAGAATTCAGACCGAGACGGACAGATCCCCTGTGCAGGTCCTATCAACCACATGAGATTAACAGCTGCCAGCAAAGTAAGGACAAAGCGCCACAACCCCCAATAATCAAAAACAAGTGTTCTCACCACTTCAACCTAAAGATTACATGTGTGAACATCAATGTGCAGTAGATGTCACCAAATATCTCATCCGCAAAGAACTGGTGAGCTCAGGCTTTCTACAATTTGATGACCGTCCTGAAAACTATTGGGCATGGAAATCTTCCTTTCTGAATGCCACTGGAAGCCTGAACTTATCACCAGCAGAGACGCTTGATTTAATGATAAAATGGCTTGGTACCGAGTCAGCAGAACATGCAAAGAGGATGAGAAGAGCGAACCTGTTCAACCCTGCAGTAGGACTCAACATGACCTGGAAAAGACTAGAAGAAACGTATGGATCCCCAGAAGCGATTGAAGGAGCACTGTTGAAAAAGCTTGAAGCCTTTCCAAAGGTGGGTTACAGAGACAACGTGCGGCTACAAGAACTGAGTGACCTTCTGTTAGAGATAGAATGTGCCAAAGAGGATGGCTACTTGCCAGGACTTTCTTACCTAGATACAGCCAGAGGCACTAATCCCATAGTAGAGAAGCTACCTTCCAATCTGCAAGACAAGTGGATGTCTGTGGGAGGCAAATTCAAAGAAGACTATGGAGTTGCTTTTCCCCCTTTCTCTGTGTTTTCTAGGTTTGTCCGACAGCAATCAAAGATCCGGAGTGATCCCAGTTTCGCCTTCGCTACCAACAGCAATCAATCGCACAGACCTGAAAGGCCTCACAGACCTTATGGTAAGACCTCTGTATCCACACACAAAACAGCTGTACCTTCAGAAGTCACCGACTGTCAAAGTACCCACAAGGTACAGACTATAGAAAACCCTGATAGACATTGCCCTATACACAAAAACCACATCCACTAAAGAAATGCAAAAGCTTTAGAAGCAAACCCATTGCTGAGAGGATGTCCTTCCTTAAACAAAATGGCATCTGTTTTAAGTGCTGTGGTTCCACTTATCACATTGCCAAGGACTGTAAAATGTCAGTAGAATGTTCCGAATGTGGCAGTGAGAAACATATTGCAGCTTTGCACCCTGGGCCTGCTCCTACATCACTAGAAACTGTAGGACCCGTTAAAGATCAGGGCAGGGAGCAACAAGAGACCCCACTTTCCTCAGTAATGTCTAACTGCACAGAAGTATGTGGTCCAGGCAAGAGTCCACGATCATGCTCTAAAATCTGTTTAGTGACTGTGTATCCCACTGGTAAGAGAGAAAGGGCAGTGAAAATGTATGCAGTGCTCGACGAGCAGAGCAACAGATCCCTTGCAAAGCCAGACTTCTTTGATATCTTTAACCTTAAGGCAAGTGCAGTTCCATACACTCTAAAGACATGTGCAGGGACAATTGAAACCACAGGGAGAAGAGCTACTAGCTTTACCATTGAATCCCTTGATAAGAAAGTGCAGTTCTCACTTCCTACCCTTATAGAGTGTGGCATGATACCTGATGACAAAACAGAGATTCCCTCTCCAGAAGTAGCCCATCATCACCCTCATCTCCGCTCAATTGCTCACCTTATCCCAGCTGTTGAGTCACATGTTTCAATCCTTCTACTTCTGGGAAGAGACATTCTTCAGGTACACAAGGTACGTCAGCAAATTAATGGACCTTACAACGCCCCCTATGCACAAAGACTAGACCTGGGGTGGGTTATTGTAGGAGAAGTTTGCCTGGGGACGGTTCACCAGCCTGACAACGTTAGTAGTTTGAAGACATCTGTGTTAACGAATGGACGCACATCCCTTCTTAGCCCCTGTCACAACAGCTTTGTAGTAAAAGAAAGCTTTGGCAAGCCAGCACAACACTGGGACTCTCCCATGCTACATTGCAAAGGAGAAGTCAATTCCAACATTGAGACAGACAGTCTAGGGATTACAGTGTTCCAGAAAACTAAAGATGATGATAAACAGGCCCTGTCTATAGAGGATCAGACCTTCTTGCAGATCATGGACAGAGAGGTCTACCAAGACGACAATCACAGTTGGGTGGCCCCTCTCCCTTTTCGCACACCCAGACGTGTTTTGCCTTGTAACAGGGATCAAGCCTTGAGGCGTTTGCATTCACTCAGCAGAACACTACAGAGAAAGCCAGAAGTGAAAAGAGATTTCACTGAATTCATTAAAAAGATGCTAGACAATGATCACGCTGAAGTAGCAAGTCCCCTTGAGACAGATAGGGAGCACTGGTATCTACCAATGTTTGGTGTCTACCATCCACACAAACCTAACCAAATCAGAATAGTTTTTGATTCCAGCGCAGAGTATGAAGGAGTTTCCTTAAATGACGTACTGTTAAGTGGCCCTGACCTAAACAACACCTTGCTAGGTGTCCTTATGCGCTTCAGAAAAGAGCCCATTGCCTTCACAGCAGACGTGCAGCAAATGTTTTATTGCTTTCTCGTCAGAGAAGACCATAGAGACTTTTTACGCTTTCTCTGGTACAAAGACAATGACATAGACAAGGAAATTATCGAGTATAGAATGAAGGTGCACGTATTTGGCAACAGGCCCTCTCCTGCTGTCGCTATATACTGCATGCAAAAGGCAGCCCAGAAATATGCAGAGTGTTATGGACAAGACGCCAAACACTTTGTATTGAGGCATTTCTATGTAGATGATGGACTCGCTTCTGCTAGCACTCCTGAAGACGCAATTTCCATCCTCAGTAAAGCAAAGCAGATGCTAGCAGAATCCAATCTGCGTCTTCATAAAATCGCTTCCAACAGCCAAAAGGTCATGGAAGCTTTCCTTGTGACAGACAGAGCTAAGGACCTTAAAGATCTTTGCCTAGGTACAGACACCCTTCCCCTGCAGAGAAGCCTAGGCCTAAGATGGGATCTAGATACAGACAGTTTTGTTTTCCAAGTTTCCTCAGAGGAAAAGCCCTTTACACGTAGAGGAATTCTATCCACCGTAAATAGCCTCTATGATCCCCTAGGGTTTGTATCTCCTGTGACAATAAGAGGTAAGGCCTTAGTTCGTGAACTGTCTTCTGGGAAAAGTGAATGGGATGCATTGCTTCCTCAAGAAAGACTGAGTGAGTGGGTTCAATGGACAGAATCCTTGCTAGCGTTAGAGCACCTAAAGATAGACAGATGCTATGTTCCCGTCTCTCTATCATTGGCCTGCAGGAAAGAACTGTGCATTTTCTCAGACGCCTCCACCACAGCGATAGGTGCAGTAGCTTACTTGAAAGTAATTGATGCAGAAAACATGTGCCATGTTGGATTCATTATGGGAAAGTCCAAATTAAGCCCTAAACCAGCCCATACTATTCCTCGTTTAGAGTTGTGTGCTGCTGTACTTGCAGTAGAGATGTCAGAGTTAATTACAGATGAACTAGACACTGACTTTGATGCTGTGAAATTCTTCACGGATAGCAAGACTGTCCTAGGGTACATTTGCAATACCACAAGGAGATTCTACCTGTATGTCTCAAACAGGATTAACAGAATCAGGCAATCTACACACCCAGATCAGTGGTTCTATGTATCCACAGAGCAAAACCCTGCAGATTATGCCACTAGACCTACTCAAGCAGCATGCCTTCAGAACTCTATATGGTTCTCTGGACCATCCTTTCTGTACCAACCACACTGTGAGGACATAGACACTGCCAGTACTTATCCTCTCATAGAGCCTGAAGCTGACCCTGAAATTAGATCGGAAATTACAAGTTTCAGTACCAAAGCTTCTGAAGCCACACTTCACTCACATTGCTTTGAGAGATTCTCTTCCTGGAAGATTCTAGTTAAGACCTTAGCCAGACTTATCCACGTTGCTAAAACCTTCAGAAGAGAAAATAATAACGATCAGGTCAGAAAGTGGGAAAGTTTCCATGAACGGGTCAGTCTGGAAGAGCTCTCACAGGCACAATCTGTTATAATTTCTTCCGTTCAAAGCAAACATTTCCAGAAAGAAATTGACTGCATCACAAAACAACAGCCCCTCCCAAAGCATAGCCGTCTTAGGAAACTTAGCCCCTTTGTGGACAAGAACGGGTTGTTAAAAGTAGGTGGACGTTTGTCCGTTGCTGAACTTTCTGAAGAAGAGAAACAGCCTGTCATTATACCCCATGATAACTACATCGCCACACTGCTTGTTAGATACTGTCACGAACAAGTTGTTCACCAAGGTCGACACATCACAGAGGGTGCAGTTAGATCCGCTGGTTTCTGGATTCTTGGTGGTAAACGGTTAGTGTCAGCGGTTATACACAAATGTGTCATCTGTCGAAAGCTGCGAGGGAGATTACAAAGCCAAAAGATGGCAGAGCTACCAGCGGACAGAGTAGTTGTTGGACCACCTTTCACCAATGTGGGCTTAGATGTGTTTGGTCCATGGTCAGTCTTAACCCGTCGCACTAGGGGAGGCAGCGCGGATAGCAAACGATGGGCAGTCCTTTTCACCTGTCTGTCCACCCGAGCTGTACACATAGAGCTACTTGAAGCCATGTCAACATCAAGCTTTATTAATGCTTTGAGGAGATTCTTCTCAATTCGTGGTCCAGCAAAACTTCTCCGTTCTGACAGAGGAACAAACTTTGTGGGAGCCTGCAAGGAACTTAACATTTGTGCCAGCGACTCAAAATTACAAGGCTTTCTCCAAGATAGAGGATGTATTTGGGTCTTTAATCCTCCACACTCCTCACACATGGGTGGTGTCTGGGAAAGACTTATAGGTATAGCCAGACGGATCTTGGATGCTATGTTGCTACAAACTAAACCTGCCTATTTGACCCATGAGACTTTGAGTACCTTTATGGCAGAGGTTACAGCCATTATGAATGCAAGACCTTTAGTTCCTGTATCCTCAGATCCAGATACACCTATGGTTCTTACTCCAGCAATGTTGTTAACTCAAAAGGTGAACCCTTTGTCTGCTCCACCTGTAAATCTGAGTACCCATCAAGTTCATGCTAAGCAATGGAAGCAAGTGCAATGCTTGGCTGACACTTTTGGAAAAGATGGAAGAGAGAGTATCTGTCAACCTTGCAGCGCCGTAGAAAGTGGACTGAAGATCGCCCGAATGTAAGAGTGGGTCAGGTTGTTCTGTTAAAGGACGGCCAAGAAAGCAGAAATGAATGGCCCATAGGACTTGTTGTCAATGCACTACCAAGTAGAGATGGCAAAGTTAGAAAAGTAGAGGTCAAGGTTGTAAGAAATGGGACTTCCAAAATGTATCTTAGGCCTGTAACTGACATTATTGTTCTAGTGCCAGATTAGCTAGGATTATTTCTCAGGTTTATGTGTTCTTAATGCAATGCAGTAATTATATAGGTAGTGACATAATAAATTATGTCAGGCAGGGAGTGTGCTGCTCATATTGTTTTGCAATGTCTATAATTACTGTATTAATATGTTTGATGTTGCTGCCATCTAGTGGCCAGAATTAATATTGCCTACGAAGTTTAGATCAGCCTTAACAGGAAGTTGTAATATTCTTATGAGAGACAGTGACCTTCAACCTGGAACTTCTTGTCCTCCATTTCATGAGTGAGCCTGGACCAGCAAGCAGCACACAGTGGTGCTCTGAAGCATCTCAGGACTTTATGGTGGAATTGTCCGTAAGTTCTTTCATTGATGGTAGGAAGCTGTTACACAATGTTTAATGTACTGACATGTATGTTTTGATTATGTTTATGTTGTAGTTTTACAAAGTTATTCAGAAAGAAGAATACATACAGATTTGATGTCTCACGTTTCTTGACTTCTGAATTATTGTTAAGCTGTCTGACTAGCGTTATACAACAGTCAATAGCGCGAAGCAGAACAACCACTCTTAAGAACAGAGGTTTATTCAAGTATTTTCGATCAGGTATTGAAAACACCTCTGGATGTCAAGGAGCAGCAATCAAGCAGAATAAGCACCAATTAGGCAGATTTATAATGACTGTGATACTCAGCTCCTTCTAGACATTTACTGGTGTGTTTACAAACATGGTGAAGTCAAGAGAATGGTCCAGGAAGACAAGAGAAGAGGTGATTTCTCTTCACAGGAAGGGCAATGGCTATAAGAAGATTGCAAAGATGTTAAACATACCAAGAGACACCATAGGAAGCATCATTCGCAAATTCAAGGCAAAGGGCACTGTTGAAACGCTACCTGGTCATGGCAGAAAGAAGATGCTGATTTCGACTGCTGTGCGCTACCTGAAGCGCAAAGTGGAGAAAAGTCCCCGTGTGACTGCTGAGGAACTGAAAAAAGATTTGTCAGATGCGGGTACTGAAGTTTCAGCTCAGACAATAAGGCGCACACTGCGTAATGAAGGCCTCCAAGCCAGAACTCCCAGGCGCACCCCCTTGCTGTCTCCAAAGAATAAGAAGAGTCGACTGCAGTATGCCAAAAGTCATGTGGACAAACCACAAAAGTTTTGGGATAGTGTTCTGTGGTTCTGTTAGAACTGTTTGGGCCCATGGATCAACGCTATGTTTGGAGAAGGAAGAACAAGGCCTATGAAGAAAAGAACACCTTGCCTACTGTGAAGCATGGCGGGGGGTCAGTCATGCTTTGGGGCTGTTTTGCTTCTACAGGTCAGGGAAGCTTCAGGAAGCTTCAGCGTGTGCAAGGTACCATGAATTCTCTTCAGTACCAGGAGATATTGGATGAAAATGTGATGCAGTCCGTCACAAACCTGAGGCTTGGGAGACGTTGGACCTTTCAACAGGACAATGATCCCAAGCATACCTCCAAGTCCACTAGAGCAGTGTTTCCCAACCAGTGTGCCTCCAGCTGTTGCAAAACTACAACTCCCAGCATGCCTGAACAGCCAAAGGCTGTCCGGGTATGCTGGGAGTTGTAGTTTTGCAACATCTGGAGGCACACTGGTTGGGAAACACTGCACTAGAGCATGGTTGCAGATTAAAGGCTGGAACATTTTGAAGTGGCCATCACAGTCACCAGACTTAAATCCGATTGAGAACCTCTGGTGGGACTTAAAGAAAGCAGTTGCAGCGCGCAAGCCTAAGAATGTGACTGAACCGGAGGCTTTTGCCCATAAAGAATGGGCGAAGATACCCGTAGATCGCTGCAAGACACTTGTGTCAAGCTATGCTTCACGTTTAAAAGCTGTTATAACTGGAAAAGGATGTTGTACTAAGTACTAAGATTGAATGTCACTTGGGGGTTGAATAAAACTGATAATGATGTGAGCACAGAAAAGACATTTGTGGTTATTTCATTATAAATGTTATGTTATATTTGTCTGACTTACAAGTGCCTCTTTGATTTAATTGTAAACAAGATGACTGAAATGATCAAAATCAATGTCAAACTGGCCAAAACACTCAATTTCAGTGGGGGTTGAATAATTTTGAACACAACTGTATATTCGGTTGTCACTGTGAATATAGGGCAAGATAGCCCATGGTTGAATGTTACCAGTATCTTACTAGGTTCAATACATTCGCAGCGCCAATAACAATGCTGACTATACCGAGGATAGTTTTTTGTCACACCAACTAGTGGTAATACTATAACACTATACATCATAAATACAGACTGCAGAGATTTATTGACCATGGGGATATGCAGTAAATATCCCTTAGGCCATCTCTCTAATAACCATACAAATTAACCACAGTGTGATTAAAGTTTCTTCTGTCATGGTGTCCGGCCATATATTATTTTAAATGGTCTTTTCTTTTGTTTTTTGTTACACCTTTTAATAATAATTAATCATTGTTAAGTCTCAAATACTGACCATAAACGGGAACTATTCAGCCCTAGGCCTAATCTGAACCTATTATCGCTTCTAGGTAAATACTCAACCCGCAGTACCCATTCCATCAAATAGTGCGTACCTAGTGCCAGGTCTATATGAGACAGCAAGTTATGTGAACTCGAGTAGCAGGAAAAATGTCTGACATCAGGGTTCCACACTCTCCATATATCATTCACCGCTGCTTCCATTAAGAGTTTAGCCATATTAGAGTGTTTAGGTCCCTCAGGTTACAGGGTCCCTATGTTTATCCAGGGTATAGTCTAGAACCAGGCGCGTACATACAGGGGACACAGCGGTTGCAGTTGCGACCGGGCCCGGCACTCCAGGGGGCCAGAATGAGCGCTGACACCATACTGCGGCGGGGCAAGGGAGCGCATAGTTCCCTGCCCTGCCGCCGGTCACCGCTATAGGCTTCAGGGGTAATAGGCCTAAGGCCTATGCGGTAGTGAAATCCCGGCACAGGCGTGCGTGATGACGTCATCGCGCACGACCGGGGCCGGGATGCAGCACCACAGTGAAGTGTGCGCGTCTTCTCTGCAAGCAAGCGCAGGTAAATATTTAGCTTTAAGGTTTTTTTTATCTCTTTTTTTAATTTATTTTTATGTGCCAACTTTGGGGGACATTGGGGGGGGACGGACCAGGGAGACATGTGGGGGAAAAATTGTTATGGAGATAATGGAGGAATTACTTTGTGGGGGCAAATTACTATACGGGCAGTGTTGGGGAAACTACAGTGTGGGAGAAACTACAGAGTGTGGGGTGGGCAGTGTGGGGTAAACTAAAGTGTGAGGGGGAGTGTGGGGGAAACTACTGTGTGGGGGGCAATGTTGGGGAAACTACTGTGTGAGGGGCAGTGTGGGGGAAACTATTGTGTGGGGGCAGTGTTGGGGAAACTACTGTGTGAAGGGCAGTGTGGGGGAAACTTACTGTGTGAGGGGCAATGTGGGGGAAACTACTGTGTGGTGGGCAGTGTGGGAGAAACTACGGTGTGGGGGAAACTACTGTGTGGGGGAAACCACGGTGTGGGGGGCAGTGTTGGGGAAACTACGGTGTGGGGGGACATGTGGGGGCAAATGATTATGGGGGGCAAATTACTATATGGGGCAATGTGGGGGAAACTACAGTGTGTGGGACATTACTATATGGGGTCAGTGTGGGGGGAAACTACTGTGTGGGGGAAATGACTCTGTGTGTGTGTGTGTGGGGGGGGCAAATTACTATGGGGGCAGTATGGGGGAAATTACTATGGGGGGGCATTGCTTTTGGGGAAGCACTGTAGGGGCAATTCTATTATTTTTGGGGACACTATACAGGGATTACTGCCTGGAGCACAATATAGGATGTTATTAGCGTACAGGGGGTGGAGGCAGGTTGGGGGTGGGGGCGGCGATGGGGAGGGGGCCCCATGGATCAGTTTCGCACCGGGGCCCCATGGATTGTGTGTACGCCACTGTCTAGAACCATATTAAAGTCCCCTAATATAAGTGCAGGAGTATCCGGCGACGTCCCAAGAAAGGACAGTAAGATCTCTTCCGAGTATGGAGGGGGAATATATACCGCAATCAGCAGCAGAGTTACTTGATATATCACACATTTCAAGCACACAAATCTACAGTAAGTATCAACCTTAGATTCAATGCAACAAAATGGAATCTGCTTTTGTACTAACACACTAACCCCTCTAGCGTTGCTAGTATACACAAAATAGTACGCGTGGCCAATCCACGCTCGCCTCAGTACCGCCGCGGTATCTTTAGTTAAATGAGTTTCTGAAAGACAAAAAATGGCAGGCTGAAGCTGTCGCATTGAATTGAACACAGCGTACCGTTTGGAAGCATCCCCCAAGCCTCTCACATTCCATGCAAGGACATTAACCCCTATCATAAAATGGTAAAAAAGTTAGGCAGCGGATCCTCACATCATCCCATCCGGCACTGAGCGCTACTGCATTATGCATCGGTGCGGTTCCCCAAAATTAACAAAGAATACAGAACAGCATAAACACATACCTCTAGGAACACGGGGATCAGAACAAGTACATCTAAAGAACACCCAGCCCCCAAAAGCAACGTGAGTAGAAAAACTCTTTCGCAAATATCAGCAAATACGTACAAAGTATAGTCACACCTATTATAATCCATTCCCTCACGGCCATATTAGAACATTTGTAGTATGTATGCACCCCCACACCTCAGAACAGAAAAATAAAAATATCAATTCTGAAAACAGGACTCAAACATCCTCCAATAATGCAGATCCTTAGGCTAGACTAAGTATAACAATTAGAAACGTCTCTGCTCTATGCTACTTGTCAAAGACCTCAAGTCCACATCATACTGATCCTTCCAAATGATTGGGCGACGAACATCAAATAGTCCTCCGCAGGCGACCACGGCAGAGTGGGCTCAGCCCGCAGACTTCTCAGGGACCGCCGGCAGATATGTAGATTCCAGCCATTAATCCGCTGCAGCAGGAGTGTCAAAAATGTGGACCCTGCCTCCAGAGACAACCCTCAGCCTGGCCGTGTATAGCATTGAGTACATCAATTGTTTCTCCCTCAGTCGACGTTTTACCTCCAGGTACTTTGCTCTCCTCTTCTGCACCTCTGCCGAGAAATCCGGAAAGATCAGTACTCTGCTGCCATCTATCAGGAGATCCTCGTGCGTTCTTGCTTTTCTTAGAATGGCATCACGGTTTTGGAAATGCAGTAGTTTAAGAAAAAGTGGTCTTGGAGGGCCCCCTGGTGGAGGAGCTTTAAATGGCACTCTGTAAGCCCGCTCTATGGCAAACATATGGGATAACAAGTCCGGCCCAAGCAGGTAAGACACATCACGGGTAAGGACCACCATAGCTTTTTGCAAGGTAGAAGCCATATCCTCCAGACCGCCAACGCGGACCCCCACGGTCTTGACTCCTTCAGACACTTTTTGAATGTCATGTCTGAGGAAAGACACATTTTCACTGAGGCTGCCCATTTGGGTAGTCAGAGAGATTAAAGTGGCACTACAATTTTTCACAGCCCGGTACACATCAGTGATTGTAGGTTCTTGTGGTGCCTGTGCAGGCAGGGAAGACAGTGTCCCAGCAGGAATACAAGGAGCCTCTGCATCCACAGCATGCTGCTCTTTTCCCTCCACGTGTGAGAAACCAGGGGGAGACTCAGTAAGGGGGGAATACACCCACTGTGCAGCATTTTCACCCACAGGAGAGCTTTCATTAGCGGTGGGGAGCGGGGCGCAGGAGGGATCCACGCTAGCAAATTGTTCTAGCTGCGCTGCCACCTCTGCGGCTCTGGTTCCCGTGCCTCCGCCATCTTGCTGGCTGCAAACTGCAGGCCCGCTCTCCTGCCCCTAACCTCCTTTCTTTGTGTGGCGCGTCATGAAGGTCCCACAGGTGCCACTGTGCCCCAGGGTACACAGTGGTGGCCCAGCGATATCACGGGGATGCAGGAGGAATAACAGGATTACTGGTCGGGAGCTCTCTCTGCTGCGTCTGCTCACATGCCACACCCCCGTGAAAACACCATATACGTCAAAATTTTGTCGCACAGGTGTTATAAAGTTGCAAGAAGTGGCCTTGCAATTTTTTACGCCAAACTGGCAGTAGTAAATGACCCTGTCTATTAGGGTGTGCCATAAGCCCATATTCAGCAACAGTCAGATCAAATATCTGGATATCCTTATTTCCCGCAATGAAAAGAAAAACATTACTACAGCTACATATTTCAGTACAAACATGGATTATAACGGCGCTGTACCATAGCTCACAAAGACAATCCCATTCATCTGGTGATAACTCGATAGTTTGGATTCCAGATTCCACACAGCATAGATTACAACTTTGCAAGAGAAGAGAAGTTTTATTTTTAGATGTACGCTCTTCTCAAGATTCTGAGTTTATTTTAGAAGTAAACTTATAAGTACACTGGGGACATCTTGTGTTGACTTTAGAGAACAACATCCATAC
Organism: Bufotes viridis; assembly: GCA_033119425.1. Lineage (NCBI taxonomy): Eukaryota > Metazoa > Chordata > Amphibia > Anura > Bufonidae > Bufotes > Bufotes viridis. Next base: position 208,523,069 of record CM065591.1, read on the forward strand.
TCGAATTGAGCCCTGACTACTTTTGAGCCTCACCAGCTTTCATAGCTTTTTATATATAAAACTAGACATTAGGCCCGTTACAATAACAGGCGCTAGAACATTAGTTCTGACAGTGTTATGGGGGATCTGTGGATGACACTGTTATGGGGGATCTGTGGATGACACTGTTATGGGGGATCTGTGGATGGCACTGTTATGGGTGGGGGATCTGTGGATGGCACTGTTATGGGGGATCTGTGGATGACACTGTTATGGGGGATCTGTGGATGATGCACTGTTATGGTGGTCTGTGGCTGACACTGTTATGGGGGATCTGTGGCTAACACTGTTATGGGATGGATCTGTGGATGGCACTGTTATTGAAGATCTGTGGCTGACACTGTTATGGGGGATCTGAGGCTGACACTGTTATGGGGGATCTGTGGCTGACACTGTTATGGGGGGACTGTGGCTGACACTGTTATGGGGGGGATCTATGGATGACACACTGTTATGGGGCGTCTGTGGCTGACACAGTTATGGGGGGTCTGTGACTGACACAGTTATGGGGGGGTCTTTCTTAGTAGTTGAGACTTGTTATTGTGACACTGTCACTGCTGGCAGATACAGCTGGCACTCACTGCTGACACTGAGACAGCGAGTACTTTGGTGGGTAATACGACAAACTGAATGCTGGCACTGAGACGGAGGGCACGTTGATTGGTGTCTGACACTGACTACTTACATTGAGGCGGTGGACACTATTACTGGTGGCTGACAAAGCTGGCACTCACTGCTGACACTGAGACAGTGGGTACTTTGGTGGCTAACATGACTGAAACTGAATTCTGGCACTGAGACGGCGGACACTGTCACTGCTGGCGGATACTGCTGGCACTCACTACTTACTGGTTGACACTGATTACATACATTGAGGCGTCGGACACTATTACTGGTGGCTGACACTGACTGCTAATATTGAGACGGCGGACACTGTCACTGGTGACTGACACTGAGACGGCAGGTACTTTGACTGGTGGCTGACATGACTGAAACTGAATGCTGGCACTGAGACGGCGGGCACGGTGATTGGTGGCTGTCACTGCTTACACTGAGACGGCGAACACTGTCACTGATGGCGGATACAGCTGGCACTCACGGCTGACACTGAGACGGCGAGTACTTTGGTGGCTAACACGACTGAAACTGAATTCTGGCACTGAGACGGCGGACACTGTCACTGCTGGCTGATACAGCTGGCACTCACTACTTACTGTCTGACACTGACTACTTACATTGAGGCGGCAGACACTGTAACTGACGACTGACACTGAGATGGCCGGTACTTTGACTGGTGGCTAATACGACTGAAACTGAATTCTGGCACTGAGATGGCGAACACTGTCACTGGTGGCTGACACAGCTGGCACTGAGACGGCGGACACTGTCACTGCTGGCGGATAAAGCTGGCACTCACTGCTGACACTGAGACGGCGAGTACTTTGGTGGCTAATACGACTGAAACTGAATGCTGGCTCTGAGACAGCAGGCACGTTGATTGGTGGCTGACACTGACTACTTACATTGAGGCGGCGGACACTATTACTGGTGGCTGACACTTACTGCTAATATTGAGACGGCGGACACTGTCACTGGTGACTGACACTGAGACGGCAGGTACTTTGACTGGTGGCTGACACGACTGAAACTGAATTCTGGCACTGAGACGGCGGACACTGTCACTGCTGGCGGATACAGCTGGCACTCACTGCTGACACTGAGACAGCGAGTACTTTGGTGGCTAATACGACTGAAACTGAATGCTGGCACTGAGACGGCGGGCACGTTGATTGGTGGCTGACACTGACTACTTACATTGAGGCGGCGGACACTATTACTGGTGGCTGACAAAGCTGGCACTCACTGCTGACACTGAGACAGCGGGTACTTTGGTGGCTAACATGACTGAAACTGAATTCTGGCACTGAGACGGCGGGCACAGTGTTTGGTGGCTGTCACTGCTTACACTGAGACGGTGAACACTGTCACTGCTGGCAGATACTGCTGGCACTCACGGCTGACACTGAGACAGCGGGTAATTTGGTGGCTAACACGACTGAAACTGAATTCTGGCACTGAGATGGCGGACACTGTCACTGCTGGCTGATACTGCTGGCACTCACTACTTACTGGCTGACACTGACTGCTTACATTGAGGCAGCAGATACTATTACTGGTGGCTGACAAAGCTGGCACTGAGATGGCAGGCACGGTTATTGGTGACTGACACTGACTGCTTACATTGAGACGGCGGACACTGTCACTGGTCACTGACACTGAGACGGCGGGTACTTTGACTGGTGGCTGACACGACTCAAACTGAATTCTGGCACTGAGACGACGGATACTGTCACTGGTGGCTGACACGGACTGCTGGCACTGAGATGGCAGGCACGGTTATTGGTGACTGACACTGACTTCTTACATTGAGACGGCGGACACTGTCACTGGTCACTGACACTGGGACGGCGGGTACTTTGACTGGTGGCTGACACGACTCAAACTGAATTCTGGCACTGAGAGGACGGATACTGTCACTGGTGGCTGACACGGACTGCTGGCACTGACACGTGACTGCTGGCACTCAGTGGACATTATCACTGGTGGCTGACACTAAGACGACGGGCACTTTTACTGCTGACCTGAGATGGTGGACACTGACTGGTGGCTGACACAGACTGCTGGGACTTTCACTGGTGACTGACACATGTGGCACTGACTGCTGGAACAGTGACTGGTGACTGGCACAGCTGGAGTTTTAAGCACATGTAGGCTCTGCTCTCCTCTCCTAAAATGGCGGCGCAGGGCTCCAACTACGCAGCCTGAAAAGACGACTTAGGGCTGGGGCGGTCCCTACCTTTCCTCTGCCTTTTCATTGGCTGACGATTTAATGGGCGGTCCGGTCCTTTTCACTTACTACTGCCGCGGGAGACGCAGAGCTGAGGATATGCAAATCAGCTAAGCTGCTTCTCCCGCGGTGATATCCTGCTTCATGGCAGCCCTCTCCCCTTACTGTGGACGCGGCCGCTTGCCTCCTGCACTTCCACTGTGCAGCGGCCGCGTTCCATATGAATGCTGTGCCCTGTCCCCTCCTTCCCTGTCCTTTTAGTGTGAGGAAGCAGACAGGACGCAGCCGCTTACCTCCTGCTGCTGCGTCCTATCTGCTTCTTGTCCCGGTCAGTGTGTGCCGAATTCTCCTGTGTGCCGCGCAAGCGCACAGGAGAATTCGGCACACACGCACAGACGGCGTGTATGCCTTATGGCAGCCCTCTCCCCTTACTGTGGACGCGGCTGCTTGCCTTCTGCACTTTCACTGTGCAGCGGCCACGTCCCATATGAATGCTGTGCCCTGTCCCCTCCTTCCCTGTCCTTTTAGTGTGAGGAAGCAGACAGGACGCAGCCGCTTACCTCCTGCTGCTGCGTCCTATCTGCTTCTTGTCCCGGTCAGTGTGTGCACGGACGGCGTGTATGCCTTTTAGGCCTCATGCACACGACCGTTGTTTGATTCCGTGTCCGTTGCTCCGTTTTTCGTGATTTTCTGCGGACCCATTGGTTTTCAATGGGTCCGTGGAAACCTCGGCAAATGCACCGTTTGTCCTCCGCGTCCGTGGTCCGTGATTCCAGTCCGTCAAAAAAATATAACCTGTCCTATTCTTGTCCGTGAAAAACGGTTCACGGACCCATTCAAGTCAATGGGTCCGTGAAAAATGCGGATGGCCATCCGTGTGTCATCCGCGTTCCGTGTCCGTTTTTTTTGCGGATCCCTTGGCAGGCACTTGGGAAACATTGTCAGCCTGTCTTTTGGTAAAATCTTTTGGGTCATGTCCGCTAAAAAAACGGAAGACACACGGAAACACAACGGAAGCAAAAACGGACACGGATCACGGAACAACGGAACCCAGTTTTGCGGACAGCATAAAAAAACGGTCGTGTGCATGTAGCCTTATTAGTATAGATGCTATGTATCAAGTGACTGTCTACCATATACCTGGTTAAGAGCATGCTGTAACTGCTATGTACCTTTTTTTTTATCATGTGTACTCAGTTTTCACACAATCACCCGCATTTGCACCAGCATTATCCTCCTTGGTGTTACCATGAACCCTTGTGTTAATCTCCTGGTACTACGCACTAGTTTTCAGATAATGGATCCTGTTCTCAATGGGAAACTTAAAGGGCTTCTTTCAGCAGGTTTGTACCTATGAAACTGGCTGACCTGTCGCATGTATATTTGGCAGCTGGTAGCATCTGTGTTGCTCCAATGTTTATATGTGCCAGTATTGCTGAGAAAAATTAAGTTTTAATATATGCAAATGAGCCTCTAGGAGCAACAGGTGCTTCGCCAAGTGCACATGCAACAGGTCAGCCAATTGCATAGGTACAAATTTGATAAATCAGATATTCTTCTAATTTTAAGTAAGGGTACTTTCACACTTGCGTTGGTGCGGATCCGTCTGTTTATTTGCACAGACGAATCCGCACCTATAATACAAACGTTTGTATCCGATCAGAACGGATCCGTTTGCATTAGTTAAAAGAAAAATGACAAGGTCCAAAACGGATCCGTTTTGAATTACATTGAAAGTCAACGGGGAATGGATCCGTTTTCAAATGCACAATATTGTGTCATTGAAAACGGATCCGTCCCCATTGACTTACATTGTAATTAAAAACGGATCCGTTAGGCTCCGCCTCTTCAGACGGACACCAAAATGCTGCATGCTGCGTTTTGGTGTTCACCTCCAAAACAGAATATAAGCGTAACGGAGCTGAACTGATGCATTCTGAACGGATCCTTATCCATTCAGAATGCATTGGGGCTTAACTAATTAGTTTTGGACCGTTTGTGAGAGCCCTGAAACAGATCTCATAAACGGAATCCAAAACGCTAGTGTGAAAGTACACTTACCACTTTATTAGTTTAATACTTATTTTTTTTTTTGGGGGGGGGGGCGGGGGGCTTATCACAATTAGCACAACTCACTCACTTTGCTTCATGAAGCACACTTCATCTTTATAGTATTTATTTCAATTCTGCCCAATGTTGATTTTAGCCAAGACACTCTGGGATATTGCTGTAATAGCAATATCTTTTATGGCCTATTTTACTATTTACCCTTTAACCCTGATCTATCAGTTGGCAGTTTTTTTGTTTTTTTTTGTATATAACATTATTGTTCATTTTATGTGTATATACATGACCTTATAAAATGTGCAGACCTTCACATGAATCGTGTATACTGGACACAATAAAATCCTTTACTTTTATTTTAAACTTTCCATGTTTTGCCCACTAGCTGAGCTGAGGCTAAACCAGGTGTAGCTCTAAAGACAGAACAGGTGCAGATCTTTCGATTATACCTTATGTCTGTGGAGGCTGCACTCCTGGTTTTGGCTCACAATCACTGATGGAAATCACTGACCAAAACGCAGATGTGTGAATGAGGCTTTATAGTTACACAGTCAAGTCAGGTCTGGAGGCCATTTAGGCCCCAGCTACCATGATAATCCATCAGTATCCCACAACTGTTTATTAGGGGGGAATGGGAACAGATAGAACCCCTTCCTTTTTCTAACCATCTAGATGCTGTGATCGGAGTCTCCATTAGATCATCATGATCTGACTGTACATCATGGTGGCTTCAAACAAGTAAATCCATGATGTACAGTTGTAAAACATGCCCTCAATCAGGGCTGATCATGTTTGCTCTTCTGCTCTACATTAATAGTAACCCAAGGGTTTTACGTGCACTGAAGAAAATAACAGTGACACACACAATGGGGTCAAAGCAAATTCTTATTTATTACAGGAAATACAGCGGGTTATAAAGACATCAGAGGGGCATTCCTCCTGAGGCATGTGGCATTGTTACATTGGCTAGAATATGAAAACATGAAAAGAGATAACACTTGGCATCTGCGCATTGTGCATTGTTTTACTAACTCTGGTAACTATGATATAGTGGGAATAACTGAGACATGGCTGGATGATAGCTATGAATGGGCAGTTAATGTACAGGGTTACAGTCTGTTTAGAAAGTATCGTAAAAACCGGAGGAGGGGGGGGGGGGTCTGCCTTTATGGAAAGTCCTATCTGAAGCCCACAGTCCGAGAAGATATAAGTGAGGGACATGAACATGTGGAGTCACTGTGGGTAGAGATACATGGAGCCAAAATCAATAATAAATTACTAATAGGAGTTTACTATAAACCACCTAATATACAAGAGTCCACAGAAAATCTATTACTAAATGAGATATAGACTGGGAAACTGAAAGCTCTACATCGCATAAAGGAAACAGGTTCTTGGCAATAACCAAAGACAATTACCTTTCCCAACTGGTTCAGGACCCGACTAGAGGGACAGCCATACCGGACTTAGTATTAACCAATAGACTGGACAGAACAACAGACGTGCAATTGGGGGACACCCGGGAAATAGTGACCATAAAGTAATAACCTTCCAATTATCATTCAAAAGAGCATTTCTACAGGGAGGAACAAATATACCAAACTTCAAAAAAGCTAAATTTAGCCAACTAAGCGAGGCCATAGGCCTAACTAACTGGGACATAGTCCTCAGAAACAAAAATACAGCCACAAAATGGGATATCTTTAAAAGCATCCTAAATTCTCATTGTGAGAGGTACATACCGTATGGGAATAAAAGGCTAAGGAACAAAAAGAAACCAATGTGGATAAATAGAAATGTAAAGAAAGCAATAAATGACAGGAAGAAAGCATATAAATCAGTAAAACAGAAGGGGATCGAGGAAGCACTAAAAAACTATAAGGAGAAAAATAGAGACCGAGACATTAATTGCGAAAGAGAGTAAAACTAACCCTAAAATTTTCTTCAATTATATAAATGTTAAAAAGTATAAATCTGAAGGTGTCGGCCCTTTAAAGAGTAATGAAGGGGGAGTTGCAGAGAGCGACGAGGAGAAAGCAAAGCTGGTAAATATTTTTTTTCTCCAATGTATTCACTGAGGAAAATAATAAATGCTGAATGTAAAAATAAATCCCCCATTAAAAGTGTCCTGTCTGACCCAAGAAGAAGTACAACAGCGACTTAAAAAAATTTAAATAGACAAATCGCTAGGACCGGATGGCATACACCCCCGTATCCTGAGGGAATTAAGTAATGTCATAGCCAGACCCTTATTTCTGATATTTGCGGACTCTATACTGACAGGGAATGTTCCACAGGATTGGCGCATTGCAAATGTGGTGCCAATATTCAAAAAGGGTCCAAAAACAGAGCCCGGAAACTATAGGCCGGTAAGTTTAACATCTGTTGTGGGGAAACTGTTTGAAGGTTTTCTGAGAGATGCTATCTTAGAGGCTCTCAACGGAGATAAGCAAATAACGCCATATCAGCATGGCTTCATGAGGCATCGGTCATGCCAAACTAATTTAATCAGTTTCTATAAGGAGGTATGACAGCGGCGAATCAATGGATGTCGTATATCTGGACTTCTCCAAAGCATTTGACACTGTACCACATAAAAGTTTAGTATATAAAATGAGGATGCTCGGACTGGGAGAAAATGTCTGTCAGTGGGTAAGTAACTGGCTGAGTGACAGAAAACAGAGGGTGGTTATTAACGGTACACACTCATATTGGGCAACTGTCAATAGTGGGGTACCTCAGGGGTCAGTACTGGGCCCTATTCTTTTAAATATATTTGTTGATCTTGTAGAAGGCTTGCATAGTAAAATATCAATTTTTGCAGATGACACTAAATTGTGTAAAGTAATTAACACTGAAGAGGACAATATACTGCTACAGAGGGATCTGGATAGATTGGAGGTTTGGGCAGATAAGTGGCAGATGAGGTTTAACACTGACAAATGTAAAGTTATGCACATGGGAAGGAATAATGCAAGTCACCCGTACATACTAAATGGTAAAACACTCGGTAACACTGACATGGAAAAGGATCTAGGAATTTTAATAAACAGCAAACTAAGCTGCAAAAACCAGTGTCAGGCAGCTGCCGCCAAGGCCAATAAGATAATGGGTTGCATCAAAAGGGGCATAGATGCCCGTGATGAGAACATAGTCCTACCACTTTACAAATCGCTAGTCCTTAAAATGACTTTTGGGTCTCTAACACACGCGGTATTCGGCCAAAACACAGCGATGTACCGAGCATCGCGATGCTCGAGCCGAACTGGTTTTCGGCTGAGCATGCTCGCTCAACACCACTCTTGACCACTTTCCGACTGCCCAAATACTTTAAACTTCTGGAGGGTCAGCATATACAGTTGTGTTCAAAATTATTCAACCCCCACTGAAAGTGAGTGTTTTGGCCAGTTTGACATTGATTTTGATCATTTCAGTCATCTTGTTTACAATTAAAGCAAAGAGGCACTTGTAAGTCAGACAAATATAACATAACCTTTATAATGAAATAACCACAAATGTCTTTTCTATGCTCACATTATTATCAGTTTTATTCAACCCCCAAGTGACATTCAATCTTAGTACTTAGTACAACATCCTTTTCCAGTTATAACAGCTTTTAAACGTGAAGCATAGCTTGACACTAGTGTCTTGCAGCGATCTACGGGTATCTTCGCCCATTCTTCATGGGCAAAAGCCTCCAGTTCAGTCACATTCTTAGTCTTGTGCGCTGCAACTGCTTTCTTTAAGTCCCACCAGAGGTTCTCAATCGGATTTAATTCTGGTGACTGCGATGGCCACTTCAAAATGTTCCAGCCTTTAATCTGCAACCATGCTCTAGTGGACTTGGAGGTATGCTTGGGATCATTGTCTTGTTGAAAGGTCCAACGTCTCCCAAGCCTCAGGTTTGTGACGGACTGCATCACAATTTCATCCAATATCTCCTGGTACTGAAGAGAATTCATGGTACCTTGCACACGCTGAAGCTTCCCTGTACCTGTAGAAGCAAAACAGCCCCAAAGCATGATTGACCCCCCCGCCATGCTTCACAGTAGGCAAGGTGTTCTTTTCCTCATAGGCCTCCTCCAAACATAGCGTTGATCCATGGGCCCAAACAGTTCTAATTTTGTTTAATCAGTCCACAGAACACTAACCCAAAACTTTGGTTTGTCCACATGACTTTTGGCATACTGCAGTCGACTCTTCTTATTCTTCGGAGATATCAAGGGGGTGCGCCTGGGAGTTCTGGCTTGGAGGCCTTCATTACGCAGTGTGCGCCTTATTGTCTGAGCTGAAACTTCAGTACCCGCATCTGACAAATCTTTTTTCAGTTCCTCAGCAGTCAAACGGGCACTTTTCTCCACTTTGCGCTTCAGGTAGCGCACAGCAGTCGAAGTCAGCATCTTCTTTCTGCCACGACCAGGTAGCGTTTCAACAGTGCCCTTTGCCTTGAATTTTGGAATGATGCTTCCTATGGTGTCTCTTGGTATGTTTAACATCTTTGCAATCTTCTTATAGCCATTGCCCTTCCTGTGAAGAGAAATCACCTCTTCTCTTGTCTTCCTGGACCATTCTCTTGACTTCACCATGTTTGTAAACACACTAGTAAATGTCTAGAAGGAACTGAGTATCACAGTCATTGTACATCTGCCTAATTGGTGCTTATTATGCTTGATTGCTGCTCCTTGACATCCAGAGGTGTTTTCAATACCTGATCGAAAACACTTGAATGAACCTCTGTTCTTAAGAGTGGTAGTCTTTAAGGGGTTGAATAATTGTGTCAATAAAGAAATCACAAAAAAAACATTTATTGCTGTATTACAAAAACAATTGATGTCATTTAAGTTGCATTTGGTTATTTAAAAAGTCCTTGTAAGATTTCATTCTGAACACAATTACAAATATACACTAAATTCCCTAAAACCCTTTACAGCATTGGGGGTTGAATAATTTTGAACACAACTGTATGCCTGCAAGGACATTTTTGTGTAGCAGCTGGGTTCCCCATAGAGATGGCAGTAATGGAGAAGACAGAGATGGTGAAAAACATTGATCTATACATAGCACTGAATGAGCACAGTGCATAGAGATCAGGGAGTGGTCATGCTGCTTCCTTCTCCAGTCCCACCAGTCAAGTGACCGTTTTGGGCCAGGAGTCTTCCTATCAAACATCGATAATCTCTGCAGTGAGGTTGTACAAGCATGTACAATCTCCCTGTGTGGTATAATCCCCCTGTAACTGGGGCTAATATGTTAGCAATAAAAAAAGAAAGTTAAGTCTCCCAAGTCTCTTGTGTGAACTTATGGGGGGTACAACTCAACACTGGCCGTGGTGAGTTGCTTAGATCACAGTTTCTAGTAGGCTCTTAGATCTCACTGGGAGTAGAGATTTTTAAACATGTGTGCTCACTATAGGCAATTTTAAACTTTACCAAATAAAAGTTACTTTTTAAACAATTGGGGATAAAAGAGGCTGTTAGCTCCTTTGTGAGCATTGGTATATTTGTAGTGTTATGAGCCCTTCCCCAATAGGGTCCTATTCGTAGTGTTCTGTACTAAAAAAAAAACATTACTACTGGTAAGAGTAGGTTCACATCACATTTTGTCTTATCCATTCGTTTAGATGGAAAAAATCTTTCACCAAGTACTTTTTTCTGTCTAAAATAACATATCTCAGATGGAAATGGCTAAAACGGATGCAAAATGAACGTAACTGAGCATAACGGATGCTCAAAATAACGGATCCGTTTTATTTTTTCTATTCTTCTGATGGATCAGAAGAACGCAAAATGAAACAGCGATGTGTACCCAGCATAATTTGTATATACTCCGTGTTCCTCTTCTATGTATTGTCACATGTCTCAAACTCTGGGTCATTTTTAACCCCTTCTACCCTGGGCCAGTTTTCACCTTTCTGCCCAGGCCATTTTTTGCAAATCTTACATGTGTCAATTTATGTGGTAATAACTTTAGAACACTTTTACTTATCCAAGCCATTCTGAGATTGTTTTCTCGTGACACATTGTACTTCATGACTGTCATAAATTTGAATCAATATATTTCACCTTTATTTATGAAAAAATCCCAAATTTACCAAATATTTTGAAAAATTCTCAATTTTCAAAATTTCTATTTCTCTGCTTTTAAAACAGAAAGTGATACCTCAGTAAATATTTATTATTTAACATTCCCCATATGTCTAATTTATGTTGGCATCATTTTGCAAATGTTATTTTATTTTTTTAGGACGTTAGAATACTTAAGAAACTTTCCAAAACCCACTTTTTAAGAACCAGTTCAGGTCTGAAGTCACTTTGTGGGGCTTACATAGTAGAAACCCCTCATAAATGACCTAATTGTAAAAATTATACCCCTCAGGTTATTCAAAACTGATTTTACAAACTTTGTTAACTCTTTAGGTATTCCACAAGAATTAAAGGAGATGACATTTCTAAATTTCACTTTTTTGGCAGATTTTCAATTTCAATTCATTTTTTCTTTAACACATTATGGGTTAACAGCCAAACAAAACTCAATATTTATTACCCTAAATCTGCGGTTTACAGAAACACCCCATATGTGGTCGTAAACTGATGTAAGGGCAGACGGCAAGGCACAAAAGGAAAAGAGCGCCCTATGATTTTTTGGAAGGCAGATTTTGCTGGACTGGTTTATCGACACCATGTCCCATTTGAAGCCCCGCTGATGCACCCCTGCAGTTGAAACTCTCAAAAAGTTACCCATCGTTTTTGGAAACTACGGGATAAGGTGACAGTTTTATTGGTACTATTTTGGGGTACCTATGACTTTTAATTGCTCTATATCACGTTTCTTGTGAGGCAAGGTATCCAAAAAAGGGCTCTTCTGGCACAGTTTTCATTTTTTGTTTTTTACAACATTCATCTGACGGGGTAGATCATGTGCTATTTTTATACAGCAGGTTGTTACAGACGCGATGATATCAAATATGTCTACTTTATTTGTTTGTGTCAGTTTTACATAATAAACATTTTTGAAAAAAAAAATATTTTTGTGTCTCCTCTCCATTTTCTGACTGCCATATTTTTTATATATTTTAGCTGATTTTCCTGTGCAGGGGCTCGTTTTTGCAGAAAGAGTTGGCGTTTTTATTGGTACCACTTTTGGGTACATATGATTTTTTGATCATTCATTATTACACTTTATGGGGCAAGGTGACAAAAAAATTGGTTGTTTTGGCACATTTTTTATTTATTTGTTTTTTACACAATAATCACATTTTTGAAACAAAAACAATGATGTTTTACTGTCTCCATAGTCTGAGAGCCATAGCTTTTTTATTTTTTGGCTGATTGTCTTAGGTGGGGTCTAATTTTTTTGCGGGATGAGGTGACAGTTTGATTTGTACTATTTTAGGGGGGCATACGCCTTTTTGATCGCTTGGTGTTGCAATTTTTGTGACGTAAGGTGACAAAAAATTGCTTTTTTTTGGCACTATTTTTATATTTTTACGGTGTTCATCTGATGGGTTAGGTCATGTGATATTTTTACAGAGCTGATGGTTACGGATGTGGCTATACCTAATATGTCTACTTTTTAATTTATTTCACTTTAACACCATAATAGCATTTTTAAAACAAAAAAAATGATGTTTTATTGTCTCCATATTCTGATAGTCATAGTTTTTTTTAATTTTTTGGGTGATAGTTTTACATAGGGGCTCATTTTTTGTGAAATGAGGTGACTGTTTTATTGGTACCATCTTGGGAAACATACGCCTTTTTGATCACTTGGTGTTGCACTTTTTGTGATGTAAGGTGACAAAAATGGCTTTTTTTACACAGTTTTTTTTTAAGGTGTATATCGGACAGGGTGGATCAAGTAATATATTTATATGTATATGTGTGTATATATGTGTTTTTTCATTTTTTTTCTATTTTTCATTATAAAATCAGGGGAAAGGGGCATTTTTTCTTTTTTTACTGGAAACTTTATATTTTTTTTTATTAAAAACACTTTTCTTTACTTTTTTAAGACTTTATTTCTGTCCCACTTATGCGTCTAATCGCCTCTGCAATGCATTACAATACATCTGTCACCCACGGCAAATACTTTCTGTGCCGAGGCATAGAAGTGGTTAATCCGCCGGCATCGGCTTTTACATCAGCAGGGGCCCGTGATAGCGGTGATAGTTAGGCCATATTTACATACAGTAGTCAGGGACTGGGGCAGTGACATGAGACCATTTTAAGTTGCACACAGGCTTTTTCAGCACTCATTCAAACTAAATACTGAAAACAGACTCTCCTTAGAGTTCCTTCACACTGGCGTTTTTTTTTTCCGGAATAGAGTTCAGTCGTCGGGGCTCTATGCCGGAAATAAAACTGATCAGGATTATCCCCATGCATTCTGAATGGAGAGAAATCCGTTCGGTATGCATCAGGATGTCTTCCCTTCAGCATGTGAACGTTTTTTGGACGTTGACAAAACTGCAGCATGCTGCGGTTTTATCTCCGTCCTGAAATGCCGGAAGACATGACTTACATTAGAGCCAGATCCGGCATTAAGAAATGACTGAAGGATGGATCCGTCCTTCCAGTCTGCGCATGCGCAGACCTTTAAAACTGTGAAAAAAATACAAGACGGATCCGTCTATCCACACTTGCAATGCCATGCATTTGTAGCCGGATCCGCAAGCCGGATCCATCTACAAATGCTTTCAGTTGTCATGTGGTATGCCGGATTCACACGCCGCAAGAGCGAAAGTACCCTTAGCAATACTCTTTACCAGAGGTCTAGCTAGAACTGACTGGGCCCCACAGCAAATTTTTGTAAGGGGGGGGGGGCCCACACACACTTACACACTACTTCACAAACCCCCTCCTCCTGTGCAAACCCCCCTCATAAACTTTATTGTTTTTTAACATTTACAGTGGCTGACGGAGTTTATATTCAACTCAACTCCTTTAAAATCTGTGCTGCAATTGTAATAGACATGTCTGATTTACCTCTACATATCCAAAATTATTTTAGCCTCTGTATCTTTCATCTATATATTCTATATAGATAGATGCACTCATATACACACTCACCACATACGTGGACGCACTCTCCACATACATGCGCTCACCATATACATAGATGCACTCATATACACACTCCCCACATACATGGAAACACTCATACATGTGTTCACCATATACATAGATGCACTAATATACACACTCCCCACATACATGGAAGCACTCATACATGTGTTCACAATATACATAGATGCACTCATATACACACTCCCCACATACATGGAAGCACTCATACATGTGTTCACAATATACATAGATGCACTCATATACACACTCCCCACATACATGGAAGCACTCATACATGCGTTCACCATATACATAGATGCACTGATATATACACTTACCACATACATGGAAGCACTCATTCATGCGTTCACCATATACATAGATGCACTCATATACACACTCCCCACATATGTGGACACACTCTCCACATACATGGGCACACTCATACATGCGCTCACCATATAGATAGATGCACTCATATACACACTTAACACATATGTGGACACACTCTCCACATACATGGGCACACTCATACATGCGCTCACCATATACATAGATGCACTTATAATGCACTCTCCACATAGTTGGACGCACTAATACATGCGCTCACCATATACATAGATGCACTCATATACACACTCACCACATATATGGATGCGCTCTCCACATACATGGGCGCACTCATACATGCGCTCACCATATACATAGATGCACTCATAGCGCACTCTCCACATACATGTACACACTCATACATCCGCTCACCATATAGATATATGCACTCATACACACACTCTCCACATACATGGACACATTCATACATGCACTCACAATATACATAGATGCACTCATATACACACTCACCACATACATGGAAGCACTCATACATGTGCTCACCATATAGATAGATGCACTCATATATAGGGATGAGCGAACTCAAACTGGATTTTTGGGTGTTCGGGGCCTGTACCCGGACCCGAACATTTTCAAAAAAGTTCGGGTTCAGGTCCGCTGTTCGGCGATTTCTTCCCGCTTTCTGAAGGGCTGCACAGCAGCCAATCAGCTAGCGTTTTACTTCTTGCCCTAAGAAGCCATCACAGCCATGCCTACTAAAGACATGGCTGTGATTGGCCAAGTGCAGCATGTGACCCAGCCTCTATTTAAGCTGGAGTCACGTAGCGCCGCACGTCACACTGCTCTAATTAGTGTAGGGAAAGGACGCAGCTTCTGTGAGGCCGAGATTAGGCAGGGAAAAGTCAGCAAAAACATCTAATGAAGTGATCGATCTACAGATGTGAATCATTCAACTTCTGCTAGTTAATTGGTCACTGGTTTTTAGGCTGCAAATTGCGTTTTTCTGTCACTTTTTTCTGGGGTGATCAGCGGCCATTTTGTGTCTGGTGGTGCACTAGCACAAGCTGCCACCAAGTCCATCAATCCATCAATACTAGTTTTTTTTTTTTTTTTTGCTATATCCTACATTAGTGGCTTGGCTGTGCTTATTGTCACCCCTAGAAACTCAGGATAGAAATTTCTATATTTTATTAAGGGGTTAAATTCAATTGCCAAAATAGCAATCCCCTAAATCTGGTGTTCCAGCTGTGGCTAGCCAAGTGTAATACTGTCTGCTGTCTGGCAAAGGATAGATTTTTTTCTGTGGTGAAATTAAATTGCCAAAATAGCAATCCCCTAAATCTGGTGTCCCAGCAGTGGCTGGCAAAATTTATTAGTGTCCGGCAAAGTATAGATAATTTTCTGGGGTGAAATTCAATTGGCAAAATAGCAATACCGTAAATCTGGTGTTCCAGCTGTGACTGGACAAGTTTTACAGTCTCCGTCATAGGATATATATTTTTTTTCTGGGGTGAAATTCAATTGCCAAAATAGCAATACCATAAATCAGTGGTTTCAGCTGTGGCTCGCCAGGTTTAATAGTGTCCGTCACAGGATAGATTTTGTTCTGGGGTGAAATTTAATTGCCAAAATAGCAATACCCTGAATCTGGTGTTCCAGCTGTGACTGGACAATTTCCCTAGTGTCCATCAAAGGATATTATTTTCTGGGGTGAAAGTCAGTAGCAAAAATAGAAATGCAGTAAATCTGGTGTTCCAGCTGTTGCAGGCCTAGTTTAAATCTGTCTGTAAAAGGGTATATTTTTTTCTGGTGTGAAATTCAATTGCCAAAATAGCAATACCATAAATCAGTGGTTTCAGCTGTGGCTGGCCAAGTTTAATAGTGTCCGTCACAGGATAGATTTTGTTCTGGGGTGAAATTTAATTGCCAAAATAGCAATACCCTGAATCTGGTGTTCCAGCTGTGACTGGACAATTTCCCTACTGTCCGTCAAAGAATATATTATTTCCAGGGGTGAAAGTCAGTAGCAAAAATAGAAACAGTAAATCTGGTGTTCCAGCTGTTGCAGGACTAGTTTAAATCTGTCCGTAAAAGGGTATTTTTTTTTCTGGTGTGAAATTCAATTGCCAAAATAGCAATACCGTAAATCTGGTGTCCCAGCAGTGGCTGGCTAAGTTTAATAGTATCCGTCAAAGGATAGATTTTGTTCTGGTGTGAAATTCACTCGCCAATATAGCAATACCCTGAATCTGGTGTTCCAACTGGTGCAGGCCAATTGTTAATCTGTCTGTTAAAGGGTATATTACACAAAGTGTTAAAATACAATTGCTGAAGGCATAATCCTACATATTTTTTTAAATGCTACTGTGCATCTCCAAGTGTAAATCTGTCCATAAAAGGATACCTTTCATCCAGGGCCTAAATACTAGATTGATATTCCCCTAAATCAGTGGTTAATGCTGTGCCTGGATTAGTGTAATACGGTACATAAATAAATAGGCAGAAAGTGTTAGGTGCCTGTAAAAAAAGGCCTGAATTTTAAATCCATACATTGGGCCAAATATTTTTTTTCTTATTGTGGTGCTTGGTGAACGGTAACAATGACGAAAACATCTAGTAAGGGATGCGAACGCGGTCGTGGTGGTGTTAGTGGACCCTCTGGTGCTGGGAGAGGACGTGGTGATTCTGCCATAGCACGGTCAACCAAAAGGAAAATCGCAGCACTCCAAAGTCTTCAATAAATCTTCTTTATTCCACTACAAAAATGCAACGTTTCAACTCGCTGGAAGTCTTTATCAAGCATTCTGCCACAGCCACACGTCCTAGTGAACCAACTACCTCAGGTTCCAGTACCCGCCAGAATTTACAGCGATACTTGGTGGGGCCCAATGCTGTTCTATGGATGGTAAGGCCTGAGCAAGTACAGGCGCTAGTCAATTGGGTGGCCGACAGTGGATCCAGCACATTCACAACATTATCTCCCACCAAGTCTTCTGCAGAAAGCGCACGGGTGGCGTCTGAAAACCAAGCCCATCAGTCTGTCACATCACCCCCATGCATATCAGGGAAACTGTCAGAGCCTCAAGTTATGCAGCAGTCTCTTATGCTGTTTGACTCTGCTGACAGGGTTTCCCAAGGGAATCCACCTAGCCCTCCCCCAGTGGTGGAAGACATAGAATGCACTGATGCACAACCACTGATGTTTCCTGATAATGAGGACATGGGAATACCACCTCATCGGAGTCCGCACGTCTCTGATGATGACAAAACACAGGTGCCAACTGCTGCGTCTTTCTGCAGTGTGCAGACCGAACAGGAGGTCAGGGAGGAGGACTGTGTGGAAGACGATGCAGGGGACGATAAGGTCCTAGACCCCACATGGAATGAAGGTCGTGCCACTGACTTTCATAGTTTAGAGGAAGAGGCAGTGGTGAGACCGAGCCAACAGCGTAGCAAAAGAGGGAGCAGGGGGCAAAAGCAGAACAGCCGCCGCCAAGAGAGTTTGCCTGCTACTGGCCACCGCCACCAGGGACCGAGCACCCCAAAGGCAGCTTTAAGGAGTTCCCTGGCATGGCACTTCTTTAAACAATATCCTGACGACAAGACCCAAGTGGTTTGCACGCTGTGCCATCAGAGCCTGAAGCGAGGCATTAACGTTCTGAACCTTAGCACAACCTGAATGACCAGGCATCTACATGCAAAGCATGAACTGCAGTGGAGTAAACACCTTAAAAGCAAGGAAGTCACTCAGGCTCCCCCTGCTCCCTCTTCTGCTGCTGCCTCAGCCTCTGCTTCCACCAGCTCATCCAGTCAGCCACACACCTTCACCACCAACTTCAGCACAGCCCGGGGTAAACTTCAGCAGGCCGTTCTGAAACTCATATGTTTGGGGGACAGGCCCCACACCGCGCAGGAGTTGTTGCGGGGTATTGAACAACAGACCAACGAGTGGTTGCTGCCGGTGGGCCTCAAGCCCGGCCTGGTGGTGTGCGATATTGGGTGAAATCTCGTCGCAGCTCTGGGACTAGCCGATTTGGCGCACATCCTTTGCCTGGCTCATGTGCTGAATTTGGTGGTGCAGAAGTTCATTCACAACTACCCCGACATGTCAGAGCTGCTGCATAAAGTGCGGGCCGTCTGTGCGCGTTTTCTGCGTTCACATACTGCCGCTGCTCGCCTGTCTGCGCTACAACGGAACTTCGGCCTTCCCGCTCACCGCCTCATATGCGACGTGCCCACCAGGTGGAACTCTACCTTGCACATGCTGGAGAGACTGTGCGCGCAGCAGCAGGCCATAGTGGAGTTTCAGCTGCAGCACGCACGGGTCAGTCGCACTGCGGAACAGCACCACTTCACCACCAATGACTGGGCCTCCATGTGAGACCTGTGTGCCCTGTTGCTCTGTTTCGAGTACTCCACCTACATGGCCAGTGGCGATGATGCCGTTATCAGCGTTACAATACCACTTCTATGTCTCCTTGAGAAGACACTTAGGGCGATGATGGAAGAGGAGGTGGCCCAGGAGGAGGAGGAGGATGAGGGGTCATTTTTAGCACTTTCAGGCCAGTCTGTTAGAAGTGGCTCAGAGGGAGGTTTTTTGCAACAGCAGAGGCCAGGTACAAATGTGGCCAGCCAGGGCCCACTACTGGAGGATGAGGAGGAGGTGGAGGACGATGAAGATGAAGCAGATTCACAGCGGGGTGGCACCCAACACAGCTCAGGCCCATCACTGGTGCGGGGCTGGGGGAATACGGAGGACGATGACGATACGCCTCCCACAGAGGACAACTTGTCCCTACCTCTGGGCAGCCTGGCACACATGAGCGACTACATGCTGCAGTGCCTGCGCAACGACAGCAGAGTTGCCCACATTTTAACGTGTGCGGACTACTGGGTTGCCACCCTGCTGGATCCCCGGTACAAAGACAATGTGCCCACCTTACTTCCTGCACTGGAGCGTGATAGGAAGATGCGCAAGTACAAGCGCACGCTGGTAGATGCGCTCCTAAAAGCATTCCCAAATGTCACAGGGGAACAGGTGGAAGCCCAAGGCGAAGGCAGAGGAAGAGCAAGAGGTCGCTAACGCAGCAGTGTCACGGCCAGCTCCTCTGAGGGCAGGGTTAGCTTGGCAGAAATGTGGAAAAGTTTTGTCACCACCCCACTGCTAACTGCACCACCACCTGATACGGAACGTGTTAGCAGGAGGCAGCATTTCACTAACATAGTTGAACAGTACGGGTGCACACCCCTCCACGTACTGACTGGTGGTTCGGCCCCATTCAATTTCTGGGTCTCCAAATTGTCCACGTGGCCAGAGCTAGCCTTTTATGCCTTGGAGGTGCTGGCCTGCCCGGCGGCCAGCGTTTTGTCTGAACGTGTATTCAGCACGGCAGGGGGCGTCATTACTGACAAACGCAGCTGCCTGTCCACAGCCAATGTGGACAAGCTGACGTTCATAAAAATGAACCAGGCATGGATCCCACAGGACCTGTCCATCCCTTGTCCAGAATAGACATTTATAACTGCCTCCCCCTCAATCATGTATTCTTGTACTCCGGGGCACTTCTTTATTGAATTCGCTTTTTTTAATTTTACTATTATATTGCGGTGCAACCAAAAGTTGAATGAACCTCTCCTCCGTCTAGGTGCTAGGGGCCTAATTATCTGAAAGTATCCTGTTCCAGTGGTGGGTGACATGAACCCTGATTCTCTGCTATGCGACCTCTCTCCTCCGTCTGGATGCCAGGGGCCGAATTATCGAAAAGTGGCCTTCTCCATTGGTGGTGACATGACGCCTGATTCTCTGCTATGCGACCTCTGTCCTCTGTCTGGATGCTGGGGCCTAAATAAATGAAAGTGGCCTTCTCCATTGGTGGGTGACATGATGCCTGATTCTCTGCTATGAGACCTCTCTCCTCCGTCTGGGTGCCAGGGGCCTAATTATCGAAAAGTAGCCTTCTCCATTGGTGGGTGACATGACTCCTGATTCTCTGCTATGTGACCTCTGTCCTCTGGGTGCTGGGGCCTAAGTAAATGAAAGTGGTCTTCTCCATTGGTGGGTGACTTGAAGCCTGATTCTCTGCTATGGGACCTCTCTCCAATTGATATTGCTTAACCGCCTCAGCCCCCCTAGCTTAAACACCCTTAATGACCAGACCACTTTTTCAATTCTGCATTACGCTACTTTCACTGTTTATTGCTCAGTCATACAACTTACCACCCAAATGAATTTTACCTCCTTTTCTTCTCACTAATAGAGCTTTCATTTGGTGGTATTTCATTGTTGCTGACATTTTAACTTTTTTTGCTATTAATAAAAAATTTACGACATTCTTGCCAAAAAATTTCATTTTTCGCTTTCTGTTGTAAAATTTTTCAAAAAAACTACATTTCTATATAAATGTTTTTAAAAATGTATTGTTCTACATGTCTTTGATAAAAAAAAAATGCAATAAGTGTATATTTATTCGTTTGGGTAAAAGTTATAGCGTTTACAAACTATGGTGCAAAAAAGTGAATTTCCGCTTTTAGAAACAGCTCTGACTTTCTGAGCACCTGTCATGTTTCTTCAGGTGCTAGAATGTCAGGATAGTATAAATACCCCCCATATGACACCATTTTAAAAAGAAGACACCCCAAAGTATTTGCGGAGGGGCATGGTGAGTTCATGTATCATTTCATTTTTTATCACAAGTGAGCGGAAAATGTCACTTTCTGAGAAAAAATAAAAAATAAATAAAGTTTCCATTTCTGCTAACTTCTGGCAAAAAAATTAAAAATCTCCCACGGACTCACTATGCCCCTCAGTGAATACCTTGGGGTGTCTACTTTCCGAAATGGGGTCATTTGTGGGGTGTGTTTACTGTTCTGGCATTTTGGGCGGGGCTAAATTGTGAGCAACCCTGTAAAGCCTAAAGGTACTCGTTGGACTTTACGCCCCTTTACGCACCTAGGCTGCAAAAAAGTGGCACACATGTGGTATCGCCGTACTCATAAGAAGTAGGGCAATGTGTTTTGGGGTGTATTTTTACATATACCCATGCTGGGTGTGAGAAATATCTCTGTAAATGACAACTTTTTAAAATTTTTTATACAAAGTTGTCAATTTACAGAGATATTTCTCTCACCCGGCATGGGTATATGTAAAAATACACCCCAAAACAAATTGCCCTACTTCTCCTGAGTACGGCGATACCACATAAGTGACACTTTTTTTGCAGCCTAGGTGCATAAAGGGGCGTAAAGTCCAACGAGTACCTTTTAGGATTGCATTTTTACGCATTTGGATTCCAGACTTCTTCTCACGCTTTAGGGCCCCTAGAATGCCAGAGAAGTATAAAAACCCCACATGTGACCCCATTTTGGAAAGAAGACACCCCAAAATATTCTATGAAAGGCATGGCGAGTTCATAGAAGATTTTTTTTTTTGGCACAAGTTAGCGGAATTTGACTTTTTTTTTCTCACAAAGTCTCCCTTTCCGCTAACTTGTGACAAAAAGTTAAATTTTTCATGGACTGAATATGCCTCTCAGCAAATACCTTGGGGTGTCTACTTTCCGAAATGGGGTCATTTGTGGGGTGTGTTTACTGTTCTGGCATTTTGGGCTGGGCTAAATTGTGAGCAACCCTGTAAAACCTAAAGGTACTCATTGGACTTTACGCCCCTTTGCGCACCTAGGCTACAAAAAAGTGTCACACATGTGGTATTTCCGTACTCAGTAGAAGTAGGGCAATGTGCTTTGGGGTGTATTTTTACATATACCCATGCTGGGTAAGAGAAATATCTCTGTAAATTGACAACTTTGTAAAAAAAAAAATTAAAAAGTTGTCGTTTACAGCGATATTTCTCACACTCAGTATGGGTATATATAAAAATACACCCCAAAACATATTGCCCTACTTCTCCTGAGTACGGCGATACCACATGTGTGCCACTTTTTTGCAGCCAAGATGAGCAAAGGGGCCAAAATTCCAATGAGTACCTTTAGGCCTTTTTCACACGGGCGTCATGTTTTACGCCCGGATAGGATGCGGGTGCGTTGCGGGAATATGCGCGATTTTCCCGCGCGGTCGCAAACATTTGTAATGCGTTTTGCACGCGCGTGAGAAAAATCGTTTGGTACCCAACCCGAAGCCAGACTTCATCACTGAAGTCCGGTTTCGGGTCTTCTGGAGAATTTATTATTTTCACTTATAACATGGTTATAAGGGGAAATAATAGCATTCTTAATAAAGAATGCATAGTAAAATGAAGGGAAGGGGTTAAAAATAATAAAAGTTAACTTACCTTAGCCACTTGATCGCGTAGTTGCGATCTGTCCTCTCTTTCCCTGCATCAGCTAAAAACTGAGGGACCTGTGATGACGTCACATCACATCACATCGCAACTACGCGATCAAGTGGCTAAGGTAATTTAACTTTTATTATTTTTAACCCCTTCCACTTCATTTTACTATGCATTCTTTATTAAGAATGCTATTATTTCCCCTTATAACCATGTTATAAGGGAAAATAATAAAGATTTTGTCCTGTTGCTAAGCAACCATGCGGGAAAATCGCACTGCATTCGCACTTGCCTTCGGATGCTTGCGATTTTCCCGCAGCCCCATTCACTTCTATAGGGCCAGCGTTGCGTGAAAAACGCACAATATAGAGCATGCTGCGATTTTCACGCAACGCAAAAGTGATGCGTGAAAATCACCGCTCATGTGCACAGCCCCATAGAAATGAATGGGTCCGGATTCAGTGCGGGTGCAATGCGTCCTCCTCACGCATTGCACCCGCATGAAAAAATCGCCCGAGTGAAAGGGGCCTTAAGATTTCACAGGGCATTTTTACGCATTTGGATTCTCACGCTTTAGTGCCCCTAAAATGCCAGGGCAGTATAAATACCCCACATGTGACCCCATTTTAGAAAGAAGACACCCCAAGTTATTCCGTGAGGGGCATGGGGAGTTCACAGAAAAATAATTTTTTGGCACAAGTGAGCGGAAATTGATATATATTTTTTTTTTTTACAAAGTCTCAAATTCCACTAACTTGTGACAAAAAATAAAATTTTACATGAACTCACCATACCCCTCACGGAATTCCTTGGGGTGTTTTCTTTCCAAAATGGGGTCACTTGTGGGGGTTTTATACTGCCCTGGCATTTGCGGGTCTCCGCAATCATTACATGTATGGCCAGCATTAGGAGTTTCTGCTATTCTCCTTATATTGAGCATACGGGTAATGAGATTTTTTTTTTCAGTTCAGCCTCTGGGCTGAAAGAAAAAATGAAGGGCACTGATTTCTTCATTCGCATCAATCAATGTGGATTAAAAAATCTCTGCCAAAGTCAGTGACTGCGGTGCGGTGGGCTGGGCGCTAGCTACCTAACAAGTAGCTAACTAACTGGCGGTGATAAGTGACCCTTAGGCCCCATTCACACGTCCGCAATTCTGTTTGCGGAACGGAATTGCGGACCCATTCATTTCTATGGGGACAGACTTTGTCCCGCTCGGATCCAGAATTGCGGATCCGCACTTTCAGGTCTACACTTCCGTTCCGCAAAAATATAGAACATGTCCAATTCTTGTCCGCAATTGCGGACAAGAAAAGGCATTTTCTATATAGTTCTGGCAATGTGCGGATCTGCAAAATGCGGAAAGCACATTGCCGGTGTCCGTGTTTTGCGGATTCGTGGATCCGCAAAACACATCTGGACGTCTGAATGGAGCCTTACAGGGGGTTGATCAATACTACTAATCTTTTTTACCAGAGTGCATCGGATGTACAGTAGATATTACCGTACTGCTTCAAACCCAAGTGACTTTAGCATGTCACGTGACCCTGTGACAGTTTAGACAGAAGCCTCCTGATATGCACAGCGAGTGGTGATGTATATACCTGGGTTTCATGAACTCACTCTACATGCCAGGAGAAAAGCTGGGAAACTAGATGTATAGCACATGCGCAAGATTTCAGATGTGCCAGGTATGCATGGCGCATGCAGTGGGCTGTCAATCAAAGTGAGACCAGGCTTCCACCAGTGACTCTGTGACTTAGCCAGTGAAAGTAGACACCCCTCATTAACGGGAAAGGAAAGGTGCAAAGTGCAGTTATTCCAAATGGCACGGCAGAGTTTGAAAAAGGCAGTCATGATTTTGCTGTGAAGTGATCAGCTGCATTAGGGACGGAGATACCGCCTGTGCAGCTGGTTTGGCTACGCAGGGGTCCAGTGCAGGAGGGGAGCCCTTTCTAACTGGCGGGAGATGAGTGCTTCCATAGTGGAAACGCTCATCTCTGTAGTCATCTGTATCGTCGTCCTCAGGACAACGATACAGTTGAATGGTGCAGCGGGGGAAGGGAGAGCTATCTCTAGAGATGAGCGAATCGAAGCTGACGAAGTGGAATTCTATCAGAATTTCAGGAAAAATTAGATTCGCATCAAATGCAAATTTCCTCGCGCTTCATTGTAACGAATCGCAATTTTTCCTAAAATGGCAGCTACACGTGTGAGTACATGGGGCAAGAAACTCTGGGAAGGCGGGATCACCCATAATGCCATACATGCAGCCAATTAGCAGCCAGCCAGCCTGGTGATGTCACAGCCCTATAAATATGGCAGCCATCTTAGATTCAGACATTCAGTATCGTACTTTGTTCAGGGACAGACGTGTATGCAGGCGCTAGGGAGAGTGAAAGAAAAACTCATTGTTAAAAAAAAAAAAAGGAAAGAAGAAATTTACTAGTGCAGGGAAACTATAGTGAGAGGAATCATTTCACAGGCAGGGAGAGATGTATGCAGATGCTAGGGAGAGTCATAGAAAAATCCTCATTGTGAAAAAAAAGTGATTTACAAGTGCAGGGAAACATTTCTTGGGGATCCAGATAGTCTCATAATACAGCTCTGTCATTCTAGCAATTAGTTTTTGGGGTGCAAATGCTATGTTGAAAAGCCTTTTGTGGCTTTTATCAGAGGAAAAAGATAATATACTGGATACACAGGTCACTTTTGCTGTTAACTGCGCTGATATTATTTAATGGCCTATTTCAATACAATACAAGAAATATATACGCAAGTCACTTTTGTTGTTATTTGCGCTGAAAGAGTTTCTTTTCATATTTAGAGAGAAAAACAGACTTAGTTCACATTTGGTGTTATTTGCACTAAAAGCGTTTATTGCCATATTTCTACAGGAAAATAGAAAAATAGACTAAGTTCATATTTGCTGTTATTTGCGGTAAAAGCGTTACTTGTCGTATTTCACTGCAATACGAGAAAAATAGATGCAGTTCACATTTGGTGTTATTTGCACTGAAAGCATTTCTTGTCATATTTCACTACAATACGAGAAAAATAGAGACAGCTCACATTTGGTGTTATTTGCACTGAAAGCGTTTCTTGTCATATATCACTACAATACGAGAAAAATAAACGCAGTTCACAGTTGGTATTATTTGTGCTCAAAGCGTTTATTGTCATATTTCACTACAATACGAGAAAAATAGAGACAGCTCACATTTGGTGTTATTTGCACTGAAAGCGTTTATTGTCATATAGTTATAGAGAAAAAGAGAAAAATATTTGCAGTTCAATTTTTCGGTTATTTACTTAGAAATCGTTTAGTGGCCTATCTTAGTCCAATACAAGAAATATATACGCAGTCTACTTTTGCTGTTATTTACACTAAAATCGTTTTGTTGCCAATTTCAAATCCTTTAGTTGCCTAATCTCATTAAAAAAAGAAATATATATTTTGCGCTTTTAGGGGTGTTTTCTAATTTGCTTTTAATTTATTTAGTTCAGCTAAAAGTATGCCAGACAGAGAAGCGTCAGAGGCGGAAATGATTCTGGTGCAGGCACAGGTCGCAGCAGAGTAAGGGGGTATGGCAGCAGGGGTTTCTTCCTGAGGACTCAAGTCCACATGTCAGCTAGCGGTCGTGTCTTGACCAGAAACCCAGCCGTTCTTGATTAGTTGACTCGATCTTTGACTTTGTCGCAAGTGACAGCAGCACCAGCAGCCTGAGTCTAGAGTCGCTGATGAGCAGCTTTCTTCACCCACATAGTGATGAAACTACTCACCAGCAGCAGATAGACCTGGAGAAGCACCTGAACCAGCAGGTGGTGGCATAATTTGACAGCAACCTGCCAGCTGTCATAGAAGATCCCCTGGAATACTTGGGAGCCAAACTAGATTTGTGGTCGCAACTGGTCGAGTTTGCCCTGGAAAAGCTGTCCTGTCTGGCCAGTAGTCTGGCATCAGAGCGAGTATTTAGTGTGGCGGGGGGCATAATTACCCCAAGAAGAACTCGCCTGTCCACCCAAAATGTGGAGAGACTTACTTTTGTCAAGATGAATCAGGCGTGGATCAGCCAGGATTTCCACCAACCAATGCCTGATGCATCAGATTAGATCATCCATCTCCACACTATGTCGCCATGCCACTCTGTGGCCTCCTGATGCTGCCATGTCCACACTATGTCACCTTGCCACTCTGTGGTATCATACTGCTGCTGTTGCTGCCATATCCACACTATGTCACCTTGCCACTCTGTGGCCTCCTGATTCTGCCATGTCCACACTATGTCACCTTGCCACACTGTGGTATCATGCTGTTGCTGCCATATCCACACTATATCAACTTGCCACTCTGTGGCCTCCTGATGCTGCCATGTCCACACTATGTCTCTGTGGTACCATGCTGCTGCTGTTGCTGCCATCTCCACACTATGTCACCCTGCCACTCTGTGGCCTTATCGTACTGCTGCTGTCACCTCCACACTTTGTCATTGTGCGACTCTGTGGCCTCCTGATGCTGGCACCACCTCCAGACCCTGTTATTGTGCCACTTGGTGGTCTCCTTATACTGCTTCCACCTCACCACTATGTCACAGGGCCACTCTGTGGACTTCTCATGCTGTTACCAACCTCCCCACTCTATGATGGGGTCACTATTGTCCTTGTTTGACCTTCTTGATATCACCATTTATTTGACCTTTTTTCTGAATGGTCAGAAGGAAGAAAAAAAGAGATGCACAACAGATCCTGTCTGTGTAGCAGCTGTAAGGCCTGTATGGTCCCATCAGAATTGGCTTACGATTTGCTAGCCAAAAGCAGGAGTGGGTACAAAACACAGAAGACATGCAAATATTATATGTGTCATCTCTGTTTTAGATCCACTCCTGTTTTTTTGGCATTACCAATACTGATGGATTACTGAGCAAATGCTGACCGAGTGAATGTGTATGCTCCCCAGACAGGATCCGTTTTTTGTTGGTTATTGCTCTGACGGATCACAGGAAGGGCAAATTAATCAGTGATGTCAACAAAAACGTACTGCTGACACCCACTTCACTCTGTCGGAGGGCTCTACTTGTATAAGCGTTTAATAGAACAGGTTCTGTAGACATATATGTCGAATAGGCTGACGAGGGTGTAAAAGGAGTACGCTTCTTCTTGACACTAACATAGACCTTTAAAGCTGAGTTCATACTTGAGTTATTTGGTCAGTTTTGGCAAATATAAGTACATTTTTGAGAAATCCCCTCATCTCTAGTGGCTTATATCTGTGGAAAAAGAAAAATATATATGCACTTCACTTCTGCAGCTATATATGCTGAAAGCGTTTAGTGGTGTATTTCAGTACAAAAAGATCAATATATACGCAGTTAATTTTTGCAGTTATTTGCGCTAAAAGCGTTTACTGGCCTATTTCAGTGCAAAGAGAGAAATATATACGCTGTTCACTTTTGCAGTTATTTGCGCTATAAGCGTTTACTGGCCTAGATCAGTGAAAAAAGCGAAATTTATAAGCAGTTCCCTTTTGCAGTTATTTGCACTAAAAGTGTTTACTGGCCTATTTTAGAACAAAAAGAGAAATATATACGCAGTTCACTTTTGCAGTTATTTGCTCTGAAAGCGTTTACTGGCCTATTTCAGTGCAAAAAGAGAAATATATACACAGTTTACTTTTGCAGTTATTTGCGCTGAAAGCGTTTACTGGCCTATTTCAGTACAAAAAGAGAAATATATGCACTGTTGAGCTGACCCTTTAAAACATTATGGTCGAGGGCCTGCTCCTGAGCTGATCATCGACAAAAATTATGGTTGAGGGCCTGCTGCTGAGCTGACCATTGAAAACATTATGGTCAAGGGCCTGGAGCTGCTTTGGTGACTCTAGATAACCTCAGGACGATCGCACATCCCTGTGACGGCGACGATTCATTCGGATGTCTGCCCTATCAACTTTTGATGTTATTTTATGTGCCTACCATGGTCACCATGGTTAACAGGAAATCAGGGTTTGATTCCAGAGAGGGAGCCTGAGAAACGGCTACCACATCCAAAGAAGGCGCGCAAATTACCCGCTCCCGACTTGGGGAGGTAGCGGTGAAAAATAACAGTACAGGACTCTTTCTAGGCCCTGTGATTGGAATGAGTAAACTTTCAATACTTTAACGAGGATCTATTGGAGGGCAAGTCTGGTTCCAGCAGCCGACTTGCTCCCAACCTCCACAACATTCACCCAGTGTGCCGTCAGGGTGAGGATTATGATGACTAGACTCTTGGATAGTGAGAGTGAGCTTGTAAGTGACGGCCTGCTGGTGAGCTGACTCTCTAAAAGGTTGTAGGTGAGGGCCTGCAGGTGAGCTGACCCTGTAAAACATTACATTTGAGGGCCTGCATGTGAGCTGACCCTGTAAAAGATTGTAGGTGACAACCTGCTGGTGAGCTGACCCTGTAAAATATTTTAGGTGAGGGCCTGCTGGTGAGCTGACCCACTAAAGCATTATATGCGAGGCCTGCAAGTGAGCTGTCCCTCTAAAACATTATATGCGAGGGCCTGCAGGTGAGCTGACTCTGTAAAACAATATTTTCGAGGGCCTGCAGGTGAGCTGACCCCTTAAAAGATTGTAGGTGAGGGCCTGCTGGTGAGCTGACCCTCTAAAATATTATATGCGAGGGCCTGCAGGTGAGCTGACCCTCTAAAACATTATATGCAAGGGCCTGCATTTGAGCTGACCATATAAAACATTATATTCGAGGGCCTGTAGGTGAGCTGACCCTGTAAAAGATTTTATGCAATGGCATCTATGCGAGGGCATTATATGTGACGAATAAGCATGTTGATATGATTGAAGAGGAGGAGGAGGATGAGAAAAGGAAGATTCAACCATATACCCTTTTTTGTGGTGGAAGGGGTGCATAGGAATACAGTGTATTCAGTACATTATAAACAACACATTTAAAGAGCCTTTATGTTCATCCGCATTCCTCTGGTGGAGTCGAGAAGTCAGAGGCAATCCAGGCCTTGTTCATTTTTATAAGAGTCAACCTGTCAGCATTTTCAGTTGATAGGCGGCTACGCTTATCTGTTATAATGCCACCGGCAGCACGAAATACCCGCTCAGACAAAATGCTGGTGGCAGGGCAGGCCAGCACCTCCAAGGCGTAGAGCGCCAGTTCATGCCACGTGTCCAGCTTGGACACCCAGTAGTTATAAGGCACTGAGGGGTCATTAAGGACGCTGACATGGTCTGCTATGTACTCCTTCACCACCTTCCAAAATTTTTCCCTCCTTGTGACAGTATGCCCCGCATCAGGGTGAGAGCTTTGGAGAGTGTTGCCCTGCCTCTGTTGGAACTGCTGTGTGTTCCCCTTGTCTCCCCTCCTTGGTTGCCCAAGAAACTACTGACTCTGCCCCCAGCGAGTCAGGTGAAAATTTTTGGAGTAATTTTTTAACAAGGACCTTCTGGTATTGCACTGTTTTGATTGTCCTCTCCACCAGAGGAATGAGAGATGCGAAGTTCTCTTTGTAGTGGGGGTCAAGAAGGGTGAACAACTAGTAATCCGTGTTGTCTAAACTGCGTATAACGCGCGGGTCACCGGAATGGCAGCCTTACATGAAGTCAGACATGTGTGCCAGAGTACCGACAGGCAAGACTTCGCTGTCGTCATCAGGAGGATGACTCTCAATCTCCTCATCCTCTTCCTCCTCTTCTGCCCACACACGCTAAGAAAATGGAATTAAACTTCCATGGGTACTACCCTCTGTAGCAGTGGGAACTGTCTTCGGCTCCTCCTCTTTATCGTCCAATTCGCACTGAGAAGACGAACTGAGGGTGGTCTGGCTATCACCCTGTGTGATGTCTTCCCCCATTTCCACCTATTCCAAAGAGTCGGCCTTAATTTTGAGCAGCTAGCGTTTGAATAGACACAGAAGTGGGATGGTCACGCTGATAATAGCGTTATTGCCGCTCACCATCTGTGTTGATTCCTCAAAGTTTCTTAAAACCTCAGAGATCAGACATCCATGCCCAGTCCTCGCTTGTGAATACCGGAAGCTGACTGGAAAGGCGACCACCATGTTGCAGCTGGTATTCCAATACTGCCCTCTGCTGCTCACAAAGCCTGGCCAACATGTGGAACGTCGAGTTCCAGCGTGTGCCCATGTCACAAAACAGACGGTGAGCTTGCAATTTCAAGCACTACTGCAGCGTTGACAGACCGGCTGAAGCTGTCGATGACTTGTGCAAATGTGCACACTCGCAGCGCACCTTCACCAGTAGCTCAGGCAAATTGGGGTAGGTTTTAAGAAACCGCTAAACCACTAAGTTAAAGACGTGGGCTAGGCATGGGATGTGTATTAGCTTGCCGAGCTCCAAAGCCGCCACCAAGTTACAACCATTATCAGACACAACCATGCTTGGTTATAGGTTGAGTGGCGAGACCCACAGCTGATTCTGGGCTCTTATCCACTGCCATGCTGTTTGTTCCCTAAGCATATCAGCTTCAGCAGGGCCTGTTGCCGCTTCCCCACTGCAGTGCTACTTGACTGATGGCTGACTGGTGCTGCATGCGGATAATTCAGAGGTGGAAGTGGAGGAGGAGGCGGAGGAGGAGAAGTGGGGGTTGGAGCCACAAACCTAGGTGCTGGTGGAAACCCTCATTGACATAGGGCCCGCAATCCTTGGCATCCATAGCACCTGTACCATCCTAGGGTACGAGTCACTCTCAGCCTCCACAACGTCCACCAAGTGTGCCGTCAGCGAAATGTAGCGTCCTGGCCAAATGCACTGTCCATGTGTCCATGGTTAAGTGGACCTTCCCAGTAACTGTGTTGGTCAGGGCACATGTGATGTTACGGGACACATGTAAGTGTAAGGCGGGCACAGCACACCTTGAAAAATAGTGGCGGCTAGAGACTGTGTAAAGCGGGATGGCCACCGACCTCAGGCTGCGGAAGGCCTCAGTGTCCACAAGCCTAACTTTCCAGGGCCAGTAATTTGGAAAGCTGCGCATTTTGTGCTATGGCCTGTGGGTGGGGGGGTTGGTCGGCTGGGTATTTTTTTCGCTTGTGTTCAAAGGCCTGGGGTAAGGACATTTGGACACTGCACTGGGACACAGAAGTGGATGTGGTCGCTGGTGGTGCTTGCGAAGGTCCAGGTGCAGGGCAGGAGGCATCCGGGCCTGCGCCTTCGACAGGGGATTGGCCAGCACGTAACATAGAGGAAGAGGAGACAGTGGTGTGACCCGCAGAAACAGATTGTGGACCCAGGCATTCGTCCCACTTATTAGGTTGCTTGGATGCCATGTGGCGGATCATGCTGATGGTGGTGAGGATGCTAGTGTTCTTGCCCCGGCTCATTTTGGTACGACACAGGTTGCAAACTACTATTCTTTTGTTGTCCGTACTTTCCTCAAAAAAGTGTCATACTGCGGAACACCTACCCCTTTGCAAGGCAGATTTCCGCTAGGGGGTGCTCCGTGGAACAGTTGCATACCTGTTTGGTGTGGCCTACCTTCTCCCTTTTGCCACCCCACTGCCTTTTCCAGCTTGTTGCGGTGCTGCAGATCCCTCTCCCTCTGTACTGCTGTCTTCGCTCGGCTTTCCACCTTCCCAGGTTGGGTCAGTGACTTCATCGTCCACCACCTCCTCTTCCACTTCCTCACTCTGCTCATCCTCCTTACTTGTTGACTTAACCACAACCTCAGTGATTGACAACTGTGTGTCATCCTCTTCATCAACCTCTTGAGACAGTAATTGCCATTGACTTAATGGCAACTGTGCCTCATCATCATCCACCTCATTAAACAGTAATTGTCGTTCCCCACCCTAATCTTCTTGTGACTGTGGATGCTCAAGAGGATGAGAATCAGGGCACAAGATCTGTCCCTCTTCAAGCGTGCTTGGCGAGAGGGCCAAATGAAGGAATGGCGATGAAAAGAGGTCCTCTGAATATCTGAGTCTGGGATCACTTGTTTGCCCAGACTCTTCATGGTGGGAGGAAGGAGGATCAGGATTGTGTTGACCAGACTCTTGGCTACTGAGACTGGACTTTGTGGAAGACAGGATGGTGATTAACCGACTGGAAGCATTATCTGCTAAAATCCAGGCACAGTTTCAACGCACCCAGGGCCACGGCCTCTGCGTGCATCATAGGCATCATGGCCACTTCCCCATCCCTTACTGCTCACCTTCTTCATTTTAAATGTTATATATGCTTCAAAATATGTCACACGTAAAGTAGTGTAGGATTTGAAAGTGTATGCGCCAAAAAAATTAAAAAGGTATTTGGGATGTGGAAACGTCACGCAGGAGATATGTCCCGCAGATAATGTCAATGCTGTCACCAGCGGCTAATAAAAAATTACAGGGAATGTCACAGATATTTGGGATGAGGAAACGTTATACAGGAGAGGTACCACAGGTAATGTAACTGTTCGCAGAGTCTACGGAAAAAGTACACTGTATGTCACAGATAAAATTTCTATGTGCACACGTTACAGTGGAGATACACCACTGGTAATGTCACTGTAAGAAGCGGACACCGTCTATTGACAAAGTACACTGTGATTCACTGATACATTTTTTAACTGCACACGGTACACTGTAGATGTCCCCTGGTAATGTCACTGTCAGAAGCGGACTCCGTCTATTGAAAAATTACACTGTATGTCACAGATAAATTTTTTCAGCGCACATGTGGACTGCAGATGTGGACCAACTAATGTCACTGTCCGCAGCGGACACCATCTACAGAAAAAGTTCACTGGATGTCACAGATATTTTTGGGATGTGTACACTTTACACAGGAGATGTGGCGCAGATAATTTAACTGTCTGCAGCGGCCTATTAGACGCTAATTAGCGCAGGATGCGCAAAAAAATATATTTCTGCCGCCACACACAATAGTCCTTAAAATATTGCAATTCACTCCCTACACTGTCTATCCCTTCCTATGCACAGCTCTCCCGGACTAAGACCTATATAGCACCCAATGACGAATTCCGGCCAGTCAATCACTGTAATGCCAGTAACCAACATGGCTACGGCATCACAGTGAGGGCAATACTTGCATAGCAGCTAAAAAATGTGCGGGGAGGAGACTCAAGCATTGCGCTCGAACACATGCGGTTCTCGGCCCAGCATCGAGATGCTTGAGCCGTACTGCTGTTCGGCCGAGCATGCTCGATCAACACTACTCCTCATACTGCTGCCACCGCAAGACTCTGTCATTGTGCAACTCTGTGGCCTCCTGATTCTGCTGCCACCTCCACAGTCTGTCATTGTGCCGCTCAGTGGTCTCTGCATGCTGCCGCCACCTCCAGACTCGGTCATTGTGCCCCTCTGTGGCCTACTCATGCTGCTGCCACCTCCACACTCTGTGATTGTGCCATTCTGTGGCTTACTCATGCTGATGCCACCTCCACACTCTGTCATTGTGCCACTCTGTGGCCTCCTGATTCTGCTGCCACCTCCAGACTCTGTCATTGTGCCACTCTGTGGTCTCTTCATGCTGCCGCCACCTCCAGACTCGGTCATTGTTCCACTCAGTGGCCTTCTCTTGATACTGCTGCTGCCGCCACCTCCAGACTCGGTCATTGTGCCACTCGATGGCCTCCTCATACTGCTCCCAACTCCAGACTCTGTCATTGTGCCACTCGGTGGCCTTCTCCTGATGCGTCTGCACCATTATCTTGTTTACATTTAGGTATGTGTATGCATATTGCGAGTAAAGCTGCTTTGACAATTGTGAGGATAGGTATGAACTAACCACATGTCCTTATGTTAGGAGACTTGTATAGTCCCATTTAAGAGGTTTACTGTGGTTCAGTCCTATTCTGGCAGCCTGTTTATTCTTTGGTAAGTATATTTAAAATGAGACATTGTATAACTGGATTTTATTGAAATGTCTGTCCCATTTTTCCATGGACATTTGTGGTGCTTTGATTGTGTTTTATTCCTGCTATTTATGTAATTACCACATTTTAATCATGTTTTGAAAACTTTCGAATAAAAATCTTTTTTTAATGATCAATAGGATTTATTTTGCACTCATTATTGGTAGTGTTGAAAGCAATTAGGGAGTGTTCCTTTGTAATAAAAACAAGTTATTTATCAGGACCACTGGTGATCCTTTTCCTTATGCTGCCAACTCCAGACTGTGTCATTGTGCCACTCGGTGGCCTCCTCATACAGCTGCCACCTCCAGACTCTGTCATTGTGCCACTCTGTGGCCTCCTCATACTGCTTCCACCTCCAGACCCTGTCATTGGGCCACTCTGTGGTCTCCTCATGCTGCTTCCACCTCACCACTATGTCATAGGTCTACTATGTGGACTTCTCATGCTGTTCCCACCTTCCTCACTTCATGACTAGTCCACTATTTTCTCTTTCGGCCTGGCTGACATCATAATTTATTTGACCTTTCTTTTGATCTGTCAGAAGCAAGGAAAAATGAGACGCACAACGGATCCTGTCTGTGTAGCAGCTGTAAGGCCTGTATGGTCCCATCAGAATTGGCTTATGATTTGGTAGCCAAAAGCAGGAGTGGGTACAAAACACAGAAGACATGCAAATATTCAATTCATGTGTCATCTCTCACTGTGCCTTTGTCAAACAGTAAAGAAATCACAATACACAATGATTTAAATAGACCGCCTAACAACCAAGTACTGACGTCATGTAGTCATGACAACCTGAATAAACTAAGTGAAAGATCAAAACTAAAAGCAAAAACACCTCATAAAGAATATATAAAGTCTCCACATTTCTGAAGTCGAATTCTTCTTTAATATACATCTAATGGCTTCAATTGCTCTGTTGAGAATAATAGTACAGAATAAAGATAAACCATACACAAAAAAAATAATAATATATGAAACATTTAAAAAAAATAAAGAAATTATAAGAAACGATTAAGTTCATACTCGCGATTCAGACCCATCGGCTCCAAAGTTTGGAGCCGATGGATCCAAAAGGCTTCACGTTTCATCAATAATTTATGACGATCACCACCACGACATGGTTGTGTTATACTTTCAATGATCTGGAAGTGCAATTGCGCAATCGTGTGTTTTGGTGGAAGTAATATGGTATCGGTTACAGTAGGTTTCCCTTACTCAGCCTCCGGGTCGTCCAATTGTAGCTTCGACCAATTCTATTCTCTCTCCTCCTGCCATATTTTTGGAGAAGGTATTGACCCCTTTAACTAGATTGGCTCCTTCATATTTGAACAATTTCTAAATGAGATTATGCCATTGCAGGTGGATGGGGACTGCATTCTCGTCACATTTGACATATGCAGTCTCTATACATCTATTACACATGAAAAAGGACTTAATGCAGTGAAATGTCTCCTTGATCAAAGTAGATACAGGGGTGTGGTACAAGATTTTTTTCTTTCTCTTTTGACTATTGTATTGGAGCAGAATTATTTTCTGTTCCAGGATACCTTTTATCAGCAGCGGTGTGGGACCGCGATGCGTTCGAATGTCGCACCGCCATATGCAAATTGTTATATGGCTTATTTTATTGTAATCGGTTATACCAACAACAGTGTATTTTTTGGGGAAGATTTATTGATGATGGTTTTTGCGTATGACAGGGCGACATTCGAACCCTATTTGAGTTTTCCCTCTTTCCCTAACTCAGTGTGGTCAGAACTTCAATTTACTTTTTTCATTTTCATATGCAGAAAATATTTATTTTCTTGACACCTTGGTTATTAAGGGAGATGATGTTAGAATTAAAACTGATCTCTATATTAAGGCCACAGACTGAAATACTCTGTTGATGTACTCTAGTAATCATCCTACAACTACTAAAAAATCCCTCCCTTATTCGTAGTATCAGAGGATAAAGATCAAGTAGTCACTCCCTCTAGAATTGAGAATAAGAATAAAAAGTCTTGTATACCCCTTGTAGTCAAGTGCCATTCATGGGTTAATAAGGTTAGAGCAGTGGTTAATAAACATTGGCATATTCTAAAAAAATCTTATCCTCAGGTTGAGGAGTTCCATAATCCTCCCATGATCTGTTACAAAAGAACAGAGAACATTAGGGATACAATTATCAGGGCTGACAGAGGGCGTAATAACATGGAATTAAAAGAAAGTGTCCTTTCCACCATCAGATATGGCACCTTTCTGTGCCTAGGATGTGTCCATTGCTCTAGCGTAATAAAGGGTAAATATGTACACTATCAACATATAGGAGAACAAATACCCTTACGTGTTTTTTTCACTTGCGGCAGCACATTTGCCATTTATATCCTTAAAGGGAACCTGTCACCGGGATTTTGTGTACAGAGCTGAGCACATGGGTTGCTAGATGGCCGCTAGCACATCTGCAATATCCAGTCCCCAAAGCTCTGTGTGCTTTTATTGTGTAAAAAAACTGATTTGATACATATGCAAATTAACCTGAGATGAGTCCTGTACGTGACTCATCTCAGGGACAGGACTCATCTCAGGTTAATTTGTATATGCATCAAATCAGTTTTTTTACACAATAAAAGCACACAGAGCTATGGGGACTGGATATTGCAGAAGTGCTAGCGGCCATCTAGCAGCCCATGTCCTCAGCTCTATACCCAAAATCCTGGTGACAGGTTCCCTTTAAATGCCCCTGTGGCTTATTATATGTCGGTGAAACATCTACCAGTATGAAAGATAGATTTTGCAAGCATAAATCTACGATCAGGAAGGGAAACTTACTGTTACCGATACCATATCACTTCCACCAAAAAAACACACAATTGTGCAATTGTGCTTCCAGATCATTGAAAGTCTAACACAACCACGTCATGGTGGTGATCGGCATAAATTATTGGTGAAGCCTTTCGGATCCCCCGGCTCCAAACTTTGGAGCCAATGGGTCTGAATCGCGAGTATGAACTTAATAGTTTCTTATAATCTTTTTTTTTTTTGTGTGTTTATGGTTTATTTTTATCACGTACTATTATTCTCAACAGTGCAATTGAAGCCATCAGATGTATATTAATGAAGAATTTGACTTCGGAAATGTAAAGACTTTATATATTCTTTATAAGGTGTTTTTGCTTTTAGTTTTGATCTTTCACTTAGTTTATTCAGGTTGTCATGACTACATGACGTGAGCACTTGGTTGTTAGGCGGCTATTTAAATCATTGAGTATTGTGATTTCTTTACTGTTTGACAAAGGCACAGTTTGTGCCGAAACATGTCACAGATTTTAATATGTGGCAATAAAGAGAATATTTGCAAGACTACGAACGGCTGTTATTGTTTTTGTGGACACCAATCCTAGGACACGCGCAATGCCACGCTACACCTGCAGTGCCGACTGATTTACAACGTAACCCTCAGCACTCTGTCAGGGGTGCTCTACTTGTATAATATTTTAAAAGAACAGGTTCTATAGACATCTATGTGGAATCAGCTGACAAGGGTGTAAAAGGACTGTGCGTCTTCTTGACACTAACATTGACCTGTAAGGCTGAGTTGATACTTCAGTTATTTGGTCAGTTTTGGCCCCGTGACTGTGCAAATAAGTGAACTGTGCAGTGATTCTAAGAGCGACGCCTGTCATCTGCATGTCATACTGACTGACAGTATTATTTCACTACCACAGCAGACTCCCTATGCGTGTTACTGCAAGGCAGTAGGCACAGTGTTCACCACCACTATAAAGGT
This sequence comes from Bufotes viridis, assembly GCA_033119425.1. NCBI lineage: Eukaryota > Metazoa > Chordata > Amphibia > Anura > Bufonidae > Bufotes > Bufotes viridis. The sequence goes on from CM065591.1 coordinate 208,561,381, forward strand.
TCTCTGCAGCCAGGAAATAGCCATTTTTTTACAAAATTCACTATGAATAAATTCGTATCGAACCGAAATTTTCCCCAAAAATTCTTCAAACCGGTGGATCGAACTTTAAAAAAAAATATCTCTAGGTACCTCCCTTCCCCGTTCCTCTGATAGGCTGTAGGCCTAGTGCCTGTAGCCCATCAGCGGCCAGTGGAGGTGGCAAAATAATGTAATCGATCCGCCTGAGCTGTACAGTGCGCGACACAGGCCGGAAGAAGCCTGCATCGCATAGCTGAAAGCGGCATGGAGGTAAATATCAGTGTTTATTTTTTTTTTTTTCATTTACACTATGCTGGTGACCCTATTTTATGTACAGGTACTCATCGGGGGCACTATTGGGGCATCTACGGGGGGTCCTATCTTATGTACTGGCACTCATATTGGGGCACTATGGAGAAGTGGGGGTGAGCACTATGGGGCATCTACTGGGGGCCCTATCTGATATACTGGCACACATGGGGGGCACTATAGAGAAGGGGGCACTATGGGGCATCTACTGGGGGCATTATATACTGGAACACATGGGGGACACCATGGAGATTTGGGGAAGAGGAGCACTATGGGCATCTATTGAGAGGCATTATATATTGTCAAAAATGGGGGGCACAATGGAAAAGTGGGGATTGGAGCACTACTGGGGCACTATGGAGGGGGTGGGGGAGAGGAGCACTACGGGGGCATCTACTGGGGGGATTATATACTATCTAATATACTGGCACACACAGGCGGGCACTATGGAGAAGGGGGAGCACTATGGGGCATCTACTGGGGGCCCTATCTAATATATTGGCACACATGGGGGCACTATAAAGAAGGGGGAACACTATGGGGGCATCAACTGGGGTCCCTATCTTATATACTGGCACACAGGTTGGGCATTATGGAGAAGGGGGGGAGAGAACTTTGTGGCATCTACTAAGGGCATTATATATTGTCACACATGGGGGGCACTATGGAGATGTGGGGGAAAGGAGCACTATGGGGGCATCTACTGGGGGGATTATATACTGGGACACATGGGGGGCACCATGGAGAAGTGGGGGAGAGGAGCACTATTAAAGCATTATATAGTGTCATTATACTGGCACACATTATGGGGGCACTATGAAGAAGGAGGAAGAGGAGCATTATGGAGGCATTTTATACTGGCACCATGGGGACGAGGGGAGGAGCACTATGGAGGCACTATATAGGAGTATTTTATACTGCCACAAATGAAAGGGCACTATGGGGCTCAACAGTGGGCACTAACAGGGGGTAGTTTTTATACTGCCACACAACAGGGAATTGTTATGTCCTGGAGCACATTATAAGAGGCATTTTTCTACTGTCACACATTATAAAGAGAACTATTACTACGGGGGCATTGTGGTGGGCTTTATTACAATTGGGGGACTATGAGGAACATGAATACTAGTATGGGCACTACGGGAGCATTATTACTTCTGGGTCACAGTGGGGACACATTGAGGGCACTGTAGGGGCAGTATTACTACTACATGCACTCTGGCAGATAATTATTTCTATTTGTGGGACTTTGGGGACCACTATTACTGTCGGGGGCACCCTAGCACAGTATCAGTTTAGCACAATTATTTTTGGGGAACATTATGTTTAAAAAATTAAAACATTATGTTTACACTATTAGTGTCAGGGACATTGTTTCCTGGGCGCGGTATTTTTTTTAAGGCACTGTTTGCCAATAATTACTGAAGGCGGTATTATCTGTATGTTACTAGTATTTTCAAGGGGACGGTTTCTGCAGTATAGTATTGGGGAGCACAGCAAGCCCAGTATTGGGGGTCGCAGGATGGGGTGTTCAGAAGGTGGGAGGATGATGCGAAACTAGGATACTAAGATGTCTGTCTGTCAAACTCTGCAGAGAGAAGAGATAGCTGAAAGAAATCATGATGGTGGTCTGGTCTGAAAGGGGAAGATGAGGACAGAGAACATCTACATCAAAGGGGATGTCACTGGATGTAAGAGGTATGTGGGGCTGTATTAGGCTACTTTCACATCTGAGTTAGTGATTCCAGCAGAAAACAGCCTGCCAGAATTCACCAGCTCCGGCACTGCTGGATGCAGAAGGAATACCCGTCAGCCCCATTAACTTTAATAGGGTCCAGCAGAGATCCGGCCACAATCTGACAAAAATGCTGATAATCGTTGTGACACAAACTGCTGCATGCTGCAGTTTGTGTATGGCCAATTCCTTGCATTCTCTAGTGGATCAGGTGGTTGGATTGTAGTGCCGCAGGTGTGAAAGTAGCCTTACTCTGTATGTTTTGTATTGCTGTATGTAATGTTAGGAGTCAGGACGGAATAGGTTAGGTTGAGAATTTGGCTTGGGGGGAGGCGGCCCAGGCACATTCTTTGCCCTCTCCTGTCTGTGTCCACCCCTGAGCTCCATATAATTAACTGAACATGGAACACTGTACATATTGTTTTGTTCTTTTGCAATCCTAGAAGATCTAAATGTTATCCCAATTTCATAATATATTTTTATAAGGGTGAGAGCTCAAAATCCTGTGCTTCCATTGTCATACTTCTATTTTTCAATTAACTAATCATAACACAAAATCACTTGTTTCATCTCAGTCTATTATAGTATCTATCCAGTTTATTAATTTTACATTAAGCTGCCTAATAATCACCAGCAGTGGGCAGTATGCACATATTCTACCACACATAATTTTGGAAAGTTACTTCAGCTCCTTGGCATTCTGTACGTTTCCTGTATGATTTGCAAACATTCCTTGTTTCTCTTTTCAAGTTTCAACTTTCTCAAAGTCTTATTCAGAATGGATAAAATAATAAACTACTAAACGAATGACATAAACACTCTCTACCTGGCCCATTAGTATTCACACAAGGTATAATTCCTTGAATGTTTTGGATGCCATACACTGCCCTTCACCTTCTGATTCTGATCAATAAGAATTTTCTAGATGAAATTAGGGGTAAACAGTAGGGATGAGTGAAGTTTTGAAAAACTAGATTTGGCAACTTGGCCGGAGTCCCCCAAGAAATTTGATTTGTTCCTTATTAATTAGTCACAAATCACTATAATTCAGGTATACCCAGGCCACTCTGCCTTAGGGTATGGCCACACAGAGTGGTCATGCTGTAGGCGGGTTGCAGCCAGGCTCCGGTGAAGAACAGTGCTGCCAATTAGCCCGCAGAGGCCTTTCATTTAATAATGAATACTGCACTGTATAGTCAGTCTTCATTGTTAATGGCCGCACAGCACCTTTAATGCACCTTTAAACAGGGGCTGTTGCTGGTATGGGATTTGGCTGGTTAGGAGGGGACACATAATATGCAAATTATTGCTGTTCTTGCCTGCACTCTCCTGCAGGTTATTTTACAGTAAACACAGAATATTAATCAGTTCTGGCATACCCACTTCTCTAACCCCAGCGATCTCCTGTCCTACAGGTGGGAGCCCTTCTTCTGCCATCTGCTTTTCCTCCTTTTCCACAACATCTACTATCGATGAGAATATGTTATCAGGAACATCCAGCATCTTGCTGACTTTTCTAGGACGTGGAGACTTTGAAGGATGATTTGGAAAAAGTAAAGCCAGCAAAAAATGAGGATGGTCATAATTAAGACCTAGCCCCCTGAGGGTACAGACTGGATGGTATTGGTTGGCACACTGGAAGTGGAATAATTAAGGTTTCCATCTTATTGGTATTGAATTATATTTATGGCTGATGTAGGAATAAGTACATTTAGAAATAAATAAATAAAACTGACATAGAATAAGTCTCCCTGCACTCTCACTCTCCAATATTCTTCTAGCAATAGTTTTCAGCAACAATGACCCTTGCACATGAGCACTTGCCACGTCTCTCCCTACGCTCAACTCACAGGACAATCGCAGAGACTGTGCAGGATGAGGGTTTTATAGGGCTGTGGGGTGGCTGGCATTACGGCATTATGAATGATCTTGCGTTCCCTGGCTTGTCTCCTCTACACTTAGTTTCGCTTTCTAACACGTGCAGCTGCCATTTTAGGAAAACGAATTTGTTACCACGAAGCACGAGGACATTTGGATCCACTTCAGATGCTTTTCTTCGTTAAACCCTAGCAAACGGAATAAGAAATGTGGGGCAGTGTAAACACAAGGCAAATTATATATCTGCAAGCACAGTATGTTGGAAAATCCACATTGCAGGAGCACTATTACTATTAACTAGAGATGAGTAAATATCTCTAAAATTTGATTCGGCTGGTTCGCGAAATATTTAGAAAAAATTTGCTTCGATCCGAATTTATTCGCTGCGAATCTCGTTAAAAACGTCTATTTCTGGGCTGCAGAGAGCCTTTAGAGGGGTGTAGAGCACTGTGCCTTGCAGTAACACGCATAGGGAGCATCTGCTATGGTAGTGAAATAATACTGTGAGTCAGTATGTGACATGCAGATGACAGGTGTTGCTCTTAGAATCACTGCAAACTTCACTTATTTGGGCAGTAACGGGGCCAAAACTGACCAAATAACTCAAGTGTAAACTCAGTCTTACAGGTCCATGTTAGCATCAAGAAGGCTACAGAGTGGCAAAATTACAGAGTATGGAGGTGGCGACCGCATGAGGAGGCCACAGAATGTCACAATGACAAAGTCTGGAGTTTGCAGCAGTATGAAAAGGCCACAGAGTGGCTCAATAACAGAGTCTGGAATTGGCGACAGCATGAGGAGGCCACAGAATGGCACAATGACAGAGTCTGGATAAAAGACTGAGGACACAGATTGTTGAGAAAGATGCAGATAGAAAGTTATCTATAGAGCTGTATGACGGTAACCTGCAGATTGTCACTTCAATGTAAAATTAAAATTTTTCAATAAAATTGTGTCCTGGCGGCGGTCGGTCTGTTCCTCCTGGACGCGCCGAGGCGTCATCTCGCGAGACGTGAGATTTCCTGTGAACGTGCGCACGCGCGTTCACAGGATCGCGTCGGGGAGAAGGTAAACTACAGCCTGCCAGCGCTGATTGTGCGCTGGCAGGCTGTAGAAGTGAAAAAAAATTACATATCAGACACTGTTTTGTTAACAGCGTCTGATATGCTTGCTGTTCATTCCTTTGGTGGTCCCTTTTGCTTGGGACCACCAAAGGAATCTTCTGTAAGTGCACCAATCACCACACAGACCCCCCCCATCCATCCCCCCGTCACTGATTAACCCCTGATTAACCCCCGATTAACCCCTGATCACCCCATGTCACCCCCCTGATCACCCCCTGTCACTAATCACCCCCCCTGTAAGGCTCATTCAGACGTCCGTATGTGTTTTGCGGATCCATGGAAATCTGTGCCGTTCATTTTTTTTTTTTTTTCAGCCCAGAGGCTGAACGGAAAAAAAAAATCTCATTACCCGTATGCTCAATATAAGGAGAATCGCAGAAACTCCTAATGCTGGCCATACGTGTAATGATTGCGGAGACCCTCAAATGCCAGGGCAGTACAAACACCTCACATGTGACCCCATTTTAGAAAGAAGACACCCCAAGGTATTCCGTGAGGGGTATGGTGAGTTCATGTAAAAAAAAAATTTTTGTCACTAGTAAGTGGAAATTTGAGACTTTGTAAAAAAAAAAATATATATCAATTTCCGCTAACTTGTGCCAAAAAAAAAATAATTCTGTGAACTTGCCATGCTCCTCACGGAATACCTTGGGGTGTCTTCTTTTCACAATGGGGTCACTTGTGGGGTATTTATACTGCCCTGGCATTTTAGGGGCCCTAAAGCGTGAGAATCCAAATACGTAAAAATGCCCTTTGAAATCCTAAAGGTACTCATTGGATTTAGGGCCCCTTTGCGCATCTTGGCTGCAAAAAAGTGTCACACATGTGGTATCGCCGTACTCAGGAGAAGTAGGGCAATGTGTTTTGGGGTGTATTTTTACATATACCCATGCTGGGTGTGAGAAATATCTCTGTAAATTGACAACTTTGTATAACATTTTTTAAAAAGTTGTCATTTACAGAGATATTTCTCAACCCAGCATGGGTATATGTAAAAATACACCCCAAAACACATTGCCCTACTTCTACTGAGTACGGCGATACCACATGTGTGACAGTAGTTCCAACCGAGGCAGGGCAACACTTTCCAAGGCATGGGAAACTTTCATGACACCCCGCCAGCAACCACCCCCTGAATCGTGGCCTAGTGCTACAACGAGGGGAAAGTTTTGGAAGATGGTGAAGGAATACATTGCAGACCGTGTCAGCGTCCTAAATTATCCCTCAGTGCCTTACAACTACTGGGTGTCCAAGCTAGACACTTGGCACGAACTTGCGCCCTACGCCTTGGAGGTGCTGGCCTTCCCTGCCGCCTGCGCATTGTCTGAGCGTGTATTTACTACTGCTGGTGGCATTATAACAGATAAGCTTATCCGCTTGTCCATTGACAATGCTGACAGGCAGTGGTGTATCTTGGTTTTGTGCTGCCCTAGGCGAGACTAAACTCGGGCACCCCCTAATATAAATTTGACCCGCCCCTTCCTGTCAAGGCCAAACCCCTTTCTCTGTAAACCCCGCCCTTCCTTTTAGGCTCCATCCTTTCCTGTATTCCTGTATTTAAAAGTGAATAACGACAGCCACACCTCACACCCCTCCCTTGATCCCACTAAGTGTCATCCACAGATCCCCCCCTTAAGTGCCATCCACAGACAGATCCACCCCTTAAGTGCCATCCACAGATCCCCCTCCTTAAGTGCCATCCACAGATCCCCCTCAGTGTCATCCACAGATCCCCCTTAAGTGCCATCCACAGACAGATCCACCCCTTAAGTGCCATCCACAGATCCCCCTCAGTGTCATCCACAGATTCCCCCTCTTTAGTGTCATCCACATATTCCCCCTTAGTGTCATCCACAGATTCCCCCTCAGTGTCATCCACAGATTCTCCCCCTCAGTGTCATCCACAGATTCTCCCCCTCAGTGTCATCCACAGATTCTCCCCCTCAGTGTCATCCACAGATTCCCCCTCAGTGTCATCCACAGATTCCCCCCTCAGTGTCATCCACAGATTCCCCCTCAGTGTCATCCACAGATTCCCCCCTCAGTGTCATCCACAGATTCCCGCCCTCTTTAGTGTCATCCACAGATTCCCCCTCTTTAGTGTCATCCACATATTCCCTCCCCTCAGTGTCATCCACAGATTCCCCCTCTTTAGTGTCATCCACATATCCCCCCTCAGTGTCATCCACAGATTCCCCCTCTTTAGTGTCATCCACATACTCCCCCTTAGTGTCATCCATAGATTCCCCCCTCAGTGTCATCCACAGATTCTCCCCCTCAGTGTCATCCACAGATTCCCCCCTCAGTGTCATCCACAGATTCCCCCCTCAGTGTCATCCACATATTTCCCCCTCAGTGTCATCCACAGATTTCCCCCTCCCTCTTTAGTGTCATCCATCCACAGATTCCCCCTCTTTAGTGTCATCCACAGATTCTTCCCCCAGTGTCATCCGATTCCACAGACATTTCCTACCTGCCCAGCGCCGGCCGTTGTAGGTAATTTATTCACTCCACTTGCCTGAGAGAAGCGCCGGAAGACTCACTGGCAGGCGCATGCGCACTTCAATGCCTCTAGCCAGTGCGCCTGTGTGAGTCTTCCGGCGCTTCTCTCAGGCAAGTGGAGTGAATAAATTACCTACAGCGGCGCTGGGCGGGGAGGAGCGGCGCCGGCGCACACCCAGCAGCGCAGCCCGGACACAAAAAAAAATCTATCACTGAGGCAAACAAGGCATCTTGCCGCGGCGCCGCCCCATTGAAAGTGCCGCCCTAGGCAAATGCCTTGTTTGCCTCGTGATAGATACGCCACTGCTGACAGGTTGACTCAGATAAAAATGAACAAGGTCTGGATTGCCCCTGACTTGTCCACTCCACCAGACCACCAGAAGAAAGCTGAGCTAATGAGGAACAAAAACGCAATTTAAATGTATGCTTTATAATGTACTCAATCCACAAGATTCAGAAGCACCCTTTTCACTGGAAAAAAGGGTATGTGTTTGAATCTTGTTTTCTCATCCGCCTCCTCCTCTTTCATACAGAATATTTATGTCCTCACTACAATGTTTTGTAGGGTTCGCTCAGCTTCAGTCCCTCACCTCCAATGCCTTATACGGTCTGCTCACCTGTAGGCCATTACTGCACTGTTTTATGGGGTTCACTAGGCTTCAGGCCCTAACCTCCAATGCTTTATACGGTCTGCTCACCTGTAGGCCACCACTGCAATGTTTTATGGGGTTCGCTCACCTTCAATCCCTCACCTCCAATGCTTTATACAGTCTGCTCACCTGTAGGCCATCACTGCAATGTTTTAAGGGGTTTGCTAGGCTTCAGGCCCTCACTTCCAGTGCTTTATACCGTCTGCTCACCTGTAGGCCATTACTGCAATGTTTTATAGGGTTCGCTCCACTTCAGTCCCTCACCTCCAATGCTTTATACAGTCTGCTCACCTGTACGCCATCACTGCAATGTTTTATGGGGTTCACTAGGCTTCAGGCCCTCACCTCCAATGCTTTATACAGTCTGCTCACCTGTAGGTCATCACTGCAATGTTTTATGGGGTTTGCTCACCTTCAGTCCCTCATCTCCAATGCTTTATACGGTCTGCTCACCTGTAGGCCATTACTACAATGTTTTATGCGGTTCGCTAGGCTTCAGTCCCTCAACTCCAATCCTTTATACGGTCTGCTCACCTGTAGGCCATCCCTGCAATGTTTTATGGGGTTCGCTAGGCTTCAGGCCCTCACTTACAATGCATTATACGTTCTGCTCCCTAGTAGGCCATCACTGCAATGTTTTATGGGGTTTGCCCACCTTCAGTCCCTTACCTGCAATGCTTTATATGGTTTACTCACTTGTAGGCCATCACTGCAATGTTTTATGGGGTTCTCTAGGCTTCAGGCCTTCACCTTCACTGCTTTATACAATCTGCTCACCTGTAGGCCATCACTGCAATGTTTTATAGCGTTCGCTCACCTTCAATCCCTCACATCCAATGCTTTATACAGTCTGCTCACCTGTAGGCCATCACTGCAATGTTTTGTGGGGTTCACTAGGCTTCAGGCCCTCACCTCAAATAATTATACAGTCTGCTCACCTGTAGGCCATCACTGCAATGTTTTATGGGGTTCGCTCACCTTCAGTCCCTCACCTCCAATGCTTTATACGGTCTTCTTACCTGTAGGCCATCACTGCAATGTTTTATGGGCTTCACTAGGCCTCAGACCCTCACCTCCAATGCTTTATACGGGCTGCTCACCTGTAGGCCATCACTGCAATGTTTTATGGGGTTCGCTCACCTCTAGTCCCTCACCTCCAATGCTTTATACGGTCTGCTCACCTGTAGGCCATCACTGCAATGTTTAATAGGGTTCGCTAGGCTTCAGTCCCTCACCTCCAATGCGTTTTATGGTCTGCTCACCCGTAGGCCATCACTGCAATCTTTTATAGGGTTCGCTCACCTTCAATCCCTCACCTCCGATGCTTTATACGGTCTGCTCACCTGTAGGCCATCACTGCAATGTTTTGTGGGGTTCACTAGGCTTCAGGCCCTCACCTCAAATAATTATACAGTCTGCTCACCTGTAGGCCATCACTGCAATGTTTTATGGGGTTCGCTCACCTTCAGTCCCTCACCTCCAATGCTTTATACGGTCTTCTTACCTGTAGGCCATCACTGCAATGTTTTATGGGCTTCACTAGGCCTCAGACCCTCACCTCCAATGCTTTATACGGGCTGCTCACCTGTAGGCCATCACTGCAATGTTTTATGGGGTTCGCTCACCTCTAGTCCCTCACCTCCAATGCTTTATACGGTCTGCTCACCTGTAGGCCATCACTGCAATGTTTAATGGGGTTCGCTAGGCTTCAGTCCCTCACCTCCAATGCGTTTTATGGTCTGCTCACCTGTAGGCCATCACTGCAATGTTTTATGGGGTTCTCTCGACTTCAGGTCCTCACCTCCAATAGTTTATACCGTCTGCTCACCTGTAGGCCATCACTGCAATGTTTTATGGGGTTTGATAGGCTTCAGGCCCTCACCTCCAATGCTTTATACTGTCTGCTTACCTGTAGGCCATCACTACAATGTTTTATGGGGTTCGCTAGGCTTTAGGTCCTCACCTCCAATGCTTTATACAGTCTGCTCACCTGAAGGCCATCACTACAATGTTTTATGGGGTTCGCTAGGCTTCAGGCCCTCACCTCCAATGCTTTATATGTTCTTTCCCCTGTAGGCCATCACTGAAATGTTTTATGAGGTTTGCTAGGCTTCAGACCCTCACCTCCGATTATTTATACCATCTGCTCACCTGTAGGCCATCACTGCAATATTTTATGGGGTTCACTCACCTTCAGTCCCTCACCTCCATTGCCTTATACGGTCTGCTCACCTGTACGCAATCACTGCAATGTGTTATGGGGTTCGCGAGATTCAGGCCCTCATCTCCAATGCTTCATACCGTCTGCTCACATGTAGGCAATCACTGCAATGTTTTATGGGGTTCGCTAGGCTTCAGGCCCTCACCTCCAATGCTTTATACGGTCTGCTCGCCTGTTGGCCATCACTGCAATGTTTTATGCGGTTTGCTCACCTTCAGTCCCTTACCTCCAATGCTTTTTACGGTCTACTCACTTGTAGGCCATCACTGCAATGTTTTATGTGGTTCGCTAGGCTTCAGGCCTTTACCTCCAATGCTTTATACCGTCTGCTCACCTGTAGGCCATCACTGCAATGTTTTATGGGCTTTACTAGGGTTCAGGCCCTCACCTCCAATGCTTTATACGGTCTGCTCACCTTTAGGCCATCACTGCAATGTTTTATGGGGTTCGCTCACAATCAGGCCATCATCTCGAATGCTTTTTACCGTCGACTAACCGGTAGGCCATTACTATAATGTTTTATGGGGTTTGATAGATTTCAGGCCCTCACCTCCAATGCTTTATACTGTCTGCTTACCTATAGGCCATCACTACAATGTTTTATGGGGTTCGCTAGGCTTTAGGTCCTCACCTCCAATGCTTTATACAGTCTGCTCACCTGAAGGCCATCACTACAATGTTTTATGGGGTTCGCTAGGCTTCAGGCCCTCACCTCCAATGCTTTATATGTTCTTTCCCCTGTAGGCCATCACTGAAATGTTTTATGAGGTTTGCTAGGCTTCAGGCCCTCACCTCCGATTATTTATACCATCTGCTCACCTGTAGGCCATCACTGCAATATTTTATGGGGTTCACTCACCTTCAGTCCCTCACCTCCATTGCCTTATACGGTCTGCTCACCTGTACGCAATCACTGCAATGTGTTATGGGGTTCGCGAGGATTCAGGCCCTCATCTCCAATGCTTCATACCGTCTGCTCACATGTAGGCAATCACTGCAATGTTTTATGGGGTTCGCTAGGCTTCAGGCCCTCACCTCCAATGCTTTATACGGTCTGCTCGCCTGTTGGCCATCACTGCAATGTTTTATGCGGTTTGCTCACCTTCAGTCCCTTACCTCCAATGCTTTTTACGGTCTACTCACTTGTAGGCCATCACTGCAATGTTTTATGTGGTTCGCTAGGCTTCAGGCCTTTACCTCCAATGCTTTATACCGTCTGCTCACCTGTAGGCCATCACTGCAATGTTTTATGGGCTTTACTAGGGTTCAGGCCCTCACCTCCAATGCTTTATACGGTCTGCTCACCTTTAGGCCATCACTGCAATGTTTTATGGGGTTCGCTCACAATCAGGCCATCATCTCGAATGCTTTTTACCGTCGACTAACCGGTAGGCCATTACTATAATGTTTTATGGGGTTTGATAGATTTCAGGCCCTCACCTCCAATGCTTTATACGGTCTGCTCACCTGTAGGCCATCACTACAATGTTTTATGGGGTTCGCTAGGCTTCAGGCCCTCACCTCCAATGCTTTATATGTTCTTTCCCCTGTAGGCCATCACTGAAATGTTTTATGAGGTTTGCTAGGCTTCAGGCCCTCACCTCCAATGCTTTATATGTTCTTTCCCCTGTAGGCCATCACTGAAATGTTTTATGAGGTTTGCTAGGCTTCAGGCCCTCACCTCCGATTATTTATACCATCTGCTCACCTCTAGGCCATCACTGCAATGTTTTATGGGGTTCGCTCACCTTCAGTCCCTCATCTCCAATGCTTTATACGGTCTGCTAATCGGTAGGCCATTACTACAATGTTTTATGGGGTTCGCTAAGCTTCAGTCCCTCAACTCCAATGCTTTATATAGTCTGCTCACCTGTAGGCCATCACTGCAATATTTTATGGGGTTCGCATAGCTTCAGTCCCTCAACTCCAATGCTTTATATGGTCTGCTCACCTGTAGGCCACTCCTGCAATGTTTTATGGGGTTCACTCGGCTTCAGGCCCTCATCTCTAATGTTTTATACGATCTGCTTACCTATAGGTCATCACTGCAATGTTTTATGGGGTTCGCTCACCTTCAGGCCCTCACTACAATTTTTTATTGGGTCCGCTCACCTTCAGGCCGTCAACTATATTGTTTTAGACGGTAACCAGCACGCCCTTGCTGCAAATTTTTTTGATGGTCACCAGTTGGCCATCAATGATAATTTTTCAAGGGTGTGTATGATGCCGTCCTGTATTTGTAATAAAGGGTGTATTGGAGTGCCGGTTCCTTGTAATTTTTGGCAGCCCTTTCACTTATTGCATAGGCTTTATGAGTGCAGCAGTGTACCTGAACAATTGTAGCACCATGTGAATGAGGACCTCCTTTATGTGATATACAGGCTGTATCGGAGTGCTTCTTCCTTGTAATTTTTGGCAGCATTTGCACTGTATATACGATTGAATATACAGGAAAGAATGTTTCCTAACAATTTTACCTCTAAAAATGTCTCTTTTTTTTTTGAGGGGGTGGGATTTTGGTCGGGATTTTGTCGCAATGTAAAAGTGGCGGACAACTGGGACAATGTGGTTCCCAGCAGCGACATTGGAGTCCAAAATGCACCCAGACATGGCCCCCATGCTGTTCCAGATCCATTTCGGTGCTGTTTCTGTCACTTTCTGACTTTTTCCAATGGACCAGGTGCCCACCCCTCATCCGAGCAGGGGGTGCCTGGTTGTCTCCCATTGATTTCCATTATACTCGGATGCTCGGCCGAGCGTACGAATATCGATATGTGTTCGGACCGAGTACCCAAACAATTTGGTGCTCGCTCATCACTACCTGCCTCCATCTCCACTACATTCTGCCACGGTGTGTCTGGGTCCTCTGCCTCGTCTTCTTTATCGCCCTCTTACTTCTCCAGCTGCTCTTGCGCCTCCTCTCCTTTCACCGCAGTAGAAAAAACACTAATTTCGCTACATCTTGCCTGTGCTCCAATGTCCTCCTCCTCCTCTTCCAGTTCAGCCCCCACAGGGCTCACGTGGCCGTAAGTTCTAGGCGCTAAGTCTACAGTCCCCTGACAAGCCATGTTCACCAGCATCTGTTCCAGGACATGAAGCAGTGGAATGACATCGTTCATCCTGTAGTCCTGGCGACTGACAAATAATGTGGCCTCCTCAAAGGGGCTGAGCAAACGGCAGGTGTCAAGCATGAGCTGGCACTGGCTGACATCAAAGTTATCCAGGGGAGTACTCCTATCCGCTTGGATCATTAAGAAATCGTTGTTGGCCTTTCTCTGTTCGTACAGTCTGTCTAACATATGGAGGGTGGAATTTCAACGGGTGGAAACATCGCATATCAGCCTATGTTGGGGGATGCCGTTCTGCTGCTGCAGCTCAAGGAGGGTGTGCTTTGCGGTGTGCAAGTGGCTGAAGTGCATGCAAAGTTTCCTGGCCATTTTTAGGATATCTTGCAGATGGGTTGAAGACTTCAGGAACTGCTTGAGAACCAGAGTAAACAAGTGTGCCATGCAGAGCATATCGCTCAGCCTTCCTTTACGCAGCGCCGAAATAATGTTCTTCCCATTGTCGGTCACCATGGTTCCGATTTTCAGTTGTCGTGGAGAAAGCCAGCAGTTGATTTCTTTCTGAAGGACACAGAGCAGTTCCTCCCCTGTGTGACTACGTTCGCCCAGGCAAACCAGATGCAGAACCGCATTACACCGCTGAGCCCTGCACATGTGGTATGCTGGAGAGGCACTGTGACTTGTCCCTGCAGTGGAGGCTGAGGATATGGTGGAGGATGAGGTGGCAGAGGCGGACATTGTCGCAGGACCAACGGCATGACAACGTGGAGGTGAAAGCGGCGTCACCTGGCCAAGTTGCTGGTGTGGCTGTGCAGGAACCACATTCACTTAGTGGGCCGTAATGGACATGTATTGTCCCTGACCATAGTTACAGCTCCACATGTCAGCGCTACCGTGCACTTTGGCAGACACCGACAGGCTTAATGACTGGCACACCTTCTTTTCTACATACATGTGCAGAGCTGGTACTGCCTTTTAGGAAAAGAAATGACAGCTTGGGACTCTCCACCTCATCAGTTCTCTGAAAGGTGCAGAGTCCACCACTTGGAAAGGGAGGGACTGCAGCACCAGCAACTTTGACTGGAGCTCGTTGTCACTTTGCAATCGCTTCGGTCATCGATTGCTGATGGAATGACTGACAAGGTGTAGGAGGGCGAGGAGCAGGAGCATTATGACCAGCAGATGATGGGAAGGACAGACAACTCCCTTCGGCTGAGGTGGTGGAGCCTTGACTGCCTTAAATTGGCTGCGTGCCACTGGGTGATAAAGCGGTTGCTGCGGCAGGCTGGACCACTACATCGGAGCCACGGTTCTTCCAGGCCACTTCCACGCTGCATATGTTGATGCAGGATCTTGGTGCCAACATTGGCACTCTGGCCACGCTTCACCTTCTGCCCACAGATTCTACATATGGCCATGTTCACCTCCTCCGGCGGCTTAACAAAAAAATGCCACACCGCCAAATAGGTGATTTTACCCCCAACACTACACACTGACTGACTGCTACCGCTGCTGCCTCCGTGAACCTGGCTACCGCTACTTCCTGGGCAGGTAGGCTCCTGCGAAACGGGTTGTGTACCCTGGGCACATTTGGCTCCCAACCTCCCACTACTACCACCCTGCTATCTCCCGGCCACGGTAGTGACTTGCTGACTCTGCCGCTGCCTCAAGGGCAAGCTGCCACCCTCTTCACCTGATCATGATGAAGCTTCTTAGTCACCTGGCTCCCAAGTGCGATTAGCTACATCATCATCATCGAGTACTGTCTGCACATCACTGATGTCCTCCTCAACCGTCTCTGGGTAAGGAGCCTGACCGCTCGCAACACCAGCTCCCATGCCACTCTCCTCATCACTACTTGCCTGCCTAGTGGAGGAAGCGTCGGATGTCTCCTCCTTATCTTGGCTTGCCAGTAGCTGTTGACTGTCTTCTAGTAGCTTGTCCTCATGGTATAGTGGAGCTGAGACCACAGCATACAATACTTCTCGTACTGAGTGAAGAGAGAATGACAGAGGCAGGTTGAGGACAGGTAAGGGCACAGGGCCTGCTCCCGGGCCATGCCAACTAAGTGTTGTGTCTGACAAACCCACCGACTCTTGGCTGGGGCTTTCTGATGTCACTTGCAAAGATGAAGATCGAGTCAACCATTCAAGAACAGCTGGGTAGCTGGTCAAGACATGACCGCTAGCTGACACTGGGAGCTCAGGCCTCTCGAAGTGACCCCTGCTGCCATGGCCCCTTACTCTGCAGCAATCTGTACCTGCGCTAGAAACATTTAGACCTCTGCCACTCCCCTTTGCAGGGCCTGGCACTTCTCTGTCTAACATACTGTTAGATCAAATCAATAAATAAAAAGGAAATTTAAACACCCCCAAAAAGTCAGTAATTTTCTCAATTCATAACACAACAGCTAATAAGTGCTTTTTTCCCACTAGTACACGCCACAAAAGGGTTTAGAGCATATAACTGCACCGCTGAACTGCAAATATATTTTTCTTTTTCCACTTATGCACGCCATAAAAGGCTTTCGAACTTAACCTCTTGCCGCCACGCTAACGCCGATGGGCGTCAGCGCGGCGGCTCTCTCAGGTCTCACTGCCGCCTATCGGCGTCATCTCGTGAGACCCGAGATTTCACATGAACGCGCGCGCGTCGTGCGCGCGCGTTCATGTGATCGGAGCCGGGACAACTGAAACTACAGCCTGCCAGCGCTGATCATGCGCTGGCAGGCTGTAGATGCGGAAAAACCGCATTTAAATCGCATATCAGACGCTGTTTTTAAACAGCGCCTGATATGCCTGCTGTTCTGCTCGCCTGGTGGTCCCTTTGTTTGGGACCACCAGAGGAAACATAGGAAAAGTGCACCAATCACTACACACACCCCCCCACCCCCATCACTGATTAACCCCTGATCACCCATGTCACCCCCTGATCACCCCCTGTCACCCCCCTGTCACTAATCACCCCCTACAGGCTCATTCAGACGTCCCGTATGTGTTTATGGATCCATGGATCTGCGGATCCATGGATCTGCGGATCCGCAAAATACGGACACCGGCAATGAGCTTTCCGCATTTTGCAGATCCGCACAGATCTATATAGAAAATGCTTTTTCTTGTCCGCAATTGCGGACAAGAATAGGACATGTTCTATATTTTTGCGGAACGGAAGTGCAGACTCGAAGCGCGGATCCGTAATTCCGATCCGAGCGGGACAAAGTCTGTCCCCATAGAAATGAATGGGTCCGCAATTCCGCTCCGCAAACAGAATTTCGGACGTGTGAATGGGGCATAAGGGTCCCGTTATCACCGCCAGTTAGTTAGCTACTTGTTAGTTAGCTAGCGCCCACCGCACCGCAATCACTGATTTGGCAGAGATTTTTTCATCCACATTGACCGATGCGAATGAAAAATCTGTGCCGTTCATTTTTATTTTTTTCAGCGCAGAGGCTGAACGGAAAAAATCTCATTACCCGTATGCTCAATATACGGAGAATCGCAGAAACTCCTAATGCTGGCCATACGTGTAATGACTATGGAGACCCTCAAATGCCAGGGCAGTACAAAAACCCCACATGTGACCCCATTTTAGAAAGAAGACACCCCAAGGTATTCCGTGAGGGGTATGGTGAGTTCATGCAAAATTTTATTTTTTGTCACAAGTTAGTGGAATATGAGACTTTGTAAAAAAAATATATATATATATATATCAATTTCCGCTAACTTGTGTCAAAATTTTTTTTTCTGTGAACTCGCCATGCCCTCACAGAATATCTTGGGGTGTCTTCTTTCCACAATGGGGTCACATGTGGGGTATTTATACTGCCCTGGCATTTTAGGGGTCCTAAAGCGTGAGAATCCAAATACGTAAAAATGCCCTGTGAAATCTTAAAGGTACTCATTGGTTTTAGGGCTTTTAGCATCTTGGCTGCAAAAGTGTCACACATGTGGTATCGCCGCACTCAGAGAAGTAGGCAATGTGCTTTGGGGTGTATTTTACATATACCCATGCTGCGTGTGAGAAATATCTCTGTAAATGACAACTTTTTAAAAAATTTTATTCAAAGTTGGCAATTTACAGAGATATTTCTCTCACCCAGTATGGGTATATGTAAAAAATACACCCCAAAACACATTGCCCTACTTCTCCTGAGTACGGCGATACCACATGAGTGACACTTTTTGCAGCCAAGATGCGCAAAGGGGCCCAAATTCCAATGAGTACCTTTTAGGAGTGCATTTTTACGCATTTTTCTTCTCACGCTTTAGGGCCCCTAAAATGCCAGGGCAGTATAAATACCCCACATGTGACCCCATTTTGGAAAGAAGACACCCCAAGGTATTCGCTGAGGGGCATAGTGAGTCCATGAAAAATTAAACTTTTTGTCAAAAGTTAGCGGAAAGGGAGACTTTGTGAGAAAAACAATAAAAATCAATTTCCACTCAACTTGTGCCAAAAATTTTTTTCTATGAACTCGCCATGCCCCTCATGGAATACCTTGGGGTGTCTTCTTTCCAAAATGGGGTCACATGTGGGGTATTTATACTGCCCTGGCATTTTAGGGGCCCTAAAGCATGAGAAGAAAATGCGTAAAATGCTCCTCCTAAAAGGTACTCATGGGATTTGCCTTTGCATTTGGCTGCAAAAGTGTCACTATGGTATCGCCGCATCAGAGAAGTAGGCAATGTGTTTGGGGTTTATTTTTACATATACCCATAGTTAGGTGAGAAATATCTCTGTAAACTGACAACTTTGTATAAAAAATTTAAAAAGTTGTCGCTTACAGCGATATTTCTCACACACAGTATGGGTATATGTAAAAATACACCCTAAAACACATTGCCCTACTTCTCCTGAGTACGGCGATACCACATGAGTGACACTTTTTGCAGCCAAGATGCGCAAAGGGCCCTAAAACCAATGAGTACCTTTAGGATTTCACAGGGCATTTTTACGCATTTGGATTCTCACGCTTTAGGTTCCCTAAAATGCCAGGTGAGTATAAATACCCCACATGTGACCCCATTTTGGAAAGAAGACACCCCAAGGTATTCCGTGAGGGGCATGGCGAGTTCACAGAATTTTTTTTTTTGCCACAAGTTAGCGGAAATTGATATATTTTTATTTTTTTATTTTGTTTTTTACAAAGTCTCATATTGCACTAACTTGTGACAAAAATTAAATTTTACATGAACTCACCATACCCTCACGGAATACCTTGGGGTGTCTTCTTTCTAAAATGGGGTCACATGTGGGTATTTATACTGTCCTGGCATTTTAGGGGCCCCTAAAGCGTGAGAAGAAGTCTGGAATCCAAATGCGTAAAAATGCCCTAGAAATTTAAAGGTACTCATTGAATTAGGCTCTTTGCACTCCAGGCTGCAAAAGTGTCACACATGGTAGTCGCTGCACTCAGAGAGTAGGGCAGTGTTGGGGTGTATTTTTATATATACTCTGTTGGTGTGAGAAATATCTCTGTAAACGACAATTTTTAAATTTTTTTATACAAATTTGACAATTTACAGAGATATTTCTCTCACCCAACATGGGTATATGTAAAAATACACCCCAAAACACATTGCCCTACTTCTCCTGAGTACGGCGATACCACATGAGTGCCACTTTTTGCAGCCTGGGTCCGCAAAGGGGCCCTAAAACCAATGAGTACCTTTAGCTTTTACATGGCTGCTCACAATTTAGCCCCGCCCAAAATGCCAGAACAGTACAAACACCCCACAAATGACCCCATTTCGGAAAGTAGACACCCTAAGGTATTCACTGATGGGCATAATGAGCCCGTATGAGATTTTTTTTTTTTTGCCAGAAGTTAGCAGAAATGGAAACTTTATTATTATTTTTTTTCCTCAGAAAGTGTCATTTTCCGCTAACTTGTGAAAAAATGAAATGATACATGAACTCACCATGCCCCCTGCGAATACTTTGGGGTGTCTTCTTTCTAAAATGGTGTCATTTGGGGGTATTTATACTATCCTGGCATTCTAGCACCTGAAGAAACATGACAGGCGCTCAGAAAGTCAGAGCTGCTTCAAAATGCCGAAATTCACTTTTTTGCACCATAGTTTGTAAACGCTATAACTTTTACCCAAACCAATAAATATACACTTATTGGATTTTTTTTATCAAAGACATGTAGAACAATACATTTAGAGAAAAATTTATATAGAAATGTAGTTTTTAAAAAAAAAATTTACAACAGAAAGTGAAAAATGTCATTTTTTTGCAAAAATGTCGTTAAATTTTTATTAATAGCAAAAAAAGTAAAAATGTCAGCAACAATGAAATACCACCAAATGAAAGCTCTATTAGTGAGAAGAAAAGGAGGTAAAATTCATTTGGGTGGTAAGTTGCATGACGGAGCAATAAACGGTGAAAGTAGTGTAGTGCGGATTTGTAAAAAAGGGCCTGGTCACTAGGGGGGTATAAACCTGTGGTCTTCAAGTGGTTAAAACTGCACCGCTGAACGGCAAATATATTTTTCTTTTTCCACTTATACATGCCACAAAAGGCTTTAGAGCATATAACTGCACTGCTGAACAGCAAATATATTTTTCTTTTGCAACTAATACATGACAAAAAGGGCTTTATAACATATGACTGTACCGCTGAACAGCAAATATATATTACTTTTGCGACTAATACACGCCACAAAAGGCTTTATAACATACACTGTAACTGCACCACTAACCGGCAAATATATTTTTCTTCTGCCACTTATACATGCCACATAAGGCTTTAGAACATATAACTGCACCGCTGAATGGTAAATATAATTATCTTTTTCCACTATTACACGAGAAAAAGGGCTTTATAACATATAACTGCACCGCTGAACGGCAAATATATTTTACTTTTATTACTAATACACGCCACAAAAGGCTTTAGAACATATAACTGCACTGCTGAACGGCAAATATATTCTACTTTTGCCTCTAATATGCACCACAAAAGGCTTTGGAACATATAACTGAACCGCTAAACGGCAAATATATTTTTATTTTGCCACTATTACACAACAAAAAGGGCTTTAGAACATATAACTGCAAATATATTTTCTTTTTCCATTTATGTACACTCAAAAGGCTTTAGAACATATAACTGCACCGCTGAATGGCAAATATATTTTTCTTTTGCCACTAATACACACCACAAAAGGCTTTAGAACATATAACTGCACCACTGAACATCAAATATATTTCACTTTTGCCACTAATACACACCACAAAAGGCTTTATGACATATAACTGCACCGCTGAATGGCAAATATATCTTTCTTTTTCTACTTATACATGCCACATAAGGCTTAAGAACATATAACTGCTAGTGATGTCGCGAACATAAAATTTTCAGTTCTTCCACGAACTTCCGCAAATGTTCGCGAACAGGCGAACCGGGCGAACCGCCATAGACTTCAATAGACAGGCGAATTTTAAAAACCAAAGGGACTCTTTCTGGCCACAATAGTGATGGAAAAGTTGTTTCAAGGGGACTAACACCTGGACTGTGGCATGCCGGAGGGAGATCCATGGCAAAACTGCCATGGAAAATTACGTAGTGGACGCAGAGTCGGGTTTTAATCCATAAAGGGCATAAATCACGTAACATTCCTAAATTGTTTGGAATAACATGCTTTAAAACATCCAGTGTGTGTATACGATCAGGTATGATGTTGTATCGATCAGGCAGTGTAAGGGTTACGCCCGCTTCACAGACATTGACATACCAAACTCCTCTTTTAATGCACCGCAAACAGTCCATTTGCACAACTGCAAACTCCCCATTTGCACAAGGTTGGATACCAAGCTAGCCACGTCCCGGTGATGTCATTGAAGGTTTCTTCCTCCACCCAGCCACGTACAACACCAAGGGTCCCCGAAAGGTCAATTGAATTGATTTTTTGAACGGGGAGATGGTTAAAAAAACGATGGCTCCCTCCCCTTTGTTTTAATCCACGGTCACTGCTTCTGCGCCGTGCAATTTACTCTCACACCCGATATGAGTGATATTTTCTATAGTACTATTCTCATCAGTTTAATCCCTCTAACGTCCCCAATCTGGGGGCCATTTATTGAATAGATTTTTCGAACCGGGAGATGGTTAAAAAAACGCTGGCTCCCTCCCCTGTGTTTTTATCCACGGTGACTGCGTCTGCGCCGCGCAATTTACTGTCACACCCGATATGAGTGGTATTTTCTGTAGTACTATTCTCATCAGTTTAATCCCTCTAACGTCCCCAATCTGGGGGCCATTTATTGAATAGATTTTTCGAACGGGGAGATGGTTAAAAAACGCTGGCTCCCTCCACTCTGTTTTAATCCACGGTGACTGCGTCTGCGCCGTGCAATTTACTGTCACACCCGATATGAGTGGTATTTTCTGTAGTACTATTCTCATCAGTTTAATCCCTCTAACGTCCCCAATCTGGGGGCCATTTATTGAATAGATTTTTCGAACGGGGAAATGGTTAAAAAAACGCTGGCTCCCTCCACTCTGTTTTAATCCACGGTCACTGCGTCTGCTCTGTGCAATTTACTGTCACACCCGATATGAGTGGTATTTTCTGTAGTACTATTCTCATCAGTTTAATCCCTCTAACGTCCCCAATCTGGGGGCCATTTATTGAATAGATTTTTCGAACGGGGAGATGGTTAAAAAAATGCTGGCTCCCTCCACTCTGTTTTAATCCACGGTCACTGCGTCTGCGCCGTGCAATTTACTGTCACACCCGATATGAGTGGTATTTTCTGTAGTACTATTCTCATCAGTTTAATCCCTGTTACATCCTATATCAGGGATTGCCTTTTGTAAAAAAAAAATTTAGGCCTGGTACCTTCGACTGCCTTCACAATGACAGACCAAACTCTCATACACCAAACTGAATTGATTTCAGGAACCGGGAGATGGAAAAAGCAGCTTGGTCGGTCCTCATACTCCCAAATTGGGGCACTGCGCGTGCACAGAGCAATGTGCTGTGACACCCTATATGAGTGGTGTCTTAACTAGTACTATTCCTATCAGCGGCGGGCGGGTGCGTGGTAACTTGAGAGCAGGTGACCAAAGCTGAGCTGGAGGAGGATGGTGCGTCAAGGTTCTTAGCGGAAGCTGTTGAAGATTGGGTGTCCTGTCTAAGCCAGTCAACTATGTCCTCAGAATTTTTCGGGTTCAGGGTACATGGCCTCTGAACACTAGGCATTATTCCAGGGACAGTGGAAATCACAGCACCACGACCACGACGGCCCCTGAGGGGTGGCCTGCCTCTGCCTGTCATTTTTTTTTCGATAAGTGGTACTGTGCCACCCGGTATCAGTGGTGGGCACTGGCAGTGGGCACACTACAGTCTGTGGAAGTGGGCCTGACACACACTGGCAGCAGGCAAGCAACTGAAATTAGACTAATGTGTAAAAATGAAATGCCTTATTTATCGGCAAGCTACTGTGCCACCCGGTATCAGTGGTTGGCACTGGCAGTGAGCACACTACAGTCAGTGGAAGTGGGCCTGACACACACTGGCAGCAGGCAAGCAACTGAATTTAGACTACTGTCTAAAAATTAAATGCCTTATTTTACGGCAAGCTACTGTGCCACCCGGTATCAGTGGTTGGCACTGGCAGTGGGCACACTACAGTCAGTGGAAGTGGGCCTGACACACACTGGCAGCAGGCAAGCAACTGAAATTAGACTAATGTGTAAAAATGAAATGCCTTTTTTTATGCAAAGTCCTGTGCCAGCCGGTATGAGTGGTGGGCACTGGCAGTGGGCACACTACAGTCACTGGAAGTCAGCCTGACACACACTGGCAGGCAACTAACCTTAGATTAAAGTGTAAAAATTAAATGCCTTTTTTGATGCAAAGTCCTGTGCCACATGGGATGACAGGGGTGGGCACTGGCAGTGGGCACACTACAGTCAGTGGAAGTCGGCCTGACACACACTAGCAGCAGGCAAGCAGCTGAAATTACACTAAAGTGTAAAAATTAAATGCCTTTTTTGATGCAAAGTCCTCTGCCAGCCGGTATGAGTGGTAGGCACTGGCAGTGGGCACACTACAGTCACTGGAAGTCGGCCTGACACACACTGGCAGGCAACTAACCTTAGATTAAAGTGTAAAAATGAAATGCCTTTTTTTGATGCAAAGTCCTGTGCCACATGGGATGACAGGGGTGGGCACTGGCAGTAGGCACACACTACAGTCTGTGGGCCTGCAGCCCCTCACACACAGGCAGGCCATGCAATTGCAATATGCATATAAAGGAAAAAAAAAGCAGACTAATGTTGCAGCCCTAAAAAGGGCTTTTTGGGGTGCTGTCAGGACGCTGTCCTTACAGCAGAGATCAGATGAGTCTTTCAGGACTGGAGTGGACACTGAATTCAATAGCCTAGCTATCGATTTCCCTATTAAATCAGCAGCAACTACACTCTCCCTCCTCTCACTAAGACTGCAAATTCCAAATTAATCTAAAATGGATGCTGTTCAGGAGATGGGAGGGTCTGGGAGGGAGGGTATGCTGCTGATTGGCTGGAATGTGTCTGCTGACTGTGAGGTACAGGGTCAAAGTTTGCTCAATGATGATGTATAGGGGGCGGACCGAACATCGCATATGTTCGCCCGCTGAGGCGAACGCGAACAAGCTATGTTCGCCGGGAACTGTTCGCCGGCGAATAGTTCGGGCCATCTCTAATAACTGCACTGCTGAATGGCAAATATATTTTACTTTTGCCACCAATAAACGGCAAGAAGGGCTTTATAACATATAACTGCACTGCTGAACGGCAAATATATTTTATTTTTGCCACTTTACACGACAAAAGGGCTGTCATTTTAGCACCTCACCACACAACGGCTAATAAGCCCTTTTTTCCCTCTAATTCAAGCCAAAAAATGCTTTAGAACATATAACTGCACCACACAAGGGCAAATAAGACATAGAAATATTTCCTTGTAATAAACCATGTTAATGGCTGTATCAAACAGCACTTGCACCCCAATAACAAGAACGGTTTGCTGGAATTACAGAGCTGTATAATGGCAATTTTGGTCCCCAGTCAGTGCAGCAAGGTGTAATAGGATTGTTCCTATTACCCAGGCTGTAACCTCCCCTACTGAACCCTGTTCAGCATAAATGCTGTGGAATGATTTATCCCTATCATTTCCCTACACCGTGAATAATCTTTCCCTGAACTTGTAAATCGTTTTTTTTTTAGCACAATAAAGTTTTTTCTAGTACTGTCCCTAGCGCCTGCTGATGTCTCTCCCTGCACTAAGTACACTGGAAAATGGCAGAATCCAAAATGGCTGAGGCTATTTATAGGGCTGTGACATCTAAGGGCTGACTGGCTGCTGATTGGCTGCATGCATTGCATTATGGGTGATCCCGCCTTCCCAAAGTTCCTTGCTCCATGTCCTCACACGTGCAGCAGCCATTTTAGGAAAAAATGCGATACGTTACCACGAAGTTTGTGGAAATTCAGATTCGGTGCAAATCGAATTCCACTTCGTCAACTTCGATTCACTCATCTCTAGCGATGATATCTCGCAAGTCCGTGAGGAACATGTTATAAAATGTCTCTAGGGGTGGGCTCCTTTGCTGCAGAGAATAGAAAGACGATTTCAACTTCAAATTGGAGGGAATGGGGGTGCTGGCCAGTTTAACAGTATCCTCCATTAAGAGGTGTATTCCAAAAAGGCTTGAAATAATGTCTGTTGTGACTTGGTCACAATGAGGAATGTTTTTTTTTTTTTTTATAGAAAAGTGATGTTTCAACGTTAATTTACAGATATATTGATTTAAGTCTACATTAGTTCAAATAGATTTGGTCAACTTGTGGCAAATCGATAAACCTTTACTGAGTACTAAGTACGGTACTAAGAACATAACTAGACAAATTAAATATGCCCCTACTTTTGAGGCAATTGGTGGGGAACTCTGTGTCTAAATCAGGGATGCTCAACCTGCGGCCCTCTAGCTGTAGCAAAACTACAACTTCCAGCATGCCTTAATAGCTGTAGGCTGCCCAGGCATGCTGGGAATTGTAGTTTTGCAACAGCTGGAGGGCCACAGGTTGGGCATCCCTGGTCTAAATCAATACTATGCTATTATGTTGAAAGGTTTTCCTAGAATTTTCTCCTCTACACCCACTCCTCCTGGGTTTGGTCTTTTGTTCTTTCTGGGTGTGGAGTGAATTGGACTGTAAAAGTGGGTGGGTGGGGCTGTACAGGAGGACATTCGATAAAAAAATGAGAAAGTAGTTTTATTCCTGAAAGAACTGTCCTGGATGGTATCGGTCTTGAAGTGGGGGATAGACACTCTAATGAAGGGTTTTCCTAAAAGTTGGGGGCATGGCTAAAAATAGGTTCAGGGTTGGACAGGGTGTCGCTGTATATTGAAATGTCATCAACAGGAGTGGATAGTGGCACATTTGAGTCAGGGGTGGTGTAGGGAGGGTGTCTGGATGGGAAGTTTAACAAGTGTCTGAGGAATCGGGACTGAGGGGGGGGGCTGGGGGGATTGGGAGATCATATGTGGTGCTGGGTGAAATAGAACCTAGGAAATGTTATCCGTGGTTACAGATTCATATTGTGATTGGGTCATTAGCCATAGAGGAACATGAACATTTTTGGTAGGCCCAGATTATCAATAGTGGGGGACTAATGGTATGGTCAGTAAGTCCAAGCAGTTTTGGTGATGATAGATTGGAGCTATAAGGGGGAGCTGACCCAAGTTGGGAGTGGCCAGCTGAGGGTTTGTGCTAGTTATATTATTCTTTCATGGCACCAACTGGCGAGGGGTAGTGGTGGTTATATTGTTATTAGGGTTTTAGGTAGATTCAATATGGAACTTGCTGTTATGGAAGGTCTTACCCCTAATAGGTCCAAATTTGGCCACATTCACATAACTGCGATTTTGCCTAAAAGAGGTGCAGTGACCTGTTCTTTGTATCAGTTTGCCCAGTAGTGCAGCATATTGGGCGCAGATTTGTAGGTTTGTTGTTTTTATTATTATTATTGTGTTCCCAAATTCGAACCTGTCCTACTAACAGAGATAATAATTTTATATAGTTTTTGTTTTACATTTTACCACTTTAATATTTTTTCTGAAAGCCATATTTTTTCATATTTCTTTATTTTTCTGGCAATTGTCTTGAATATGTGCTTGTTTTTTTGCAGGAACAGTTGACGTTTTTAATGGTACAATTTTGGGATACATATGATTTTTTGATCGCTTAATATTGCACTTTTTGTGAGGCAAGGTGACCAAAAAATTGTTTTGGCACCTTTTTTATTTTACATTTTTCACAGTGTTCACCTGACAGGATGTATTATGTAATGTTTTTATAGAGCAGGTTGTTACGGATGCGGCGATGCCTAATATGTCTATTTTTTTTTCAGTTTTACTCAATAAAAGCATTTTTGTGTCGCTGATTTTACTGGTACCATATGGTTTTTTGATTGCTGAAAATCGTTAATTTCTAACGATAATTTGTTTTCCCTTAGTCCTAACAGCAGCACAGATGGGGTTAACCACCCCCCGTGGACTGGCAGGACCGGCGGAATGTTTAATGAGCCCAAGACTAATAACTCAATTTAACAATTAAGTATCTCCTTAAAAGGAGGAAGTCAACCCCCAGCTCACTGTGTTTATAGCAAGAAAAAAACTAGACTTACTAGGGTGGGAAATTTGTGTGCTGCTGTTAGGACTAAGGGAAAACAAATTATCATTAGAAATTAACAATTCCCTTACGTCCTACCAGCAGCACAGATGGGGAGATAGCAAGAAAAAACCCCTAGGGAGGGCCTTCCTGCCTGGCAGAACTAAGAAAAGTCTGCCCAAAGGCCGAAAACTCAGCTAGACTGGCATCTAGTCTATAATGGAAGATGAATGTCGATTCAGAGCTCCAGGAGGCAGCTTTGCAAATCATGTTGAGAGGCAGAAGACTCCTCTCGGCAAAAGAAGTAGCCACAACTCTAGTAGATAGGGCCTTCATGAATCCTGGAGGGTCCAGAGATTGTGGAAACAAAGGATTCCTTAATAGCCTCCTCAATCCACCAACTGATGGAAGGTTTGGATGCCTTATAGCCTTTAAACTTACCGGCAACAGGATTAGCAGATTCTCATCTTTCCTGAACTCCTTGATCTATCCACATAGATCCGGAGACATCTCGAGACGTCCAGAGGATGTCTAGCAGGTTCCTAGGAGGAGGTGGTAGATGTCGACAGAACCGGGAGAAATATCACCTGGTTGATGTTCTGGAAGGAAGGAACTTTAGGCCTACAATACGGGAGGAATCTAAGAAGGTCCCGGTCATGTAAGAATAGGGCTCATGTGCTGAGAGAGCTTGAAGCTCAGAGACCCTCTTGGCCAAAGTCACTGCAAGGAGAAACACAAACTTCCAAGTGACGAACTTGATGTCCACCTCCTCTAACAGTTCAAAGGGGGGAGATGCTAACCCCCTGAGAACTACTGAAAAACCCATTGAAAAAAAGGGGTCTCAGTACTGTAGGCTTTAATCTTCCAGCTCCTTTAAGGAACCGTTTGATCAGCGGGTCCTGAGAAAAAAGCCTGTTAAGGCAAGCTGAGATGGCTGAAACTTGAATCTTCAGAGTAAAGGGCAAGGCCTCTATCAAGGCCGTTTTGCAGGAACTGAAGGATAGCGGAGAGGGGCGGATCTGCAGACGCCTCCTCAGTTGAGGTACAACAGGATGAGAATATCCTCATAATACAAGAGTAGGCTCTCTTGGTAGGGTCCGCTCTAGAATGAGACAGCGTTCTCAGGACCGACTCTGAAAGCCCTTCTATTCCGGGGAAGGGACTGATCAACCTCCAGGCTGTCAGGTTGAATCTGTGCAGATCTGAGCAGAGGTGAGTGTCCCACGACACCAGGGTCTGCTGTGGGGAGCCTCCAATATTGTCCTCGACTCAACTGGGTGAGCTAGGTAAACCAGGATCTCTTCGGCCAAAACAGTATGATGGCTATCACCGAGGCCTGATCCTGACGGATTTTCATCAATACCCTCGGTATCATGGAAAAGGGAGGGAAGATGTAAGCCAGCCTGAACCTCCAGGATATTGACAGAGCGTCTAACACCAGGGGTTGTCCTCCCTGTAGAGGGAGCAGAACCTCTCCACCTTGGCATTGAACCTTGTTGCCATGAGATCCACCTCTGGCATACCCACTTGAGGACTATCTGCTTGATTCTCCGGATGTAAAGACCACTCTACCGACGGAAGACCGCGGCTCAGCCGCTATCATATTGAGGGAGCCTTGGATGTGGATCGCAGATAAGTGGGAAGGTACAACTCTGTCTAATCCAGAATCACCCGATCTCTGACAAGAGGGAAGTGATCTTGTGCCTCCCTGCTGGTTGATGTAAAGTACCGCAGTCACATTGTCTGACTGGACTTTCACCACTTTGCCCCGGTTCTGAGGGGCTAAGTGAAGGAGGGCTAGCCGGATAGCCTGAATCTCGCGGAGATTGGATGAAAGAAGCCACTCCTGAGGAAACCAGGTCCTGTGAACTGGAGTGTCGTCTAGGTGAGCGTCCCAGCCTACTTAGGACGCATCCGTAGTCAATATGACCCAGACTGGCTGGGTCATAGACTTCCCATCTAAAAGATGGCACCACCATCTGAGGGAATACCGAGTTTGCCAAGTCAGGGAGCACAGGGAGTTTAGCCCAGCAGGGCTGCCATTCCATTAGGAGAGGACCTTCGACTGTAGAGGGCGGAGGTGCCATAGAGCCCAAGGGACTGCTTCCGCAGACGCTGACATGAGCCCCAACATCTTCATGAGAGTCCGGATTGGAACTCGCCGGGGAAAGGAACTTGCCGTGTTCTGAACCCGGAATCTTCTTTCTGGAGTCAACTGGAGCGACATCCCAGCGGAGTCGGTTATGAAGCCTAGATATCTTACTGAAGTCGACGGGCTCACGTTCGACTTCTACCAGCTGATGATCCAACCTAGGTGGAACAGAAAGGAGATTGTTACCTGAAGAAGTTGGGTTAGGACCGCTAGAGCAGAGGCTTTCAAGCCAGTCGTCCAGATAAGGAATGATGGTCAGTCCTTGAAGCCTCAAAGCCGCCACCACAGAACCACCACCTTGGTAAAAGTGTGAGGGGCAGAAGAAATGCCAAAGAGAAAGGCAACAGAAGATGCTTGACGACACTGGACACCTGGACCGTGATCCTGATATACTTCCTGGAACCAGGATGGATCGGGATGTGCAGATATGCATTCTTGAGGTCCAGGGTTGCCATCACGTCTCCAGGATTGACGACGTGAACTACTGACCTGATGGTTTCTACACGAAACTTCACCTTCCTTATAAATCGATTGAAATATCTCAGATCGATAATCACCCGGAGATCTCCTGAAGCCTTGGGAACCAGAAAAACTGGTGACTAGATCCCTAGGCCCCGTTCTCCTGCCGGAACCTCCTCCAGAGCCCTTTTGCAAATGTAGTCCTGAATGTAGGCCTCTAGGATCGCCTCCTTGGCAGCTTGTAGAAGGTTGATCTTGACAAACCTGTCCAGTGGAATAGAGGTGTTGTTGACTAAATAACCGTTGAAAATGATATTCAGGACCCAGGGATCCGAGATCTCTTGGATCCATTCTTCTCAGAAGTGGGAGAGACGACTCCCAGACGCTGGCAGGACGGCAGGAGTAACGGAAATTAAGCAAGAGCCTCGAAGAGGCCCGTAGTCAGGAGGTGGATTTTCCATACTTGGCTCCTCCAAATGGAATATGGGCCGCCGATCTCAGGGCCATGCTATATATAGGCCCCTGACATTATTTGATAGTATTGTTACAGGGTGCCAAAGGCACACTTGGTCTCCCATGAGCCACAGATCTGCTGCTTAGCTTCAATAGCAAGGATTTGTGTTTGGCCTCATACCCAGGACTTGCTTTGCTAGCGGGAAGCTCTCTCGCTAGCTTCAACTGGGGCTGTGCGGTATCGCACAAGAAGTCCGTAGCCAGGTTGATGGTCTTGAAAGCATCTGGTTCAAACCTCTGGTTCACATCAACTTGAATTTGATCCAGGCGAGATCGGAGGAACGTAGAGACTTCAAAAAGCCGCTATGGCTGTGGAAGCCGCAGCTGCCGTAACACCCCGTCTTAGTGTGCACTCTGCAAGGGGGTCCTGCAGCTAGACCCATCGTCCGCAGGAACCAGAGTGCGCTTGGACAACTTGGCAATAGCCATGTCCACCTTGGGAATGGATCCCCACGAATCCACCAAGGGTTAAGCCATCGGGAACATGGGTTTAAACTTCTTTGTTAAAACCGGACCTTTTCCAGGTTTTTTCCACTCTATATCATGACAGAGAGGAGGGTCTCATCCGCTTTGAAGACACGATGTGCCCGAGTAGTGGGAACGAGAGGCTCCCCCCCCGAGTCAACATCATGGTCCCCCGACCTGATGGACTTGAGGAACTTCTGTGTCTTTCCAGGGGAGAAAACACAACATCAGCTCCTCCTCATACGAGGAGGAAGAAACTAAGGAGACCAAGAAGGTCTCTCTACCGGGACAGAGGTCTCCATAGGGGCCTGGGCACGAATAGGAAGCCTTTCCATCCAGCAGGCCTATGACTCCTTTAACAGAGCCATTGATACATATCCTGCAACATAGGTTCACTAGAGGTCAGAAACCTCTAACCGCAGCTGTAACCCCAGGTGTAGGTTAAGTCAACACACCCAGGGATTCCCAACCGGTCTCCCAAGCTGGTCTTAGCCCAGCCTAAAGCTGCTTAGCTTCTGCAATCTTACGAATGCAGGTATGATCAGCTTACAATAACCGTTGACTGCTGCAATGGTAGCAGGATAGATGCTTCCTCTTGGAATCCACTTTCCTGCCTTCCGAATCCCGCGAAGGAGACATCACTGCGGGAAAAAAAGGGACAAATAAAACATTTGTAAACCACCTATCTACGCAGGAAAGGAAGAAAAACAGACCGGAGGCAGCTGAGGAAAAAAACACCACAAGTGGAACAACACCAATTTTAGGACTCTGGGAGCTAGCTGAAAAAGCATATGTAGCCAGAGACTGAACTGGAGCACACAGCCTCCCAAAATAGGGGAAGGGGAGGGATAGCCAATCCACCCTTCCCCCAGTAAATCCTCCACAGGAAGATGCATAAAAAATCGCATCTATGAAAAAATCGTGCCCGTGAAAAAATCACGGCTGGATTACCCGGAGGTGATGCGAAAGGAGAGTCCCCGCGTCACCTCCGGAAGATGGCGGCGCACAGGGACCGGGAATCCTGGACCAAGGACGCCGCCAAAATACCCCAGCCAGGCGCAACTGCGCGGGGCCGGCAGCAAATAAGCTGCCGGCCAAACTGACAAGGTACCTAGGTAACCAAACGAAAAGAAGGCTCCCCGCACTTTCCATAAGAAAGGGGGGAACAAACCGCCTAGTTCACCTGTCCAGGAGGACAGAAAAAAACACAGTGGGCTGGGGGTTGACTTCCTCCTTTTAAGGAGACACTTAATTGTTAAATTGAGTTATTAGTCTTGGGCTCATTAAACATTCCGCCGGTCCTGCCAGTCCACGGGGGGTGGTTAACCCCATCTGTGCTGCTGGTAGGACGTAAGGGAATTACACGTTTTGTGAGGCAACGTGAATTAAAAATAGCTGTCTTAGAACCGTTTTTATTATATTTTTTATATAATAATATAGTCACCTGGTGGGGTAGAACAAAAGATATTTTTATAGAGCTGGTCGTTATGGACACACCTAATATGTCTAATATTTTTTCATTTTTTATTTTATTTAGCACTAAAAATGGTTTAATAAGGGGAAAGGTTCACTTTTTTTTACTGGAAAATTTTATTGTTTTATTTTTTTAAAACCCTTTTTTTTTATCGCTGTGCAGGAGGCCGATGGAAAGACAGAGGGAGCTCCCACCCTCTGTGAACCACCTATATGCCGCTATCAGCATTAAATGCAGCATATAGGCGGTTGATCGACCCGCATCAGCATTTACAGTGATGCTGGCAGATACAGCATGGTCCAGGTTAAACTGATCATGTCAATTTGAGGGAAGGGGTTAAGATAGCAAGTAACATTGTTACTGAACACGTTGCGCTGGAATAACAGCATTTATATACTAGTTAATTGTTAACGCATTGTATTGCATCAAGATACCACCTGTCACGGTTTCCCTGGCTGCTGCTGCCGGTCATGGTTTCCCCCTGTTGTTGGTGGAACCATCGTTTCCCCTGTTGGCCCCTGACCAATGTCCTCCTTCACTTAACCCAGGGAGTGTTATCCATCTGTGCGTCACTGTCTAGGGTGGGTCTGGGTAGTTTGGGGCTGCACTTTCCCTATCATTGTGTTCCCTACAGCTAAAGATGTGACACCCATATTATTACTGAACGTGTTGTGCTGCAATAGCAGCATTTATATATCACTTAAAGTGTTGTCCAATGTTTTAATATTGATGAGTTATCCTCAGGATAGGTTAAAAAAAAAGGGGGTCAGTCAGCACATCCCAATGTGCAGGTGCACACTGCTCAGGATAGGTCATCAATATCAGATTGGTGGGTGGCTGACTTCTGGCACCCCCGCAGATCAGCTGTTTGAAGTGAAAGCAGCGCAGTGATGACCAGGTTTGATTACACCTGTGCCATCCCATTCACTTCTAAGGGACAGCGTGCTGTAATTTTTGTCCGGCTGCCTCTCGGCATGTTTCTCGGCATGCTGCAGCCAGACCTCCGGACACTGCTGCTGCAAGTGTGCAAGTAGCCTTAGGCTAGGTCTACACGACGACATGTGTCACACGACAATAAGCTGCGCGACACATAGAGCACAGCTACACTGCAACATTTGTCTCGACAATTTTTATAATGTTAGTCTATGGTGTCGCACTGCGACATTCGACATGTTGCGACTGCAACGCAACAGTCTCAGAAAATTTCATTTCAAATAGATTTTTTGCGACTGTCGTGTCACAGTCGCAGTGTGTCACATGTAGCAATGCGACACCATAGACTACAATTATAAAAATTGTCGTGTGACATTGGTGCGACAAAATATCACGCGACAAATGTCGTCGTGTAGACCTAGATTGTTAATTAATAAAACCACGCAACAAAAGAAAACTTTTCGTCTGCAACAGGAGAAAAAACCATTTTCTTATACTAAATCGAGTGTGCGGATTTCAAATCCGAAGTCAGAATTGTTGTAACATGCCTAAATGAATTAAGCACTTGGAAAGCATTGAATAATTTTGAACAAAACGAGTTTTACTACAACAATTACCTGATCTACATTAACGTTTGCGTAGTAAACAGTGTATGAAAATGTAATAGAATAACAAAATTTCAAAAAGTCTAGTTTTTTCAGTTTAAAAGTCTTACTTGAGCAAGGCCCAGTACTGTTAAAAGTGCTTCAGGCATCTGCTTTTCCGTTTGTGAACGGTCATATTTTCCAGTTGCAAAAACCAGCAGTAGTCCCCATCATGTTGGGATTCCAGCAGCCATTATACCTGTTCTCCATTGTAGAAATATCTTTATGGAACCGTTCTCCATGTTCATCACTTACGTATCCCAAATTGGGTGGGAAAAAGTCAAGATGGGAATGTAAGAAATGTACTTTTAATGACATTCGGCAGCCAAGTTGTTCATATGCTGTAAGCATTTTGTCTACTAATTCAGCATAGTTTGAAGCTCGTCTGTTTCCAAGGAAGTTCTGCACTACTAGCACAAATGCACTCAAGCTGCAAGTTCCAGAGGGTTGAGTTTTGTTCTGAATGTGTCATCATGCATTAGTTTGTTGATTTCCGGGCCAATAAAAATTCCGGTCTTTATTTTAGCATCAATTTTCAGTGTGCTAAACTTCTCCTTCAAATACTGGAAACCATTTCCATCACGATCAAGTGTAATTACAAAATTTTTTATTAAACCAAGTTTAATGAGAAGTGGTGGAAGATAAACTTGAAGTGGATTGACCAGTGATTTGTGTTGTACATTGTACTGACCAACTGTGTGCTCGACTCTGAGCGGCCACTGTCTCATTTTATAATGATTGTTCTCATCACGACTGTTCCATAGGCACAAGAAACACATTTGCTTTGTGTACCCTAACTGTAGGCCAAGCAGCAGTGCTACCACTTTCAGTTCAGCACAAATTTTCCATTTATGTTCTGAGTATTTGATCATTTTCAAAATTAAATCCATAGAAGCATAGGTCTCTTTCATTCCAAACGCATGGGCCAATGGAACCAATGGTTTTTTGTCACCATTGTGCTATGAATAGCCTCCATTCATCGGGAATATGTGTACCATATAACTCCATCATAAGACCATTTACATCAGACATCGCTTTCCATTGCATAGTATGCAGCTAAATTGGTGTGTCAATGATGAAAGTGTGAAGTTGTGGTGCCTCGTTGTAGCAAATTGCATTCCTGAAGTCTAGAAGCTAGCAGTTCTGATTTTTCTTTAGATAATGACAGATCTCTTACCAGATCGTCTAAATCTGATTGGCTCAGCAAGTGTAGCTGACCCTTCAGTTGTTCTGGATCACGAAATACATTGTGACAATCAACATCTTCTTCTTCATCAGGATCAGAACCATCTGTTTCAATTGCCATTCCTGCTGTGGGGGGGGGGGGGGCAGGCACTGGATTCTATACATCATGTGATACTGGTTTAAGAGCGGACTCACAGTCAGGATACACAATGTTACTTGTTTCTCTTTGAATATCCGGCAATTTTAGTCATGCAAAAGTAACAGTCTGAATGGTGATTTTTCTGCTCACGTCAAACCATAGGCACTACAAAAGCCATTCCTTTCCTTTTACCATTCAACCACTGCAGTAGCCCAGAGTGACACACAGTGCAACAAACATGAGGTGCCCAGCTTTTATCTTGATCTCCAATTTTACAGTCAAAGTAGTACTTGTAAGCAAGACGCACTCGCTTTGTCAGATTCTTGCGCTGATCATAAGTAGTGTATTTGCCACATATGTAGCAGCAATTGTCTGGATCGTTAACACATTTGTGTTTATCCATCATAAGCTTTAAAACTGATAGCACTATAACAGATCACTTTATCAAAATCTGTCCAACTTGCCTTATATACTTGCTGCTGACATCAGCCTGAGTGCGTCCGAACAGGTCTGGACGTGTTCATTGGAATATTTCCAATATAATGTATTAATATTATAACTGAATAGGTTTTGCATGTATAACTTAACATCTAGACGTGTCAGGCAAATTCTGAGTTCATATTTGGAATCAGTGCTCTCATTTTAGTATAAATCACGTTTTTCTCTCAGTAGCAAAATCATTGTAATTGACCAAGACAAGTGTTAGTTGAATACTGTTTTTTATTGTATATTATTTGATCGCAATGCTATAAGTGTTACCAATTAAAACAGTAATATAGATATAAACCATGTAACCAAATAAACTAAAGGCCAAATTGAATTATAATATAAACCACAGTCCACTCATATCCCATTCTATAGCATCAAGACACTTAAGAAAAACGGGGATGGGTGGGAAGGGGGTTTCTTCTGTTCTACTTACCAGAATGTGTCACTAACAGTTTTTCTTTCTTTTGGACCTTATCCAATTCCAGCTTCCAAAGATGTCTCCTGCTCTTCTAGAGGATTCTTCAGAACATACTATTTAATCTGAATCCAGGTAAGTAATAGTTTATAGGTAATATTATTGTAATATGAAAAAAAGTAGACTATTACACCAGAGCTCACCTATTTCTGTATGCAAATGCAATTAATATGGCCCAATTCTCTAAATCAACCCTCTCCCTGCACACCACATTTTACTGTATTTGCTATATAGCAACAAATACCTCTCACATACAGGGCCTCCCAGGTAACATCTTCTCTGATGTAGATCTTCTCTGTCATCATCTTCACCATTGGGTCTGGACAACTTCTTTCAGCCGCGCCTCATCTCTGCAGAGTGTGACACACAGACATCTTAGCTTCCTTTTTTTTCTATCATGATCCCCAAACCTGGAGTCCCAACAGTGTTATCCTGCTGCTCGCTGAAGAAATCCTGAAGAAAAATGAGTGCCCTGCCCCCCCTTAGTAATAGTGCTCCTTCAAGTCCCAGCAATAGTAATTCCATTCTAGAATGCCCTCATTAGTAATAGAGCCCCCTACAGTGCCCCCATCAGTAATAATGCTCCCCAAGAGTGTCTCCATTAGTAGAAGACCCCTCCAGTATTACTAATGCCCTCACAAAGCCCCCAGTAGAAATAATACCCCCTTATTGTTACCCCAGTGGTAATAAAGATATCTACAGACCCCTCAGTAGCAATAAGAATGTCTAATGCCCCCTGTATTTAAAATACCCCTATAGCGCCCCCAATATTTATACCACCCGCTACTGTTATAATGCTCTCACTGGAGTGCCCCCAGTATTTATATTGCCCCCTACTGTTATAATGCTCACCCTGAAGTGCCCCCAGTATTTAGAATGGCCCCTGCAGTGCCCCCTTTAGTGCCCTCAGAAATGATAATTCCTCAGCCCCTTCACCATACTGTCCCATGTAAATAACATAATTTCCCTCCCTCTGCCGTAGAGTCCCATATAAATAACATCACACCATCTCTCCAGCCCCCTCCAATATACAGTCCCATGTATATAACATCCCTCTCTATCAACAGCCCCCTTCAAAATACAGTCCCATGTAAATAACATCAATTCCCTCTCTTCAACCCCTCCAATATACAGTCCCCTCCCCTGCCGCCTTCAACATATAGTCCCAAGTAAATAATATCACCACTTCCCCAGCCTCCTCCAACATGTAATTCCATGTAAACATCATCCCCTCAAAATTCAGTCCCATGTAAATAACATCACTCCCTCCCCCAGCCGCCATCAATCTACAGTCCCATGTAAATAACATTGCCCCCTCAATATTCAGTCCCAAGTAAATAACATCACTCCCTCCCACAGCCATCATCAACATACAGTCCCATATAAATAACAACACCCATTCCCACAGCAGCCTTAAACATACAGTTCCATGTAAATAACATCACTCCCTCCCACAGCCATCATCAACATACAGCCCCATATAAATAACAACACCATTCCCACAGCCGCCTTAAACATACAGTTCCATGTAAATAACATCACTCCCTCCCACAGCCGCCTTCAACATACAGTCCCATGTAAATAACATAACCCCCTGAATGCTTTCGCTTAGCAATGTCCCTGAATAGAATAAAAAAAAAGACGATCTGTTATTTTGAGTATCATTTATGATCAGTCTGCATGCAGTGCTTTTTTCTGTCAAAAATAACTGGTCTCTGACTGAAGTGACACAAACTGATGCAAACTGATTAAGGATGAGCAAACCAGTTAGGTCGGTCCAAACTTTGCTATTTTTTGGACAGTAGACGAACCCGAATATTTCTGGGTTAGTCTTGGATGAACCCACTAAAACAGTGTTTTGCACCATTTTAGTGTACATCGGTGGGAAAAAAACACTAGGGAGGAAGAAGAAGGGTTCTCACATGACCATTAGAGGAAGTGAGGGGAACTTTCCCTGATTGGCTCCCAGGCTGACAGACAGCTTGGATAGGCTAATCAGTGCTGCAGCAGACAGGTAGGTCCCCTAGCAGCACGAGCAGAATGCCATTTTGTGCTGGGCTGTGAGAAAGGGTGGCTGGGTGTTACAGTGTTTGCCAGAAAATCAGTCAGGGACAATGAGAAGTAAAACAATCACGCTTATTGCCAGGGACAATGGAGGGAAAAGCTAGGATTCCAAAGAAGAATTGTGTTTTGTGTACTGCTATCAGAAGTGCAGGTGCAACTCAAAAGCAGCTACCTGCAAACAAATACTTTTATTTTGTTACCCCATTTTCACAGAAATCATTTTTTGTGTGGTTCAATATAATTAAGCAGTATAGATAGATATATATATATATATATATATATATATATATATATATATAAAATGGAATGCACTCCAAAAACATCCAGTTCAAACGTGAAGTTTTATTCACCCATAGTGGCACAGAGCAACGTTTCGGCTAAACATGAGCCTTTCTCAAGCATTGAAACACAGTGAGATACAAACATTATAAAGGTGTTCAAATAAACATCAGTAAGTGATTAATTTAAATACAATCAGCATGCTGCGGATTTGTCTCCGTCCAAAAATCCGGAAGACATGCCGTAATGCCGGATCAGGAATTAATGCCCATTGAAAAGCATTAATCCGGATCCGGCTTTAAGCTAAACGTCGTTTCGGCGCATCGCCGGATCCGACGTTTAGCTTTTGTGAATGGTTACCATGGCAGCCAGGACGCTAAAGTCCCGGCTGCCATGGTAAAGTGTAGTGGGGAGGCAGGGGAGAAGTATACTTACCGTCCGTGCGGCTCCTGAGTCCCGGGGCACTCTACAATTACGTCAGAGCGCCCCATGAGCATGGATCACATGATCACATGGATCACGTGATCCATGCGCGTGGGGCGCTCTGACGTCATTGTGGAGCGCCCCGGATGCCGCACGGACTGTTAGTATCTGCTCCCCTGGCTCCCCACTACTTACTATGGCAACCAGGACTTTAGTAGCTTCCTGACTGCCATTTGTAACACTGAAAGCATTTTGAAGACTGATCAGTCTTAAAATGCTTTCAGTTGTCTTGCGTTGTGACGGATCCGGCAGGCATTTCCGGCGACGGAAGTGCGCGCCGGATCCTCACAACACAAG
This sequence comes from Bufotes viridis, assembly GCA_033119425.1. Classification (NCBI taxonomy): domain Eukaryota; kingdom Metazoa; phylum Chordata; class Amphibia; order Anura; family Bufonidae; genus Bufotes; species Bufotes viridis. Next base: position 208,600,599 of record CM065591.1, read on the forward strand.
TATCCCTAAAAGTTACTACATGAACAGAAACAAAGGGTTCTCAATTTAGATAGTCAGTCTTTGCTATCTAGTCAGAAATTTAGAAACACTAAAAATAGAATCACTTTTGTTTCTACTTATTCTGAGCGTAGTAAAGAAATCAATAAAATTCTCTGCAAACATTGGGGTATTTTAGGAGGTTGTGTAAAAGACGTACCTGAATTTGGAATTCCTCCGCTCTGCTCGTATCGTAGAAATAGAAGCATTAGGGATCAGGTAGTAAAAGCTGACGTTGGCCCCAAGAAAACTTCTATACAGACCAGATTCACCCAGTCAGGCATGGGATGTTTTCCATGCCTGGGCTGTGTGAACTGTTGCTATATTTGTAAATCTAGGTCATTTGTACACCCTATAACTGGATGCATTTTTCCTATTAAATTCCATCTCACTTGCGAATCCTCTTATGTTGTCTATGTGTTATCATGTCCTTGTAATCTTTTGTACATCGGTGAGACTTCCACCGACTTAAAAACCAGGTTAAATAACCACCGTAACACCATTAGGAAAAATCGCACTGATTTGCCGATCCCCCGACATTTTGTATCCCAGAAACACAAGGAAAGTGACTTAAGATGTTGGATCATAGACCAGATTGTAATGCCAAGAAGGGGTGGGGATCGCTTATCCCTTCTCAGAAAAAGAGAACTGTCCTGGATCCATACTTTAAATAGTTTACATCCTAATGGCCTGAACATAGATTATAGATGAGGAGTTATGGTATACATGTAGGTTTGCCCTTATCTGCTTGTATTGTGCATGATGCCTCCAACTGTTGAATGATGAAGTTTATTGATACAAAGTGAAAAATACTCTTTGGATATATTAACTGATTTTTTCTCTTTCTTGTTTTAGATATTCACGTACACTTCAGAGAGGGGTTACTAATTTGACATGGATTGCACCAGGCTGTGATAAATGACTTCCACAATCCACATTTTTTCTTTATAAAATATTTTTTTTTTTGGTGTCTATTGCACATCATTGCCTGTATTACGTGTGCATATTATGTATAATACATCTGTTTGTTCAATATATATTGCTCCCTTGGTCGATTTCTGGGCATATTGGGGAGGAGATCCATCACCTGTTGTGTCCCCCCCACGCAGGTGGATTACCCAGTCCGGGAGGGCTGAGTTTCCATCTCATCTGCCATTAGTGATATTCCCTCAGAGTGGCTTGGATCTGCCCGTGATATGTTTGACCATTACTAATGTGAGCTCAAAATACTCTATCTTAAAACGCCTATGTTGCTGTTAAGATTGACAGCGCATGCGGTTGCCCTCTGGTTATCCGTAGCTAAGGGACGCCTTTGCCCTTCTCCAAGATGGCTGTACCGGTCAGAAGGTGAGAGAGAGCATGCGCCGCCCATATTCAGCCTTTTATGATGACGCAACGCCTCAGTGACATGCTCAGTGTACCCAACAGGTACGCTATGTTTGTACAATGTGGACACCATCATCCATCTGGGAACGACCCGTGCCTCCTCCTCTCCTTAACATCACTGACACACACCAGCACCTGACACTGATTGGATTAAGTATGTACACATGAATATAATGGTTTATGGTGTATGTTTTTATTATACTTTATGCAATATTTGCACATGTTGTACATATATTTTATATACATACGACTTCATATATTATTATATGGTCTTAAAGTGGAAATGATCATGTTTTAGCATGCGCATAGAAATAAAATTGTATCTGTCACTAATTATGTGTTTAAATTAATCACTTACTGATGTTTATTTGAACACCTTTATAATGCTTGTATCTCACTGTGTTTCAATGCTTGAGAAAGGCTCATGTTGAGCCGAAATGTCGCTCTGTGCCACTATGGGTGAATAAAACTACACGTTTGAACTAGATGTTTTTTGGAGTGCAGTCCATTTTTTCTATATATATAGGGTAAGTGCCTATTCCGAATCCCTATTGTGGACTTTGCACCCAGCTCTATTTTTTGTGGATGGTGCTATCATTAATTTTTCTTATTTATATATATAGTGAAGGCTGAGAAGTTCAGCCTGTATTTGTGGGAGGGGCATAAGCCACTATTTATTCCCTCCCCATCTTGTCCTCCAGCCTCAGTGCGTACGGCGGCCATGCACTTCCGGGTTCTGGGGGGTGGTTCCTTCAGCACAACGCTTCTCCGTGCTGCACGGTCACCGGGTGGTAAGTTTTGCACCTTATGTATCGCCGGAGATGAGTATAGCTGGCCTGTCTTCGTGCCACCCGATGTCCTCCTCCCTTTCCCTCCATTTTGTTCTCCATCTGTTTCTCATACCATACCAGGCTGCCCCGGGGCTCGCGTATCATGCAAAGGTGTCTCACCTTTCAGGCTTCCCCATTGCTCGGCTCCTGCCTGCTGCTTCCACCCTCGCCTGCAGCCGGCCGGGCGCCTCTCCTCCTCCTTGTCGCGCTCGCTCCGGCGCTCCCAGCGGCTAGTAACGCTGGGAACGCATCGGGGCCCCCATTCCAAAGTGCCTAGTGCATGTAATCGATTCCAAGTGTATATTGTTCGGTGTCCAGCTGGCAGGAGGGGAGAAGGAGGAGGGAGGACAGCCATTGCGTATTCACTAACCAGATGAAGATGGTGACCTCCACTTCAAACACGCCACACTTCGCGTACCTGGGTACGCACTGCGCATGTTTCGGGAATGTATTGAAGAGTTCTTCAATGTCATTGAATATGACGCTGATCGGCCCATGCGCCTCAAGCAAAAAAGACCAGTGCAGCCATATTTAAAAAGGGAAAACACATCTATCCTATTCACATGTCCTCTGATTTGGCCATACTTTGTGTCACAGACCGTGACTACACAGTGAGAGGAATCAATTACATGACCCCAACTTCCATATGGGTAAATAGTCAAATATACCAAAGTGCAGAAGTACGCATCCCTCCCAGGACGCGATGTCATACACAATCGGGTAGTGCGGGCAGATGTCTCCATGTCACTGGGGCATCCTTACCCATTCCATTCCTTGGATCCAAACCAATACACGCCCAAGGAGGGATCTCCTCCACTTTTGATATATAGACCGATTTTGGAACTCATAGACAGACAAAATGATAAACAAAAATGGCATGCACGATCCCAATGCAATATAATAAATGCGTCGCTTGTACATCTAGTCTGTTCTTCCTTCACATCATCTTCTAAAAAAAAAAAAAAAACTCTGACACGCCTACTGTCTGCACAGTATCGCATGCTAGACGCTTCCCGTCTATTCTCCGTAGCAAGGCCGTCATTTACCTGGTAATAAAAAAAAAAAAAAAAAACTCTGTATCACCCAGGCCATTTATCTTGTTAATAATAAAAAAAAAAAACTGGATCCCCCAGGTCATTTACCTTCTTAAAAAAATAATCCCTGGATCGCCCAGGTTATTTACCTTGTTACTAAAAAAAAAAAAAAAAAAACCTGGATCACCCAGGTCATTTATGTTGACAAAAAGAAAAGTAAGGGGCTCGCTAGCAGCTTGCATTGTCCCAGCGCATGCAGCCAGTTAATTGTGGAAGCATGTGAGACACCGCTGATAGCTATCTAGGTACAGGTTAGCCACGGTAGCACTCAGTTTTGGGCCGGCAGTAGCTCACACTGTTTCCTGTCTTGCTTATTCAGGGCAGGATGTTGTGGAGGTCACATTTTTGGGGAATGGGGCGCTGTGGACGTCACTGTTTAACCACTTCAGCCCCCCTAGTTTAAACACCCTTAATGACCAGGCCACTTTTTACAATTCTGCACTACGCTACTTTCACCGTTTATTGCTCCGTCATGCAACTTACCATTGCTGAAAGTAATGGCTTTCTTCTGGCCACTCTTCCATAAAGCACAACTCTATGGAGCGTACGCTTATTTTTTTCCTATGTACAGATACTCCAGTCTCTGCTGTGGAACGCTGCAGCTCCTCCAGGGTTACCTTAGGTCTCTGTGCTGCCTCTCTGATAAATGCCCTCCTTGCCCGGTCCGTGAGTTTTGGTGAGCGGCCGTCTCTTGGCAGGTTTGCTGTTGTGCTATGTTCTTTCAATTTGGTTATGATAGATTTGATAGTGCTCCTGGGGATCATCAAAGATTTGGATATTTTTTATAACCTAACCCTGACTTATACTTCTCAACAACATTGTCCCTTACTTGTTTGGAGAGTTCCTTGGTCTTCATGGCAGTGTTTGGTTAGTGATGCCTCTTGCTTAGGTGTTGCAGCCTCTAGGGCCTTTCAAAAAAGGTGTGTATATGTAATGACAGATCATGTGACACTAGGTGGACATCATTTCACTAATTATGTGACTTCTGAAGGTAATTGGTTGCACCAGAGCTTTTTATGGACTTCCTAAGAAAGGTAGTGAATATATACACACGCCGATTTTCCTGTTTTCTATTTCTAAACAATCGTTTTATTTATATATTTTTCTCATTTGGCTTCACTAACTTAGAACATTGAACTTAAGGCTGTTATGTACCAAAATACGAAAATAGCCAACGGGAGTGAATACTTTTGCAAGGCATTGTATATATAATTACTACACCAATGTGGCAGCAAAGTAACTGTGTGTTCACTTGAAATTGAGCGTCAAACCTCAAGCGTCTGTTTACGTATTTTCAGTTTCCACACGGTCGTAATTAATTTTTTGTATTTTTTTTGTGGGGTGTGCTTTTAATTTATTTAAGCAGCAGTTTCCACATGGTCGCAATGTAATTTCTCTTTTTTTTTGGGTCTTTATTAAGTACACTGGCTTGCACATGGTGCTGGCAAAATCCAAGAGACTGTTCAAGGACTTCAGCCACTCTTACGTAGCAAGGAACTCTCTCCTGGACCTGTAGCAAGAGAATAACCTGCCGCTACACCACTTAATCTGTGACGTACCAACTCGCTCGAATTCAACATTGCACATGCTCAAGCTTCTGTACGAGCAGCCATGAACGCTTTTGTCATGCACCCACTTTTGTCATTCGCCAGCATGTGTTGCTTTGAGTTTAGTGGCAGTTCATCCGAGATACCTGTCGGATGCTGAAGCCCTTCGAAGAGGCCACATCCCTCTCATTTTTATCTTAGAACAGATGCTGATGCTCATGCAGCAGAGGACCACAACAGAGGAAGAGCTGCTGACCCATCTTGCCGTCCGTTCTATAGCTATTGGGGGACACACAAAGGGAATTTGCCATGGAAGAGGGGCAGAGGCGTACATTGAAATCATGGGGCCCCATAGCAAAACTCAGTATTGGGCACCTCCCTCCCCGCACAAATATAAAGTACAATTTATGTATAGCAGTCTATTTGGGCTGCATTTGTGGGAGGGGCGGAGGCTCTACTTAAACCAGGCACAGCCCCACCTAGGGGCGGGCGTTTCTCAGTTGCACAGGGGATGCTGGTGTGTCAGCAGGGTGCTCTCTCCTCTGCTAGGAGGTTTCTTTCATTACAGTATGGAGCTGAAATGGAGCTTTTTTTCTGCCCGTGGCTACCGTAGGGACGCGTGCGCCATTTACGTAAGTTAATCGAGCCGTGTCTGTCTTTCCGGCCGGCTGGAATCTGACTTTCTTGCGAGCGGAAGGCATCGCCTCAAAATCGTCCGCCTCAGGTTTGTTTTATCGGAGTTAATCGATTCCTTTCACTTTGTTTATTAGGTAACCTGATTCAGTTCCCCTTCTATCTCATGTGTTTTACGTTTACGTCGTTTCGCTTTGAAAAGTTGCTTCAGCCTGTACGCGGTAGGGAAGGTTTACCTGGGCTGCATGTGATGTTATGTTGGAGATTGGATGCATTGGATGCAGCTGTTGCTTGTTACGGCTCTTGCTATAGCAATCACTTCCCATGTGACCCGCCCCTCCCCGCAATCAGGGCTGCGTTTACGCTTCAACTCTTTACGCCAGGTTCGCCCTGTCAGTTGAGACGCTGCCTTCTCATGTCTGCTCTTTCAACATGCTCATTTTCGGAGCGGTGCTCTAGTCCGCTCTCTCATCACGTTTACGCTCTACGCATGGTCACAACAGCGGGTAAATCTGTCTTATTCTCTGTGCATTTATTTATTTTCTGTCATCCTGTGTTTTGCACCCCTTTTGCCTTTATATGTTTGCTTGCACCACACTCAGACCGGTGTCACATTGCAAGAAAGCGTTCATGTCACCGTCACAGTTTGTTTATGCCTCGTTCACTGCAGGCTGCGGTCATACCAAATTTTACGCTTGGCCTATTGCCAGAGTTGGGGTTCACACTACCGCTGTGACTCCGGGTTTTTACTTTCACGTTTACGTTCAATGTTCCCGCCCATCCATGGACGCATCTTACGTCGGCTGTTACAGCAAGTTAATACTCCTTTCACGCTCCAGCTGAGTTCACACATTTGCTGTTACATCTAGTACTACACTCCATTTCCCGCTAGAACTGCGTCCATACGTTCGCTGTCGCGGCGCTATCCTATTCCGCTCACATTCAGGTCTGCAACTCATTCCAGCTCCACAGTCACCCATCTGCTGGCACACCATGCTCCCATTCAAGCCACATTCTCCTGTTGGTTTCTACGTCACGGTTGTTTTACTCGATAGTCACACTGAGGCAGTTGGTGGCTCCGGGGCCACTCTCCTGTCGAACATGACAGGCATCAATGGTCATTTCCTTTACATCTGGTTTTTCTGCGCGTATACATCAAGTGGGTCTTTTCTCTAGTTGCCAAAAAAAAAAAAAGAAAAATCTTTTGTCTGCTCTGCTTTACTTCTGGTTTGTATTCACTAAGATTGCTCCCACGGCCCCAGTTCAATAAACAGCCTCTCAGCTGAGGCCAGTGGGTCATTAGGGTCGAGCTTCCTACTCACTACTGTTTCTTTCAAGTTTTTCAGTTGTTTGTCGCGACAAGGGACTTGACTTTGCAAATCGCATGCCTCAGGTTTTGGTTGTTCTCTCTTCTCCGGTTCCTATTCCACGTTTGCATTTTTAAGTTTTATGGTTGGGTTCGGTTTTTATGCTTATGTCCGTGGTGCGGATTACTAATGTCCATACCTGTCAGCAATCACGTTCCTTTCCAGGCCACGTTTAGACGTCCCAATCATCCTAGTTGCTGCTTTTTCCATCATGTTGGGCCCATTCTTATTTACCTTCACCCATCACGTACATCTAGGACGGCCTCATGGCCCGGGGCCCTTACTTGCTGGGCCGCAAGGCCGCCGCGGCCCTTGATTTCTTTGGTCTCATGGCCGCGGAGGCCCCATGACTGCTTTGGCCTCAGGGAGCAGGGATTCCATGACCGCTCCGACCCTATGGTGTCGGGGCATGACGACCGCTCGGCCCCTCGGCGTCAGGGTCTCGAGGACTACCTTGACCTCACGGCTTGGGGACCTCATGACTGCTTTGGTCTCATGACTGCTTTGGTCTCATGGCGCTGGGGGTCCCATGACTGCCTTGGGCCCATGGCGCTAGGGGCCCCATGTCTGCTTGGCCGCTTGCCTTGTGGGCCCCATGGCTGCTTGGCCGCATGACTCGAGGTCCTTGCGATTTCTGTGGCCTCAATGCTTTGGGGGCCCATGTTTGCTTTGGCCTCATGGCTATGGGGGCCCCCTATGGTGGCTCGGGTCTCATGGCTTGGGGGCCCATATGATTACTTGGCCTCAGGATTTGGGGGGCCCCATGTTCGCTTTGCTTCATGGCTTGGGGACCCCATGACTGCTTTGTCTCATGGCGTTGAGGGCTCGCTGATTGCTTCGGCTCCATGGCCGGGGCTCGAGGCTGCTTCGCCCCATGGCTGAGGGCTCGGCGACTGCTTCGGCTCCATGGCTTCGGGGCAAGATGACCGCTCGGCCCCATGGCTTCGGGGCACGATGACCACTCGGCTCCATGGCTCGGGGCACGATGACCGCTCGGCTCCATGGCTCGGGGCACGATGACCACCCGGCCCCATGGCTCGGGGCACGATGACCGCCCGGCTCCATGGCTTTGGGGGCATGATGACCGCTTCGGCCCCGTGGCTTCGGGGGCAAGATGACCGATTCGGCCCTGTGGCTTCGGGGGCACCATGACCGCTTCGGCCCCATGGCGTCGGGGGCACGTTGACTGCTTCGGCTCCATGGCTTCGGGGGCACAATGACCGCTTCGGCCCATGGCTTCGGGGGCACGATGACCACTTTGGCCCCATGGCTTCGGGGGCACCATGACCACTTCGGCCCCATGGCTTCGGGGGCACCATGACTGCTTCGACCCCATGGTTTCGGGGGACCGATGATTTTCGTCCTGCCTGGCGATTCACCCGGTGGGTTGAACTTCCGTGCATCCAGGTTGATTTGACCCATATGTCGCACACCCATATCTGCTTCTTTGTTCATCCGGGCGCAGGTCACTTTTCCAAAGTCTGTCGGTGGTGCATCGCTGCCACGCTTCCCCAGGCGTACTCTTTCTTAATGGAGCTCAGCCTGGTTAGGGTCACCTGCCATGCGGGTCAGGCGATTTTTTTCCAGTTACATTAGCCGGTCCGGTATTCAGGCCAGACCCTCGGTTTTAATTATCATAGTTATAACTTCCTGCGGTCTGCCAGTTAGGTATCGCACGTACATACGCATTCGTTCTGCATACCACAGGCGGTATCGCCGTGCGGCTCCACCCACCAGGCAGTCCTTGCCATTGCGCTCCCCTGTTCTTCTAGTCCCCTCGGCAAACATAATTTTTATTCACCATTTTGTTCTGCTTCACAGCCGTAATTCCCTTGGCTGGTCTCTCTTTATCACCACATAGCTTTCCACCAGACTCTCCTCTTATGGCACCACTCTCCCTGCTGGTTCCACCGTCGCTTTGCTCCCTCTGCCAGGCACTTGCTTTACTGCCTGCTCCCTCGGCCGGAGAATCTTTTACCGCACAGCTACCTTCACCGGATAGTCGGATATGCTTACTCTCCGGGTTTAGTCTTTCCTACTGTCCCTCTTCTGGACAGGCTTCTTCTGGCAGACTTTGGGTGCCGCATGGATTCTTTCCGTTTGCTCCTCATTTCTGCATTGCTTCCTTCGTTGCTCACTCCTTGTTACCATTCCGTTCTCTCTGCGTAGACTTAATCGTGGTACATTCAGGATGGGCGGCGGCGCCGCTGCCGCCACATACAACGTATCATTATTGTCATTGGAGCGTGGGCCACCCGGGTGTCATAGCTCTTGTTCATTCTGTTAGGCCTTTGTTCTCTAACTCAACGCCCTCAGCCCATTACATCCTAATCATCCACATTCAATTATTTATGTCACACTTAGGCTTCTGTTTTAAACCTATTGCCTGTACTTGTTGCATTCTTAACCCACGTTTTCAATCACCATAGTTGGTTGCCCGCTTATGTTTTTCTCACGTGCAACAATCAATGTGGCCAGCTCACAAACTCCTGCCTGGTCGACAGATCACCTGTCTGGCTATGCTCCCCCAGGACCAGGCGTAAATTTCCGGAGTTCAAGTCATTGGTGTCATCGGCCACCTACTTTCAGGTTCTCGTGCCGAATGACTCTCGTCATTAGGTGTCACCGGCCACGTTGGTCTGGTCTCGTGTTCACGATATGCGCCTGTCAGGTTTTTCAGGAAATGTAGTCATTTTAAGTATCGCATATCACATCGGTTAGGCCCATGGTGTAATCCCGCCTGTTCTTTCTTTAGGCCACTTTTTAGGCATTTTCTTGTTTACCCCTCATATTGTCATTTGCATTACCATGCCGGTTACCTTTTCAATCAGCCAGGTCTGTGAACTTAATCGCTAGCAGCTTACCGCAATTGCACTCCTTCACTCGCGTGAGGGCATCGACAGGATTCCATATACTACGTGCTTAGCTTATTGCTTTACATCCTCTCCTGGCCTACATGGTATTTTTCGGGCCCTTCTTTACATAGTGTAGACAGTTAGGCTCAGTTCTCCGGTCCCATAAGGCTAGGGGGAATTTGTCAGTGCTCGCACCACAACTAAGTCTTCAGGTTTAGTTAGTATCGTCCACGCTTCCTCCTGAACGCTTCCCGTTTCCCAGTTCCTCTCTCGTGCATTGGGGCAGTATCTGCGACATTCAGAGTTCTGTCCTGGCTCTATCCGCAGGCTGGATGCGGGCATCATTATGGTTGACTTAGGTACCCGAACTTCGTGGGAGACATTGCTTCACAGTCTGGATCAGGGGTTTCTTTGTACAGGCCATTCAAGTCTCTTTTCACCCTACATGTCTGGTTTTTGCCACCCTTTTATAGGCCTACCCACGGACATGGCTACGGGCACACCACTAGCCATTTAGTTAGGTAAGATGGTTCTTGCAGTTACGGTGGGTCTCGGTGTTCATCCCACTAGGGCTCTTCGGCTTTCGTGTCCCTAGCCCTGATCACAAGTATAGCAGTCTATTTGGGCTGCATTTGTGGGAGGGTCGGAGGCTCTACTTAAACCAGGCACAGCCCCACCTAGGGGCGGTCGTTTCTCAGTTGCCCCACCCTCCCGCCATTTCTTTTTCACTACTACAGGGTAGGCCACCCTTTTATAGGCCTACCCACGGACATGGCTACAGGCACACCACTAGCCATTTAGTTAGGTAAGATGGTTCTTGCAGTTACGGTGGGTCTCGGTGTTCATCCCACTAGGGCTCTTCGGCTTTCGTGTCCCTAGCCCTGATCACAAGTATAGCAGTCTATTTGGGCTGCATTTGTGGGAGGGGCGGAGGCTCTACTTAAACCAGGCACAGCCCCACCTAGGGGCGGGCGTTTCTCAGTTGCCCCACCCTCCCGCCATTTCTTTTTCACTACTACAGGGTAGGCCACCCTTTTATAGGCCTACCCACGGACATGGCTACAGGCACACCACTAGCCATTTAGTTAGGTAAGATGGTTCTTGCAGTTACGGTGGGTCTCGGTGTTCATCCCACTAGGGCTCTTCGGCTTTCGTGTCCGTAGCCCTGACCACAAGTAATATATATAGCAATTAAGCTAGGTGTGCGTGGCTATATGTCTCCACAACACAGGCTGAAAATTGCACTTCACTATGAAGATACAAGACTATGTTATAATCACAATCAAACAGTGATCAGCCGGCCTTTCCAAGGCGTCATGCACGTGTCAGAGATAGCAATCTCAGCATATAGTGTAAGGAAAGACCGGCACTCACTTGATCTTCGTATTCTTATGATGCTTTCATTAGTCATATATAGGATTCTGTGACGCGTGCGTTTCGGCTCACAATCTGAGCCTTCCTCAAGCAGGTATCCAATCAAATGTATATACAAAGTAACATACAAGGTTTAAATAGACCGCCAAAGCGGAAGTGACATCAGGTAACCTAGGTAACAGGCTAAACAAAATTAAACAAAAAGGAAGTAGAACTACGTGAAGGATAAACCCAATTACAGCAGCATCAACAAACACAGAAGTAAATGGCTTTTAGGGGGGTTCTCCTGCAGAGAGGCCAGGTTCAAGATCAGTTGATGCCGTTGGGGGTCCGACACGTCTTCTAAAGTAAAGAAAAGAAAAATAAATTAAATAATAATGACTTAAATATTAAAACAATGTGGAGCATGGGAATCACAGGAAGCCACTCAGGTCATACTCACGGTTCAAACCCCTGGGTTCAAGTGTCTGTAATGTGTGAATCCAATAGGATTCACTTTTTTTAGTATTTTAATCCTGTTCCCCCTCTGCGTGGTTGCGGTACATGTTCAATGATCTGAAATCGCAACTGTGAAACATTATGATTGCAACGATCAAAGTGGTAGGGAATTGGTAGGAGCAGGTTCTTTTTTCATATAGTTGACTTGTGTTTTGAGAAGCGGTCTTTCATTCGCATGGAAGTCTCTCCTATGTATAGGAGACCACACGGACATTTTAGTAGATAGACAACATAGTTGCTGTTACATGTGAAGAATCCCTTGACAGGGAATTGCTTTCCTGTGTGGGGGTGTGAGAAATATTCTCCTCTAATCACACTAGAGCATTGTATGCACCCCAAACAGGGGAATGTACCCTTTCTCGGTGTGGATAAAGTGTGTTGTCTTTTCTCAACCGTCAGCCCTTACCACTAGGTCGCGTATATTTTTATTTCGCTTATAACAGATCAGAGGGGGACTTTGAAACTCCTCCACTTAGGGGTATGCCCTGGACAAAATTCTCCAGTGTCTGTTGAAAATGGCTCTACACTTGTTAATCCAGGGTTGATATTTAGCAACAAAAGGTATGCGTGATTTTGTACCTTTATCTCTTCCTTCCAAAGGAATAACCTTATTCCTCTCCGTATGTAGCAGTGAGGTGGGATAACCACGATTTTTAAATCTGTCAGTCATTTCATCTAGGCGGGTCTCCCTGATCCCCGTGTTGGAGACAATTCTGCGGACCCTCTGGAACTGAGAATGGGGCAGTGCTTTTTTAACTGTGCATGGATGATTGCCAGAAAAATGTAGGAGAGAGTTCCTATCCATATTTTTAATATGTAAATCCGTTTCTACTGACCCATTCTCCCCCATGATTACAAAGGTGTCCAGGAAACTGATCCCCTGGTGGTTGAAATGCAGGGTAAACTGGAGCTCATGCCATACTGAGTTCAAGTAGTCCGCAAATTCCTGAACGGTTTGAATGCCGCCCCGCCATACGCAAAAAATGTCATCCACAAATCTACGCCAAATGATGCAATGAGACTTAAATAGCTCGTTACTATAAATATATTGGTCCTCAAACCATGACATATAGGAATTTGCGTACGGCGGTGCGGCATTCTAACCCATCGCGGTCCCACAGCACTGCTGGTAATATGTGTCTTGAAATAAGAAGTAATTCTCATTCAAAATGATCTCCAATAAACATAAGAAAAATGTCTCACGTTCAGTGTAAGAGGAAAAGGACAATAACCACTCTACAGACCGTATACCCTTGGAGTGAACAATAGATGTATACAAAGAGCAAACATCAAAAGTAACCAATACATCAGTATCCTGCAACGTCAAGTTCATGATCTTGCTTAGGAATTGATTAGTGTCTAGTAGTAAAGATGGCATTTTTTTTGTAAGGGGTGTCAGAACTTTTTCAAGAAGGATGGCTGGAGGGGATGAAATAGAATCAGTCAGGGCCACAATTGGTCGGCCAGGGGGCTGGGTAAGAGACTTATGCACTTTTGGAAGTGTATAAAACACTGGCGTGACAGGATAATGATTAATCAAATATTCCCCTAATTTGGGGTCAATGATTCTGTCATGTATGGATGCTTCCACTAAAGTACAGAGTTTATTCTTAATAGTAAAGACCGGATCCCCATTCAATGGCCGATACACCTCAGTATTAGCCAGTTGTTCCAATATCTGTTATGTAATACTCCTTGTCCAGCTGGCTTTAAAATCAGTGACTTGTCCTGCATTAAGTCCTCTAAGGCCTGTTTTTCAGTGCATGAGAGATTGTGAGTCAAATGAGACCCACACTGTCTCAGGTCCTGCAAAACTTGCGACATATCATGCTGGACTAAAGAAATAAATGTTTCAGCCGGATGATAATTTCTAGGTGGCTGAAAATTGCTTTTTAGACGTAAATCAAAGTCTTTCAAAGTGAAACCATTATCGTCTGTGCTGACCCTTTCTGGGCCCATCTTATCAGGGTGTGCTTTAAGTCTAATGTTCCGAAAAAACCGTTGGCAGTCCATGTCAAGTTCAAAACTGTCCAACGGACTGGTCGGACAGAAGGACAAGCCCTTCTCAAGTACCTGAAGTTGCAATGGACTTTTTAGAGGAGATATTGAACACTAGGGTATCACCTGTACCTGAGAGAGCGTGATCCTCGGTACATCGATGCCGCCGATAATGGCGTCCTGCTCGTCTGGTATTCTTCTTGGTTGCTGGGGTCTTTGTCTCCTTCTTCCTAAAAAAGTTGAGCGTGGCGCTCCAGTTGTGGATTCACTGCCAGATCCAGATGATATGGAACCTTTGCGGTGCTGCGGACGATTGTATAGTGGAATTGCAGTGCCTGATAAGTCCTGCCATTTGTATAATTGTTTGTTCTGATAGTCCTCAGAATCTCTGATGAACTTTTGGCGTTTCGTACTTTCGATGTCTCTCTTGAGGTCAGTACAAATTTTGTCAACTTTGGACTTTAGGCTGGTCAATTCGTCCGCTGGCAGAGCGTTTTTTAATTGTGTCTCAATAGATGCTATCCTCTCTTTACTGGTGGTGATGGCGTCCGTGAGATATTCAATGGTTAATACCATAAGGTCCATAGAGCATTTGTTAAGAATGTTAGCAAAATGAGTACAGTAATCAATATTGTCGCAGAAGAATGTGGGTCGCAAATGGACCTGTAATCCACGTGGAATGCGTTGTAAACGGCAGTATTCAGCCATTGACTCACAATCTCTCACGCACTGAAAAACAGGCCTTAGAGGACTTAATGCAGGACAAGTCACTGATTTTAAAGCCAGCTGATAAAGGGGGTGCCCTTGTCTTTTTGGACAAGGAGTATTACATAACTGAGATATTGGAACAATTGGCTAATACTGAGGTATATCGGCCATTGAATGGGGATCCGGTCTTTACTATTAAGAATAAACTCCCTTCAGGAATTTGCGGACTACTTGAACTTAGTATGGCATGAGCTCCAGTTTACCCTGCATTTCAACCACCAGGGGATCAGTTTCCTGGACACCTTTGTAATCATGGGGGAGAATGGGTCAGTAGAAACGGATTTACATATTAAAAATACGGATAGGAACTCTCTCCTACATTTTTCTAGCAGTCATCCATGCACAGTTAAAAAAGCACTGCCCCATTCTCAGTTCCAGAGGGTCCGCAGAATTGTCTCCAACACAGGGATCAGGGAGACCTGCCTAGACGAAATGACTGACAGATTTAAAAATCGTGGTTATCCCACCTCACTGCTACATTAGGAGAGGAATAAGGTTATTCCTTTGGAAGGAAGAGATAAAGGTACAAAATCACGCATACCTTTTGTTGCAAAATATCAACCCTGGATTAACAAGTGTAGAGCCGTTTTCAACAGACACTGGAGCATTTTGTCCAGGGCATACCCCTCTGTGGAGGAGTTTCAAAGTCCCCCTCTGATCTGTTATAAGCGAAATAAAAATATACGCGACCTAGTGGTAAGGGCTGACGTTGGTAGCGGTCAGATTGAGAAAAGACAACACACTTTATCCACACCAAGAAAGGGCACATTCCCCTGTTTGGGGTGCATACAATGCTCTAGCGTGATTAGAGGAGAATATTTCTCACACCCTCACACAGGAAAGCAATTCCCTGTCAATGGATTCTTCACATGTAACAGCAACTATGTTGTCTATCTACTAAAATGTCCGTGTGGTCTCCTATACATAGGAGAGACTTCCATGCGAATGAAAGACCGCTTCTCAAAACACAAGTCAACTATACGAAAAAAAAAAACCTGCTCCTACCGATCCCCTACCACTTTGATTGTTGCAATCATAATGTTTCACAGTTGCGATTTCAGATCATCGAACATGTACCGCAACCACGCAGAGGGGGGAACAGGATTAAAATACTAAAAAAACGTGAATCCTATTGGATTCACACATTACAGACACTTGAACCCAGGGGTTTGAACCGTGAGTATGACCTGAGTGGCTTCCTGTGATTCCCATGCTCCACATTGTTTTAATATTTGAGTAATTATTATTTAATTTATTTTTCTTTACTTTAGAAGACGTGACGGACCCCCAACGGCATCAACTGATCTTGAACCTGGCCTCTCTGCAGGAGAACCCCCCTAAAAGCCATTTACTTCTGTGTTTGTTGATGCTGCTGTAATGGGGTTGATCCTTCACGTAGTTCTACTTCCTTTTTGTTTAATTTTGTTTAGCCTGTTACCTAGGTTACCTGATGTCACTTCCGCTTTGGCGGTCTATTTAAACCATGTATGTTACTTTATATATACATTTGATTGGATACCTGTTTGAGGAAGGCTCAGATTGTGAGCTGAAACGCACGCGTCACAGAATCCTGTATGTGACTAATAAAAGCATCATAAGAATACAAAGATCAAGTGAGTGCCGGTCTTTCCTTACACTATATGTTATAATCACGTCATGAAGTATACTAATGATGTATATTATTGATGCACTTCACTATGTATGTTAAAGTTTTTATGAGTACAACACTTTTAAACTTGTACACCATAGATTAATTTTACTATGTCATGTGATTTGATTGCACTGAAGGATTTTGGGTATATAAGCCCCTTTTTTACACTGTGGAATTGCTTGAAAAAGGTCTCATTGAGAAGACCGAAACGTTGCCTGGGGAAAAAAGAGGGTCACTTATTTTTCATATGCTGGAGTGCTGCCTCGTCTTTGGATTATATATACCTGGAATAATTGCCTTGTTCCCAAGAGGACCTTGCACCCTGTTCACACCTTCAACTGTGCTGCTGCTTCTATTTTGTTTCTATATATATATATATATATATATATATATATACAGTACAGACCAAAAGTTTGGACACGCCTTCTCATTCAAAGAGTTTTCTTTAATTTTCATGACTATGAAAATTGTAGATTCACACTGAAGGCATCAAAACTATGAATTAACACATGTGGAATTATATACATAACAAAAAGTGTGAAACAACTGAAAATATGTCATATTCTAGGTTCTTTAAAGTAGCCACCTTTTGCTATGATTACTGCTTTGCACACTCTTGGCATTCTCTTGATGAGCTTAAAGAGGTAGTCACCTGAAATGTTCTTCCAACAGTCTTGAAGGAGTTCCCAGAGATGCTTAGCACTTGTTGGCCCTTTTGCCTTCAATCTGCGGTCCAGCTCACCCCAAACCATCTCGATTGGGTTCAGGTCTGGCGACTGTGGAGGCCAGGTCATCTGGCGCAGCACCCCATCACTCTCCTTCATGGTCAAATAGCCCTTACACATTGTCATTGTCCTGTTGAAAAATAAATGATGGTCCAACTAAACACAAACTGGATGGAATAGCATGCCGCTGCAAGATGCTGTGGTAGTCATGCTGGTTCAGTATGCCTTACATTTTGAATGAATCCCCAACAGTGTCACGAGCAAAGCACCCCCACACCATCACACCTCCTCCTCCATGCTTTACGGTGGGAACCAGGCATGTAGAGTCCATCTTTTCACCTTTTCTGCGTCGCACAAAGACACGGTGGTTGGAACCAAAGATCTCAAATTTGGACTCATTAGACCAAAGCACAGATTTCCACTGGTCTAATTTCCATTCCTTGTGTTCTTTAGCCCAAACAATTCTCTTCTGCTTGTTGCCTGTCCTTAGCAGTGGTTTTCTAGCAGATATTCTACCATGAAGGCCTGATTTACACAGTCTCCTCTTAACAGTTGTTCTAGAGATGTGTCTGCTGCTAGAACTCTGTGTGGCATTGACCTGGTCTCTAATCTGAGCTGCTGTTAACCTGCGATTTCTGAGGCTGGTGACTCGGATGAACTTATCCTCCGCAGCAGAGGTGACTCTTGATCTTCCTTTCCTGGGGCGATCCGCATGTGAGACAGTTTCTTTGTAGAGCTTGATGGTTTTTTTGACTGCACTTGGGGACTCTTTTAAAGTTTTCCCAATTTTTCGGACTGACTGACCTTCATTTCTTAAAGTAATGATGGCCACTCGTTTTTCTTTACTTAGCTGCTTTTTTCTTGCCATAATACAAATTCTAACAGTCTATTCAGTAGGACTATCAGCTGTGTATCCACCTGACTTCTCCACAACGCAACTGATGGTCCCAACCCCATTTATAAGGCAAGAAATCCCACTTATTAAACCTGACAGGGCACACCTGTGAAGTGAAAACCATTTCAGGTGACTACCTCTTGAAGCTCATCAAGAGAATGCCAAGAGTGTGCAAAGCAGTAAACAAAGCAAAAGGTGGCTACTTTGAAAAATCTAGAATATGACATATTTTCAGTTGTTTCACACTTTTTTGTTATGTATATAATTCCACATGTGTTAATTCATAGTTTTGATGCCTTCAGTGTGAATCTACAATTTTTATAGTCATGAAAATAAAGAAAACTCTTTGAATGAGAAAGTGTGTCCAAACTTTTGGTCTGTACTGTATACAATGTGGGGAGTTGCTCTGGTAGACAGCGGTGCAGGTGCAGTATAGAGGCAAAGAGAGTCCAGGTAGTGCAGCAAACAGTGTTTTATTTCACACTTTCACAAACAAAACTCAAAACAGTCACTTAGTGTTACTTCACACACATAGCAAAAACTTGAGGCAAAACAAAAGTCCAAGACTGAATCAAATTCACCTGTGTGGTTTAGGTGCGTGTTCACACCCGGCTGTCAGCCCAGGAAAGTCCAACCTCAGGCTTCCAGGCAGACTGCACGCCTCTTTGCAAGCTCTTGCTTCCAGCCCTGAGAGCTCCACGGAACACCAGCAGTTTCCAGGTTAAATCACCTCAAATCCTAGGTGTTAGTTCACACCTGGCTGAATGCTCGGCAACACAAAAAGTCCACTGACCGTCTTTACATGGCCTGCTCTCCTGATACACAGGTCTCAGCTTTTCAGCCCAGCACAGGGCTCAGATCCCAAACACAGAGAGAGCTTTGCATAAACCCAGCTGTCTTTTAAAGGCAGCTAGGTATTAACCCAAAAAAAACCTGGACCGGTCTAAAATCCGGTCCAGTATTTGCCCTCACCTGGCTGCAATCAACCCAGCAGCACAGGCTGAGAGGAAAATAACAGTTTTTTACCACCAAACCTCTCACTGTGTCACAATATATATATCTATATATGTATTAAGCAAGTAGTGCTGTGTTTGTGGGAGGGGAGGCTGATTACGAGGCTGTCTACATGCACCTGTGGGCCTAGGCTGGCTGTTTGCTAGGCTATTTATAGGCACCTGTGGGCCCAGGCTGACGCCGATTCAGCTGATTTCACTACCTCTGGGTCAGCTCTAGGATACAGCAGCATGGTGTACAGGCTCCTTACGGCTGGGCGACAGCAGTATGTCTCAGGAGGGCGCTGGTATTCATGGTAGGATCGGAGTGGTTTGCACGGGACCCACGCTGTGGTCCGCGACATGTTGCGCAGCTGCATCGTGTGCAGGCTCATTCACGCCTGGGCAGCGACAAAGCGCCAGGCGAGTGCTGGCATTCACTGTAGAATCACACTTGTTGGCACGCGACCCACACTGCGGTATGTGACTCGCAATACTCTGGGACGTAGCGAAGTTGGGCTCTAATGGTCAAGTGACTGTTGTTTGTTTTTGTCCGGCTGCTTAGGGGATTGTTGGGGGCTATTGCATATAGTTATTGATGTTGCATGCGCCTAGAGTAGGTATGGCCGCATGTTTTCTGATATCTGTATCATACGGGACGCGTGTCTCCAAGCTACGCACGCTGCGTTTAAGTTATGGTTTTGTTTAGTCATTTCTCTGGAAGGGTCATGTGTCAAGGGTCATTATATGAAAAAAAAAAAAAAAGTGCATGTTTTCTGTCACATGTTGTACATGTGGGGCGCTCGTCCGCAGTTAGCGCCACACAAGCAAGGTATTGGTGAATGTGTATCAGTGGCCCATGTATGGGGGCAGCAGGTTGGTAAAGGCGCCTGTGTTTGAGTACTGATGCTCTGGTAAGTGTGTTTAATCTATAATTTGTATGTTTAGGGCCCGCATGTGTCAGCGGTTCTGTGCTATTGTGGTGTTTAATTGGCGTTGCATCAGGGTTTATGTTAAACCACGTTTGTTTTCTTACAGGAACACGAGGTGGTGCTGTGGTGACCATCATTTAAAAAAAAAAAACTCCTGCAGCATCATGTGGAGGTTCGTTCGCGCCTGGGCAATGGCAGTAGGTGCCAGGCGAGTGCTGGCTTTCACGGTGGGATCGGACTTGGTTACACGGTCTGCGACTTGTAGCCCTCTGGGGCGAAGGGGGTTGGGCACTAATGGTAGAATGTTCATGGCTAGGTTCGTTACCTGCAAAAGCTACGTCCGTGTGTCTGCATTTACGTTTTGTCCTGTACTCCATTCGCTACCAGAGCTGCGTTCATGCATCTGTTGTATCATGTTAATACTCTGCTCACTTTAGGTTGCATTCATACGGCTGCTTCATATCATGCTCTTCATGCTCACGCACAGAGCTGCGCCCATACCGTGTGTTAGGCACTACTCACATCCCGAGCTGCTTGCACCCACCTGTACTTACACCATGTGGTTATACACTGCTTCCACTTATAGCTGTTCATTTCAGTAAAAAAAAAAAAAAAAAAAAAAATTTTTAGGAAAAAAAAAAAATTTTTTATTAAAATAAAAATAAAAAAATAAATAAAATTAATTTAAAAAAAAAAAAAAATTTAAATAAAAAAAAAAAAAAAAAAGTAAGAGGGCCCGATGATCGCTTCGGCTCATGGCTCCGGGTGGCCTCAGGCATATACGCAAGTCCGTCACGTCTTCGGACTCATTGTAAGTCCTGTCACGCACCTCAGGCATATACGCAAGTCCGTCACGTCCTCGGACTCATTGTAAGTCCTGTCACGCACCTCAGGCATATACGCAAGTCCGTCACGTCTTCGGACTCATTGTAAGTCCTGTCACGCACCTCAGGCATATACGCAAGTCCGTCACGTCTTCGGACTCATTGTAAGTCCTGTCACGCACCTCAGGCATATATGCAAGTCCGTCACGTCTTCGGACTCATTGTAAGTCCTGTCACGCACCTCAGGCATATACGCAAGTCCGTCACGTCTTCGGACTCATTGTAAGTCCTGTCACGCACCTCAGGCATATACGCAAGTCCGTCACCTCTTCGGGCTTATTGTAAGTCCTGTTACGCACCTCAGGCATATACGCAAGTCCGTCACGATTCGGACAAGACGAGTCCTTTACAGAAAAAAAAAAAAAAAAAAAAAAGTCGCATGCCGCCTGTGCAGTGCAGGTAGGTACCCATTTCACCGTGCGGCACTGCCATTAGAGTCTCTCACGCATGGCACCACCACTAGTGTCTCTCGCGCATGTCTTCTCCGGTTAAGTGGTTCATATATGACTTCACCATTTAAGGTCGGCCACGCGGCCCACCACGAGTAGGTTCATGTCTTTTTCCGCTGCTCGGGCTGAGGGTGTTGGTGTCGGGCCTAAGTCCTGAGTATTAGTCCGTCTTCCAGTTAGAAGTACAGTAAGAGGCGCAATTCACAATGTCTCATGTCTACAGACACGGCGAGCCAAATCAAGACTACAGGCGCAGCGTACATGGTTATTACGACCTTAAGCTTATTTCCTGTCACTACTCCAGGTATGGTGTGTACGTTTTCTGTCCTCGGTACAGGCAACATTAGCTCGCTAATTGAAATAGCCATGTTTTCGTGTTGGTGGTTCCCCAGGTTCTGGTGAGTTTATATATTCCACTTAATCTACTAATAGAGAAAGACGGCATACGCCATGCTCTAACTTTTTGGCCCCTTATATATATATATAAAAGGTGTGGCCTGGGGAATAAGTAGAGGTGTAGTAGTTAGCAACCAGGAACAGTTGGTGCCCGATCAGGGCCCTCAGTGAATGCTTGGAATTCATTTAGGCCTTCCAACAGATTCACCATTGTTTGTTTCAGTCTGCAGCTCTCAGGATTCAGACCTTCTCGTAATATGTTCACGTGTTAGTATACATAGGTGTAAATGGTTTCTGATTACCGGCCACTCCTTCACTCACATCAGCCACCTCCGAGGACGATGTGCCGCTTCACATGACTAAGAGGTAAGGTAGATGGTAGTCACTGTGGTGTGTACGATATATTTCGCACCTTTATCGGCAAATGTCTTTTACGTTCAAAGTGGGTGTAGTAATGGTATATATATAACTTGAGGTCTGGCCTTTTTGGCCCCTTTAGGCTGCCCTACAGCAGCAGTTATGGCACAACTCTACTGCTTATTGTAGATAGGGTTAGATAGGTTAGGTACACCTTTCTGATAGCCGAGCCGACCACAAGTATTAAGCAAGTAGTGCTGTGTTTGTGGGAGGGGAGGCTGATTACGAGGCTGTCTACATGCACCTGTGGGCCTAGGCTGGCTGTTTGCTAGGCTATTTATAGGCACTTGTGGGCCCAGGCTGACGCCGATTCAGCTGATTTCACCCACCCACCCACACCATCTTATCAGTCATTTCATATTAGGGTGGCCCCCTTTAGGCTGCCCTACAGCAGCAGTTATGGCACAACTCTACTGCTTATTGTAGATAGGGTTAGATAGGTTAGGTACACCTTTCTGATAGCCGAGCCGACCACAAATATATATATATATATATATATATATATATTTGTGTCAGGGGCTTATGATAGTACAGTGTAAGATACCATGAACGTAGGATGAAACAAAGCGCGAGTCGGTTGTGGTGTGCCGAAACCGACGATGAGGTAGGCCTGAGAAAGAAGAGGGCCCACCAGGAAAGTTTTAAGGAAAAGAAAGAAAATATTATTCTGATGTGGTGTGGTGGGAGGGTCATTCGGCGCTGACCTCGCACGGTAAGGTGCCAGGTCGGGGGGAGCGCTTAAATAGGCCAGGGGTAGCATACCAGCCCCTCCCACAAATCCAGGCAATTGCCTTAATACTTGTGTCAGGGGCTTATGATAGTACAGTGTAAGATACCATGAACGTAGGATGAAACAAAGCGCAAGTCGGTTGTGGTGTGCCGAAACCGACGATGAGGTAGGCCTGAGAAAGAAGAGGGCAAAATCAAGTAAACATATTTATTACATACAATCTAATACAGATATACTCCATCAATCAGTCATGTTTTTGAAAACATCCCTTAATTCCTGTACTGGGTTCGGTATGTAGCGAGAGTAAGCGGATGACTGCCAGCGCCCCAGTGTTTTTATAACATGCGTTGGGATGTTGACACTGGAGGCTGTGGACGCTGCTCCTATGCGGAAGGAGTGGCCGGAGTAGTTAGCTGCGTTGAGGCCCAGTTGTGTGAGCAAGGACCTGACGCAGGTTACGAAGGCCGTGGTAGTGAGTACATAACCCTGTAATTTAAGTAAAGGCTGTGAGGACCGCAAGTTGTGAGGCTGCATGTATGAATCCAGTACCCTGACGGGACACCATCTGTTGTGCGTGGGATAGTATGGAATGTTTACTGGTGTGTGCTGACTGGTTTTGGAGTGAGGGAGTGTCAGGACTTAATGATCATCGTGTTTTGTCAAGTGAGAATAGAGGAGGTACGCAGTGGTTGTGGTGTGCCGAAACCGACGATGAGGTAGGCCTGAGAAAGAAGAGGGCAATATTAAGTGAACATATTTATTACATAAAATCTAATACAGATATACTCCATCAATCAGTCATGTTTTTGAAAGCATCCCTTAATTCCTGTACTGGGTTCGGTATGTAGCGAGAGTAAGCGGATGACTTCCAGCGCCCCAGTGTTTTTATAACATGCGTTGGGATGTTGACACTGGAGGCTGTGGACGCTGCTCCTATGCGGAAGGAGTGGCCGGAGTAGTTAGCTGCGTTGAGGCCCAGTTGTGTAAACAAGGACCTGACGCAGGTCATGAAGGTCGTGGTAGTGAGTACAGAACCCTGTAATTCAAGTAAAGGCTGTGAGGACCGCAAGTTGTGAGGTTGTATGTATGCATCCAGTACCCTGACGGGACACCATCTGTTGTGCGTGGGATAGTATGGAATGTTTACTGGTGTGTGCTGACTGGTTTTGGAGTGAGGGAGTGTCAGGACATAATGATCATCGTGTTTTGTCAAGTGAGAAAAGAGGAGGTACGGAGTGCTTGGGGTCGTTGTTGTGGTAGTGAACTCCCTAGGCCTTAGAAATCCATAGAAGGCTAGGTATATCGCTGTCTTAATGATGGAATTGGTGTCAGTGTTAAATGGTTTTAAGTCCAGCAGGTTTGATAATGCTTTGAAAATATGGTTGTCTATAGGTAGCCTTTGGGTCGTATGTGTGGGTTCTGATTTCTAAATGCCTCTAAGTATGGTCTTGATCTGGTGAGAGGCCATGAAACTGTTGTTATTGGGGTGTAAGATCAGCATATGGTGTTGAATGCCCGTGAGGTAGAGCTTGATGGTGTTGTATGACATGTTTAGTTTGAGGTGGCAAAAGGAAGCGAGTCCCAAAATAGACGCCATGATGAATGGTTGTCTGATGTCATGTTCCCGAAGGAATCTTTTGAAGAGTGTGAAAGCCCTGTTGTATGTTTTGTGTGTATTGTGTGATAGTGCCAATTGGGACAGTGTCCTACTGTGCTGCATGATGGTTTCTAGTCCAGTATGAGTTGTTGAAATGTTGGAGTGATGGTGGCCGTGGGCGCGGCTAACGGGAGTAATTGGTGAAATGCCTGAAATTTAAAGCGAGATAAGTTGTCAGCAGCTGTGTTACATACACCTGGAATATGGAAACAACATAGGAAAAAATTGTGAGAAGTGAGTTTCCTCAGAATTCTCATGATCGTGAGGGATTTGGAGCGGTCTTTGTTAATGATGTGACCGGTTGCTTGGTTGTCTGAGTAACAACGTACTGGCATGTTGGCCCATAGATGACCCCATGCTACGGCAGCCGCCACGATGGGATAGATCTCAAAAAGAGCTAAGGTCGTGGAGAACCCTTCCAAATCCTGCATTGTTGAAGGCCAGCTGCCCCAAAGCCATTCGTTCCCAAAAATTGCAGCAAAACCTGTGGTAGATGCCGCATCTGACCAAATGGTAGGAGACGCATCGGACAATTGAGGGAGGAACATGCTTTTACCATTCCAGATGGTTAAAAATCTCTTCCACATGTTTAGGTCTGCCGTAGCTTTGGTATCCAAGGACAACCTGTGCGAATCATGTAGAGAAAGTGGGAACAAATGCAACAGTCGTGATATGAAGGAGCGGCCTTGAGGTATGATGCGCATGGCAAAATTCAGTGATCCAAGCTCCTTGCGATTGCAAGTATCGCGTTGAAGGTAGTTGTCGATGAGGGTGAGAATGTTCTCTATTCTGTCCTGTGGTAAGCTCGCTTGCATTGTGGCTGAGTCTAACTGGATACCCAGAAAGGTGATGACCGTGTCTGGCCCCTCTGTTTTCTTGGGGGAGATAGGAACACCTAGTTGTTCGAATAGCCTAGTGGTAGCTTTGCGACTAGTAGGCGGGGAAGTATTCCCCTCCACCAGTAGGAAATCGTCCAGGTAATGTAGTACAGTAGGGCATCCGGCCACGTTTAATAGAAACCAGCACAAAGCTTCTGCAAATGTGTCAAAAATAGCTGGGCTACTTTTGGACCCAAACGTTAGACGGGAGAAAAAATAGTAGTACCCGGACCATTTGATGCCGTGTAGGTGCCACAGAGTGGGGTGGATTGGAAGTAGCTTAAAAGCGTTAGCAACGTCAGTCTTACTAAGCCAGGCTCCCACCCCTGCTTGTATGATAGCGGTAATGGCATGATCTATGGTGGTGTATTGCAGGGAAAATTACTCGGAAGGTATGAGGGAGTTGAGACTGGGGTTGGCAGATGAGTGGGGTGCTGATAGATCAATGATGAGTCTCTGTTTTAGGGAGGATTTCCCTGTGACAACACCAATGGGGTTTGTGCGCCATTCTGTGAATGGAGGAGTGTTGAAAGGCCCTAGTACGAATCCCTCAGCCACTTCTTGAGCTATGAGGGTGTCAACTGCTGTGGGGTTCTGTTGTGCGGATTCTAGATTAGGGCATTCCAGAGTTCCCGTGGGTATGTGTAGGAAACCCGTGTGGAAGCCTTCTGTCAAACCAGAGATGAGAAAGTCTGCTAGATGTCTGGATGGGTGTTGTGACATGAGGGCCGTGAATTCTGGCAAATTAATGGACGTTAAGTAAGGCTTGGAATACATTTTATTTAGACACATGGACTTTGCATGTGCCCTGAAACATTGTGAGCAGACATTATAATTGCACGACCCAACATTGAAATTGTTGCATATCTGGGATTTGCCCAAGAACTTGATTGGGCGTCCCAGTTTGTCTCTTGACAATCTCTCTGGAACCCCAGAGGAACTAGCCCCTTGCGTGGAGGCATGCTCCCCCGACGTGTTGGGACAAAAACTTGTGGTGTTTGCTGTGGAGGAGCAGAATGCATAAGCCGGTGTTCTAAGCCCTGCAAAGTGTATGCAAAATATGACGGTATCAATCTTTCCCCAGTTGGACCGTGTACCATACTGAGAGAAGGCTCCAGACACTTTAGCAGAAAAATACCTATGGTGGTCGTAGAAGGCCGAAGCCCCATATTTGTTGCCCAGATCTACCAGCTTGTGCATGTAGAGATCAAACTCCTCTCTTCTGTTGGGATAGACCGCACATATAACATCCCTGTAGATACCAAAGGCCAGCACAAATCGGGAATCGTCAATTTCCTGTTGAGGCGGGCATCCCTGGACCTGACCACCACAGACACGTCCTCGTAAGTGTAGGTTTTGTTTTCCACAACATCCTGGGAGGCAATCAACAGGGAAGCCAGGTTGAAGTCTTTACCTTCCAGGATATCTCTTTTCAAGTGCTCAGGTATCATGTGAGCCAGGCTGACTTCCTGGTCCTCCAGAGTGATGGCACGAGCCACTACTGGCAGATCGGCTGTTGCTTGTGACGCAGGCGCAGGTGGCCCTGTCAGCGTGAGGGCCGTGGTGACCGACTCCAGTTGTTCCAGTCTGGAGTTGACCTTGCTCATGGACGCCATGAGTGAAGTTAACATGGTACGTATGTCGTCTGGGTTGGACTGGCTAGGTCCTTCCCCGGCATTCATGTTGTTTGTGGATGAACGTAGTAGTCAGAAAAGTTCCGCTTTCCTTGCCGATGCGGGGTAGGGGATTTGATATCTCCTTAGTTCCGCTGTTATGAGAGGGATCGTCCATGATCTGATCGAAGCTGGACTAGCTAGCTCTCCTCCTAGGTTGGGAGTGACAGATCTAGCTGGGGTGCCAGGCAGGGAGCAATCCTCTACCCCTTCTTGGAACATGCTATAACCAAAACAATAGTTAGTGTATGACAACCTCCCAAGTTTATACTGGCAGGCTAGCTAGGCCAAAGGCGAAAAATTAAGGCTTGTTTGGTGACAGATGAGGCCCTACTAATTGCCAAGCGGCTGTTGAGAGGCTCTATCTATGCGTTGGCGCGAGGGGTTATTGAGGCCACTTGTCGCAGTGGCAGGAGTTTTAGGCCTCTCGGTGACTGTAAGACAGAAAACAGGGGAAGGGAGTGACAGGTGAGGCCCTCTCTATGCAGTATGCAAAGCGGCTAGCTAACGTGTGGCCCGATGGGTGTATGCTTCTGAACCGTTCGAAGCGGGGTGTTGGCCTTGCAGGACCACTAACTAGTGGAGATAGCCAAGACGGGGAAGATACCTATTGGGAAGCCTATGACCCTAATGCCAGTAATCTAACCTAGAGGGATGAAACCATATGAGTCGGTGCACATACCTGGGAGTATAGAAAAAAATTGTTCACAGGCAAACCGTGTGGAGCAAAGTATGTATGTTAGACAGCCTGAAATGAGTAAGAGAGAGTAGTATGGTGAGTGGATTTGTGGGAAGAGAGCGGATCTGTAGCCTGTGGCGGTAACGTAATATGGTTAGGCTGACGCATGAACCTATGTTATATATGATGCTGAACGTCAGGTCAAACGTTGTGCTATCTGAGGTCAGTCGTGGTCTAAGTGTAACTACCCATGTGTTTGGCTGACAAGTAGTGTGTGCCGGAGATAACCCTGAGTTATATGCGCACCAAAATGTGCCGGAAACGTATGGCTGGTTGAACCGTATGGGATTCAACCCGAGTATGTGAGAAAGGAGGTATGGTGTCTATCGACCAGAAATGAGGCCTGTAACGTGGCCAGTAGATAAACCGAGATGGATAATTTGAGCACTCCTTAGTGGGAGTCCAGTGATCCATGGGTTATACGTATTTGATATGACGAGTGACCCTGTAAATGATATTGAAGTGGTATGTCTATGTGGTAGAGAAATAATGACCGAGATCCACTTGAGGCATGAAAAGCAACCACGAATCATATCTGCTGCTGCCATGCTCCTGTCCCCATGTAGCCGCAATGAGTGGCAGAAGCAGTGGTGCGACAGCAGATGTGTCCCGACTTGAGGCATTGTGTATGCAGACAATCCCCTGATGTACTGACAATTCCCACCATTCCCCCCCCCCCCCTGCGACTCCTCTTCCCTGATGACAAGGCCGGAACAGGCAATGGAGAAACGCCCGGCAACTTAGTGAGAAGCATCCCGCGCTGCCCCCCGTAGCATGTCCCCCGCCCATGTGACGGCTGATGGACGCTGGTGAGGAACCCCCCCCACCTGCTGCCCGCCTGGCAAGCAGCAGCAAGGTGTTGGGCCGGCTGGAACCCCGGCTGGCGCTCCAGGCGGCCTCCGGCATGGGCGTAGCCGGCGCGCACGTGCGTGCGTTCCACTGTGGAACGCACGCTATGATGGAGACGCGCCCCCAGAAGTGGCGGAAGTGGACGGCGTGGTGCCGGCGGCAGCGCGGCAGTGCCCCAGACACCGGGTGGGGATGCCGACATGGTAAGGGGGGGGGGGGCCTCGCAGACCGGCCACTTACCTAGATGGACCGAGTGTCCTGGCGAACGGAGGACCGTGGAGCAGGCGGACGAGACAGGCGGCTCTTTCTATGCAGCTTCCCTGAATGGACTGCGAGACCCGGAAGTAGAACTCTCATTCGGCGCTGACCTCGCACGGTAAGGTGCCAGGTCGGGGGGAGCGCTTAAATAGGCCGAAAAAATTTGCTTCGACCCCATTTTATTTGTGGCGAATTGCGTTAAACAACTGCTATTTCCGGGCTGCAGAAAGCCTTTATAGGGGTGTAGAACACTTTGCCTTGCAGTAACACGCATAGGGAGTCTGCTTTGGTAGTGAAATAATACTGTGAGTCAGTATGACATGCAAATGACAGGCGTCGCTATTAAAATCACTGCTCACTTCACTTATTTGGGCAGTCACAGGGCCAAAACTGTCCGAGTAACTCAAGTATGAACTCAGCAGTACAGGTTGATGTTAGCGTCAAGAAGAAGCGCATTCCTTTTACACCGTTGTCAGCTGATTCCACATAGATGTCTACCGAACCTGTTCTATTAAACGCTCATACAAGCAGAGCCCCCCCCACCATTAACAATGCAGAACACCTAAAGAATGTTGTCTTTATTAGTTTAACTAGAGCCCTCTATGGCCCAGACAGCCATGTGGAAATTGAACATAGCACGGCCACGTCACAAGCACCACACAAGCATGTCGTTTTGTTGTGCCCTGCATTCACAGGGAGCCCACAGGACACAAGGAACTCACACAGAAGCCTAAGGGGCACAGGGAAAACACAGAGCTGACAGTGGGAACTCATAGGTCAGTGACTATCAGTACTTGAGGGCAGTGCAGGGCTGCTACAATGAGAGTGTGACTACAGCAGCCCTGCATCCCCTCCTCCACAGACACTGCTGCATGCTTCTTACTAGGTGGACATACCAGGTGCTTTAATAGGAAGGAGCACTAACAATCTGGCAGCTGATATATATACACACTGCAGTGTTGCAGTGATTTCTGTTGAAAACGTATATGGGTATATTTCATTAAAAAAAGAAAAATATATACGCACTGCACTGTTGCAGTTATGTCTGGTGAAAGCGTATAGGCTCGTATTTTTGCACAACAAGAAAAGTATATTCTCAGTGCATTTCCGCAGTTAATTGCGGTGAAAGCGTTTAGTGGCCTATTTCAGTACAAAAAGAAGAATATATTCGGAGCTTTTAGGGGTGTTTTAATTTCCGTTTAATTTGTTTAGTTCAGCTACAAATACGTCAGGCAGAGAAGTGCCAGGCCATGCACAGTGGAGTAGCAAAGGCCTGAATGTTTCTGGCACAAGCAGAGGTCGCAGCAGAGTTAGAGGTCGTGGCAGCAGAAATCGCAGTGAGAGGCCTATGCTCCTGGTGTAATCTACCAGTCGTGTATTGACCAGCAACCCAGCGGTTCTTCATTGGTTAACTCGGTCATCCACGTCATCCCAAGTGAGTGGTGCACAGGTTCACGGAAGCAGCGCCATTAGCAGTCAGCCAGTGAGTAGTGTTGGAGGGAGAAAAGGTACTCGAAGGAGTGGCAGTTTTTTGTGAAGCCGCCAGAGGAGGTCAACATGGCCATATGTAGAATATGTGGGCAGAAGGTGAAACATGGCCATGGTGCCATGCGTCAACATATGCAGCATCACCATCAAGTGGCCTCGGAGAACTGTGGCTGCAATGTCGTGGTCCAGCCTGCTGCAGCTACTGCTACATCACCCAGTGGCACACACCCAGTTTCAGCCAGTCAAGGCTCCATCAACTCAGCCGAAGGGAGCTGTCATGTCAATCCCATCTTCTTCTGGTCCAGATGCTTCTGCTCCTACTCCTCGTCAGTCATTCCGTCAGCAATCGATTACCAAAGTAATTGCCAAGAGACAACAGTATGCGTGCACGCATCCAACGGCGCAGAAGCTGTACGTGCTCCTGTCCAAGTTGCTGGTGGTTCAGTCCCTCCCTTTCCAAGTGGTGGACTCTGCACCTGTCAGAGAATTTATGGCTTGTGCCAAGCCCGAGTGGAGAGTCCCAAGCCGTCATTTCTTTTCAATAAAGGCAGTACCAGCCCTGCACACACATGTAGAACAGAAGGTGGGTCAGTTCATGAGCCTGTTGGTGTCTGCCAAAGTGCACGTCAGCGCCGACGTGTGGAGCTATAACTACGGTCAGGGACAATACATGTCCTTTATGGCCCACTGGGTGAATGTAGTTCCTGCACAACCACACCAGCAACTTGGACAAGTCACACCAT
This sequence comes from Bufotes viridis, assembly GCA_033119425.1. Classification (NCBI taxonomy): domain Eukaryota; kingdom Metazoa; phylum Chordata; class Amphibia; order Anura; family Bufonidae; genus Bufotes; species Bufotes viridis. The sequence continues at coordinate 208,631,341 of CM065591.1, forward strand.
TTTTGCCTCCATGTTGTCATGCTGTTGGTCCTGCGACAATGTCCGCCTCTGCCTCCTTATCCTCCAGCATGTCCTCAGCCTTTACTGCAGGGACAAGTCCCAGTGCCCTTCAAGCATACTACATGTGCAGGGCTTGGCAGTGTCACGGTGTTCTGGACCTGGTTTGCCTTGGCAAACGGAGTCACACAAGAGAGGAACTGCTCATTGTGATGTATCAAGAAATCGAATCCTGGCTTTCTCCACGACAACTGAAAATCGGAACCATGCTGATCGACAACGGGAAGAACATGGTGTCGGCGCTGTGTCAAGGAGGGCTGAGCCATGCGCCCTGCATGACACACGTGTTCAATCTGGTTGTCAAGAGGTTCCTGAAATCTTCCACCCATCTGCAAGACATCCTAAAAATGACCAGGAAATTTTGCATGCACTTCAGCCACTCGTACACCGCAAAGCACACCCTCCTTGAGCTGCAGCGGCAGGACGGCATCCCCCAACATAGGCTGATCTGCGACGTTTCCACCCATTGGAATTCCACCCTCCATCTGTTGGGCCGACTATACGAACAGAGTAAAGCCATCAACGATTTCTTGAAAAGGCAAGCGGATAGGAATACTCTCCTGTGTAGCTTTGATATCAGCCAGTGACAGCTCATGCGTGACACCTGTCATATACTCAGACCCTTTAAGGACGCCACAATATTTGTCAGTTGCCAGGACTACTGTATGAACAACGTCATTCCACTGCTTCATGTCCTGGAACAGATCGTGGTAACAATGGCTGGTCAGGGGATAAGAGACGTGGCACCTCGATTTCATGGCCACATGAGCCCTGTGGGGCCTGAACTGGAGGAGGTGGAGGAAGACATTGGAGCACAGGCAATGTGTAGCCAAATGGTTGGTTTTTCTACCCAGTGGACAGGAGGAGCAGGGCGATGAGGAAGACGAGACAGAAGACCCCGACACACCTTGGCAGTATGCAGTGGAGATGGAGGCAGGGGGTCCCTCCGAGTCACTTGTACAAATGGCCCAATGCATGCTCAACTGCTTTTGTAGTGACAGCCAAATTGTCACCATTCGGCAGAGGGATGACTTCTGGCTCTCCACCTTGTTGGACCCTCGCTGCCGGTCCAGAATGGGGGCCTTTTTTACAACCACGGAGAAGGAGGACAAACTGAACTGCTACAGAGACATCCTATGTAGTCAGTTGTCCGCTGCCTATCTGTGCTATCTTCCATGCTCTCACAGGACTGACCAGGGGAACCCTCTGCGCTCATGTTTCACTGCCATGGCTGCTGGGGAGGGCTGGGGTGGAAGGAGCAGTACCAGCTCCATCAGCAGCATCCTGAATCTACAGTCACTGATGAGTAGCTTTCTTCACCCGCATAGTGAAGAAACTACTCACCAGAAGCAACAGCAGGTAGACCTGGAGCAGGACCTGAACCAACAGGTGGTGGCATACTTGGACTGCACCCTGCCACCCCACATTGAAGATTCGCTTGAGTACTGGGTAGCTAAACTGGATTTGTGGCCGCAACTAGCAGTTTGCCCTGAAAAAGCTGTCCTGCCCGGCCAGTAGTGTGGAATCAGAGCGAGTGTTTAGTGCGGCGGGGGCCATAGTTACCCCAAGAAGAACTTGCATGTCCACCCAAAATGTGGAGAGACTGACCTTTGTCAAGATGAATCAGGCGTGGATCAGCCAGGATTTCCAACCACCAATTCCTGATCTGTCAGACTAGATCATCCATGGTGCCACAACAACACTTTGATACAAGAAACTGGTTTCTTCAGACTACCTGCCTCAGCTATGACTTTGATGCTGCAACCGCCTGATGCCACACATCTGATGCCAAGTACTCCTTATTGCACCCACCTTCGTAAGCGGGTACTGGTATTGCCTCCCATCACCCCACTCTGTTACCGAATCTTTGTGGTCTCCTGATGCAGCTGCCATCTTCAAACTATGTCACCTTGCCGCTCTGTGGTATCCTGATGCTGCTGCTGCTACTGCCATCTCCACATTATGTCACCTAGCCACTCTGTGGTCTACTCATGCTGCCGATACCTCCAGACTCTGTCTTTGTGCCACTCTGTGGCCTACTCATGCTGCTGCCACCTCCAGACTCTGTCATTGTGCCACTCTGTGGCATAATCATGCTGCTGCCAACTCCAGACTCTCATTGTGCCACTCTTTGGCCTCCTCCTGATGCTGCTGCTGCCGACACCTCCACATTCTGTCATTGTCCCAATCTGTGGCCTACTCATGCTGCCGCCAACTCCAGACTCTGTCATTGTACCACTTTGTGGACTCCTCCTGATGCTACTGCTGCCGCCACCTCCAGACTCTGTCATTGTGCCACTTTCTGACCTACTCATGCTGCTGCCACCTCCAGACTCTCTCATTGTGCCACTCTGTGGTCTACTTATGCTGCTTCCACCTCCACATTCTGTCATTGTGCCACTCTGTGGACTCCTCCAGATGCTGCTGCCGACCCCTCCACACTCTGTTATTGTGCCACTCTGTGGCCTATACATGCTGTTGCCACCTCCAGACTCTTTCATTGTGCCACTCTGTGGACTTCCCCTGATGCTGCTGCCGACCCCTCCACACTCCTACTAATAGCCATCTGGCTTCAGGAGGAGTACACAATGGGCTCAGCATGCATGTTGGTACCTGCATCCCTGGATTTAATGGAGGCAGTTATGGCACCAAAAAGGGTTAATAAGCACGGTGGATCCGAGCATGCATGCTGGGCCCGTACTCCCTGGATTTTATGTGGCTGTCATGGCCCATAACAGGTAAGATTTAGCGTTAGGACCACTCAAAGAGGCGGCCTTGGCATGGCGAGTGGCTTATTACTTTTTGATCAAAATGTACACTAATGTCCTCTGATAGCTTCTAGCATAGAGGCAGGGCAGAGTGCTGGTTGCAGAGTGCTGTTGCATTTCTGTGTTTGTCTACTCATGCTGCTGCCACTTCCACACTCTGTCATTGTGCCACTCTCTGGCTTATTCATGCTGATGCCACCTCCAGACTCTGTCATTGTGCCGCTCTGTGGTCTCCTTATGCTGATGCCACCTGCAGACTCTGTCATTGTGCTGCTCTGTGGTCTCTTCATGCTGCTGCCACTTCAAGACTCTGTCATTGTGCCACTCGGTGGCCTTCTCCTAATGCTGCTGCCACCTACAAACTCTGTTATTGTGCCACTCGGTGGCCTCCTCATACTGCTTCCACCTCAATACTATGTCATAGGTCAACTCTGTGGCCTTTTCATGCTGTTCCCACCCTCCTCACTTCATGACTTGTCCACTATTCTAGCTTTCGGCCTGGCTGACATCATCATTTATTTGACACTTCTTCGGATCTGTCAGAAGGAAGGAAGAATGAGACGCACAACGGATCCTGTCTGTTTAGCAGCTTTAAGGCCTTTATGGTCCCATCAGAAACTACTTAAAATTTGGGAGTCAAAAGCAGGAGTAGGTAGAAAACACAGAAGACATGCAAATATTAGATTCTCGTGTCATCTGTTTTAGATCGACTCAGTTTTTTTGCCTTTAGCAATACTGATAGATTTTTGAGCAAATGCAGACCGAGTGAAGGTGTATGCTCCACAGACAGGATCAGTTTTTTGTGGGTTATTGTTCTGACGGTTTAGAGGAAGGGCAAAATAATCGGTGACGTCAACACAAACTTACTGCTGACACCCTCTCCACTCTGTCAGGCGTGCTCTACTGGTAGAAGCGTTTAATGTAGACATCTATGTAGAATCAGTTGATGAGGGTGTAAAAGGAGTGCACTTCTTATTGACGCTAACATCTACCTGTAAGGCTGAGTTGATACTTGAGTGGTCAGTTTTAGCCCTGTGACCTTCCAGTGAATTATGCAGTGATTCTAAGAACGACGCTTGTCATCTGCATGTCAAACGGACTCACAGTATTATTTCACTACCAAAGCAGACTTCCTATGCTTGTTACTGCAAGGCACAGTGTTCTACACCACTATAAAGACTTTAAGCAGCCAGGAAATAGCCATTTTTAACATAATTCACCGCAAATACATTCGGATTGAATCTAATTTTTTCCCAAAAAATTCGGCGAACCGGCGAATAGAATTTTTGAAAAATTCGCTCATTTCTAATTACTAGTATATGCACTATGGGGGAATTTTCACTTCTGAGACACAGTGGGGGACAATATTACTATTTGGGGCACTGTTAATACTAAGCACTCTGGTAGAGAATTATTACCATTGGTGGAAGCACTATTACTTTGGGGGAAACTCTGACACAGTATCAGCTTAGCACAAATATTTTTTGGGGAGACTATGTTTATGGCTCTATTACTGTCAGAGGCACTATTTGGTGGGCACAGTTATTTTTTAGGGACTGTGTGGACATAATTACTGAATGGACAACTATCTGAGTGGTAATAGTATTTTCCGTGGGATTATCTGTTTCTGCAGTAGAATATTGGGGAGCACAATTTTGGGTGGCAGGAGATGGTGGTCAGGAGTTAGGAGGATGATGGAAAAGTATGAAACTAAGATGTAATTGTGTCAAACTCTGCAGAGATAAGAGATGGCTGAAAGAAATCATCATGGCTATTTGATCCGAATGGAGAAGACATGGAAAGAGAATATCAGAGGAGATCACTGGATGTTATGTTTTGCAAGTATGTCTTTAACAGTAGGACTGGAAGGAAGGGGTTAGGGTGGGGGGGGGGGGGGGGGCTGTTTCAATATTAAAATTAAACTAAACCATTTTATATATAATATATATTTTTTTTTATCAGCTTATTATGCTTTTCTTATAGATCATTATGCTACCTGCCCTGGCAGCAGTTCCCAGGTTTCTGAATGTAGTGTTTTTCAACTCAGTTTCACTAAAATCCATCTTATGTGAGTTTTAGCACTTACTGTATGTAACATGTTGTGATGCTAAATTTTATTTCTTTGCCTAACCTTCCAATTTTCCTAAAATCTACTAGCAAAGTCGACTTATCCTTTTCTTTGCTAACTTCATTACATAGTTGATGCATCATGTGCAAATACAATGGTTTTACTAAGCCATTTGCAAAAAGTATTAACCCCTTAAGGACATAGGACGTATGGGTACTCTCTAATGTCCGAGTCCTTAAGGACACAGGACATACCCAAACGTCCTAAATTAAATCCCGTATAAAAAAAAAAAAATCGCTAGAAACATGGTTCCTGCTGCGATCGTGCAGCAGAAGCCATGTTCATATGCCGAGGGGGGTCCTGTAACCCCCCGTATTAGCGATCGCGGCAAACCGCAGGTCAATTCAGACCTGCCGTTTGCAGCGCTTTGCGATGTATCTGATCCCGGATCAGATACTTTAAAATGCTGCCAAATGTTTTTTTTTTTTATTCCTATTACCTTCCCCCCTGTGCTCTCATTGTGATGGCAGTGCGAGGAGGGGGGGAAGCTTGCGGGCGGTGCGGTAGGCGGTGCGGCAGGCAGTGCGGGGGGGGGCGGGCGCACGCGCGATCCTCTGTGCAGGCACGGATGTCAGCCTATTAACCCCTTTAATGCTGCAGTCTGTAGGGACCACTGTATGGAAGTGGTTAAGAGGGAGGGAGCTGCTGTGGGGGGGGCTGCTGTGCCTAGTGCAGCCCCCCTAGCTCCAGTCCCCAGCTTCCCTCCCTCCTCATCCTCTGCTGCTCTGTTATAGCAGCGGAGGACGGTAACCATGGAACTAGGACGCCTTCAAAGGCATCCTGCTTGCCATGGTAACAGAAGTCTGATCAGACTTTTGCTAAAGGCAAAAGTCTGATCAGACTAAGTGTCAAGTAAAAAATACAGTACAGTACATTATATAATGTATTGTACTGTATTATACAGAAACCAGATCCACTGGATCTTCAAGAACCAAGTGGGTCTGGGTCCCAAAAAAAAGTAAAAAAAAGTGAAAAAAGGTAAAAACAAAAAAACACATTTATCACTAATAAAAAATAAAAATAAAAAATACACTACACATGTTATATATCACCACCTGATCTATAAAATGGGTTTGTTACTTTCCCCATACGGTGAACGTCATAAAAAAACCCACCAAAAAACTATGATATAATTGAAATTTTGCCCACCTCACTTCCCAAAAAAGTTAATGAAAGTGATCAAAAAAGTCTACACCCAAATGGTACTAATCAAACCGTCACCTCGTCCCGCAAAAAATGATAGCTTACCTAAGAAAATCGCTAAAAAAATAAAAAAATGATGGCTCTCAGTCTATGCAGACACTAAAACATGATTTTTTTTTCTTTCAAAAATATGATTGTGTAAAACCTAAATAAATAAATAAAAAGTAGACATATTTTGTATCACCTCGTCCGTAAGAACCTGAACTATAAAAATAACACATGACCTAACCCCTCAGGTGAAAACCGCAAAAAAAAAAAAAAAAAACTGTGTTAAAAGCCATTTTTTGTCACCTTACATCACAAAATGTCTAATAGCAAGCAATCAAAAAGTCATATACATTCCAAAATAGTGCCTTTAAAACCGTCATCTCATCCCGCAAAAAATGATACCCTACCTAAGAAAATCGCCCAAAAAATAAAAAATTTTTGGCTCTTAGGCTATGCAGACACTAAAACATGATTCTTTTTTGTTTAAAAAATTATATGATTGTGTAAAACCTAAATAAATAAATAAAAAGTAGACATATTATGTATCGCCGCGTTCGTAAGAACCTGAACTATAAAAATAACACATGAACTAACCCCACAGGTGGACACCGCAAAAAAAAAAAAAAATACTGTAAAAAGCTGTTTTTTGTCACCTAACATCACAAAAAGTGTGACAGCAAGCGATCAAAAAGTCATATGCACCCCAAAATAGTGCCATTAAAACCGTCATCTCATCCCGCAAAAAATGAGCCCTATCTAAGACAATTGGACAAAAACTAAAAAAAACTGACTCTCAGACTATGGAGATACTAAAATAGTTTTTTGTTTGTTTAACAAAGGATATTATAGTGTAAAACCTAAATAAATTAAAAAGAGTAGACATATTAGGTATTGCCACATTCGTAAGAATCTGATCTATAAAAATAACACATGACCTAACCCCTAAGATGAACACAGTCACAAAAATAAAATAAATACGGTCCCAAAACAGCTATTTTTTCCAAATTTTCCATTTTAATCATTTTTTTCCAGTAAAAAAGCAAGGGTTAACAGTCAAACAAAACGCTATATTTATTGCCCTGATTCTGTAGTTTACAGAAACACCCCATATGTGGTTGTAAACTGCTTTATAGACAAACGGCAGGGCGCAGAAGGAAAGCAACGCCATATGGTTTTTGGAAGGCAGATTTTAACAGACTGGTTTTTTCACACTATGTCACATCTGAAGCTTCTCTGATGCACCCCTAGAGTAGAAACTCCATAGAAGTGACCCCCTATAAGAAACTACACCCCTCAAGGTTTTTTGTAAAAAAACTGATTTTACAAACTTTATTAACCCTTTAGGTGTTCCTCAAGAGTTTATGGCAAATGGAGATAAAATTTAAGAATTTCTATTTATTATTACCTTGTCTCACAAAAATGTATTATAGAGCAACCAAAAATCATATGTACCCTAAAAATAATACCACCAAAACTGCCACCTTATCCAGTATTTTCCAAAATGGGGTCACTGTTTTGGAGTTTCTATTCTAGAGGTGCATCAGGGGGGCTTGAAATGGGCCATGGTGTAAATAAACCAGTCCATCAAAATTTGCCTTCCAAAAACCATATGGCGTTCCCTTCCTTCTGTGCCCTGCCGTTTGGTGATACAGCAGTTTACAACTACATATGGGGTGTTTCTGCAAACTATAGAATCAGGGCTATAAATATTGGGTTATGTTTGGCTGTTATCCCTTGCTATGTTCCTGGAAAAAATTGATTAAAATGGAAAATTTGCCAAAAAATCGAAATTCTGAAATTTTATGTCTATTTGCCATGAACTCTTGTGGAACACCTAAAGGGTTAACAACGTTTGTAAAATCAGTTTTGAATACCTTGAGGGGTGTAGTTTCTAGAATGGGTCATTTTTGGGTGGTTTCATTTATGTAAGCCTCACAAAGTGTCTTCAGACCTGAACTGGTCCTTAAAAATAGGGTTTTTGAAATTTTCGGAAAATTTTCAACATTTGCTTCTAAACTTCAAAGCCTTGTAACATCCCCAAAAAATAAAATGGCATTCCCAAAATGATCGATACATGAAGTAGACATTTGGGGGAATTAAAGTAATAACTATTTTAGGAGGTATCACTATGTATTTTAGAAGTGGAGAAATTGAAACTTGAAAATTTGCACATTTTTCAAAATTTTTGGTAAATTTAGTATTTTTTTATACAAAAAAAATTAACTTTTTTGACAAAATGTTACCAGTGTCATGAAGTACAATATGTGACAAAAAAACAATCTCAGAATGGCCTGGATAAGTAAAAGCGTTTTAAAGTTATCACCACATAAAGTGACACTGGCCAGATTTGCAAAAAATGGCCTGGTCCTTAAGGTGAAATAGAGCCGTGTCCTTAACGGGTTAAAAGAATAATGGTAAGTAAATTAGTTGTGAGTTCCTCTCCCCAAACTAAATACATCCTCAGTAGATTATAAGACTATTTAGTTTAAACGGGTTTTCTAAAATTTTATAACCAATGACCTATCCTCTGGATAATTCATCAGTATCTGATCCATTAGGGTCGAATACACTAGACCCCCACCGATCAGCTGTTTGAGAAGGCAACAGCAACAGTTCTGCGTCCTTCTCTATGCCTACCAAGCACAGCGTCATACATTGTGCAGTGGTTGTGCTTGGTATCACAGGTCAGTCCCATTCACTTCTATAGGGCCTGAGCTGCGCCTAGGCCACGTGAATGATGAATCTGTTGTCACTGGCCTAGGAAAAGCTGAGAGAAGGCTGCTGAGCTCACAGGAGTGCCAGTACCTTCTTAAACAGCTGATTGGCGGGGGTCCCGGGCTTTGGCCCCCACCAATCAGATACTGATGACCTATTCAGAGGATAAAGTCTCAGAAAATCCCTTTAAAGAATTTGGGGGTTGTATACTATGCCTAGTATCTAGCTGAAAAAGTACATTTTTCACAATTAAAGCAGATCTGTCACCATAATTTAGAGCCTCATATAATTAAAACATACAGTATATGGTGTTTGGTTGATACCACTTATAACTTAATAACAGTGGACTTATGGCTATGTGTTGGCTGTATTCAAGAGCGGAGTGCCATCTCCTCACCTTCTTCAGCCACCCTCCCATTGACTAACAGCCGCTGTATTTACATGCCCCTAACAAATAACTAAACTCTGGTAAGATCTAGCTAGCTAGTTTAATCTTTTTATGGGTATCCTATAGAAGTCTCTGTTTAAAGTGCCAAGTCTCATGACTATATAGGTCATCAAATGGGACATACCAATGTAACTTACTAAGGTTTAATAAATAACTCACTTTCTTACACAAGTTAATCAGATTATTTAGACAATAGATACAACCCTTCATAAATCTATGCCGGTTCTGTGTTTTTATTGCTTCATATAACTTGTCATATGCCAGTCTGACAATCCTTTTAAACATTTTGCGAAGCATTATTTTTATATGTACTGTAAGCCATCAGGGTCTATTGATTTGTTCCCTTCGCCATGTTGTATGATTCAATGAACTGTGTAAAATGTGCAAGCATGTAGCAAGAAGACAATGTATGAATGAGTAAAAGCATTTTTATTGAAATTGTTATATGTACATAAGCCCTGGAAAGATATACAAAGCTTAGTATAGTGAAAAAGCAGGCAGTAAATACGTGTTAGGTTCAGTATGTTTTGAACTTTTAAGACATTTATGGCAAACAGGTTAAGCACTTGTCCCCCACAAAAGGAAATGGTATTTTTTTGGAGCATCACAAAACCAAAACCTGACATACCATTGTAGAGAAACATCTAAAAGATTTAGGGGGTCATGTACTAACCAGAAATATGCCTCTATTAGGCGTATTTCTAGCATAGATAGCAATCTGCGACTTTTCTCTGCTCTTGCCAGGTCTAAAAAAGTAAGCGTGGCATGGACAGGGAAGGGACAAACTGGCTGGACCATCTCATTTACTATTTTCTACGCCTAGTTTAGGCACAGAAAATGGTCTAAATGTAAAACATCTTACATTTAGTCTGTCTTACATTTAGAAGCAGTGGTGTATGTGCCGAAGTTATGTAGAGGCATGCGGATCCACCTCCAGCTATAGGGAATAATAAGACTGGCGTCTAAAATGCCGGCTTTAATAAATTACCACCATAGTCTCTGTTCACACTGTGTTTGCAGTCTTAGTGTAGCATACACTAGGAGAACCTGTCAATCATATATAGTACTGACATATGCATCTGTATGCCATAAACTGCACAGAATGTTTGTGCAGGATCTCTTTTTTGTGAAAGTGTAATTGACCCCACAATTCAGTACAGTTAAAATGATATGCATGCCAAAACGACACTGTTATCTTATACTTTGAATTTTGAAGACTAGTACAGACACATTTGAGATATACATTGAGCATACACTGTAAACACAGTGTGAACATAGGCTTATGTAATAGTAATAATTATTCTGTTGGTAGTACAGCAGTCTGGGGAAGGAAATGAAAATGAAATTGAACACAATTTTGGCATCAAGAACAAAAAGAGAGAACCTGTAAAACAACCTTCATTGATCCTTGTTAAAATGATAACAATGATTTAGAACAGTGAGGTAAAATGCACAAAGTTACTAGCTCTCCTTATGTCCTGAGCCCCTGAGGATGCTGCAGCTCTGGCTAAACATTTTGAGAGATACCTGGCTTATGTATCTATATTTTAGCAGCATTGTGTCTTAAGGCGACAATGCAAGTGTAGAAATGGGGATTTGCGCCTCCAGCCTCCAACAGATTCATATATAGTGCTAATAAGACATGTTCCTAGCACACCAACATTTTTGACATTTTGCATACTTTTAACGCACTATTCTATATGGACCCATATATCGCTGCTTTTGTGTAATTTTAACATGGATCAATAAAGATTAAAAGGTTTGTCGTGTCTTAAAATGTATGGTTTATTGATAGGATATGCCACAAATGTGAGATAGACACAGGTCCCACTCTTATCCCCAGAACCAAACTTCCAAAGAAAAGAAGAGCACACCGCGCATGTCGTGTCTTCCGTATTTGCTGTTCTGGGACTGCTGGAATAGTCAATGGCTATTTTTGGAGCTCTCATAGTGGTGAATGGAGGGTGGCCACATATGCACAGCTACGCTGCCTTTGCTTTAGGGGCCCTATTCTGGAGATAGGTACAGGTCCCAACTCTGGGACCCACTCCTATCTGACATTTGTGGCATAAACTAACAATATGCCATAAATATTAAGATGGGACAACGCCTTTAAGTTTTAGAGGGCCTGTTATCAAAAGGCTCAATCTCTTGGGGGGCTTAATGCCCTTATTGAGCTCTAATAGCTTTATGTAGTTCTGTTTTGTGTGAATACAGTCTAGTAGAAAAAACTGATTGACCATCATTTACACCTTTTATTGTATGCAGCCCACCACTGGTTAAAGAGAACCTGTCATCATCAAAAGCAGTGCAATGTGCAGGTAGCATGCTATAGAGCAGATTGATATAGAGTTTTATGGGAAAAGATTGTAAAACATTTGTAATTGTATTTATTTAAATCTCTGCTCTTTGAGCTCAAGATGGCCTAATTGGCTGTTACCAGTGACTGATAGTATTCTCTGTCTAAATGAGTATACAGTGATAGCGGTCAGGCACTAATAACACTTCTTCTATGTACAACTGAACTTACGAAATGCAGAGACTTAAAGGGGTATTACACATTTTCTATTTTATGTTCTCCCCTTTTTGAACATCTTTTTTTCTGATACTTATTAAAAGTGCTTCCTGGATCACATGCTGTATATTGTGCATGTGATCCTAACCTGGTTACAACCCACAATGAACGTGTCAGTCATCAGCGAAGACACATTCATGGCCTCCCCCTGTGTCCCATAACCCCTGCACATGTGTGAGAATGAATCTCTCGCTAGCGCTGTAGAACGTACAACAGAAATCCTGGTTAGGGGGTGAGATAGTATTGTATCTACAGTGCTAGATTCCTTCTCACACATGCACTGTGGTTATGGAGAGCAGGGGCAGGCCATGAACGTCATTACTGATGACAGACACGTTCATTGTGGGTTGTAACTAGGCTAGGATCACGTGCACATGTAGGGGATGTGGTCAAGGAAGCTCCATGAGCATATCATTTGAGCAGAAGTACAGCTTTTTATAGGTATCAGTGCAAAAGATGTTAAGCTCAACAAGGATTGGAACATGAATTGAAAGTCTAAGAATAACCCTTTACATGTATAAATAATGAGTTTTACTGACTCTTTTCCAACAAAACTATATCTCAATCCGTCCAGCTTCTCTATAGCTGCTCTATAACATGCTACACATTCACTGCATTTTGTGGTGACAGGTTCTAATTAAAGGGGTTTTCCCACTACGGTAAGTGATGGAATATCACTACAATGGGACATACAGATCTGAGGTGATCTGACTGCTAGGAGGCTCACTGATATGCAGCATTAGCATTAGCAGGCCCTGAGGCTTCTTTATAGTGTTACTCCACAGGATATGTTCTTCACACCGCTTTATTCACTTTAGTTGGACTATGTTGCATGTAACTTCACAGTGAGTGAGTGAGAATGCTGCTGTGGAGGAGAGACGTCGACAGCCGGACCCTCCAATGATATGCCATAACATTCTGTAATGGGAATAGCCTTTAAATGTTGGGTTATATTAAAAGGCTTGTCTCACTTTGAACATTGGTGGTATATCACTAGGACCCGCACCCATCTCTAAAACAAAGCCGCCAAAGAGAACGAGAGTGCACTGTGCATACGCGGCCCCCTGCATTCATTTCTATGGGGGTACTGAAAATAGCCACACACTGGCTCAGCTATTTCCAGCAGTTTCAAAGAATGCAATGGAGTGAAGTCCACACTTGCACTTTCCATTAATATTCATTGAACTTATGAAAATAGCTGAGTATGCCTCTGGGTTGTTTTGGGAGCTTCCATATAAATGAATGGAGTGCAGCTCTCCTAAAACTTTGGGTGCTCCATTCTTAAGACATTGGGGGTCATTTGTTAATAAAGCCCCTGCTCTGGCGGTGGATCACTGAAGGTATGTAGAGGCGCCGACCAGTAACAGTTCTAAATGTAAGACAGCTTCTGAGCAGCCTTACATTTAAACCATTTTCTAGACCCGATTTAAGCAGGGAAAAGTCACAGAGTGAGGCGTAACTGACCGTTGCGTCACAATCTGTACCTTAAAATTTGCCTAATATATGTGTATTTCAGGTTTATAAATTACCCCATTGCCTAGCAATATGCCACCAATGTTCGAGGTGAGACAACCCCTTTAAGACATTGTAATTATTACATATTACATCAGCTTGTTCTGTGCACAATGATATTACAATGACTCTGTTAGCTTATTAACAATGCATTATTAGTCTTACACAAAGTTAAGTCGGTCTGTAAATTCTTCAGTCAAGAAAGCGCTTGCCTTTGATGTAATATTCCATGAGTCACTTCCAGTAATGAGAGACTTGTGAGCAGATAGAAGAAATGAATAAAGCATATATGGCATATGTTCTCTTTGCTAACTACATATGGATAATATCAGCATTTCGCAGACATAAGGGGGTATCTGGTGGAATATTATTACTTTGGATCTCATTACCATCCAAACGTAGAATTTGGAGCTGGGAAAAGGAGATGATGTCCACATGCGTGCAGAAACTTTTGATTGTAAATTCTGGAGGCAAGAAAATCAAAATTATTATACAAGTCATGGTATTGAGAGAATACAGATTTTGTTTCATAGCATTTATTGTAACAATTTGTTGCCGATAAAGACTCTTTAATCGTAATAACATGTATAGAAATGACAAATTTAGGAATATGGTAGATTGTACATTAAAGGATTTCTGGTCCATAGTGATAGCCTTTGCTCAATATCTGATTGGCAGGGGTCCAACACCTCACAACCCCACCAATCAGGTATTCTACAGCAGCTCTGATGCTGGTACTACATCTCTGTCCATTGTGTGTTGTGAACAGAGCTGGTTACTGCAGCACTGCTCCCATTCACTTCAATGGGAGCAGCGCTGTAGTACCCAGCTCAGTGGACGAAGCTGTAGTTCTGGCATTGGAGATATCGCAGAACAAGTGATCGGTAGTAGTGCAGGGTGATAGGCCGTCTAATAAAAGGACCACAAAACCCCTTTAAAGATTGGTCAGAATGGCCAGGTTTTAGTATACACCAAGAAGACTTTTCCATAAAACACCATAAGACCTTATATTTTATTAGCCCACATATCTTGGAAATTGAACCTCTATACAGTCCCCAAAGTGAAAGAAGAGGAAAGGAAAAAGAAAATAACTGATTCGATTCAGCTCTTTCTGGCAGTCCTATAGCAATGAATGGAGTGCAAGCCATGCATGCATGGTGTGCACTCCTTCACTTTAGGAGGCCTGTTCTGAAGTTAGAAATAGGTTATAGAGATCAGACCTGCCCCTGTCTGACATTTATAGCATATCCTAGCGATGAGAATACCCCTTTTTTTGCTTGTTCTCGGTGGTCAATATTCTACTGAGTAATAATCATGTATTCAGAGTTAAGTTTGTGTCACCAAATTAATTGATAATGTGGGGCATACACACATGAGGAAAGCCCCTATGGCTTCTGTTGGGCCTTTCTAATCAGGTCAAGAAAGGGTGCACTTGATAGAACTGTGAACTATGGCCAGGGCAGTGATGGGAGGGCACACCCTAATGTTGGGGCTCCTGGCTGATGGTAGTTGGGATGCCTTTGGCGTTTTGGGTTTAGTGTGGGTGCAGGGCTGGAGATGTAGATACAATGGTCAGTTTAGGATGCTGGAGTCAGTAACCAGGCCATTTGTAGAAGATAAACTTTTATCTTTACTAAAATGCAGAATTGGAGTTGTAGTTAATTCAATGATATCAAAGCAAAGTTCCAAACAATTCTCAATGAAAATCTTCCCAGATAGCAATATATGGATCTTGGCCAGGATAAAGATTGTAGTACTCCTTTACTCAATATCTCTCTCTCTCTCTACAGATTCAAGGCTGGCAATATTATTCTTGCAATGGTGTCTGTAATTCCCAGCTGAAGAGTACAGGATTAAGATGCGGTGGAACAGACCGTGTCCAAGAGTGAAAGGTGTAAAGACCTTAAAGAAGCTCTGTCATTATCCATCCATAACCTGTAAATCTGGTCCCACATGATCTTTGAACAGCCTGGAGAGTACGTGGATATTTACAGTTCCTAAAAAAATGTGAGTGTTTGGGTGTAGTGGAACCATGGAAATCTGTGATATCACCCCAACATTTTTGGGCAGCCAGGAAGAGGGCAGCAGATGCGAAGAGGCCAGCAGTCGAACTAGCATTTCTACTTAAAAACTATTATGGAAATTGTACACTCTATTCCAGTATAAAAAGCAAATGCTCTATTAACCAAGCTACAGTCAACAGGATACACATTGTTCTTCTGTAGGCGGTTAGACAGAAAGAAATAAGTAATCTTGTGATTTTGAAATCATTTGAAATTATACCATTAATGCCACAAGCTTTAATATATTTTACTTACTTAAAGTAGCACTTCCACAAAAATGTTTTATTCTCTGACCTGTTAGAAAGGTGCATGATGTAATGTGTAGTGAATGTAATCTTCTCATCAGTGACTGTATTTGTGAGCTATCCCCTCTCTTCTAATTATTAGCTGTGTCATGTGATCAACTCTCTAATCTCTAACTGACACAGAAGAGGAAGTCAGTTACTTCTCTATTCACTCCTATGAGCCTGACATTGAGGCTCCCATAGGAATACATAGAGAAACTGACTTCCTGTCCACACATAAGATGCTGTCTTATTTGGAAAGTCTGATTGCTGGGCACACGACACAGCCTAGAAGCAGAAGGGAGTGGATATCTCACAAATACAGACACTGGTAAGAAGATTCCATTCACTACAGATTACATCATATATCTTTCTAACAGAACAGAGAATAAAATTTTTTGCAGGAGTTCTTTAACCTGTAGGATACCAGCGCTTTAGCTGTATGGCGCTGGGAACTGTGCTTTAAATCCCAGCGCTGTACAGCTACGGCACGCTGCTTGGGAGGTTGCAGGAGCTGCACCAGCTGACCAGGGGCAGGAGTCCGGCAGGCACTGATAGCCGGGCCCCTGCTGTATGAAAACACTAATGCTGGTGCATTAACTCTAGCTGTGCCGGGGTCAGCGCTGACTGTTGCACCTGCGGTATCCCTTTCGGGTCCCCGTGCCCATCGGGTCCCCACACTGCGGTGGGGGGAACCGATGGCTGGGAAGGCATCGTGGCTGCCATCCATGTGAGTCTGCAACCTCCCAGGATATGAGCTGAGTGCTGAGAATGGCCAGCGCTCCAGTCTGGGAGAAGGAGACGCCCAGGGCAAAAGAGGATGTCTCCGCCCAAGGCAAAATTAGCAGCAGCACGTGCGCCGGTCCCGGGGGCTACAGCAGGCGAACAGAGCAGCACCCAGGGATACAAGTAAGTGCAGGGACATCCCTGGGTGCTGCTCTGCATGTACATACCTTTCACTAACAAACTTTGGACCGGTGAAAGGTCCTCTTTAAAGAAAAATTTCAAAATCAAAACGGATCCGTTTTAAATTACATTGACAGTCAATGGGGGACCGATCCATTTTTAAATGCACCATATTGTGTCATTGAAAACGGATCCGTCCCCATTGACTGACATTGTAAGTCAAAACGGATTCGTTTGGCTCCGCATCGCCAGACGGACATCAAAATGCTGCAAGCTGCGTTTTGGTGTCCGCCTCCAGAACGGAATAGAGGCAGAACGGAGCCGAACTGATGCATTCTGAACGGATCCTTATCCATTCAGAATGCATTCGGGCTGAACTGATCCGTTTTGGACCGTTTGTGAGAGCCCTGAAACGGATCTCACAAACGGAATCCAAACCGCCAGTGTGAAAGTACCCTAAGACCTATTTCCTCCAACGCGTTTTGCCGGGTAAAACCAACTCTTCAGGGAGCAGCGTGGTGGGCAACTGTTGTGCATTGACCCCAACTAGCCATTGTGGTTTATAAAATAGTTTCAGCTACTTTTTAGCAGTCCCAACACTGCACTACATGATGCAACCTAAAAATCAGTAGGGTAATAGTACAAAGTAAATTTGATTCTTCAATGAAAAAGAATGTTTGCACTATTTATGTGTGATTTAGGTCTGGAGTACATATAATAATATAGAAAGCTCTAGATCTATTGCCACAAGAGTTCCCCACACTATTTGTCATCTGAATATCCCTATTAAGAATGTCTTCAGAATGTCCTCATTAGCAGTGTCTTTAAGGTTCCCCATTAAAAGTATCATCAGAGTGTCCACTAACAAGTGATAGCTGCGGTACCTTCTTAAACATAGACAGACATAGATCCTTAATAACACAGATGGCAACAACCCCCCCAAAACCTTAACAGTCATAGCCACAGAACCTCCAACAAAAAGAATATATTGAGAGGTCGCAAACAGATAACAGGTTCTAGTGGCAGTATCATAACTCAACTACCCCCACTTTCCAGTATATTACATTGTCCTCAGGGCATAGGCGTGCACCCTAAAGCACAAACACACATGCCGCGCGTGCGTGTGTATGTATGTATATATTATATACACATACACACACACATATATACACAAATACACTCTGCATACATACATACATACAGACCCACACTATCAATATAATGAAGGGAGAAGAAATCATTTTTAGACTTACCCGTATTTTTCGCCCTATAAGACACACCTAGGTTTTAGAGGGGGACAATAAGAAAAAAATATTTTTCATTGCACCTAAGGTCAGACCACCAATAAGACCCCCAATGTTAATAAGACCTCAGATCAGACCCCAATGTGAATGACCTCCAATCAGACCTCAGATAAGAGCCCCGGTGCCTCTCTTTAGCCCCCCTAGTGCCTCATATCATCCCCCAATGCCCCTCTTTAGCCCCCAGTGCCCCTCTTCAGCCCCCATGCCTCATATCATCCCCCAGTGCCTCATATCAGCCCCCAGTCCCCCTCTTCAGCCCCCCAGCAGCCTCTCTTCAGCTACAGTGCCTCATACCAGCCCCCAGTGCCTCATATAATCCCCCAGTGCCTCATATCAGAACCCAGTCCCCCTCTTCAGCACCCCAGCAGCCTCTCTTCAGCCCCAGTGCCTCATACCAGCCCCAAGTGCCTCATATCAGCCCCCAATGCCCCTCTTTAGCCCCCAGTGTCCCTCTTCAGCCCCCGTGCATCATGTCATCCCCCAGTGCCTCATATCAGCCCCCATTCCCCCTTTTCAGCCCCCCAGCAGCCTCTCTTCAGCCCCAGTGCCTCATATCAGCCCCCAATGCCCCACTTCAGCCCCCAGTATCCCTCTTCAGCCCCCCAGTGCCTCATATCAGCCCCTAATGCCCTTCTTCAGCCTCCGGTGCCTCATATCAGCCCCCAGTGCCTCATATCAGCCCCCAGTGCCCCTCCTCAGCCCCCCAGCAGCCTCTCTTCAGCCCCTAGTGCCCCATATCAGCCCCCCAGCAACCTCTCTTCAGCCCCTAGTGACTCATATCAGTCCCCAGTGCCCCTCTTCAGCCCCCAGTGCCTCCATCAGCCCCCAAATAAAAAAAAAACACTTACCGTTCCTGCCACTTCTCACCGCCCACACTCGGAAATCCTCTTGTTCAGTCTGCTGTGTGGGCGCCCACAGTTTAAGGTCACAGCGCAGCCTTATACTGTGTGCAGCCTCACACTGTGCACAACCTTCAGAGTGGAGCGCCGAGGACCAGGAAGGAAGAGGTGAGTATAGCTCTTTCAGCACTTTCCGGCCCTAATAGAACCTCGAGTCGGCTTGATTAGAGTGTGCCCAGGCACACCCGGCATACCCCGTTCGCACGCCTATGCCTCAGAGTTGAATTAAAAAGCAGCCCGGGTTTCTAATCTAATCCATGCTCATCTGTGATCTTCTGGTAGATCACATCTATGGCTTGCTGGTGCTTATTTTGGTCTATGGCTTGGTTTTAATAAAGCCAGACATCCATATTAAATAAATGTCAGCCAAACCTGCTGATTATGGTGAGAAAGGCCAAATAATCACATGGCAGAAGTAATAATGCTCCCATAGTGCCCATAATAGCAATCATGTTTCCCATAGCCCCCCAGTAGTAATGTTTACACTATTAGTGTCAGGGGCACTATTTGCTGTGCACAGTTATTTTAGAGCAGTGTGTGCCAATAATTATTGAAGGGCACTATTTGTGTGGTATTAGTATTAGCAGGGGGTTTATCTGTTTCTGCTGGATAGTATTGAGGAGCACAGCAGGCACAGTATTGAGGGCACTATCTGTCTGGTACTAGTATTTTCAGGTGTACATTTTCGGTAGTATAGTATTGGGGAGCACAGAGGGTACAGTATTGGGGGCACTATCTTTCTGGTACAGTCACGGGGACTGTTTCTATAGTATAATATTGGGGAGCACAGCGGACACAGTATTGGAGGTGGCAGAATGAGGTGTTAAGAAGGTGGGAAGATGATGTAAAACTAGGAACCTTAGATGTCTTTTTTATCAAACTGCAGAGATGAGAGATGGGTGAAAAATCATTATGGCGGTCTGAAAGGAGAAAATGAGGAATGAGAAGGTCGACATCAGAGGAGACGTCACTGGATGTAAGAAGTATGTGGCACTGTATTCTGTATGTTTGATAGCACTGATTATAATATGTATGCAAATGTCTTTATTGCTGGGTACAAGTATGGATAAAATGTATATACTGTAGGTATATCTATTGTAAGTATAGCCTATGTTTCATTTATATACTTTATGGTGTATAATATATGGGTGTATATTGCTATATGTAATTATTTATGTGAGTGTAGTGTCTACATAGTCTGTTTAGATATGCATACCTCCCAACCATTACGGATCTGGCATAACTACTGTACTATGAGGGGGGCACAATGGAGACTAGACAGGATTGCACCATGTACAGATATACATTGGATGGAGTTAAAGTTGTGGCCTAGCTTTAAAAAAAAAAAAAAACTTGTTGTGGCGCTCTTTGCTTTCCGCTAATAATTTAGCTCCTTCGTCTTTTTAAAAGTTGAGTGGTATGTGTGTGTAGTGTATATATGGTATATTTATGTATGTGTATCATATATATGGTGTATTTATGTGTATGTGTGTTGCATATACATGGTGTATACCCATCATGGGTATATCCACTGCTGTTATATATTTATGTGTTTGGTGTATTCACTGCAGGTATATATATTTGTGTGCGGTATATCCCCTGCTGGTATATATTTATGTGTGTGGTATAATCACTGCTGGTATATATTTATATGTACAGTATAATCAATGCTGGTATATATTTATGTGTGCAGTACAAATACTACTAGTATATATTTATTTGAGCATTATATTCAGTGGGCTATATTGGCTTTTATACTATTTTTAAGGTGGGGCACCATTTAAATTTTTGCCTCAGGCAGCAGATTTCATTGAGCTTATTTTACCCAACTCCTACCACATTCCTGCGTCTACAAAATAGTATCTTGTACTCGTGCTTGAATGCATACATCAGTGCCCTTAGAATGTGGTGGCAAAGCAATGCAGCCAGTTAATGCTGGTGATGAAAAAGTATGAAAGTTGTGACATTTAGGCACTTATAAATGTTAGTAGCTGTCAATGACCCTACTGATACTGATGCCAGAATACAAAAATATGTAAAAGCAGGATGACAGGCCGAACTGGATGGACAGATGTCTTTTTTCGACCTTATGTACTATGTTACTGTGTTACTATGTTAAAAATCAGAGCTGTACTAATATTTATGAAAAATAAGCAACCATATACTGTACTATAAATCATATTTATGCATATGATTAATGGAATAGAACTCCTTTCTGCAAGCTAAAATTGCATTTGGCAGAAGAAACCCAGGCTAACCAAATAATACACATAGTATGTATTTTACAGACAAAATAGTGGATCAGAGCCTCTGTATCTATTCAGAAAACTGTAATTGTTACTGAGTATAAAAACAAGAATCTGGAGATGTTATTATGGGGGGGCTTCAACTACCCTGATACAGACTGGGAAACTGAAAGCTGTACATCCCATAAAGGAAACAAGTTCTTGGCAATAACCAAAGACAATTACCTTTCCCAACTGGTTCAGGACCCGACTAGAGGGACAGCCATACTGGCATAGTATTAACCAATAGACCCGACAGAACAACAGATGTGCAAATTGGGGGACACCTGGGAAATAGTGACCATAAAGTAATAACCTTCCAATTATCAATCAAAAAAGCATTTCTACAGGGAGGAACAAAAATACCAAACTTCAAAAAAGCTAAATTTAGCCAACTAAGCGAGGCCATGGGCCTCACTAACGGACAAAGTCATCAAAAACAAAAATATAGCCACAAAATGTGATATCTTTAAAAGCATCCTAAATTATCATTGTCAAAGATACATACCGTATGGGAATAAAAGGTTAAGGAACAAAAAAAAAACAATGTGGATAAATAGAAATGTAAAGAAAGCAATAAATGACAAAAAGAAAGCATATAAATTACTAAAACAGGAGGGTAGCGAGAAAGCACTGAAAAACTATAAGGAAAGAAATAGAACATGTAAAAAGCAAATAAAAACGCCCAAACTAGAGACCAAGAGATTAATTGCCAAAGAGAGTAAAACTAACCCTAAAATCTTTTTCAATTATATAAATGTTAAAAAAGTATAAATCTGAAGGTGTCAGCCCTTTAAGGAGTAATGAAGGGGGAGTTGCAGAGAGCAACGAGGAGAAAGCAAAGCTGGTAAATATTTATATTTTTTTCTCCAATGTATTCACTGAGGAAAATAAACTGTCAGATGAAATGGTGAATGTAAAAATAAATCCCCCATTAAAAGTGTCCTGTCTGACCCAAGAAGAAGTACAAAAGCGACTTAAAAAGATTAAAATAGACAAATCGCCAGGACCGGATGGCATACACCCCCGTATCCTAAGGGAATTAAGTAATATCATAACCAGACCCTTATTTCTGATATTTGCGGACTCTATACTGACAGGGAATGTTCCACAGAATTGGCGCATAGCAAATGTGGTGCCAATATTCAAAGAGGGTCCAAAAACAGAGCCCGGAAACTATAGGAAGGTAAGTTTAACATCTGTTGTGGGGAAACTGTTTGAAGGTTTTCTGAGAGATGCTATCTTATAGGATCTCAACGGAAATAAGCAAATAACACCATATCAGCATGGCTTCATGAGGGATCGGTCATGTCAAACGAATTTAATCAGTTTCTATGAGGAGGTAAGTTCTAGACTTAACAGCAGCGAATCAATGGATGTCGTATATCTGGACTTCTCCAAAGCATTTGACACTGTACCACATAAAAGGTTAGTATATAAAATGAGGATGCTCGTACTGGGAGAAAATGTCTGTAAGTGGGTAAGTAACTGGCTGAGTGACAGAAAACAGAGGGTAGTTATTAACGGTACACACTCAGATTGGGCAACTGTCATTAGTGGGGTACCTCAGTGGTCAGTACTGGGCCCTATTCTTTTGAATATATTTATTAATATTCTTGTAGAAGGCTTGCAAAGTAAAATATCAATTTTTGCAGATGACACTAAACTATGTAAAGTAATTAACACTGATGAGGACAATATACTGCTACAGAGGGATCTGTATAGATTTGAGGCTTGAGCAGATAAGTGGCAGATGAGGTTTAACACTGACAAATGTAAAGTTATGCACATGGGAAGGAATAATGCAAGTCACCCATGCATACTAAATGGTAAAACACTCAGTAACACTGACATTGAAAAGGATCTAGGAATTTTAATAAACAGCAAACTAAGCTGCAAAAACGAGTCTCAGGCAGCTGCCGCCAAGGCCAATAAGATAATGGGTTACATCAAAAGGGCCATAGACGCCCGTGATGAGAACATAGTCCTGCCACTTTACAAATCGCTAGTCAGACCACAGATAGAGTACTGTGTACAGTTCTGGGCTCCTGTGAACAAGGCGGACATAGCAGAACTGGAGAGGGTTCAGAGGAGGGCAACTAAAGTAATAACTGTAATGGGGCAGCTACAGTATCCTGAAAGATTATCAAAATTAGGGTTATTTACTTTAGAAAAAAGACGACTGAGGGGAGATCTAATAACTATGTATAAATATATCAGGGGTCAGTACAGAGATCTCTCCCATCATCTATTTATCCCCAGGACTGTCACTGTGACGAGGGGACAGGATTCTTTACGGTAAGAGCAGTGAGACTATGGAACTCTCTGCCTGAGGAGGTGGTGATGGTGAGTACAATAAAGGAATTCAAGAGGGGCCTGGATGTATTTCTGGAGTGTAATAATATTACAGTTTATAGCTACTAGAGATGGGTCGTTGATCCAGGGAGTACTTCTGATTGCCTGAATGGAGTCCGGAAGGAATGTTTTACTCCCCTTAAGTGGGGAAAAGTGGCTTATACCTCACAGTTTTTTTTTTTTTTGCCTCCCTCTGGATCAGCTAGCAGGATGACAGGCCGAACTGGATGGACAGATGTCTTTTTTCGGCTTTATGTACTATGTTACTATGTTGTATAAAGAATATTGCCTGAATTCTGTTGTATTTTGCATCCTATTGGTGCATTTTTGTCTTACAATGTAATATCTCATTTATGCAAATGTATTAAATGAATTCACCATAATGATTACCTGCTTTCATTTTCCAGCTTAATATGGAGCTCTGACTTAAAGATGTTTTTGACACAATATTTTGGTGTAAAGTAAGCCAACCAATAGTTTGTGTAAGACCATGCACCAAAAGTATCATAGTGCATACTGTGGTGCATCTTTAGGTTGCCTAGGTTTACATTTTAGACAAAACCTTTAATCCGGGCCATTGTGCTTGTTTGAATGAAGCATGTAATATTCTGAAAAGCCTTCGTTTTGATGTTTTAAGTTATCTCCGCTTCCAAATCTGTACTCAACCCAATTCTAGCATCAAAGGAGTTTTCTGTAAATCTATAAATATTGATAACCTATCCTCAGAATAGGTCATCAATATATGATTGCTAGCATTATGACGCCTGGCACCCCCACCAATCAGCTGTTGGAAGAGGCCACAGAGTTGAACCAATCATTGTGGCTTCTTTGGGGCCTGTGATGTTACATCTATCGGCCACATGGTGTTTGTGCAGCTTAGCCCTATTCAAGTGAATTGATCTCTAAAATCAAGCACAGCTGCTATACCTGGTATAGTATCAAGAGGGTCCCTTGAAACATAAATGGTGGGGCTGACAGTAGCTAGACCTCCAACAATCAGATAATGATGACCTGAGAAAAGGTCAACAGTACTTAATTCCCGTAACTTAATTCCCCCTGATAGGTCATCATTTTACATCAGTAGTGGTCCATGACCCTCCGATCAGCTGTTTCAGGGAGACGCTGTGCTCACCCTGTGACCAATGTACAGTGATATCACTGGCCTAGGAAGAGGCTGCAGTGCTCATGGTCTACCCTAACAGCTGATCGGCAGGGATCCCGGATGTCGTACATCCGCAGATCTGATTATGATGACGTATCATAAGGACAAGTCATAAATATTTTTGGATAATTCCTTTAAGCTTTGTTAAAGTGCAGTCATGTACATAGCAAAACATAGTCATAAGTATTTAATATTCAACATATTATTTTCTCACCTGCGATCTGGTTCCCTTGCAAGTACAGATGATGCAAGCTGGTACTAACTGGTGGTATACGGTGGAGTTGGTTATAAGATAGGTCTAGCTCCACAAGGCTACTGGTATTAAATGTGTTTCCAGGCAACCCATCACTAGTAAGTCTGTTATGTGATATTCTAACATATTGTAATTTTGGGTAAGCCTTGAAGTAATCACTTGGCACAGTACTCAGTTGATTGTACTCTAAATATAACTGCTCAATAGAGTCTGGAAGGGAATCCGGTAGTTTACGAAGCTGATTGTTGCTAAGGTCTAAATGCACCAAAGACTTCAGACCTCTCATTGAGTGTCCCACATCTTGAATCTGGTTTTCATGAAGATACAGAGCAGTTAGATTTTCTAACCCTTCCAAGGCATTAGCAGGAACCCGGTTTATTTGATTAGCGGAGAGGTGTAGTTCACGGAGTGAGCGAGGCAAGCCACTAGGAATGCGGGTCAAATTATTGTTTTGCATATAAAGTCTCTCCAACCCCCGAAGCTTGGAGAAAATCTTTCTGCCAACTTTATCACTTAAAATCTGATTCCCATGCAGAGCCAGCCACACCAGTCCAGTGGCATTATCAAATGCACCATCTGGAATAGCAGTAATCTGGTTGTTCTGGAAATAGGCATATTTAATGCGAGAAGGAACATAGGGTAAATATTTCAGATTGCGCCCATCACAATACAAAGCAGCGGGAAAACTAGGGGAGCATTCACACTCTTGTGGACAGTCACTGACAGATGGCCTTGGGGGATCTGGATCATAATCATATGAGGGACCATAGGAGGGACCATAACTGTACTGCTGACTGTGCAAATAAGCAATCCACCAATGAGAATCATATTCATAATATTGTGACCATGAGACATCACAGAGGGAGACCATAAGAATTATGGCAAGAAACTTCATTGTGGAAACCTTAGGGAGAAAAGAAAAGCTTTAATTGACAGAGACATTCGTTTTACTTTGCAATGCTTTTAACTGGGAATGCATATACTTCCTGCTGAATGTTAAGAAGACAAATATCCTTTGACCTGTGAGATTACTAGAGATCAGTAGGATACGTGAGACTTGCAAATTTAATACAACATATTTAAAGTTTGTATTGTGGTTTATGTAGTTGACGAAATGTGAGTTAAGCACTTCCTTCTGCATCATGTTTTATTTCATGATTTACACTATTGATGAACATAATCAATATTTTGTGTTTTACTGCAACTTTAAACTATGACTTACACTTATACATTTGTAACTACATATCTTCTAATTTATTTACAACCCTGGATGCTTGCAATTTAAACAATAAACACATTATTCTATTCTAATGAAATATATGATAATGTATTTACCTTATGTGTCCTTTCT
Organism: Bufotes viridis; assembly: GCA_033119425.1. Taxonomy (NCBI): domain Eukaryota; kingdom Metazoa; phylum Chordata; class Amphibia; order Anura; family Bufonidae; genus Bufotes; species Bufotes viridis. The sequence goes on from CM065591.1 coordinate 208,657,597, forward strand.
GGTGCTTCAGTCCAATATCCAGGAAGGTTGTGTGTCAAGCTGAGTCTTGAAATGTGTTGCAGAGTTTAAGTTTAAATACTGCTTTATACTGTATGCTCTTAATAGAGTACAGTAGTACATATGAATCCAAGAAAAGGATGTGTCTTTCTCAGGTCACCAAGCAAATTTCTTCTTTTCTTCTCTGTAAACCCCTTGTCTCCCCTCCACACTTTCTGCCTATTAAAATAAAAAAATGTCCCCTCTCACTTAGCTGTATTCTTTTTTCCCTTACCTTCTGTCTCTCTCTCTCTCTCGCTCTCTCTCTTTTCTGATGAGCTCCTTCCCCTGTGTTCTTATGAGGTGTTTATGGAAATTGAGACCTGGGATGAAAATGGAAGTTTTCCTCAGTCTCTTGCCAATTACAACCTTCAGTTGTAACTTCTGTGTAGCTCCTCCTTGTATCCTGCCCTTAACTGTTCTGCCAAAGTTATTCTCATGCAATAAGGCCCTCTTAAAATGCCTGCATGCGATAGTTTGCTTATACTGTTTAGTCAGTAGCAAGGACTCTGCTGTAGCCTTTTGAACTTTTACCAGTATTTTTCTAAATTCACCTTTATGATATAAATTATTTTCTAAAAAGTGGCACATTTATTATTAATTTATTTTGCTTTTTCAAGACTGCTGTCACTTACAGTATGGGCCCATTAGTCATTACACTAGAGGCATTGTAGCAAATTTTGGCTTTGCTCACATTAGCAATGTGGCTTCTGTCCTAACCAAGTCATGGCTATGCTTATCCATTTCTAACAAAAATATCAAGACCCCCAAATAATTTAAAGAAAAGCTGTCACCACTTTGAAAAAAAGAAAACCATGTAACTCCCTGAATTCTCATTGTTCTCATGAAGCTTCTAGCGTGGTTTTATGTTTTTGCTACCCATTTCACCCCCCCATTTCAAGTTACAATGACTAGTTTTTTCTTAGGCATCCTGTATGTAATTTGGTCATTGGTTTGCTAAGGGGCGGATGACTTAACCACTTCGCTATTTGCCCCCTTCCGGACCAGGCCTCACTTTGCAAATCTGACATGTGTCATTTTATGTGGTAATAACTTTGGAATGCTTTTACTTATCCAAGCCATTCTGAGATTGTTTTCTCGACTTCATAACAGTGGTAAATTTGAGTCAAAACATTTTATTTTTATTGATAAGAAAAATACCAAATTTACCACAAAAAAATCGCAATTTTCAAAATTTCAATTTCTCTGCTTTTAAAAGGAGTTTTTCACCCCCAAACCCTATTTTTCAGCACTCACGTCTTCCTGTGCTAAATTGCCCCCACATTAAAAAGCCTCTTACCCCATTGCTGTACCGCTTACCTATCTTCATAAAATCACTTTTATTGCAGCTGTCAATCACAGCTAAAGGTGCCCAGGGGCGGCGTCATAATGGCCGGTGCCCAGGCCACGTGCTCATCTTCCTAACTGTCCACGCCCCCTTTCACCCAGACGGCCTGCCCAGTGTCTTCTGCTTGTCCTCCTCCTCAAGTGGGCAAATCCCGCGCCTGCGCCGAGGATCCGGCAGTCCGCGCCTGCGCACTGGTTTCCCGATTACTGGCACAAGCAACGGGTTATCCTGTGCTCAGGAGCAGGCCCGTACAGCGATACTCCTGCAAGCGCTGCATCGGAGGGCTGTTCAGAGCGGACTGCTGGATCCTCGGCGCAGGCGCGGGATTTGTCCACTTGAGGAGGAGGACAAGGAGAAGACACTGGGCGGGCCGTCTGGGTGAAAAGGGGCGTGGACAGTTAGGAAAAGGAGCGCCTGGGCACCGGCCGTTATGACGCACCTGGGCACCTACAGCTGTGTTTATGTGATTTTCTTATGTAGTGGCTCATTTTTTGCGGAATGAGGTGACTTTTATCGGTATTATTTTTAGGGACATACACCTTTCTGATCACTTGGTGATGCACTTTTTTTGATGTAAGGTGACAAAAAATTTTTGATACAGTTTTCATTTTTTATGGTGTTTATTGGACAGGGTGGATCATGTGATATATTTATAGAGACGGCCATCACGGATGTGGCAATACCAAATATGTCTATTTTATTTATTTTTTCCTATTTTTATATATTTTTTGAATGACTTAATTGGGGAATTTTTATTTTTATATGTGAAACCTTTTTTTTATTTTTTATTTTACACTTTGTATCCCCCATAAGGTCATACAAAACCTCTGGGGGACATTTGACTTCATTTTTTATCTTTTTTTCACTATTGATTTCTTCTGTAACTGGAGCTGACATAGTAGCCCGAGTTACAGTGGAAATACAGCCCCCAGAGATGCTGTACAGCAGAATACAGTTCTGTACAGCCTCAGTGCAGGGCTGATCGAGGTCTGTAGAAGACCCGACAGCTCCTGCACTCTCCCGGCCCCGGCGGTCACATAACCACTGGGCCGGGACAGGAAGCGCATCACGCTTCCTGCTCTGTATACACAGCGCTCGGTGAGTGCTGTGTATGCAGCGATCTAGAAGGCAAGGACACCTTGAAACTGTCTCTGCCTTCTCTCTGGGTTGCCCTGCTGTCACTGACAGCGGGCAACCTGCTCTGCAGATGCACTATTAGCGTGCAGCTGTGATCTCTGAATGGACATTCCAGAACGTCCATTCAGATTTAAACATCCATCCATAGAATGTTTATATCCTATGACTGGGGATCCAAATTACCATTATTCAGCTCTGTAATTCCAGCAAACCGTTCTTGTTATTGGGGTGCACGTGCTGTTTGATACAGCCATTAACAGAGTTTATTACAAGGAAATATTTCTATGTCTTATTTGCCCTTGTGCAATTCAGTTATATGTTCTAAAGCATTTATTGGCTTGTATTAGTGGGGGAAAAAGGCTTATTATATGTTGTGTGGTGAAGTGAGAAAATTACAGCTCTTTTTGGCATGTATTACTGGCAAAAAAATATATATTTGCCGTTCAGAGGTGCAGTTATATGTTCTAAAGCCATTTTTGGCGTGTATTAGTGGGAAAAAAAAGTTATTATTTGCTGTTCAGCAGTGCAGTTATATGTTCTCAACACCTTTTTGGCCTGTATTAGTGGCACAAAAAAAGTATTTGCTGTTATGTGGTAAAGTGAGAAAATTACAGCCCTTTTTGGTGTGTATTAGTGGCAAAAAAATATATATTTGCTGTTCAGCGGTGCAATTATATGTTCTAAAGCCCTTTTTGGCGTGTATTAGTGGTACAAAAATATATATTATTTGCCGTTCAGCGGTACAGTTATGTTCTAAAGCCTTTTGTGGTGTTTATATAAGCCTTGCCCTCGTTGGTCTAGGGGTATGATTCTCACTTCGGGTGCGAGAGGTCCCGGGTTCAAATCCTGGACGAGCCCTCAACTTTCTGTCTAGAAGTCTAGCTTGCAGTTATATGTTCTAAAGCACTTTTTTGCATGTATTAGTGGCACAAAAAAAAGTATTTGCTGTTGTGTGGTGAAGTGAGAAAAATACAGCATTTTTTGGCGCATATTAGTGGCAAAAAATATATATTTGCCTTTCAGCAGTGATGCTATGTTCTAAAGCCCTTTTTGGTGTTTCTTAGAGGCAAAACATATATATTTGCCGTTCAGTAGTGTAGTTGACAGAAATAAAAATTTTCAGAGCAATTTTCTCCAAATTAATAAATAACTTTCATAATTGCATGAACTGTCTAGTAATCAAATTGTTAATCCATGTAACAATGTTTGACTAACAGAATAATACTTACATTGTGCATGAAGCATGGTTCTTGTGTTCAGCCATAGTGAGAAAGCATCTGGTTAGTTGATAGACAGGAGCATATGATGGCATGTCTGTTGTCTAAGAATAGGTTAATGTATGTCTATGTTTTTGCAAAAGCCAACATTTATGAAATTCAAAGACCTTAAGTTTATGCAAAATACTAAATAATTGTTTATTTGTTGTCCACGAACGAGGTATTTCTGGTTTAAAACTAAAATTTATTTTATAATGCCCATTACAAACTACATAGTGCTGCCCATAATTATTCATACCCCTGGCAAATTTGGACTTAAAGTTACTTTTATTCAACCAGCAAGTAATTTTTTGACGGGAAATGACATAGGTGTCTCCCAAAAGATAATAAGGCGATGTACAAGAGGCATTATTGTGAAAAAAAAAACATTTCTCAGCTTTTATTTACATTTGAGCAAAAAGTGTCCAGTTCAAAATTATTCATACCCTTCTCAATAATCAATAGAAAAGCCTTTATTGGCTTTTACTGCAATCAAACGCTTCCTATAATAGCAGACCAGCTTTTTGCATGTCTCCACAGGTATTTTTGCCCATTCATCTTTAGCAATGAGCTCCAAATCTTTCAGGTTGGAGGGTCTTCTTGCCTTCACCCTGATCTTTATCCCCCTCCGCAGATTCTCAATTGGATTTAAGTCTGGACTCTGGCTGGGCCACTCCAAAACGTTAATGTTGTCTGCTAACCATTTCTTCACCACTTTTGCTGTGTGTTTTGGGTCATTGTCATGCTGAAATGTCCACTGGTGCCCAAGGCCAAGTTTTGCTGCAGACTGCCTGATGTTGTCGTTGAGAATCCTCATGTATTGCTCTTTTTTTATGGTGCCGTTTACTGTGATTAGGTTCCCTGGTCCATTGGCTGAAAAACACCCCCAAAACATAAGGTTCCCACCACCATGTTTGACAGTGGGGATGGTGTTCTTTGGGTTGAATGCTTCTCCTTTTTTACACCAAATGAAGGAAAAATCATTCTGACCAAACAATTAAATTTTAGTTTTATCTGACCATAGCACAGAAGACCAGAAGTCTTCCTCTTTGTCCAGATGAGCTTTTGCAAAGGCCAAGCGAGCTTTTGTGTGCCTTAACTGGAGAAGTGGCATCCTCCTTGGTCTGCATCCGTGGAACCCAGCAGTGGGCAGTGTCCGTTGTCTGCCTTGAGACATTGCTACCAGCAGAGCTCAGATTCAGGCCAGAACATGTGTCACTTTTGGCTTCCGACCACGTCCTCTGAGATTTTCCACAGTGCGGAACATCTTGTATTTTTTAATAATACTTTGCACTCTAGCCACTGGAACTTTAAAAACATTTAGAAATGGCCTTGTAGCCTTTTCCTGACTTGTGAGCAGCCACAATGCGCAGCCGCAGGTCCATACTGAGCTCCTTTGTCTTAGCCATGACTGTCCACAAACCAACTGCAGAGAGCTGCTGTTTATCACCTGTTGAGTTGATTAAAACAGCTGTTAACAATTAATCAGGGTAATTAGGATGCTTTAGAACAGCTTGGACTATTTGGAATGGTATAGAACTTTGGATTTTCCCAGAGACTGTGAAAGTTTGTAAAGGGTATGTATAATTTTGGACTGGACACTTTTTGCTCGAATGTAAATAAAAGTTGAGAAATGTTTTTTTTCCACAATAATGCCTCTTGTACATCGTCTTATTACCTTTTAGGAGACACCTGTGTCATTTCCCATCAAAAAATTACTTGCTGGTTGAATAAAAGTAGTTTTAAGTCAAAATTTGCCAGGAGTATGAATAATTATGGGCCGCACTTGTAAATACATATGGGTTCTATTACATAATTTTATTATTTGAAGTTAATTGGTTATATGAGTGTGTGATGATGTAAGAGTGATGCTGCAGCTGCATAAAATATTTTAGTTAGACATGAATAAACAATGAGTAGTTAAAATAGGTAATATTATTTATAATGCCATGTCCGATATATTGTACGATTATACAACATATTTCAATATTTGTGTTAACAATTATATATCTAACATTTATACTGGAAATTAGATAAAGGTAATTTGTCTAAATTGAGTTAAGAATATAGGGAATATTGAAGCCTTGTAATAACAATGTGACACACATATGTCCGCAAAGACATTTGATCTTAGTGTTAAAGGTTCTATAACAGTTAAATGAAGAAAATCGCAGCACTCCGACGTCTTGTAGTAGAAACTGTTTCTACTACAAGACGTTGGAGTGCTGAGATTTTCTTCATTTAACTAGAATACGCTGGGGGTTCTAAGGCCGGGACCTGACATCGCGCTGCACTAAACGGACTTTTGGTCTAATGACTTTTGTCTCAATCCACTCTGTTTAAAGGTTTTATAACATCATAGGTTATATTAAATATAAATATTGAATATTTGATGATCCAGTATATAGAATCATAAAGATTCACAGGTAAAATTTTCAATCTAATTTATATAGTTATCTATTACACAATTGTATGAATCATCTAATCAGGAAATGTGTAGTATATATATGAACTACATGGTAATCCTAGAGTTAATGTCATTGTTATTTGGGATATTGTATTCCAGAGAGGTTCCAAATATGGAAGGAGTTAATCCTGGATCACTGATAGGAATTTAAACTCATTAATGGTTATTCAAATATAAGGGTCAACTATATTGGGAAAGCATATTCAGCTACGGAGAGTATGTTAAAACATATTTGTTGCTTTTCTAAACAAATGTTTATATTTACTGTATATTTTAACCACTTCCAGTCCGGGACATTTTCACCTACTGACCAGGCCTTATTTTGCAAATCTGACATGTGATACTTTATGTGGTGTTAACTTTAGAACACTTTTACTTATCCAAGCCATTCTGAGATTTTTTTCTTGTGACATATTGTACTTCATGATAGTCATAAATTTGAGTCAATATATTTCACCTTTATTTATGAAAAAATCCAAAATTTAGAAAAATTTTGAAAAATTTAAAATTTTCTAAATTTCAATTTCTCTGCTTTTAAAACAGAAAGTTATACCTCATAAAATATTGATTACTTAACATTACCCATATGTCTACTTTGTGTTGGCATCATTTTGTAAATGTCATTTTATTTTTTTTAAATTTTAGAAGGCTTAGAAGTTTAGAAGCAATTCTTAAAATTTTTAAGAAAATTTTCAAAACCCACTTTTTAAGGACCAGTTCAGGTCTGAAGTCACATTGTGGGGCTAACCCCCCATAAATGACCCCATTGTAGAAACCACACCCCTCAGGTTACTCAAAACAGATTTTACAAACATTGTTAACCCTTTAGGCATTCCACAAGAATTAAAGGAAAATGGAGATGAAATTTCAAAATTCAATGATTTTTGATAGATTTTCCATTTTAATCAATTTTTTTCTTTAAAACATCAAGGTTTTTGATCACTTGTTGCTGCACTTTTTGTGATATAAGATGACAAAATTTTTTTTTTTTTAAACAGTTTTTTTTATGGTGTTTATCAGACAGGGTGGATGATGTGATATATTTATAGAGCCGGCCGTCACGGACACGGCAATACCAAATATGTCCAATTTATTTAATTTTTGATATTTTTAACTTTTTTTTAAATAAATTAATTGGGGATTTTTTTTTTTAATGTAAAACCATTTTTATTTTTTATTTTACACTTTGTGTCCCCCATAAGGTCATACAAGACCTCTGGGGGACATTTAACTTCACTTTTTTTTTTCTTCACTATTGATTTCTCCTGTAACTGGGGCTGACATAGTAGCCCAAGTTACAGGTGATATACACCCCCCAGAGAGGCTGTACAGCATAATACTATGCTATACAGCCTCAGTGAAGGGCTGATCGAAGTCTGTGAGAGACCCGACCGCTCCTGCACACTCCCGGCCCTGGCGGTCACATGACGCTGTGTCTGCGGCGATTTAGAAGGCAGGGACACTTGGGCACTGTCCCTGCCTTCTCTCTGGGTTGCCCTGCTGTAACAGCAGGCAACCTGCTCGGCATCTGCACGATTAGCGTGCAGATGCTGTCTCTGAATGGACGTTCTAAAACGTCCATTCAGAGATAGACAACTGCCCTTAGGACTTTATAGTCTATGGGTGGTCGTCAAGTGGTTAAAGAAGAAGAATACAAATATTTAATAGAATAATATGTCATATCTTATAGGGAATATTACTTTATTAAAAAGGTAATGATTTGGTTTTACTGTGCAAAGATATATTTTGTGTGATCAATTAAATTAATCAATATAATTTTTATAAAAAAAAATCCACAAACATACACAAAGATACATGACTGAAGGAATAAGATGAAAAGATTATATTTACATAAAGGATTTTGTATTAGGATAATATTTTCAATAATATATAAACATTTATATTATGTTGAAATATAATATGGTAATAAATGAATGGTATGGTACACTGTGATACTATAGATTAGGTATGATCACCAACTTTGGTGTAGCAATAGGAAAGAAGAAGATATCTTCAATCAAGACTAAAGTCAACAGGAAATGTAATGTTTTCTAGAGACTGTGATATTCATGAAGTCTATAAAAATAAAGATTTATGTGCACAGAGTCCCAGGAAAAGATTTGGAGGTAAAAAAATCTGTGTTATATTCTGGGAAAGGTTTGAAGATAGAGGGCACTGCAGAGTAACCCAAAACAAGGGTGAAGAGCACCTGGAACACACCTGTCCATAGACAACTCTGGAGGTAAAGTTCATGGCAAGAACGTTCTGTCGACACAGAATGGAGAACTAAGCTCAGGGAGAGCGAGTGCTGAAGAGCTTCAGTAAGTGATTTAGAGTTAGAATAGCTAGGGTTCAAAAGTGAGACCTATAACACCCATGTATGGCTTAGGATGTTTGTTTTTTTCCTGAAAAAGCTATTCCATTGGATTGACATAAACACCTCTGTGAAGTTCAGGAATCTGCTACTGATACTAAAGCTAATGCTTTGTTAAAGAACTACATTTATTTCACTTGATTGTCAACAATCATGCTAAGAGGAATTCTTCATATGAGGCTGATTGAACAGTTACTCCAAATTCCTTATAAAGGTCTACAATGTCATAACTGGTGAGAATGAAGGGGAATGACAAAAGTAACAGCTGTCCAGAGTGAGTTACATGACACTTCTGAAGAAAAACAAGTAATTCCTGGTATGCAAGTCAAAATCTGTGCCCAGGAAAGCTGTGTCACCACAAATAGTAAATAGATAGTGATAGATATTGTACATGAACATCATTTGGATATTAGGTTAGTTCTTAAATCTATTTCATTAGTATTCAATCACAGTTTACCATATGTTCGGCAAATATTATTATTTTGCTGTTAAATAAATAATTGATGAACAATTGAAAAAAGGGCTCCAGCTCCTCTGGTGCAGTGTAGGAGCACTGGTCACTGCACCGGAGGAGCTGGAGCCCTTTTTTCCATTGTTCATTTGTTGACAAATAAGCTGTTTCCAGAAGCTGTGGTTCCGTGCTCACAGTACAAGCAGGAAGGTGAGAGCTGCCATTTGAACCTTTTGTTCCCTATAAATAATTGATGGACAATTAATTTATAAAGAAGAAAAGAAGAATGAAGAGTCCAAGAAATTGTAAAATTTGATGTTGTGGGTTTGAAAAGATATATCTCACCTTCAAGAGGGGGAAATGTTAAATAATATGTGATATAATATTAATTGGTATTTAATATAGAGGATTTATTACACTACACATTGACACCATCTATAGTGATACTGTGGCGTTTTGAAATGTCAGTTTTATACAATCACACATCTGTGAGAGAGCAGCCTCTATGTGCACGGAGGTGACTTGTTGAATCAGACATTCTCCACTTACAATTTACGCATCAGACACCCAGGAGTTAATCAAGTAGTCTTTTCATCCATAGATTGTATTACAAGATGTTGCAGGGTAATCCAGATGGTAAAAGATTTATGCCAACAGTAAACTCCTAGCTAAGAAGATGGAGATTCTCCTCAGAAAGCTGAGCACACACTAATAGCAATGCATGACTGGGAAAACAGGGAGTGGCTAGGCTGAACTAACTAGAAGCTGAAACATAGGGGGGAGGAGAAGAGAGGAGCATACCAATACACAATGCAAGATACTGAAACAGAACAGTCTCCGTCTGGTATCGGTAGATACCACTATATATGCATACAATGGAATTACATAAAATAACAATGAATAATGTCCATAAACCTGATGAATACACAGATGAATTATGTCCATAAACCTGAAAAGGAAACATGCAATGAGCATTTATTCAAACCAAAAAAGGATATGTCTTTAGTTTAGGCCATAGAGCTGGTACTGGAAACAGTCTTAGAAGATGATGGGGCGGTGGCTCCATGCACTACAGTCTCAAAGCGGCCCATAGGACCCCAAAATCGCAGACCTAATCAGCCTAAACATCTTTATTTCCACCAAGGAACCCGAGGGACATGAATAAAATGCTGAGGGGTAAGAGAAGACCGGAGACTCCAGCTAAACTCACCAGCTTCTTCAGCCGGGCATCCGGGAACGGGAACCATCAGCGCATGGATGTGATGAGGCTGTCTTCACCAGCAGCTCCTTCCAAGCTTCACCTGCCAGGCGATTTCCTTCCTGTATATCAGACAAAACACAAGGCAATTCACACTCCTCTACATCCTCCCCCATATACCCAGAATCTTTTGGAGCAGGGAAACCTCCATACTCTGAACATCTTACCTTAGAGACCATGAAAGAGCTTTTGTCTGACCTCAAAAAGTCTTTCAATAATGATCTTAAAACTGCCCTCTCTACATTGAAAGCGGATATAATTGCCATAGATGACCGCACAGCCCACAAGGAGGAAAAAATGGAGGAGTTCATGTCAGATCATAATGGCCTTGTCGACACCCACAACTCAGTTGGGGACGACATAGCTGCTATAAAGATCAAGATGGCAGACATAGAAGACAGGTCTAGAAGAAATAATATCCGCTTTAGGAGCATTCCAGAATCCTCAACTCCAAGAATACTTAATAGACCTGTTCTCACCTCTCCTACCCCAGGCCTCTAACACAGACCTGCTAATTGAAAGTCCATAGACTCCCAAAACTGAAAAATATTTTGGCGTCTCTACCCAGAGATACCATAGCAAGGCTTCATTACTACCACATTAAAGACTCCATACTCAGAGCCGCATCTAAGAAGCTTGATTTACCTGAATGCTTCCGAGAAATTTCCTTGTACACAGACTTATTACCTGCCACCTTGGCCAGATGAAGGGAATTTGCCAAAGTGACACAAATCTTGAGAGAGCAAAAAGTTCTTCATAAATGGGGGTTTCCAGTAAAGCTCATAGTTCATCACAAGGGATCCACTTTGGTGCTAACATCCCCTAAAGAAGCTATGAACTTTTTAACCAATAACGCACTGACAATCCTGACGGAGGAGCTGAAAAGTCCACCAAAAAAGAAGCACCATACCCTGTCTCGTGAGTGGACAGTAGTTGGATCTCCAAGATCCTCCACTTCTCCCAAATGAAAAACTTAATTCAGAGGATACCATCATTACAAGGAACATTATCCTGGACACTCTCTTAATTTTTTCTGTCATTCCTTTATCTCCTTCTTTCCTGTCCTTCTCCTTCTATATGCTTTGTTTTAGCTCACCTCATTTGCTTTATCATCAGTCTTATTAATAGCTGGACAAGACTGGATTGACAATGATTGACGTCGATCAACATTCTGGTAACTGCCACCATCTCCCCTGTTCAGACAGCGACCTGAGGCCGCATTGGTTCACTTAGAACCGGACTTCACAAATTTACATTTCCAGTTCTTTGTTTTCTTGTTAATCTGGTTTTACTATTTCCTATAGTTTTGTTCGCTAATATCTATATGTGGTACATTAATCTGCTATTAGTATGCATGATGGTGCTGGTATTTACATCAAATGCGATTATGCGACCTCTTTTGCGTGCTTTTCCTCCATTGATGTATTATGGATTTAAAGATAGCTTCTTTAAATGCAAAGGGCTTAATAGCTCAGCTAAACACTCATTCTTATGGATGGAGGCGCGCAAACTAGGTGGCAACATCTTATGTGTGCAAGAAACACACCCGGATGAAGCAGCTTTAGAATTAAGCATAAGGACTTCCCTACTATTTTGTTCTCACATGCCTTTAACAAATAATGCCTTTATTTGCAGTTAGAAAATCTGTTGCCTTCCAAGTATTATCACTTGATGCTGACCCAATGGGAAGATTTATTCTTGTTACTTACTTGATTAAGAATGCTCCATACACTGTGGTGTCATTGTACGCCTGTCTCATCTAAGAAGAGGGGATCTGTCATCGTCTGTGGAGATTTTAACCTAGTTGTAGATCCGCACCTTGACAAATCTACTCCTATGAGTAAAACTGATAACTATAAATTCAAAAATCTATGCCATAGGGAGGAATTATAGGATGCTTGGAGAATTCTTCATGCATCGGAAACTGATTACTCCTTTTTTTCAAACCCTCACAATTCCTATTCTCGAATAGATTTCTTTTTGGTAGACAAATGGCTACTTCAAAAGGTGACGGATTCCAGAATAGTTCTGATTACTTGGTCCGACCACGCCCCTGTCACTATCACCATACAAGAAACCTTTAACTTGCATCATACCTCCCCATGGAGATTGAACAATCTCCTATTATCCAACAAACACTATAAAAATTTAATTTCTGCAGCCATATCGGAATACTTTGTCCTCAATACAAGCTCGGAGGTCAATCCGACAACAGTGCTGTGTGCCCACAAAGCAGTGGTCAGGGGACTTTTTATTAAGTACTCCTCAGATGAAAAAAAGAAGAGAGCGTCTAAACTAGAGGAACTGCATAATAAACTTGGGGATTTTGAAAAAACTAACCAACTTCCCACTCCATATAATCTCAAACAGATCACCAATATAAGACATAAAATCCAGTTGCTTATGCAAAACAGTTATGAAAGACATCAGTCCAAGGCACAATTTTACAGGCATGGAAATAGAGCATCTAAAATGCTAGCTAACAAACTTAAAAGTAAAGCAGCAAACTCTCAAATCCGATACCTTTGGTATCCCAACAAAAGTAAAATAATAAACCCTCAAAAAATCGCAAGGGAATTCTCAAACTACTACTTTTCTCTTTAAAGAATGACCCGCATTCTTATCAGCCAACCTTGTCAGATATTAATACCTTCTTAAATGACATATCACTTCCTTAAATTTCTCCAGAACAAGCAACAACTTTAAATTCACCAATCACATTACAAGAAGTATTAAAAACAATCTCAACTTTTAAATAAATAAATCTCCAGGCCCTGACGGTTTTGTAAATGAATATTTCAAAACCCTTTCCCACATCTCGGCCCCACATTTGTTGTCATGTTTCCACAATATGATCCAGGACAATGGGATCCCATCAGAAATGCTTCAAGCAATAATTATTACTTTGCCGAAAACCGGGGAAGAATCCTGACACACCAGACAATTGTAGGCTCATATCCTTGTTAAACAAAGACTTAAAATTATTCTCAAAAATTCTAGCCAACCGACTGGCAAATATTTTACCTAGTTTAATAGACAAAGATCAGGTTGGATTCGTTAAACACCGTCAAACTTCTGACGGGACAAGACGCTTCCTAGACTTGATCGAAATAGCACATGCCGGCCGGACGTCTTCTCTGCTCCTCTCAATGGATGCGGAGAAGGTGTTCTATAGGGTTCATTGGGGATTCCTGCAATCAGTCTTGCAAAGATTTGGTTTTATTGGTCCTTTTTTGTCGGGTATACTAAATTTATACTCCACCCCTCATGCATATGTATATTCCTCAGGATTTAAATCTCATTCTTTCCCCATCTCTAACAGTACCAGACAGGGGTGTCCCCTATACCCATTAATTTTTGCCTTAATAATGGAACCACTGGCTCTCCATATTAGGTCATCCCCCCATATCACAAGTATTCCAGTTTTAGACAAGGACCATCGTATAGGTCTTTTCGCGGACGATGTCTTTTTATTAATGTCTAATCCCACTAGTTCCCTACCCCACACGTGTGACATATTAGCAAGTTTTTCGAAAGCATCGTATTAAAAAATTAATACAACAAAATATCAAAACTTAAACCATGGAATTCCTTCGAAAAAAGTTAACTCCCTCAAACAATCTTTCCAATTAAAATGGGTTAAAAATCAATTCCCTATTTAGGGATTAAACTAACGGCTCACCCATCTGAAACATTTACCACTAACTGTATTCCCCTATTGCAAGATATAAAAGGCAAAATTGGTAGCCTAAAGACACAAGGAATTTCCTGGCTGAGTAAATTTGCTGTCATAAAAATGAATGTATTACCAAAAATGTTATACTACTTCAGGAATCTTCCAATTCCAATCCCTATTAAATATCTCAAAGATCTACAAAAAATCATTTTGCACTTTATTTGGAGAGGCAAATCTCATAGAATTAAAGCTGAAATTCTCTACCTTCCTAAGAAAGAAGGCAGTTTACGCTGCCCATCCCTTACCCAATATTATAGGGCTACTATTCTACATCAATTGAAATATCTATGGCAAGATGACCTGCAAAAAGAGTGGTCTCGAATAGAAAAACAACTTCTTGGCAGACACTCTTTATCTATGCTCATTTTCAAAACCCACCCCTCTTGCACCTTATCGACTACAAAAGCTATCTTAAATGTCTGGGACATAATCCCCAATAAACGTCAACTGTTCAATATGCCTTTCCAAAACCTCACCACCTCAATATTACAAGCATATATCCGAGACCTTGACGTTTCCCTATGGAGAGAGAGGGGATTATGTAATATACATTGGAGGAAATAATTATTTGACCCCTCACTGATTTTGTAAGTTTGTCCAATGACAAAGAAATGAAAAGTCTCAGAACAGTATCATTTCAATGGTAGGTTTATTGTAACAGTGGCAGATAGCACATCAAAAGGAAAATCGAAAAAATAACTTTAAATAAAAGATAGCAACTGATTTGCATTTCATTGAGTGAAATAAGTATTTGAACCCTCTAACAAAAAAAGACTTAATACTTGGTGGAAAAACCCTTGTTTGCAAGCACAGAGGTCAAACGTTTCTTGTAATTGATGACCAAGTTTGCGCACATTTTAGGAGGAATGTTGGTCCACTCCTCTTTGCAGATCATCTCTAAATCCCTAAGGTTTCGAGGCTGTCTCTGTGCAACTCTGAGCTTGAGCTCCCTCCATAGGTTTTCGATTGGATTAAGGTCCGGAGACTGACTAGGCCACTCCATGACCTTAATGTGCTTCTTCTTGAGCCACTCCTTTGTTGCCTTTGCTGTATGTTTTGGGTCATTGTCGTGCTGGAACACCCATCCACGACCCATTTTCAGTTTCCTGGCAGAGGAAGGAGGTTGTCGCTCAGGATTTCACGATACATGGCTCCGTCCATTTTCCCGTTAATGCGAATAAGTTGTCCTGTGCCCTTAGCAGAAAAACACCCCCAAAGCAAAATGTTTCCACCCCCATGCTTGACGGTGGGGACGGTGTTTTGGGGGTCATAGGCAGCATTTTTCTTCCTCCAAACACAGCGAGTTGAGTTAATGCCAAAGAGCTCTATTTTGGTCTCATCAGACCACAGCACCTTCTCCCAGTCACTCTCTGAATCATTCAGGTGTTCATTGGCAAACTTCAGACGGGCCTGCACATGTGCCTTCCTGAGCAGGGGGACCTTGCGAGCCCTGCAGGATTTTTAATCCATTGCGGTGTAATGTGTTTCCAATGGTTTTCTTGGTGACTGTGGTCCCTGCTAATTTGAGGTCATTAACTAACTCCTCCCGTGTAGTTCTAGGATGCTTTTTCACCTTTCTCAGAACCATTGACACCCCACGAGGTGAGATCTTGCGTGGAGCCCCAGAGCGAGGTCGATTGATGGTCATTTTGTGCTCCTTCCATTTTCGAACAATCGCACCAACAGTTGTCACCTTCTCTCCCAGCATCTTGCTAATGGTTTTGTAGCCCATTCCAGCCTTGTGCAGGTCTACAATTTTGTCTCTGACATCCTTGGACAGCTCTTTGGTCTTTCCCATGTTGGAGAGTTTGGAGTCTGCTTGATTGATTGATTCTGTGGACAGGTGTCTTTTATACAGGTGACTAGTTAAGACAGGTGTCCTTAATGAGGGTGACTAATTGAGTAGAAGTGTCTAACCACTCTGTGGGAGCCAGAACTCTTAATGGTTGGTAGGGGTTCAAATACTTATTTCACTCAATGAAATGCAAATCAGTTGCTATCTTTTATTTAAAGTTATTTTTTCGATTTTCCTTTTGATGTGCTATCTGCCACTGTTACAATAAACCTACCATTGAAATGATACTGTTCTGAGACTTTTCATTTCTTTGTCATTGGACAAACTTACAAAATCAGTGAGGGGTCAAATAATTATTTCCTCCACTGTAGAAGATTTATTTATGAACAATGTTTTTAAGTCTTTCTCACAACTCTCGGAAATATATGATCTCCCTCCAAGAGACTTCTACAAATATCTTCGAATTAGACATGCCACTGCTAACACCACAATATTTAACCCTGATAGATTTATAAATAATAATCCCTCCTCAGTATCCTTCACTAGATGGCTCACCCTGGGTAACCCAAACCAAAAAGGGATCTCCAAGGTCTATGAAATTCTTATCTCTCCAACAAATGACCCACTTAAGGCAAGCTGAAATGGTCTCAAGACTTATCTGTAAACCTGACTGACGAGCAATGGTCCCATTTATTTGAAACAGTGTCACATATCTCGAGATTTATTAATCATCTGGAAACATCCAGGAAAATCTTATATAGGTGGTACTATCACCCCACCAAACTAAATAGGATATCCCAAGATACTCCGTCCACCTGCTGGAGATGTGGACTCTCTGAAGGAACCTTTCTGCATTGCTGGTGGGAATGTCCACCTGTCAAATCTTTATGGTTTCTAGGCTTTCTTCTGTAACAGAGCCGAAAAAGGTCTTGATTACTCCACCTCTCACGGTTCTCACTTCCACCTTATGAACCTTTCCATCTGAACTGGAAACAACTTAGCAATAAGTCCAGTAGGCCAGTTGAGACAATGAACTTGTTTGTCTCTTAACAGAACAAAATTTCCATCCTTTAAATTAGGCCTTGGTTTTTGCCACCTTCTGCATTCTTGCAAGAAGCAGAAGTACTTTCTTCTCCACCTTTTCCAGAACTGACTGGCGAGATGTTGTACCTGCTTCCACCGAAACTTATAAAGGTTGTGCTCTTTAAAAATGCCAGATGGCACAGGAATATTTCCTATCTTTTCAGGTTTATTATTCAGTGAGCTTTTATGCACCCCAGATGTGGATTTCTTCCTATTTACTATAGTAGTATGTGTGTTGCCTTCATTAGAAGCTGAGTGAGACTTGGTTCTCCTTGATCTTGCCAAAGATTTAGAGCGAGAGTGCTTTAGATGTATATTGCTTTCTGTCTATGGATCGTGAACGCAAATGCTCATCTGTTTTTCACTTCTGAAATGGGATCTGTCTTTGTACATACAGACTTGGGTTGTTGACATTCAGTATTTGTCATGGACATTGGCAGTGAACTTTTCCCTGAAAAGGCTGAGCAATATGAAGGTGCTCATCCGTTGAAGACTGGCAAGTACTATGATCCTCTTGGGTGCAATGAACAACTGCAGATGGAACTGAAGGTTCTTGCAAAGTATCTGAAATAAACTTTTCCTCTGTTGAAGGAACCTCCTTTATAGAACATTCAGAAGATACTTCCTTTACAGAATTAAACTCATTGTCAAACAAACAGTTGACTGGAAGGCTCACATTTCTGCTGTGTCTCATCAGAACTACGTGAATCAGAAGGCTTATTGTCAGTGATGATATAGGATTCATTATGATAAACTGTGTAAGGACTGCAAAGCTGGAAAGGTCTTGAAGAGGGCTCCAATTGAGATCCTGGAGGCCTTTCTACAAGCTGCCCTTCTGTCTAGGAATATTCTTCTGCAGCTGACTCCTTGGGAATTAAGCTGCTTTCTGATGAACAAGTTTTTAGAATATTTGGGCAAGGAACCTCTTGCACATAGTAGTGGTTGGGACACTGCCTGAAGTAAGAAGTTTGTCCCCCTCTTAATGCGTCGGTTCTGAAAGAGTGTACTTGGCAGGGTCTGCGGGTTCTGTTCAGACATACATCTCCCACCATGGTCCAACCCACTATAAGTTTCTGGACATATGGAGCATTGAAAGGGCCATTGCGAAGTTCAAGGACCCTATGAGCCTCAAGACTATCCTTATGACTATCAAGACTATCCTCATGACTATCAAGGGGAGGAATTTCTCTGGCTATGTTCCTGAGATGAGGATAATGCTGTGCAGCTTCAGATCCGGCAATTTGTCACACTCAATAAGGGTAGGAAGAGAGAGTTTCTTTTGATGGGGTTCAAAGTGAAACCATTAGCTCTTCTTCCTAAGGTTGTCACAAGACCAGAGCATGTTCCTAGGGCGTAGGGTGTAGTTTCTCCCTCTATCCTGATCAGATCAAAGAACTTAGGGCTAGCTAGGGAACCATTACTTTGGTAATCTAGAATAACATACATTATTATGGTCTTCTCTGGTTGTGCAGTAGGAAACACATCCACGAGGAAAATCTTAGAACAAGACTTACCGCACACAAGTCCTTCTCTGCATACCTTTGTGCATCTGGGAGTGACGGTAGTGGTTGGTTGGTCACGCTCTCCCCGCCATGACTCTCCCTGCCTTGATTGGAATGGGGCTTGCGCCAGCTAACTAGTTCTAGGTTCCGTTTGATTGGTCCCGGGTGAACAGCGGACACATGTACATCACTATTACATTCAGAACACTTGAATGGAACCTCACAGTCCCTGGAGAAATACTCAGTGGATGCACAGCATCTGAAGCAGATATTATGACTCCTTAGGAACGCCTTACGTTCCTCAAAAGGCTTTGCTATGAAGACATGGCACTTCCTTATAGGATGTGGTTTATCATGGATAGGGCAATTATGATCAGGTTCCTTAGGGCTTTCGTTTCCAATGAAAATGGCTGTGTTAGTAGTGGGCACAACCCCTGTCTTTTCTGCGGAAATTAAACCTTTAGGGTTTCTCTGTCTGGGACTGAAAGTCTTGTGTCTTTATTTAGTAGAGCCAAAGATGTTGGTCCCCAAGGTGTTGAAGCTCGGATAGTTTTTGGATCTAGCTAAGTCCTTGATAAACTTACAGAAGAATGAAAATGGTGGAAAGGGAATGCCCATTGGTCTTGAACATTGAGGGGTAATTTCTCCACGATCAGACCCACACCATGGGAGGTATCAAAAAAGCTGAGACCTGGTAGCTGCGGGTCTCCCTTGATGATTTCAAACTCAAGAAGAAGGTCACTTAATTCCTGAAACCCTCGGCTGTCTGTATTGGATAATTCAGGAAAGTCATATAGTCATTTAAATAAGGCACCTTCAACTACTTCCCAGCCGCCGTATGTCTGCTCTAATCTTTCCCATGCGAGACGTAGGCCTTTGACTGGTTCATAGATATTAACTGTTTTAAGTCTCTTTTGTTTTTTTGATGACCATGGACCTAGCCATTTAATTAGTAAATCAAGCGAAACCAAGGGTTTGAACTGTTGTCTTTAAGGTGGCCTTCCAACTTCTATAGTTCTCTGGGCGATCATCAAAGTTCGTAAGGCTAGTACTGATGAGGTCCCTGAGGATGAGGTACTTAGCGATTTCTGATGCGTCATTTCTTTCCTGCATCATGGCGACGGGAACTTCTCCCTCTCTGGTGTTGTTGGAACCATCTGATACCCTATGTTTGACGGTTAGAAAATGAAAAGGAGTGGCAGTTGGGTTGAGCGTAAGTGAAGGCTTCACATCTGGTAATCTTGGTGCCACCGTCTTAGTCGCTATGCGACTAGTCTCAGGAGGTTCTAATGTGCTTTGATGAGCTTGAAGCGGCTTGGTCTCTAATGGCGCCTGAAATACTGTGTAAGGTGCCAGAGGTTTGAAAGAAAGAGAAATGTCCACTGGACTGGGGTCAACTGTATAGTAATCAGCTGCCTCTTTTTCTACTCCCATGATTTCAGCAGTCTGGAGTGCAGAAGCCAAATCTTCTGGTGCAAATGCATTGACTTTGCTTTGGTTTAGGACAAATTGCAGGATATGCCTTTCAGAATAGTTCGTACCGAATTTTGGGGTGTTCGTGACACGGACCCGAACCCGAACATTTTCGTAAAAGTTCGGGTTCAGGTTCATTGTTCTGAGATTTCTATGGTGCATTTTGAAAGCCTGCAAAGCACCCCAAGATGCCGTCACAGCCATGCCTACTATTGGCATGGCTGTGATTGGCCAAGTGCCGCATGTGACCCAGGCTCAATTTAAGCTGGAGTCATGGAGCGCCGCATGTCACTCTGCTCTGATTAGTTTTAGGGATAGGATGCAGCTGCTGCGCTAGGGCGAGATAGGCAGGGATTAACTCATCAAAAACACTTAATGAAATGAAAGATCTACAGCTGTGAATCATTCAACTACTGCTAGTGAATTGCTCACTGTTTTTAGGCTGGGCAGACCGTTTTTCTGTCACTTTTTTCTGGGGTGATCGGCGGCGGCCATTTTGTGTCTTGTGGTGTGCCAGCACAAGCTGCCACAAAGTCCATTAATCCCTCAATAATAGTTTTTTTTTTGCTATATCCTATATCAGGGGCTTGGCTGTGCTTATTTTGCCACTCCTAGCAACTCAGGAAAGATTTTTCTATATATTATTGAATAGTTAAACTGTAAATTGTGAATAGTTAAACTGTAAATTTACTTAAATAGCAATCCTCTGAATCTGGTGTTCCAGCTGGCTAGCCATCCAAGCGTAAAACTGTCAGCCATAATATTTTTTTTTTTTCTGGGGTTGAAATTTAATTTCCAAAAAGCAATCCCCTGAATCTGGTGTTTCAGCTGTGGCTAGCCAAGTGTAAAACTGTCAGCCACAGCCAAAATATATATATTTTTTTCTGGGGTTGAAATTTAATTGCCAAAAAGCAATCCCCTGAATCTGGTGTTCCAGTTGTGGCTAGCCAAGTGTAAAACAGTTAGCCAAAATATATTTTTTTTTCTGGGGTTGAAATTTAATTGCCAAAAAGCAATCCCCTGAATCTGGTGTTCCAGCTGTGGCTAGCCAAGTGTAAAACTGTCAGCCAAAATATATATATATTTTCTGGGGTTGAAATTTAATTGCCAAAAAGCAATCCCCTGAATCTGGTGTTCCAGCTGTGGCTAGCCAAGTGTAAAACTGTCAGCCAAACTATATATTTTTTTTCTGGGTTTGAAATTTAATTGCCAAAAAGCAATCCCCTGAATCTGGTGTTCCAGCTGTGGCTAGCCAAGTGTAAAACTGTCTGCTGTCTGGCAAAGAATATATTTTTTTTTCTGGGGTGAAATTTAATTGCACAAATAGCAATTCCCAGAATCTAGTGTTCCAGCGGTGACTGGATAATTTCCCTAGTGTCCGTCAAAGGATAGATTTTGTTCTGTGGTGAAATACAGTTCCAAAAATAAAAATACTGTAAATCTGGTGTTCCAGTTGTTGCAGGCCTAGTTTAAATCTGTCCGTAAAAGGGTATATTTCCTTCTGTGGTGAAATTTTATTGCTAAAATAGCAATTCCATAAATCTAGTGTTCCAGTTGTTTCAGGCCTAGTTTATATCTGTTCGTAAAAGGGTATATTTCTTTCTGTGGTGAAATTTAATTGCTAAAATAGCAATTCCATAAATCTAGTGTTCCAGTTGCTGCAGGCCTATTTGAAATCTGTCCGTAAAAGGGTATATTTCTGTCTGTGGTGAAATTGAATTGCTAAAATAGCAATTCCATAATTCTAGTGTTCCAGCAGTTGCAGGACTATTTGAAATCAGTCCGTAAAAGGGTATATTTCTGTCTGTGGTGAAATTTAATTGCTAAAATAGCAATTCCATAAATCTAGTGTTCCAGCAGTTGCAGGCCTATTTGAAATCTGTCCGTAAAAGGGTATATTTCTTTCTATGGTGAAATTTAATTGCTAAAATAGCAATTCCATAATTCTAGTGTACCAGCAGTTGCAGGACTATTTGAAATCAGTCCGTAAAAGGGTATATTTCTGTCTGTGGTGAAATTTAATTGCTAAAATAGCAATTCCATAAATCTAGTGTTCCAGCAGTTGCAGGCCTATTTGAAATCTGTCCGTAAAAGGGTATATTTCTGTCTGTGGTGAAATTTAATTGCTAAAATAGCAATTCCATAATTCTAGTGTTCCTGCAGTTGCAGGCCTATTTGAAATCAGTCCGTAAAAGGGTATATTTCTATGGTGAAATTTAATTGCCAGAAATAGCAATTCAATAATTCTAGTGTTCCAGCAGTTGCAGGCCTATTTGAAATCAGTCTGTAAAAGGGTATATTTCTGTCTGAGGTGAAATTTGATTGCTAAAATAGCAATTCCATAAATCTAGTGTTCTAGCAGTTGCAGCCCTATTTGAAATCAGTCCGTAAAGGGTATATTTCTTTCTGTGGTGAAATTTAATTGCTAAAATAGCAATTCCATAAATCTGGTGTTCCAGTTGTTGCAGGTCTACTTTAAATCTGTCCGTAAAAGGGTATATTTCCTTCTGTGGTGAAATTTAATTGCTAAAATAGCAATTCCTTAAATCTAGTGTTCCAGCAGTTGCAGGCCTATTTGAAATCAGTCCGTAAAAAGGTATATTTCTGTCTGTGGTGAAATTTATTTGCTAAAATAGCAATTCCATAATTCTAGTGTTCCAGCAGTTGCAGGACTATTTGAAATCAGTCCGTAAAAGGGTATATTTCTTTCTATGGTGAAATTTAATTGCTAAAATAGCAACTCCATAAATCTAGTGTTCCAGCAGTTGCAGACCTATTTGAAATCAGTCCGTAAAAGGGTATATTTCTTTCTATGGTGAAATTTAATTGCTAAAATAGCAATTCCATAAATCTTGTGTTCCAGCAGTTGCAGGTCTATTTGAAATCAGTCTGTAAAAGGGTATATTTCTTTCTATGGTGAAATTAAGTGGTGACTGCTGTGCCTGGATTAGTGTAATACGGTACATAAATAACTAGGCAGGTAGTGTTAGGTGCCTTTAAAAAAAGGCCTGAATTTGACATCTTTACATTGGGCCAAATATAATTTTTTTTATTGTGGTGCTTGGTGAACCGCAACAATGAGGAAAACATCTAGTAAGGGACGTGAACGCGGTTGTGTTGGTGTCAGTGTACCCTCTGGTGCTGGGAGAGGACGTGGCCATTCTGCCACAGCCACACGTCCTGGTGAAGCAACTACCTCAGGTTCCAGTACCTGCCAGAATTTACAGCGATATTTGGTGGGGCCCAATGCCGTTTTAAGGATGGTAAGGCCTGAGCAGGTACAGGCGCTAGTCAATTGGGTGGCCGACAGTGAATCCAGCACGTTCACAACATTATCTCCCAAACCAAGCCCATCAGTCTGTCACATCACCCTCATGCATATCAGGGAAACTGTCTGAGCCTCAAGTTATGCAGCAGTCTCTTATGCTGTTTGAAGGGTCTGCTGGCAGGGTTTCCCAAGGACATCCACCTAGCCCTTCGCCAGCGGTGGAAGACATAGCATGCACTGATGCACAAACACTCATGTTTCCTGATGATGAGGACATGGGAATACTACCTCATCAAAGTCAGCAAGTCTCTGATGATGACGAAACACAGGTGCCAACTGCCGCATCTTACTGCAGTGTGCAGACTGAACAGGAGGAGGTCAGGGAGGAAGACTGGGTGGAAGACAATGCAGAGGACGATGAGGTCATAGAACCCACATGGAATGAAGATCGTGCCGCTGACTTTCATAGTTCAGAGGAAGAGGCAGTGATGAGACCGAGCCAACAGCGAAGCAAAAGAGGGAGCAGGGGGCAAAAGCAGAACAGCCGCCGCCAAGAGAATTTGCCTGCTACTGGCCCACGCCACCAGGGACCCGGCACCCCAAAGGCAGCTTCAAGGAGTTCCCTGGCATGGAACTTCTTCAAACAATGTGCTGACAACAAGACCCCAGTGGTTTGCACGCTGTGCCATCAGAGCCTGAAGCGAGGCATTAACGTTCTGAACCTTAGCACAACCTGCGTGAACTGCAGTGGAGTAAACACCTTAAAAGCAAGGAACTCACAGACTGCTGCTGCTCGGCCTCTTCCTCCGCCTCGGGAGGAATGTTGCCACCTGCCAACCACAAACAGAGGATGTGCCACCGACACCACCACCTGCGTCACCAAGCATCTCCACCATGTCACACGGCAGTGTTCAGCTCTCCATCTCACAAATCTTGGAGAGAAAGCGTAAATTCCCACATAGTCACCCTCGAGCCCTGGGCCTGAATGCCAGCATTTCTAAACTCCTGGCTTTTGGAATGCTGTCATTCAGGCTGGTGGACACAGACAGCTTCAAACAGCTGATGGCGATGGCTGTCCCAGAGTATGTTTTTCCCAGCCGCCACTACTTCTCCAAGACAGCTGATAAAATCAAGTGTGCACTGCGCAACGCCATCTGTGGCAAGGTCCACCTAACCACAGATACGTGGACCAGTAAGCACAGCCAGGGACGCTATATCTCCCTAACTGTACACTGGGTAAATGTGGTGGTGGCTGGGCCCCAGGCGGAGAGTTCCTTGGCGCACGTCCTTTTGCCGCCAAGGATCGCAGGGCATCATTCTTTGCCTCCTGTAGCCTCCTCCTCCTACTCGGCTTCCTCCTCTGCTTCCACCAGCTCATCCAGTCAGCCACACGCCTTCACCACCAACTTCAGCACAGCCCGGGGTAAACGTCAGCAGGCCATTCTGAAACTCATATGTTTGGGAGACAGGCCCCACACCGCGCAGGAGTTGTGGCGGGGTATTGAACAACTGACCGACGAGTGGTTTCTGCCGGTGGGCCTCAAGCCCAGCCTGGTAGTGAGCGATAATGGGCGAAATCTCGTCGCAGCTCTGGGACTAGCCGGTTTGACGCTCATCCCTTGCCTGGCGCATGTGCTGAATTTGGTGGTGCAGAAGTTCATTCACAACTACCCCGACATGTCAGAACTGCTGCATAAAGTGAGGGCCGTCTGTGCGCACTTCCGGCGTTCACATCCTGCCGCTGCTCACCTTTCTGCGCTACAGCGGAACTTCGGCCTTCTCGCTCACTGCCTCATATGCGACGTGCCCACCAGGTGGAACTCCACCTTACACATGCTGTGCGAGCAGAAGCAGGCCATAGTGGAGTTTCAGCTGCAGCACGCATGCGTCAGTGGCACTGCGGAACAGCACCACTTTCCCACCAATGATTGGGCCTCCATGTGAGACCTGTGTGCCCGGTTGCGCTGTTTCGAGTACTCCACCAACATGGCCAGTGGCGATGACACAGTTATCAGCGTTACAATACAACTTCTATGTCTCCTTGAGAAAACACTTAGGGCGATGATGGAAGAGTAGGTGGCCCAGGAGGAGGAGGATGAGGGGTCATTTTTTGCACTTTCAGGCCAGTCTATTAGAAGTGGCTCAGATGGAGGTTTTTTGCAACAGCAGAGGCCAGGTACAAATGTGGCCAGCCAGGGCCCACTACTGGAGGACGAGGATGATGAGGAGGAGGTGGAGGAGGATCAGGATGAAGCAGGTTCACAGCGGGGTGGCACCCGACACAGCTCAGGGCCATCACTGGTGCGTGGCTGAGGGGATACGGAGGACGATGATGATACGCCTCCCACAGAGGACAGCATTCCTTACCTCTGGGGAGCCTGGCACACATGAGCAACTACATGCTGCAGTGCCTGCGCAACGACAGCAGAGTTGCCCACATTTAAACGTGTGTGGACTACTGGGTTGCCACCCTGCTGGATCCCCGGTACAAAGACAATGTGCCCACCTTACTTCCTTCACTGGAGCGTGATAGGAAGATGACCAAGTACAAGCGCACACTGGTAGACGCACTCCTGAGAGCATTCCCAAATGTCACAGGGGAACAGGTGAAAGCCCAAGACGAAGGCAGAGGAGGAGCAAGTAGTCGCCAACGCAGCTGTGTCACGGCCAGTTCCTCTGAGGGCAGGGTTAGCATGGCAGAAATGTGGAAAAGTTTTGTCTCCACGCCACAGCTAACTGCACCACCACCTGATACGGAACGTGTTAGCAGGAGGCAGCATTTCACTAACATGGTTGAACAGTACGTCTGCACACCCCTCCACGTACTGACTGATGGTTCAGCCCCATTCAACTTCTGGGTCTCCAAATTGTCCACATGGCCAGAGTTAGTCTTTTATGCCTTGGAGGTGCTGGCCTGCCCGGCGGCCAGCGTTTTGTCTGAACGTATTCAGCATGGCAGGGGGCAACATTACTGACAAACGCAGCCGCCTGTCCACAGCCAACGTGGACAAGCTGACGTTCATAAAAATGAACCAGGCATGGATCCCACAGGAACTGTCCCTCCCTTGTGCAGAATAGACATTTATAACTGCCTCCCCCTAAACCATGTATTCTTGTATTCCGTGGCACTTCTTTATTGAACCCTTATTTTTTTAACTTTACCATGATCTTGCGGTGCAACCTAAAGTTGAATTAACCTCTCCTCAATCTGGGCACCGGGACCTAAATAACTGAAAGTGGCCTGTTACAATGGTGGGTGACATGAAGCCTGAACCTCTGCCATGCGACCTCTCTCCTCTGTCTGGGTGCCGGGGGCTAAATATCTGGAAGTGGCCTTCTCCAGTGGTGGGTGATATGACGCCTTATTCCTTGCTGTGGGACCTCTCTCCTCTGTCTGGGTGCTGGGGCCTAAATAACTGAAAGTGGCCTTCTCCAGTGGTGGGTGATATGAAGCTTGATTCTGTGCTATGGGACCTCTCTTCTCTGTCTGGGTGCCGTGTGCTAAATATCTAGAAGTGGCCTTCCCCCAGTGGTGGGTGATATGATGCCTTATTCCCTGCTGTGGGACCTCTCACCTCTGTCTCGGTGCTGGGGCCTAAATAACTGAAAATGGCCTTCTCCAGTGGTGGTTGACATGACGCCTGATATTCTGCTGTGGGACCTCTTTCCTCTGTCTAGGTGCTGGTGCCTAAATAACTGAAAGTGGCCTTCTCCAGTGGTGGGTGATATGAAGCTTGATTCTGTGCTATGGGACCTCTCTCCTCTGTCTGGGTGCCGTGGGCTTAATATCTAGAAGTGGCCTTCCCCCAGTGGTGGGTGACATGACGCCTGATATTCTGCTGTGGGACCTCTCTCCTCTGTCTAGGTGCTGTGGCCTAAATAACTGAAAGTGGCCTTCTCCAGTGGTGGGTGATATGAAGCTTGATTCTGTGCTATGGGACCTCTCTCCTTTGTCTGGGTGTTGGGGCCTAAATAACTGAAAGTGGCCTTCTCCAGTGGTGGGTGATATGACGCCTTATTCCTTGCTGTGGGACCTCTCTCCTCTTTTTGGGTGCTGGAGCCTAAATAACTGAAAGTGGCCTTCTCCAGTGGTGGCTCATATGACGCCTTATTCCTTGCTGTGGGACCTCTCTCCTCTGTCTGGGTGCTGGGGCCTAAATAACTGAAAGTAGCCTTTTCCAGTGGTGGGTGATATGAAGCCTTTTTTTATGCTACGGGACCTCTCTCCTCTATCTGGGTGCTGGGGCCGAAATAACAGAAAGTGACCCTCTCCATTGGTGGGTGACTTGAAACCTGATTCTCTGCTATGGGACGTCTCTCCAATTTATATTGGTTAATTTTTATTTATTTTATTTTATTTTAATTAATTTCCCTATCCACATTTGTTTGCAGGGCATTTATCTACATTTTGCCCTCTAGCCCTTTCCTGGACTATTTTACAGCCTTTTTAGTGCCCAAAATTTCGGGTCCCCATTGACTTCAATGGGGTTCGGATTCGGGATGAAGTTCAGGTCGAGTTCGGATCCCGAACCCGAACATTTTAGGGAAGTTCGGCTGAACTTCTCGAACCCGAACATCCAGGTGTTCGCTCAACTCTAGTCAAGACCTATATTTGAAGTCTACCATATATGACAATGTATAAGCCCATACTAAGACACGCCTGTATCTATGGTATAAATTATTGACAGAGACAGACAAGGGGGTCGTCTTCTTACTCACTCTGCTGGGGGATGCTGTTGAAGAAGACACATGGAGCCTGAGAGATTCCTACCCTTCAACAAAAATACTTCAAGGACTTTCAATATTCACACATGGACAATTAGACTAAGACTTTTCCTAAACTATTTTTGTAAGTAACCAACTTTTATAAAGACTGAAAATAAATTCCATTATTCATTTTTTATATAACTCTTGTTGAATCATGGTGAATAAGTCCTCCGGGTGTTTATCACTCCAAATAAGCATACACTAGATTTGGAGAGAATTATCAAATCAGTTTTATATTTTTCATACATATTTTTTATATTACATTTGGTGATATTTTACAGGTAGTGTTAAGTAAGTACTGGCACATACACAATACCCTATTTATGAACCATGGTCTGATGCCCAGCTAAAGTGCTGATGATGGCCCTTTAAAAAACAGGGGGAGGTGTAAGGTGTTGGGAAATCACACCCACTGTGAAAGCACCACCCCCATATGGAATGTAAGTGTTGCGGAGCTCCAAGACATGCCATCAATATCTCCGTCTAAATCCCCTTGTAGCTAAAGAAGCAGGTCAATATCCAAGAGACAATTCCCCTAGTAACTGGACAACATACAGTTTTCGGAGTCAACTGACTTTTACTAGACATGGCACACATAGTTTAAAACCCCCAACAGCCTAATTTACATACAATAGCGTACATAGAGCACTACAGTACTTGGACGGGTGGGTCCTGGCCACAGCAATGGATTATGGGAGACTGAGGGGGGACAGGGCAGCCAGTTTGAATTGGTCTTGGGACAACACCCTGCTTGGTAAACCATAGGACAGAACAAAGGGGGGGAGAGGAAAGGCACAGACAAACAATACATTAAACAAAACCCTGCACTAATACTGTTCACAGGGTGGCCAAAACACAGGGAGAATCCTGGGACCCCCACACAGCGTCTGTCCCTTATTCCCAGTGATGCCGACCACTGTCACATACCTTCCATCCCAAAGGTAGACTAACCTGTTACCAGACCTCCAATCGGTCTGTGCCTGAGTTAGTCGTTTAACCAGTCCCAAAAAGTCCATCCATCCTGGCCGCCTCCTCAACAAAGTTCCACAGAGTTTATAAGTTTGTCACATTGCTTCCCCCCCAGTAAGACGTCAGTGGGGAACTCTTGCATAAACAACACATCAATCAGACCTGACCCGGCATCCTAATTTAAGTGGACCTTTGCAATGGGTATCTGGTATACTGCTCCCCCTGCTACCAGTACAACTACTGAACCTCCAGTTTGGGTGGCAGCTGGAACCAGGTGTCGCTTGACCAAGGTGAGGGTGGCCTTCATGTCTCGGAGACTTTGAACTGGCTTTCCGTTCAGCTTGACGGATTGGCGATGGTGTTGTCGGTTCTCCATAGCAGCTTGCACTTGGTCAGCTTTGTGAAGGGTGCCCATTTGCTCCCCGTTATATTCGAACTTGGGTACAACTGGGAGAACCTCTGCGTGATAGTACAGGGCCGTTGTCCATGCTGGAGGGGGTGAGCCTGGTCGAATCCATGCAGCTTGGTTCCTGCTCTTGGTACAGTCTCATCGATAATGCCCAAACTGCTTGCACCTTTGACACAGTATACCACTGCGGGACAGGTAACTGGGTGCCTGTGAGTTGGAGGAGTTCCCCCCTCTCTGTGGTGGTTGGGGTGCAGGGTAGATGACCTGGGGCCTAAACATTGGTCTGAGGCTAGATTGTGGCTGCCTGTCAGTGTGATAGTAGACGCCTGCTGCCTGTGCTGGGTGCCGAGGGCCTGCGTTCCCAATGCCCTCTGTTCCAGTTTGGGCAGTTAGGTAGGAGCCCTGTGCGTTGTGGTGCTGGTGGCCCAGGTTTAGTTTGTATTGGTCGGGGATTGGGTCTGAAGCTCACTCTGGATTGTCTGCGGGCATTCTGGTATTCATCCGCCTGTCTAGCTGTGTCGGATAGAGTGGTAGGTTTCTGGTCCCTTACCCACTCCTGCACTTCTGGATTTAGTCCATTGAAAAATTGTTTCAGCAGTACCAGCTGGGTAATTTCCTCTGCTGAAAAAGCTTGGCTTGCCTGTAGCCAGGCTAGGGCTGCCCTCTACATACGGCACGCCCACTCTATGTATGAGTCTTTTTCCTGTTTTTTAGTGTCCCTGAATCGTCTCCTGTATGTTATTGGGGTAATGGCATATCTTGACAATTTACCTCTTTCACCCGGTTATAGTCTGCAATCTCCTCATCAGGTACAGCTCTATATGCCTCTGCTGCACGGCCAGAGAGCTTACCGGCGAGGAACCGTACCCAGTCTGCTGGGGGTACCTGGTTTAGCCTGCACTGCCGCTCAAAGTCTTGCAGGAACCCATCGATCTCATCCTCGGCTTCCACAAATTTTTTAAATGCATCATGCGGTACCTTGACTTTGGGTTCTGGAACCTGAGTAATAGTTGGTGGTCTTTCCAATGCCCTCTGCTCTGCTATCCAGAGTTGGTTCTCTCTTTCCTCCCTTGCAGTAATTAAGCCATCCACCTGGTTCATGGTTGCCTGTACCAGCTCTATGGAGGGATTCTCTCCATAAAATGCTAGCCTGCGTTTCACATCTCTGTCGAACTCTGACTCTCTGGTTTCTGTAGCCATATTGCGTGCCCTGTCTCCCTCGGTCAGTTCGGCAAATAACACAGCCTTCGTTTTTTTGCTGGCTATCTGCCCTCTCGCTTCCAGCAATTCCTTTAATGTTGTCCGTTTTAATCCAGCATAGTTCGTCTCCATTCACATTTACATTCGTATGACTAAAATGAAATGACCTGTTATCTGCACGAACTGCTGCTGCTTTCACTTTTCCGTTTTTGTTTCTTTTAATCTGTACAAACGCTGCTTCCTTCTGCTGCAGGGCTTATGTCCCACTGCTTGCCACAAATTGTTGCGGAGCTCCAAGATATGCCATCAATATCTCCGCCTAAATCCCCTTGTAGCTGAAGAAGCAGGTCAATATCCAAGAGACAATTCCCCCAGTAACTGGACGACACAGAGTTTTAGGAGTCAACTGACTTTTACTAGGCATGGCACACATAGTATGAAACCCCCAACAGCCTCATTTACATACAATATTGTACATAGGGCACTACAGTACTTGGACGGGTGGGTCCTGGCCACAGCAAAGGCTTATGGGAGACTGAGGAGGGACAGGGTAGCCAGTTTGAATTGGTCTTGGACAATGCCCTGCTGGTTAAACCATAGGACAGAACAAAGGGGGAAAAGGGAGAGGCACAGACAAACAATACATTAAACAAAACCCAGCACTAATACTGTTCACAGGGTGGCCAAAACACAAGGGGAATCCTGGGACACCCACACAGCGTTTGTCCCTTATTCCCAGTGATCAACGTCACAGTAAGCATCACATTACCAGGAGTAAAAGGTGTTTGCCCTGTTTTATATGTTAAGGACTGTAGTTATATCAGACCAATAAGCTTATTCACCTCTATCAGACAGGCTAAAGTATTGATTTTTTACTTAATTTCTTATATCCGTTTAGGAGCCTCTTTGTTTACTGTCCCTTTCTGTCACTACTGTCACTCGAACCCCTCTTATATCCGTGGCCACTCTGCACACTTGGCTTGTCTCACTTGGGCTGCACATATCACTATGCTGCACCCAACACTACTATGGAAGCAAAACATAGGACCCTTAAATCAACTTCCCAGCCCCCACAAAGTGTGTGACATGCCTAACGCCAATTGCGTTCCCACACTGGTGAGCTAACACACACAATGGCCCACCTGACGGTGAAACTTTCCTTCCTCCCAATTTACATGAGCTGTACTTTCAGACAGTGAGGGCTGTATTAACCTTTTAGAATCAAACAAAAAATTGTAATATCATTCAAAAGAGTGATCTTCGAACTGTGTGATAGTTTCCAGCGATCACAACTTTGTTAGATTCTCACTGAAAGTGACCTTTCAGCATGCTTAAAAATTACCATTCATCAAGCGCATATCTGAGCATGTAATAAGTATTTACCTGCTCATAGTCAGATTAAACTGTAGGTGTGGTGTTGTGTAGTAGGCATACCAACAGGTGTGTATATTAGCGGCGTTATAAAGATAAAATTTATGATATTTACAGCGACCATTGCTCTGTCTAATATGTGCACTTTTAAATGCTGAATTAAAATTAATTGCTAACTACTTGATCGTCAATCACCATCAGTACAAAATTTACTAGTCTAATAAAGCTCTAAGACCGTCACCTCCTACAACACACGCAGAAATATGCATTAACTCTTAGAGGACGTGCCATTTTCCGTTTTTGCGTTTTTATTTTTCCCTCCTCGTCTTCTCAGTGCCATAGCTTTTTTATTTTTTCGTTTACATAGCTGGATGAGTGCTTATTTCTTGTGGGACAAGTTGTACTTTCTAATGGCACTATTTAATATTACATATGATGTAGTAGGGAGCTTGAAAAAAATTCCATATGGGGTGGAATTGGAAAAAAAATAAACGCAGTCTCCTACAGTTTTTTTTTTTTTTACGACGTTCCCTATGCAGTTAAATTGACCTTCATTCTCCAGGTCAGTACGATTAAAACAATACCAAGTATGTATATAGATTTTCTTGTGTTTTAATACTGAAAAAAAAAAAACTTTAATAAAAATGGAATACTCTGACCCTATAGCTTTTTTATAGTTATGTGTACGGAGCTGTATGAGGGCTCATTTTTTGCGCGGCGATCTGTACTTTTCAGTGATACCATTTTTGCTTTTTTTCTCTTATGCCATATGGGATAAATATTGTTATATTTTAATAGTACTTGTGTTTTTGCACATGGTGATGCCCATGATGTGTATTTTTTTTATTGGTTATGTATCTTTATTTTGGGGAAAGGGGGTGATTTGAACTTTTACATATTTTTTTATAATTTTAAACATTTTTTTTTACTTTTTTGTACACTTGGTGTCTATAATTAGATTGCCCATAGTGTTCTGTGAAGGCTAAATAGCCATAATAGAACATTTCATTTACAATATACCAATACAGTACTGCCAATTGCTGGCCTGTATTAGTATATTCTAGTAATATCTACCAAAGCCTGCTTGAGGCTTTTGGCTATTACTATACCGTGACAGGTTCCCTTATCTCAGCTGGGGAATGCAGTTAAAGGCATGAGAGCCTGCAGCTCCTGCTTCCGGAAAGACATAGTCAGGAAGTCTGGGATCAGGTCAACCAGCGCTCAAGCAAAATTTGTTAAATCGAGAAGCAGGGTCAGGTACACAGAAGGGGAAACTTCCAAACCCCTTCACACAAGGAACTAGACTAGCTAGTGACCAAGATTGCTCAGGTGCCTTCCTGGGACAGGAAGCACATTTAAATACTTCCTGCAACATAGCCATAGGCTGGGGAGATAGAGGGCGTGTACGTAATGCGTCACAAGGGAGGAGAATAATACACTAAAGTGGCTGAAAGCCACAAATTTTCTGTTTACAGCTTATTATAAAATATAACTTTTATTTATTGTTTATTCATAAAACTAAATAATCTCAAATAAATTAAAATCACTGGGCAGCCCCAGGTATTCAGTATCTATTATAGATCGGAGGAACGTCTGCAGTACGATCCTCACTGTCCACTGTCCACATCCTATGCCCATTCTAAAAAGCTCTCTATTGGGGGGGGGGGGCAATAGAGAGCTTTTTAGAATGGGCATAGGATGTGGACAGTGAGGATCGTACTGCAGACGCCCCTCCGATCTATAATAGATACTGAATACCTGGGGCAATTTTGAATAGGAGGGAGAAAAATCAGGATTCAATAATAACAGTAGGGATAAACCTTTTCCCCCTATTACATTAGATTAGGATGGTTCTCAGAGATAGGAGAACCTCCATTTAGTCCCTGGAGTTATATTTGATTAACAAATACATAACCCTTCCGGCTGCCCAGTGATTTTAATTTATTTGGGATTATTTAGTTTTATGAATAAACAATAAATAAAAGTTATATTTTATAATAAGCCGTAAACAGAAAATTTGTGGCTTTCAGCCACTTTAGTGTATTATTCAGAAGACTTTCTGGGCAAAATAACAGGTCTTTTTGGTGTTTCTACAAGGGAGGAGAGACACGCCCTAACAAACAGTACAGGATTTACCCTAAGTTCACACCTGAGCATTTTACAGCGCGTTCAAACGCGCTGTAAAACGCTCAACACATGAAAACCAATGCTTTCCTATGGCCCTGGTTCTCACTTGAGCGTTTTACAGCGCGTTTGACCGCTGTAAAACGCCCTACGCATAAACAAGTACTTGAGCTTTTTTTGGGGCATTTGTCACGCGTTTTGTGATTGACACCACAGTAGTCAATCACAAGAACGCGCGTACGAACGCGCGTTTCCTATTTGCAAAAACGCGCTGAAATACGCGCGTAAAACGCGCGTTTTTAGAACGCTCAGGTCTGAACCCAGGGTTAAGCAGGAAGTAAGCTCTGGCACTGAGCACAGACACAGCAGTTAAGCTATCTGCTGCCCGCACTTGTCAGCATGGTGAACGGTAGCAGGAGGGAATGAGGGAGCCCGGCACCCATCCCTACATGTAAGGCCAGCAGCGCAGGCACGGAGTCCAGGGCTAATAATACATAGCCTGCCAGAATTTGTAAGAGCAGTGTAAATGTAACTGACTCCATCTTGTCTTTAAACAAACTTTTCCAAAATAAGGTGTGAGAGGGTGGTGGTTGGTTACAAGACTTGTTCCAGTTGTGTAACGCCCCTGAGTGGCAATACCACTCCTACACCCCGCTCCTATCTGTGTGTGCTGGTATGGTGTCATTTTGTGTATTTTGTCCAGGTCCTCCACATTGGGTGTTTCCTATATTTGAAATTGTTAATGTTCATGTAGTGTGCCTGGTTCACCAGCAGATGGCGGCACCTATAGCAGAGCTAGTTTACAGAGAATGGAACTTATTTTTCCATTCTATCCCTCTGTAGAGAGGGAGGAGTTTTAGTTAGTGAAGGTCAGACTAGAGTACCCCCTGCAAGAGGAAGGTTGTGTGCAAGCCAGCAGAGCACACCTGCAGCCCTGTTGGGCATAAAGGCCCAAGCTGCAAGCCTTACAAGCCCGGAGTAAAGTTCCCTGGATAAAGATAAAGACAGACCAGACTACAAAAAGCTAAGTACAGCAGAAAGACAAGAAAAAGTTCCTATTTAATCTAGCCAGCATAGCAGAGCTGAAAGAGTACAGATGAAGCAGGGCTGAGTGTGTTTGCCTGCCAGAAGTTAAGCCAAAACCTGCTAGTAACCAAGATAAAGTTGGAAGATTGTTTCCTGAGGGAAGGTTATGCAATTAAAGCTGTTTTAACGTTAATACAAGTCTGGACTCCATTTATTCTACAAATCCCTCAACTTTTCACCCTATTTGCACTGCTTCGGTTAACTACGCCTGGGGTTCCAGGATATCCAGGTAGAAGCACCGTGACACATGCACAGCCACATCTAAAGGGCCATTCTAGGCTACCCTTACACCACTCTGGCATTCCTACACTGGGTACCACCTATCACCAACGGGAGATTCTGTCTCTCATTTCTGCAATGAGAGGCAACTGGCGTCACGGCAAAAAACTCTTTCACTTTAAGGGACCCCTGGTAGTACCCATTCCGCTGCAGTTGCCAAGGGCTAAGGCTAGGCAGAACCTGTCCACACATTCCACCATAACCTGCTCTGTCCTGACATGAGGCTATCATGGCCTGTTATCTATAATCTGATTGGTCAGTGCTCTATATCATAAACATCTGATTGGTCTTGTGATTGTGTCTTTGTGTATAAATGAAAACTGAGGAAGGGGAAACCCGGACTCTACTGTACACCCACTCTGTGTGTGCTTCATGTCCCTTGGCCGGTGAATCGCTTGAACCTCGACAACTTCATTTTTAGTAGAGGAAGCTACTCTAACAGCAGTGTGCCAGTAAAAAGGGGGTGGAACCAAAGTTTAGGAGTCACCAAGGTAAGGCATTTAAGCCTGGACAAGATATGTTGCTACTGTGAGAAAGGAAGAAAGTCTGCCATGTGCCCTGAGCAGAACGATGGCAGAAACAGAGGTGTCTGCATACTCAGGTGGGATAAGCTGTCCACCATGTATGATCTGCTGAATTCATAAAGCAAGGGCTTTGTAGAAATTTGCAAGTCACAGCACAGAGCCAGAGCATGAGAAATATGCCAACACCAGAACCCCGGGCAGCATGATCTCAACACAAGTACCACATTACAGCATAGAGGGAGCCTAAGTCCCCAAGTATAATGGGCACCTAGTGTAAGAACTGAAAGAGAATTGAGTTGCATTGCTGTGGTTGCCCCTCACAAGGGGATAGCGTTTGCCTCACATCAATAGGGAATCCATAAAGAACCATGTGAGGATTGTCGGCCATAGTGACACAGATGGTAAGCGGGGCTTCTTCGTGGGGCGGGAAGTGAATGCAGCACAGTTGTAACAGTGGCTGCTGTGCTCCACTGTTGCCCTGCTTACTGCCTCTTTCATGGGCACCGCGTTCAGCGGTGATCTGCTGCCAGTGTTTCCTTTCAGCCCTGGCCACAGCATGCTTGCTGCTTGTTTCCTGCAGCATTTCCTTAAGGGCCAGAGCGCGTCGCTTCCTGTGTTTTATAGGTTGGATGATGTGACCTCACCAGCCAATCCTAGCCCTTCTGCACATATATAAGTGGCTCAGCCCCTCTCCCAGATGCCTCAGTGTCAAGGTCCTTGTGTCCTGCTAAGGTTCCTGATATCCGCTTGTGTTCCTGTGTTCCTGACTTGTACTTGTGTTCCTGGTCTCTGCTACCTGTTTGATCCCTGTCTGCTTGCTATGACTCTCCTGTTGCTGACCCGAATTGCCTGACCTGTACCTGTGCAGAGCTATAGCTAGTGGGGGAGCAGGGGGAGAAGTGGCCACTTAGGCCCACTGAGAATGTGAGGTGGAAACTATACGAGCTTTATAACTACTGGAGGCACTCTAGAGAGAATTCATTTCTACTATGGGGCATCATTACTACAGTGGGTAATATGAAGGTAATTATTATTGGACACAATATGGAGGAAACTACTACTAACAGGGGCACTCAGGGGGGAACATTGTCACCGTCAGGGGTACTCTTGATTATTACTAATAGTGGAACTTTTGGGAGTGCTGTTACTATGAGAGGACCATTCCGTATAGCACTTAATTCTGCAGTACAGTATTTGAGGCATGGGGGGCACAGCCGACACAGTATTGGGGTAGCATGATAGGGACAGCAGGAGGGGGATGATAGAAAAGTGAAGAACTTAAGATGTCTTTGTTACAAGCTGTACAGAAATAAAATGTGGCTGAAAGATGTCATCATGGCAGACTCTTACGAATGGAAAAGATGAGGAAAAAGAACATCTGTAGCAAAGGAGATATCACTGGATATGCAGTAACCCAGAACAGGGTCATTTCAAACTGTTCTCAATTTATGATGTTATGCAATGTTATTTGGTGCTATTTTATATGTTTATAATATACTCACAATAGCTTTTGTATGGATGAGATGGGGGAAATTATCCTGACTCAGCCCATGAAGGAAGTTAGGTATGAATCCTCAGTCTAGTCTAGTTAGTATAGTGTGTGTCGTAAATGAGAGATTGCTCATGTGCTCCAGTCTTGATAGGACTGGACCAAAGAGAATCATCTTCTCTGAAGATTACCTACCGAGTTAAAGATCTCACTATTTCTACAGTACTCAAGAGAGGGAGAGAGATAAAGGAAAGAACCAAGAAGGTCCAAAATCTACATGGCCGAGCACATGGTTCATGCACCAACAGCAGCCAGGTACATAACTGTCCAGACATAATCCGGGCACGCTCGTCTGCAAGGGGCCTTAGGGCGCCACAACTATCATAAGACAGGAATCCCAGCATCAGGGTGTACTCTAAGGGAAGAAATGGTCTGCCCTCCTAACACTGCCCTGGTGCTAGAGACCATCTGTGTGAGTATTGCCACTGTGATTGCGGTGCTGTATATTTCTGTATGTTTGGTAGTGCAGGACCCGAGTACAGGTGGTATCTGCAAATGGTTTGCTCCTATTGAAATGTAATGTTATGTACACTCAACACGACCTGGTATGGTTGGCAGGGACATGGTTAACCATCCTGTTCCTCCCCTCTTGGCAGGAGTGCACTGGTCTGACTTCCTGACTAGGCAGAGACTAGTGTAGAGTGAGTCAGTGTGGAGGGAGGAAGCAAGTCCGTGTGCTCCTTCTTCATAGGAATCATGTAAAAATGGCTGGCTCACAGTAAAATAACAAAAGGCAATTTATTAAATCATACACAAATATTCAGATAAAATATATAAATATAAAAAAGTAGATAAATAACACACTGTTCACAGTCACGGTCCCTAATTTAAACCCAGTTGCGGAGCTCACGCAAAAGGGACTAATATTATGTCATATAATGCGGTAAAAAACATCTCATGTAATCTAATGTTAGTGCACGTTATATTGCTGTTCATTCGGAATTCAATAAATGTACAAGATGCGTTTTGAAACTATACGTTTCTTCCTCATTGGTTACGATGGTATGAAAATAAGGGACCAATCACTCCTTATTAGTGATGATCGAGCACCAAAGTGTTCGGGTGTTCGGCCTGAACACATTGCTATATTCGTATGCTTGACCGAGCACCCAAGTATAATGGAAGTCAATTGACGACAACCAGGGGAGACAACCTGAAGAGGAGAGGGTGCATGTTACATTGGAAAAGGTAAGAAAGTGACAGAAACACCACCGAAATGGGGATGATGTCTGGATGCATCTTGGACTCCCAGGTGGCTGCTGGGAACCATGTTGTCCGAGTTGTACGCCACTTTTACAGATTGACAAAAAAAACGCACAAAACCCACCCAAAAAAATCAATTTAACAGGAAAAATTGTTAGAAAACATTGTTTCCTGTATATTCAATTGTATATAAAGTGTGCTGCAAAAAAGTACAAGTAAGAGGCACTCCGAGGAGGAGGGCCTCATTCACATTGTGGTACAATTGTTCAGGTAGTGGGACTCCTACACTCATAAAGCCTATGCACTAAGTTAAAGGGCTGCCAAAAATTACAAGGAACCGGCACTGAAATACACCCTTTGTTACACATAAAGGAGGGCATCATACACACCCTCTAAAAATTATCATTGATGGCCTGCTGGTGACCCTCAAAAACATTAAGAGCAAGGCCCTGGTGTTTACCCTCTAAAACATTTGAGGTGAGGGCCTGCTGCTGAGCATTGCAAAAAATGATGGGCGAGTGCCTGCTGCTTAGCTGACCATTGAAAAAAAATGATGGGCGAGTGCCTGCTGCTGAGCTGACCCTGTAAAATATTTTACATGAGGGCCTGCTGCTGAGCTGACCAGTAAAATATTGTAGTTGAGGGCCTGCAGGTGAGCTGAACCTCTAAAATATTGTAGGTCAGGGCCTTCAAGTGAGCTGACTCTCTCAAATATTGTAGGTGAGGGCCTGCAGGTGAGCTGACCCTGTAAAATATTGTAGGTGAGGGCCTGCAGGTGAGCTGACCCTCCCAAATATTGTAGATGAGGGCCTGCAGGTGCGCTGACCCTCTAAAATATTGTAGGTGAGGACCTGCAAGTGAGCTGACCCTCTTAAATATTGTAAGTGAGGGCCTGCAAGTGAGCTAACCCTCTAAAATATTGTAGGTGAGGGCCTGCAGGTGAGCTGACCCTCCCTGAAGATGGACATGAGGAGACTTGTGCACTGATTCCCAAACTCTTCAGTATCCACAGTCAGAAGAAGATGACGGTGGGGAATGGCAATTAGTGTTTTATGAGGTGGATGATGCGGATGAGACACAGTTGTCAATAAGTGAGGGTCTTGTTAGGTCAACAATACAAGTCAGGAGGATGACCCGAGTGAGGAAGTGGAAGTGCACGATGACATCACTGACCCAACCTGGGAAGGTGGCAAGCCAAGCGAGGACAGCAGTACAGAGGGGGACAGCAACAGGCTGGAAGAGGCTATGGGATGGCAAAAGGGAGAAGGCAGGCCACACCAAATAGGCCCTCGTACAAATGTCCTTAACCCAGGCCTTTGAACGTAAGCGCAAATACCTAGCCACCCACCCACAGGCCATAGCACTAAATGCACACCTTTAAAAATTTCTGGCCCTGGAAATGTTGCTATTTAGGCCTGTGGACACTGAGGCTTTCCTCAGCCTCATGGCGGTGGACGTCTGCTCTTTACTCAGTCCCCAGCCGCCACTATTTTTCTCAGTGTGCTGTACTCGCATTACACAAGCAATTGTGTCCCGTAACATCACTGCCCAGACCAAAGCAGTTATTGGGAAGGTCCACTTAACGACTGACACACACACAAGTGCTTTTGGCCAGGAATGCTTTCCTTAACCCATGACGGCACACTGGGTGACCCTTGTGGTGGCCGGTAGCTAGTCGTACCCTGGGATGGCACAGGTGCTACCAATGCCAAGAATTGCGGGCCCCCATTCCATCAGAATTTTCACCCCCACCTACATTAGTTGCAGCAAACCACCCTTCTCCTACTCCAACTCCACTTCCACCTCTGAATTGTCAGCACCAGTCAGCCATCAGTCAGTAGCTGGAAGCAGTGTAGCACGGCAGTGGGGAAGCGGCAACAGGCCATGCTGAAACTCATTTGCTTAGGTGACAAACAGCACACTGCTGCAGAGCTGTGGCAGGGTATAAGGGACCAGACTGAGCTGTGGCTCTCACCACTCAACCTACAACCAGGCATGGTTGGCTGTTGTGTCTGATAATGGCCGTAACTTGTTGACAGATTTGGAGCTTGGCAAGCTCACACACATGGCAATCATACAGCATGTATATGTCTCATGCACAACAAACATCCCAAACTTATACTTTAATATAACTAAAAACATAACACATGAGAGTGGACGTAAACCAATGGCATGGCATGTTAATTAACTCATAAATAACCAAATAACTATAACATATTTTACAACCATAAACCATAATAACAATAATAATACCAACATTAATACAACCACAAACCATAATAATAATAGAATACAGAATGTAATTGCGGATAAATTTACAGCTGACAACGCTGATGGCAGAGTATGTACTTCCTTGGGCGACCCAGGAGGGGAGATGAGGGGAACACACAGCAGTTCCAACAGAGGCAGGACAAGACTTTCCAAGGCCTGGAACAGTTTCATGACACCCCGCCAGCACCCTTACCCTGATGCGCGGCCTAGTGTGTCACAAGGCGTGAAAAATGTTGGAACATGGTGAATAAGTACATAGCAGACCGTGTCAGCATCCTGAGTGATCCCTCTGTGCCTTACAACTATTGGGTGTCCAAGCTGGACACGTGGCACAAACTGCCACTCTATGCCTCATAGCTGCTGGCCTGCCCTGCCACCAGAGTTTTGTCAGAGCGGGTATTTAGTGTTGCTGGGGGCATAATAACTGATAAGCGCATCCGTCTGTCAACTGAAAATGGTGGCAGGTCAACTCTTACCTCTAACTTCTCTCCTTCTCCTCCTCCATCATATCAACAAGCTTTTTAGGCTGCCCTCGCTCATAATGTTTTAGAGGATCAGCTCACCTGCAGCCCCTCACATATAATGTTTAAAAGGGTCAGCTCACTTGCAGGCACTCGCAATTCATGTTTTTTAGGGTCAGCTCACCTGCAAGCCCTCACATATAATGTTTTAGATGTTTAGCTCACCGGCAGGCCCTAA
The DNA here is from genome assembly GCA_033119425.1 of Bufotes viridis. Lineage (NCBI taxonomy): Eukaryota > Metazoa > Chordata > Amphibia > Anura > Bufonidae > Bufotes > Bufotes viridis. The sequence goes on from CM065591.1 coordinate 208,699,232, forward strand.
CATATAATGTTTTAGAGGGTGAGCTCACCTGCAGACCCTCGCAATTCATGTTTTTAGGTTCAGATCACCTGTAGGCCCTCACATATAATGTTTTAGAGGGTCAGCTCACCTACAGGACCTCGCAATTTATGTTTTTTAGGTTCAGATCACCTGCCCTCGCATTTCATGTTTTTTTGGGTCAGTTCACCTGCAGGCAATCAGCTGCCCTGAAGGCAATCGCAAATGATGTTTTAGAGGGTCAGCTGCCCTGAAGGCACTTGCAAATGATGTTTTAGATGGTCAGCTGCCCTGAAGGCACTCACAAATAATGTTTTAGAGGATCAGCTGGCCTGAAGGCCCTCGCAAATGATGTTTTAGAGGGTCAGCTGAACTGCAGACCCTCGCAAATGATGTTTTAGAGGGTCAGCTGACCGGAAGGCCCATCCACATAATGTTTTTGAGGGTTACTGCACCTGGAGGCCCACAGCTACCTTCTTTTACTCAGTTTAATCGCGCCCAGGGCCACGGCCTCTGCATGCACCATCAGCATTACGGCCATTTCCACGGCCCTTACTGGCCGCCTTCTTAATATTAAATGTAATATATGCTTAAAGGTATGTCAGACGTACAGTAGCGTAGGATTTGTAAGCGTCAATAAATTAAAAAAGGTATTTGGGATGCACAAACATTACACAGGAGATTTAGCCCTGATAATGTCACATACTAGCATACACCGTCTACGGATAAAGTACAGTATATGTCAGTGATATATATTACAAAAAAATAATAAATCCGCAGCACTTTTTCGTTTGCAATTAAGTCCGTTGTCTTTATTTAGATAGTAGCATACAATTGCAACGTTTCGACTATTCCAGTCTTTCTCAAGCCTGATATATATTAAACACACATACAGTACATGTGGCACAACTTATTTAAATTTGCGCTACAGACACTGTTTTCTGATGTAGTACAGAATTTGTAACAGAAAGACACACAGTATGGACACTACATTAGGCCCAGATTATTTAAATTTGCGCTACAGACACTGTTTTTGGATGCAGGACAGTATATGTCACAGAAACCAACAGAATATAGACACTATATTAGGCACACATTACTGGAATTTGCAACAGTAGTGACCTGGAATGGTGTCTTGTGGCAGTGTAAAGCTATTATAAACACAAGACACTAATGTAGTGTAGTAAGGACACTATAAGCAGAGTATAGGGAGAGAATAGGAAGGTATAATAGGGTATATATTAGGGAATTTGATCAAGAAAAGCATATAGAGAGAGTGAAGGAGTGAGGGTTTGGTCACCAAGTTTTATGTTTAATAAAAAAAAATTCTATATATGAACAGATAGTTTTTTTTTTAAACCTCAAGATTCTATAGTTCATGGGCTTAATACCAGCCCCCAATAGCATAAATTCTGCTCTAAATGTTCAGCAATTGCACTTTTTTGCCTTCTAAATATCCTTCTAAATTTACTGTGTATAATTGGGCATACTAGTGCATTATACACGTTACTGAATGCGTTGGATATTATTACAGGAAAATGGGTGGCTACAGCAAAGCAATACTGCAGGAATTACATTTTATACCCATATTATTAAACGTGGTGCATATTACTGTAAGATGCAAAAGCAATACTGCTAGAAGGCCATTTTCTATACCAGTGTTATTAAACATGTTGCACATTACTGCAGGATAAAGGATAGTTACAGCAAAAGCAATACTGCAATAACACCATTTTCATATCTGTGTTATTAAACTATTGCATATTACTGCAAGATAAAAATTAGTGCACAATCAAAAGTATTAGAAGAAATTAGAAGAAAAAATTCCACGGCACTCACCCAGGCTCTTAAGCAAGTAATCTTTATTCTTCCATCTGTAGGAAACAAAGCGTGCGGGTCGGGGGTGGACACACAGTCACAGAAGGTCAGCGGCAACGGCCGTTACGCGCGTGAAGGCGGGCTTCGTTAGGCCGCAATGACGTCCTGTCGCGCATGCGCGTGTTAAAAAGGGGAGGGGAAAGCGTCACTATGGCTGTGACCAAGGCAACGGCTGGACGATTGACAATACTCAGAGCACAATAAAACCACATGTGAGGAAGTATATAGTGCACGAACTTACCATTCACTTATTACATATACTGCTAATAGTTATGAAAAACACAACTCAAGGAAAAGAAATAGAGCTAAGTAAAGCCCAAGAAAATAAGAACACCATGGATTAACAAAGGCCCCATCTTTAAAGGAACACGTTCCTATCATTAAGGCCATTCATTGCCAGGACACCTGTGCATAGAATCCTCCTAGCCTCCCTCTGCAGGAGCAGTCGATGTCGATCCCCTCCCCTCGGGATGGGCCGAACAAATTCTAACCACGCAAAAGAGAGGCAGTGCGGATTACCACTGTGTACCTTGCAGACATGCTCGAGGCGAACCTCTGCTCGATCGTATCGAAGTCAGATGCTCACATATTTGTTCAAAGAGGGGGAAAATCGTTTTCACAGTATAAAACATCTTACACGGGCAAGAGACACAGAGTATATGACATAGGAAGTGCGGCACGTTATTAGATCTTTTACTCTATGCATAACACTTCCCAGACGTAACTATTTACTTTGTGAATTAAGGCAACATTTGTAATTGCCCTAGGGTTTTTTCCCCGAGAGCCAGTTTAGTTGTGTAGGTTGGCGCAACACGCTGTGGACAAATTTGTCCCTCAGCATGTGACATTTTTTAAAAGTCACCAAAGGCCTATTTGAGGCCAATTCTTTTAAACTAGGGTCACCTATGAGCAGGTCCTAATTATTCAAAATAGCTTGTTTTACAATGTCAGCAGCCGGGCTATATTTAAAGGTGAAAGCAAACCTTTCATTGTTGGTAGCATTTGTTTTCTCAGTCAAAAGGCTATCACGGTTGTACCTAGTGGCCCTATGCATGGCCGCCAAAACAGCTTCCAATGGGTAACCCCGACCTATCAAACGGTCTTTTAATTCATTGGCCTGACAGAAATACCCCTCATCGGTATTGTTTATCCAGCGAAGGCAGACAAATTGACCGAAAGGGACTGCTTCCTTTACTGTCGACGGATGGAAACTGGTCTGATGGAGCAGCGAGTTCGTTGCTGTAGACTTACGATAGCCCGTGGTACAAATTGCACCATTCTGTACAGTGACACGTACATTCAGAAAATAAAGAGATGCACTCCCAAAATTGAGGGTAAATCTCATATTCATCTGATTCTGGGCATTGAGATATTGTACAAAACAACGGCACTCTTCTTTTTGTTCCATTAAAAGTAAATGGTTACGTATGGGAAGTGTTATGCATAGAGTCAAAGATTTTATGCCGTGCCACACTTCCTATGTCGTATACTCTGTCTCTTGCCCATGTAAGATGTTTTATATTGGGAAAACGATTCTCCCCCCCTCTTTGAACGAATAGGTGAGCATTTAAATTTGATACGATCGAGCAGAGGTATGCCTCACCTGATCGAGCATGTCCGCAGGGTACACAGTGGTAATCCGCACTGCCTCTCTTTTGCATTTGTTCGGCCCATCCTGAGGGGAGGGGACCGACATCAGCTGCTCCTGCAGAGGGAGGCTAGGTGGATTATACGCACAGCTGTCCTGACAATGAATGGCCTTAAGGATAAGAACGACATGGCGGTGTTCCTTTAAAGATGGGGGATTTGTTAATCCATGGTGTTTTTATTTTCTTGGGCTTTACTTAGCTCTATTTCTTTCCCGTGAGTTGTGTTTTTTATAACTATTAGCAGTGTATGTAATAAGTGAATAGTGAGTTCGTGCACTATATACTTTTTCACACGTGGTTTTTTTGCCCCTGTGTATTGTCAAACGTCCAGCCGTTGTCCCTTGGTCCCTTGGTCACTTGGTCTCAGCGCGGCCATGTTCTCCTCGGCAGCACAGGGAGAAGGAGGCGGTCTCTCCCGTCCCCTGTGCTGCCGCTGCAACCAATAGAGGGAGAGGGGCGGGGCAGAGCGGGAGCACTGGCCAGCAATGCCTAGTAACGTTTCATATATAAATGCAGGCAGAAGACACAGGCTGCCGGCACCTGCCTGTGACCCAGCACTGCGATCAGAGGCAATTAACCCCCTCAGGTGCCGCGATAGGTCACAGGCAGGTGCCGGCAGCCTGTGTCTTATGCCTGCATTTATATATGAAACGTTACTAGGCATTGCTGGGCATTGCTGGCCAGTGCTCTCCCGCCCCCCGTCCCCTGTATTAAAACATTGGTGGCCAGTGTGGCCCCTCCTGTCCCCAGTATTAAATACATTGGTGGCCAGTGCGCCCCCCCTTCCCCCTCCCCCCAGTAATAAAAGCATTGGTGGCAGTGGCCACAGGGTCCCCTCACCTCCTCCTCATTGGTGGCAGTGGCAGTGATCGGAGCCCCAGCAGTGTAATGCTGGGTCTCCGATCGGTTACCATGGCAACCAGGATGCTCCTGAAGTCCTGGCTGCCTTAGTCAGTTCCCTGCTGCTGTGTGCACAGAGCACAGGGCAGCAGGGAGAGGGTGAGATCCTATTCACCCTGATAGAGCTCTATTAGGGTGAATAGGATGAGAATATCCCAGGTTCTAGCCCCTAAGGGGGAAATAGTTAATAAATAAACTGTAAAAGAAAAAAAAAAGTTAACAAAGTACACCAAAATATTAATTATAAATCACCCCTTTCCCAATTTTACATATAAAATATAAACAATACATAAATAAAATATTACATATCGCCGCATCTCAAAAGTCCAAACTATTAAAAAATCCACTTTTATGCGGTGAACGCCGTAAAAAAAAAAAATGCACGATTCGCCATTTTCTTTTAGTCGCCACAAAAAAGTAAAAAAGTAGGATAGGACTGTTACATTATGAGCCGGCGGTTCCAAAAATGCGGAATGCACGCGGATTTTTTTGGCGTTTTTTATTTTTTTCGCGTGGTATCGAATGGTATCGACTATCGCAATACTTTTTTATGGTATCGATACCGAATCAAAATTTTGGTACCGAAACAACTCTATACTGCAATAACGCCATTTTTATATTCGCATTATTAAATGCATTGCATGTTATTGCAAGATAGGGGATAGTTACAGCAAAAGCAATACTGCAATAATACCATTTTTATACCCGTTAATGAACACATTTTACTTCAAAAAAATGTTGTATTACTATGAGATACTTTGCAGTTCAAAGACATCTTGCTGCAAAAATTGCATTGTTATACCTGTCTTAGTGAACGCATAACTGCATCTTGCTGTGTAGTTCAAAGACATTTTGCTGAAAAAAATTGCATTTATACCATGTTAATGAACACATTACGGCTTCATACCATGTAGTTCAAAGAAATTTTACTGCAAAAAATTTCACTAATATACCTGTGTTAGTGAATGCATTACTAAATCAAACTGTGTAGTTTAAAGACATTTTACTGCAAAAATGTCATTGTTATACCCGTGTTAGTGAATTAATTACTGCAACAGACAATTTATATCAAAGACATAGTACTGCAAAAACTGCATCTTTGCTAAACTAAATTGTCAATACCAGTATGCAGCGTGTTTGTAGAAGGGGAGGGACATTTAATTCCACTTCTGTCTGTAAATTGCAAAAACAAACACTTGCAATTTTGCTGGTATCGTTTAACAATCTGTGTACCAAATCCCTGGCTTTATATTTATAGGAAACCCGTGAATTTTCATTTATAGACCCCATAATGCAATGTTTCGAAAACAGAATGTCTTTTCATCTGAGAGATGTGGGTACCAGAATGTGGGTAGTAGCAGCAGTAGCAGAACCAGCCATCCAGCCAATAGTAGTAGTAGGCCAGTTTTACCTGGCTTACAACGTGCCACATTATTATTGTTGACAATGAGGATAATATTTTGGAGTGGATGGCTCACTCCTCCTCTCAGTTACAGCAGTCACCTCTGAGTCTGACACAGCAACGTGGAGCCAGGGGTCACATCATTTCTCCTGCTACTTCTTCTTGCAACCCCAGAGAAGCCTTTTTTTATTGCATCCTCTCTGTCTTCACTGCCCCCACTTCGTGGGGCGCCTTGAATTTTCCTAAGTAGAAGCAACAAAACAGCGTGGGTTATGGAAGTACTCAAGATAGTTTTCCTGTTGATGACTTGTTTGAGAACAATATAAATGAAGAAGACAGGCACTCCGTATTCGATTCCAAATGAAGTAATCTTTATTCGTCACCCATGAATATCATGTGACGCGCGTTTCGGCGCAATAAAGGTGCATTATCGCGCCGAAACGCGCGTCACATGATATTCATGGGTGACGAATTAAGATTACTTCATTTGGAATCGAATACGGAGTGCCGGTCTTCTTCATTTATATTGATTACCTGGGATTCCAACCACGGACCGTGCACCCGTGATTGCAATTTGTGCCGCCCATTCAAGCGTTGTTTGAGAACAGTCAGCATATGGAGTGCGATGAGGTTAAGGTTCATGTGGAGTCTGAGAGATCCCATGAGTGGTGGAGGGGCAGTGGTAGCAACAGTGGCACTCGAGCCAAACACAGACCAGGGAATCGGGAGGGGCCCGAGGATGGCATATCACAATCTGATAAAATGGGAGGTGAGAATAAGGTTGACGCTGCCGAAGATTGTTTGTTGGACAGGACCTAGGAGCCAGATCAGGGTGCTGAGGAGGAGATTACATAATTGCGGCGACAATAGAGAGCATTCGTATCATATTGCTAGAACCTCCCAAAAAACTGCCAGGGCCAGATCTGATTTTATTATGGTTAGCTTTGGTACCACTGATAATGTTGGTGCAGGCTCAAAACATGCTAGACCTAAACTAATCTCGGCAGTCACTAGTTCTGTGCAGAGTGTGTGAGTATCTCCCATATGGCTGTTTTTCTCCTGAGTACAAAAGTATTGCCATGTGTAAAATTGCCATGTGTAAAATAAACTATGGGCATTCAAACACAAACATAGGCACCATGGCTTTTTTACAGCACATGATGTGGAATCACCAGTGTGACAAAATAGAAGTGTCCTCCTTCTCCCAATCACCTTAGCAGCAGCCAGGTTCCATTATTGGATAACCAAGCAAAATGGGCAAATGTTTTCCTGTTGCTGAAAGGGAGACCAAGTTGCTTTACAGAAATAAACTGTGTACGCAGCTTGCTGCTGCTTTCGCTGGGCAGATGCCTGCCACCTGCATGTCTGACCAGGAGGCTCCTCTCTGCCACTCACTGAGTCATTCACCTCCCATCATCTCTGCCACCACAAGCAGCATAATCTGCAGCAGCCATTTCAGTAATTAACATGATAGAGCAATTTCTTCAGATGCTGGACCAGGCTGAGATAAATCAGCAGACAGAGACGTACTGCCTGAACAACCAGGTTCAGTCCCCTCTGGTCTTTCTCCAGCGCATGCCATGTTTCCTGACCTCATGGTCTTCAGGCAACCAGATTGGAACAGTAGCTAGTGGTGTCGTCACACCCAAATGGACAAACTTGTCCTTCACCAACATACAAAACATACATTTATGTCAAAATGAACAAGGCATGGATCAGTGAGGATTTTCACACTCCTCCGGATGAGGCTGATTAATAGATCTGCTGTTGCTGATAGTGCCAGGGCCAGATCTCTTTTTATTATGGTCAGCTCAGGTACAGCTGATAATGTTCATGAAGGCTCAAAACATGATCAAAATGTATTTTTATCATGCCACTGCCACTGTCTGCTTACTATCATATTCTGTGCCGCATGGTAGCCACTGCTGCTGCCATAATGCCATTGCCACTGTCTGCCTGTCTACCATCATGTTCTATAACATGTGGCTGCTGTGCAGCTACAGCTGTTTGCCTGCCTAATGTTTCGTACTGCATGGCTGCTGTTGCCGCCATCAGGCCACTGCAGCTGTCTATCTGCCTACCATCATGTTTAATACTGTATGGCTGCTGTTGTCGCTGCCACCACTGCCACAGTTGCTGCATAAGGAGAATGATAAAATTCCAGTATTCCATCTGTGATGGTAGCACTGTGTTAGGGCTCTTTCACACGAGCGGATGCCGTGCGTGGAATCCAGGGCAGGCCAGCACCTCCAAGGCATAAAGGGCAAGCTCAGGCCATATGCCCAATTTGGAGACCCAGAAGTTGAATGGGGCAGACCAATCAGTCAGTACATGTAGGCGTGTGCACACGTACTGTTCCACCATGTTGCTGAAATGCTGCCTCCTGCTAAGATGTTCCATATCAGGTGGTGGTGCTAGTTGTTGTGGCATACTGACAAAGCTATCCCACATTTCGGCCATGCTAACCCTCCCTTCTGAGGTGCTGGCGGTGCCCCAGCTGCGTTGGCAACTTCCTCCTCCTCTGCCTTTGCCTTGTGCTTTCACTGAGCCACCGGTGTCATGTGGGAATGCCATCAGCAGTGTGTCTACCAGCGTGCGCTTGTACTCGCACATATTCCGATCACGCTCCAGTGATGCAATTAAGGATGGCACGTTGTCCTTGTAGTGGGGATCCAGAATCGGCGGTCGTTGCACAGGCACTGCAGCATGTGGTCACTCATGTGGGCCAGGCTTCCCAGAGGCAACAACAAACTGTCCTCTGTGGTAGGTGTATCGACTGTGTCCTCTGTATCCCCCTAGCCACACTCCAGTGATGCCCATGAGCTGCTTTGGGTGCCACCCTGCTGTGAACAGGTTCCTCCTCCTTATCATCCTCCTCCTCCTCATCCTCCAGAACTGTGCCATGGCTGGACAATTGTGTACCTGGCCTCTGTTGGTGCAGGAACCCACCCTCCAAGCCACTTGTGAATGACTAGCCTGATAACTGTGGAAATGATCCATCTTCCTCCTCCTCTTCCTCCTGTGCCACATCCTCTTCCATCATTGCACAAAGTGTTTTTTCAAGGAGATACAGAAGTGGGATATTAACGCTGAGGACAGCGTCATCGGCACTGCCCATGTTGGTAAAACACTCGAAACAGCGCAACGCGGCACAGACGTCCCGCATGGAGGCCCACTCGTAGGTGGTGAAGTGGTGCTGTTTAGCAGATCGACTCACCTGTCTGTGCTGCAGCTGAAACTCCACTATTGCCTGCTGCTGCTCGCACAGTCTCTCCAGCATGTGCAAGGTGGAGTTCCACCGTGTGGGCATGTCACATATGAAGCAGTGAGTGGGAAGGCCGAAGTTAAGCTGCAGCTCACACAGGCGAATTCAGCACATGCGCCAGGCAAGCGATGTCCGTCAAACCGGCTAGACCCAGAGCTGCTACAAGATTTTGCCCATTATCGCACACTACCGAGCACCCGAGTATAATAGAAGTCAATGGGCGAACCCAAGCATTAAACAGGCACCCCCTGCTCTGAAGAGGGGAGGGTGCCTGGTTCATAGGTCAGAAATTGATGGAAACACCACCAAAAGGGTTTGGGAACAGCACGGCGAGGATTTCTGCATGTATCTTGGACTCCCAGGTCGCTGCTGGGAACGATGTTGTCCGAGTAGTACGACACTTTACAGACTGACAATAATACACACAAAACCGAAGATAAAATTGATTTTAGAGGAAAAATTGTTAGGAAACATTCTTTCCTGTATATTTACTTGTATATAAAGTGCAAGTGCTGCCAAAAATTTCATGCAAAAGGCATCCTGATACAACCTGTATATCACATAAAGGAGGGCCTCATTCACATTGTGGTACAATTGTTCATGTAGTGGGACTCCTACACTCATAAAGCCTATGCACTAAGTGAAAGGGCTGTCAAAAATTACAAGGAACCGGCAGTCCAATACACCCATTGCTACACATAAAGGAGGGCATCATACACACCCTTTAAAAATAATGATTGATGGCCTGCTGGTAGAGTTGAGCGAACACCTGGATGTTCGGGTTCTAGAAGTTTGGCCGAATTTCCTGAAAATGTTTGGGATCTGAACTCCACCAGAACTTCACCCCAAACCCCGTTGAAGTCAACGGGGACCCGAACTTTTGGGCACTAAAAAGGCTGTAAAATAGCCCAGGAAAGGGCTAGAGGGCTGCAAAAGTCAGCAAAATGTAGGTAAATCCCCTGCGAACAAATGTGGATAGGGTAATGAATTAAAATAAAATAAATAAAAATTAACCAATATCAATTGGAGAGAGGTCTCATAGCAGAGAATCAGGCTTCATGTCACCCACCAATGGAGAAGGCCACTTTTACTTGTTTAGGCCCCAGCACCCAGACAGAGGAGAGAGGTCCCAAAGCAGAGAATCAGACTTCATGTCACCCACCAATGGAAAAGGCCACTTTCAGTTATTTAGGCCCCAGCAACCAGACAGAGGAGAGAGGTGACATAGCAGAGAATCAGGCTTTATGTCACCCACCAATGGAACAGGCCACTTTTACTTATTGAGGCCCCAGCACCCCAACAGAGGAGAGAGGTCCCATAGCAGAGAATCAGGCTTCATTTCATCCACGAATTTAAAAGGCCACTTTCAGTTATTTAGGCCCCAGCCCCGAGACAGAAGAGAGAGGTCCCATAGCAGAGAATCAGGCTTCATGTCACCCACCAATGGAACAGGCCACTTTCAGATATTTAGGCCCCGGCACCAAGACAGAGGAGAGAGGTTGCATAGCAGAGAATCAGGCTTCATGTCACCCACCAATGGAACAGGCCACTTTCAGTTATTTAGGCCCCGGCACCAAGACAGAGGAGAGAGGTCGCATAGCAGAGAATCAGGCTTCATGTCACCCACCAATGGAACAAGCCACTTTCAGATATTTAGGCCCCTGGCACCCAGACGGAGGAGAGGTTCATTAAACTTTGGGTTGCCCCGCAATATAATGGTAAGATTAAAAAAAGAAGACTAAATAAAGAAGTGCCCTGGAGTTCAAGAATATATGGTTAAGGGGAGGTAGTTCTAAATGTCTAATCTGAACAAGGGATGGACAGGTCCTGTGGGATCCATGCCTGGTTCATTTTAATAAACGTCAGCTTGTCCACATTGGCTGTGGACAGGCGGCTGCGTTTGTCTGTAATGACGCCCCTGCCGTACTGAATACACATTCAGACAAAACGCTGGCCGCCAGGCAGGCCAGCACCTCCAAGGCATAAAAGACTAGCTCTGGCCACGTGGACAATTTGGAGACCCAGAAGTTGAATGGGGCTGACCCATCAGTCAGTACGTGGAGGGGTGTGCACACGTACTGTTCCACCATGTTAGTGAAATGCTGCCTCTTGCTAACACGTTCCGTATCAGGTGGTGGTGTAGTTAGCTGTGGCATGGTGACAAAACTTTTCCACGGAGCTGGCCGTGACACAGCTGTGTTCGCAACCTCTCGCTCCTCCTCTGCCTTCACCTTGGGCTTCCACTTGTTCCCCTGTGACATTTGGGAATGCTCTCAGTAGCGCGTCTACCAACATGGGCTTGTACTCGCGCATCTTCCTATCACGCTCCAGTGCAGGAAGTAAGGTGGGCACATTGTATTTGTACCGGGGATCCAGCAGGGTGGCAACCCAGTAGTTCGCACACGTTAAAATGTGGGCAACTCTGCTGTCGTTGCTCAGGCAATGCAGCATGTAGTCGCTCATGTGTGCCAGGCTTCCCAGAGGTAAGGACAAGCTGTCCTCTGTGGGAGGCGTATCGTCATCGTCCTCCGTTTCCCCCCAGCCACGCACCAGTGATGGGCCCTTACTAGATGTTTTCCTCATTGTTACCGTTCACCACAATAAGAAAAAAATTATTTGGCCCAATGTATTGAATTCAAATTCAGGCCTTTTTTTTACAGGCACCTAACACTATCAGGCTATCTATTTATGTACCGTATTACACTAATCCAGGCACATCAGTAACCACAGATTTAGGGGAATATCAATTGTAAGCCTAGTATTTAGGCCCTGGATGAAAGGTATCCTTTTACGGAGCGCGCGTCTGGAGAGTTAAACTACAGCCTGCCAGCGATGATCAATCGCTGGCAGGCTGTAGATGAGATATAAATCGCATCAAACATGTATACCAGACGCTGTTTTGTGAACAGCGTCTGGTATACCTGCTACCTGGTCCTCTGGTGGTCCCATTTGCTGGGATCGACCACCAGAGGACCAGGTAACACAGTAAAGTTGCACCAAACACTACACTAACCCCCCCCACACCCCCTCACCTATTAACCCTTGATCACCCCATCTAGACCCCCTGATCACCCCCCTGTCATTGATCACACCCCTTGTAAGGCTCCATTCAGACAACCATACGTGTTTTGTGGATCCGTGGATTCACGGATCCGTGGATTCACGGATCCGTGGATCCGATCCGCGGATCCGATCCGCGGATCCGATCCGCAGATCCTCAAAACACGGACACCAGCAATGTGCTTTCTGCATTTTGCAGATCCGCACATTGCCAGAACTATATAGAAAATGCTTTTTCTTGTCCACAATTGCGGACAAGAATAGGACATGTTCTATATTTTTGCGGAACGGAAGTGCAGACCCGGAAGCGCGGATCCGTAATTCCGGATCCAAGCGGGACAAAGTCTGTCCCCATAGAAATGAATGGGTCCGCAATTCCGTTCCGCAAACAGAATTGCGGACGTGTGAATGGGGCATAAGAGTCCCTTATCACCGCCAGTTAGTTAGCTACTTCTTAGGTAGCTAGCGCCCAGCCCACCGCTCCGCTGTCACTGATTTTGGCAGAGATTTTTTCATCCACATTGACCGATGCGAATGAAAAAATCTGTGCCGTTCATTTTTTTTTTTCAGCGCAGAGGCTGAACGGAAAAAATCTCATTACCCGTATGCTCAATATACGGAGAATCGCAGAAACTCCTAATGCTGGCCATACGTGTAATGATTGCGGAGACCCTCAAATGCCAGGGCAGTACAAAAACCCCACATGTGACCCCATTTTAGAAAGAAGACACCCCAAGGTATTCCGTGAGGGGTATGGTGAGTTCATAAAATTTTATTTTTGTCACAAGTTAGTGGAATATGAGACTGTAAAAAAAAAAAATCAATTTCCGCTAACTTGTGCCAATTTTTTTTTCTGTGAACTCGCCATGCCCCTCACAGAATACCTTGGGGTGTCTTCTTTCCACAATGGGGTCACATGTGGGGTATTTATACTGCCCTGGCATTTTAGGGGTCCTAAAGCATGAGAATCCAAATGCATAAAAATGGCCTGTGAAATCCTGAAGGTACTCATTGGTTTTAGGGCCCCTTTGCATCTTGGCTGCAAAAAGTGTCACTCATGTGGTATCGCCGTACTCAGGAGAAGTAGGGCAATGTGTTTTGAGGTGTATTTTTACATATACCCATGCTGGGTGTGAGAAATATCGCTGTAAACGACAACTTTTAAAAATTTTTATTCAAAGTTGTCAATTTACAGAGATATTTCTCTCACCCAGCATGGGATATGTAAAAATACACCCCAAAACACATTGCCCTACTTCTCCTGAGTACCGCGATGTGTGACACTTTTTTGCAGCCAAGATGCGCAAAGGGGCCCAAATTCCAACGAGTACCTTTTAGGAGGGCATTTTTGCGCATTTTTCTTCTCACGCTTTAGGGCCCCTAAAATGCCAGGGCAGTATAAATACCCCACATGTGACCCCATTTTGGAAAGAAGACACCCCAAGGTATTCGCTGAGGGGCATAGTGAGTCCATGAAAAATTGAACTTTTTGTCAAAAGTTAGCGGAAAGCGAGACTTTGTGAGAAAAAACAATAAAAAATCAATTTCCACTAACTTGTGCAAAAAAAAAAATCTTCTATGAACTCGCCATGCCCCTCATGGAATACCTTGGGGTGTCTTCTTTCCAAAATGGGGTCACATGTGGGGTATTTCTACTGCCCTGGTATTTTAGGGGCCCTAAAGCGTGAGAAGAAAAATGCGTAAAAATGCCCTCCTAAAAGGTACTCATTGGAATTTGGGCCCCTTTGCGCATCTTGGCTGCAAAAAAGTGTCACTCATGTGGTATCGCCGTACTGGGTGTGCAAAGGGGCCCTAAAACCAATGAGTACCTTTAGGATTTCACAGAGCATTTTTACGCATTTGGATTCCAGACTTCTTCTCACGCTTTAGGGGCCCCTAAAATGCCAGGACAGTATAAATACCTCACATGTGACCCCATTTTGGAAAGAAGACACCCCAAGGTATTCCGTGAGGGGCATGGTGAGTCCACAGAATTTTTATTTTTTGGCACAAGTCAGCGGAATTTTTTTTTTTTTTTTTTTAATTTTGTTTTTTTACAAAGTCTCATATTCCACTAACTTGTGACAAAAAATAAAATTTTACATGAACTCACCATACCCCTCACAGAATACCTTGGGGTGTCTTCTTTCAAAATGGGGTCACATGTGGGTATTTATACTGTCCTGGCATTTTAGGGGCCCTAAAGCGTGAGAAGAAGTCTGGAATCCAAATGCGTAAAAATGCTCTGTGAAACTCTAAAGGTACTCATTGGTTTTAGGGCCCTTGCACACCTAGGCTGCAAAAGTGGCACACATGTGGTATCGCCGTACTCAGGAGAAGTAGGGCAATGTGTTTTGGGGTGTATTTTTATATATACCCATACTTTGTGTGAAAAATATCTCTGTAAACGACAACTTTTAAAAAATGTTATACAAAGTTGACAATTTACAGAGATATTCTCTCACTCAACATGGGTATATGTAAAAATACACCCCAAAACACATTGCCCTACTTCTCCTGAGTACGGCGATACCATATGAGTGACACTTTTTGCAGCCTGGGTGCACAAGGGGCCCAAATTCCAACGAGTACCTTTAGGTTTTACATGGCGGCTCACAATTTAGCCCCGCCCAAAATGCCAGAACAGTAAACACACCCCACAAATGACCCCATTTCGGAAAGTAGACACCCCAAGGTATTCACTGATGGGCATAGTGAGTCCGTCTGAGATTTTTTTTTTTTTTGCCAGAAGTTATCAGAAATTGAAACTTTTTTTTTTTTTCTCAGAAAGTGTCATTTTCCGCTAACTTGTGAAAAAAATGAAATGATACATGAACTCACCATGCCCCTCCGTGAATACTTTGGGGTGTCTTCTATCTAAAATGGTGTGATTTGGGGGTATTTATACTATCCTGACATTCTAGCACCTGAAGAAACATGACAGGTGCTCAGAAAAGTCAGAGCTGCTTCAAAATGCCGAAATTCACTTTTTGCACCATAGTTTGTAAGCGCTATAACTTTTACCCAAACCAATAAATATACACTTATTGGACTTTTTTTTATCAAAGACATGTAGAACAATAAATTTAGAGAAAATGTATATAGAAATGTAGTTTTTTGAAAAATTTTACAACAGAAAGTGAAAAATGTCATTTTTTTGCAAAAATTTCGGTAATTTTTGATTAATAGCAAAAAAAGTAAAAATGTCAGCAGCAATGAAATACCACCAAATGAAAGCTCTATTAGTGAGAAGAAAAGGAGGTAAAATTCATTTGGGTTGTAAGTTGTATGACGGAGCAATAAACGGTGAAAGTAGTGTAGTGCGGAATTGTAAAAAGTGGCCTGGTCATTAAGGGTGTTTAAGCTAGGGGGGCTGAAGCGGTTAAACTACTTGTCCAGCCACAGCTAGAACACCAGAGTTACTGTATTTCTATTTTTGCAACTGAATTTCAGCCGAGAAAATAATATATCCTTTGACGGACACTATGAAACTTGTCCAGTCACAGCTGGAACACCAGATTTTGGGTATTGCTATTTTGGCAATTGAATTTCACCCCAGAACAAAATATATCCTTGAAGGATACTATTAAACTACTTATCCAGCCACAGCTAGAACACCAGATTTACTGTATTTCTATTTTTGCAACTGAATTTCACCCCAGAAAAAAATATATCCTTTGACGAACACTATGAAACTTGCCCAGTCACAGCTGGAACACCAGATTTACGGTATTTCTATTTTTGCAACTAAATTTCACCCCAGAAAATAATATATCCTTTCACGGACACTATGAAACTTGTGCCGGTCACAGCTGGAACACCAGATTTACTGTATTGCTATTTTGGCAATTGAGTTTTACCCCAGAACAAAATATATCATTTGACGGATACTATTAAACTACTTGTCCAGCCACAGCTAGAACACCAGATTTACTGAATTTCTATTTTTGCAACTGAATTTCACCCCAGAAAATAATATATCCTTTGACGGACAATATAAAAATTGTCCAGTCACAGCTGGAACACCAGATTTACGGTATTTCTATCTTTGCAACTGAATTTAACCCCAGAAAATAATATATCCTTTGACAGACACGATGAAACTTGCCCAGTCACAGCTGGAACACCAGATTTACGGTATTGCTATTTTTGCAACTGAATTTTACCCGAGAAAATAATATATCCTTTGACGGACACTATGAAACTTGTCCAGTCACAGCTGGAACACCAGATTTACGGTATTGCTATTTTGTTACTTGAATTTTACACCAGAAAAAAAAGAATATTCTTTGCCTGACAGTATTACACTTGGGTAGCCAAAGCAGGAACACCAGATTTAGTGGATTGCTATTTTTTTTAGTGAATTTCACCTCTCAATAAAATATAGAAAATTCTATCCTGAGTTTCTAGGGGTGACAATAAGCACAGCCAAGCCCCTGATGTAGGATACAGCAAAAAAACAAAAAAAACCCCCACTATTGATGGATTAATGGACTCGGTGGCAGCTTGTGCTTGCGCACCACAAGACACAAGATGGCCACCGATCACTCCAGAAAAAAGTAACAGAAAAACGCTCTGGGCAGCCTGAAAACAGTGAGCAATTAACTAGCAGAAGTTGAATGATTCAGAGCTGTAGATCACACTTCATTAAATGTTTTTGCTGAGTTAATCCTTGCCTAATCTCGCCTTAAAAGCAGCTGCATCCTATCCCTACACTAATCAGAGCAGAGTCATGTGCGGCGCGACGTGATTCCAGCTTAAATAGAGGTTGGGTCACATGCTGCACCTGGCCAATCACAGCAATGCCAATAGTAGGCATGGCTGTGATGGCCTACTGGGGCAAGTAGTATGATGCTTGTTGATTGGCTGCTTTGTTCAAAATGCGCCATAGAAATCGCCGAACAACGAACCCGAACTTTTACGTAAATGTTCGGGTTCGGGTCCGTGTGATGAACACTCCAAAATTCGCTATGAACGCGAACTATACAGTTTGGGTTCGCTCATCCCTACCTGCAGATGACCCTCAAAAACATTTGGAGCAAGGGCCTGCTGATCTGGCCATCTAAAACATTTGGGGCGAGGGCCTGCTGCTGAGCTGTGTCGGGTTAATAATAATTCAATTACGAATTATTAATTATGGTCATAAAAATAATTAACCATGAATTTTTCATAACTTCTTGAAATCATGACCTGTTAAATTGTAGATAACCTAATCGATACAATTCACATCTGAGTCCAACTATTTCCTCAGATAATAAGTTCTTTTCACGTGAGATGACATTAATGCAAAAGATGTAGTTTTGCATTATATAATAATACGCAGGTATTATAAAAATATGCAGATTTATTGGTTACAAGGTTATAAACATAAATAAATAAACACAATGATATATGCAAATGAATATATATACGGAGTTGATATAAAGCATAACAAGCTTAACAATATATATAAGTAGGAACAATTTGTCACATTATAACAAAGCTAATATTTGGTTGGGATATTAAAATAAGAAGTTAAGTTATATACATCACTTCTGTGCAGAGGAAACCTCATGATGGGCATGTCTAATCCTAGAGATCAATATGGAATGCTGAATACATTCCGCCCCCTTTTTATTCAACTTCACCTCACATGACTTCAAGAATGGGCAAATCCATACAAGGATATAACTTAGAAGAGATAACTGTATCATTCCGTCCCATGCTGGACTATTTTTCACATATACGATTTTGGTAAGACTATTAAGACAAACAACAGAAATGGAAGAACTTGAAACAAGTCTTTTCAGTGGGAATTTATCACCTAGCTTGGTGAAGAATGTTACTATCAATACAGTATATCTATATATGCAATCATTTAATACTTTGATAGATTATGAGACTTGATTCTTCTGCAGGTAGAATGAAGCCTCACAATATCCTAAGACTACATCTTAATATGTATATGATCAATTAATAATGTGTTTATGTATTCGACAATCTAGTTGATATGATTTCACCCACATTATCCAATTAGTCTTAAGAAATGAAATATCATTTTTTATGTCTCTTACCAAGTCTTAGTAGGAATCACACTTCTGCTCCTAGGAAAGCTGGGTGATCCATCATCGCATGTCTCACCATGACTTTCATATTGATAGACCCCTCTCTCTTGGGTGTTGGATCTTAGATGTTTGATGTTGGGTCCCACTTGTGAGTCCTCTTCTTGTTCTGGCTATGATGATGATGATCATGATAATCCCCTATCCTGGTGTGTCCCTATAATTATTTCCCCCCTTATCTCATGTTACATCCTCCTCGATTAAAATCTTCCAATCAACTGAGGTGGGTGTAACGTATGTTAATGACTCTATGAGATCATATTTACCCACAATGCAATTGTGGAGAATGGTGTCAAGATATCCATGTGTCTCCAGATGGCACCGTTGTGCAAGCTATTAGCGACATACCATAAAGAGTTAACTATGGTACTCTTGTATTACATACATCTGACTTTCGTTGCCTAAATCAGAGATAAGGGATTAGACACTTTGAAACAACTCAAGACAGACCTCTAGGCGTCTCTCTGAATGTTTCTCACACTATTGATCTATGGACCGTAATGATATGAATGGGCCTTGTTTTCTCACAGAGATATCAGTACCTTCTCTGTCATACCAGCATTTAATTCATTGTTACAAAAACACACATCTTTACAGACACTCTTAAAGGCAATGAATATCCATCTTGACTAGAATAATTGGATATCAATGTATATACCTATGAAAAAGCACAACAGCTGACCATTGAGAAGATTATGGGAGAGTGCCTGCTGCATAGCTGACCATCGAAAAAATTATGGTTGAGGGCCTGCTGCTCAGCTGACCCTATAAAACATTATGGTTGTGGGCTTGCAGCTGAGCTGACCATTCAAAAAATTATGGTTGAGGGTCTGCTGCTGAGCTGACCCTATAAAACATTATAGTTGAGGGCCTGCTGTTGAGCTGACCCTCTAAAAGGTTGTAGGTGGGGGGCTTCAGGTAAGCTGACCTTCTAAAACATTATATGCGAGGGCCTGCAGGTGAGCTGACCCTTTAAAAGATTGTAGGTGAGGGCCTGCAGGTGAGCTGACCCTGTAAAAGCTTGTAGGTGAGGGCCTGCAGGTGAGCTGACCCTGTAAAACATTGTATGCAAGGGCCTGCAGGTAAGCTGACCATCAAAAACATGGGCGAGGGCCTGCTGCCGCTTTGTTGACTCTAGATACCTTCCGGATGATCGCATGTCCCCGTGACGTTGACTATCTATTTGGATATCTGCCCTATTAACTTTCGTTGGTACTTTCTGCGCCTACCATGGTGACCACGGGTGACTGGGAATCAGGGTTTCATTCCGGAGAGGCATCCTGAGAAATGGCTACCATATCCAAGGAAGACAGCAGGCACGCAAATTACCCGCTCCCGACTCGGGGAGGTAGTGACGATAAATAACAATACAGGACTCTTAAGAGGCCCTGTTATTGGAATGAGTACCCTATTACATAATAACATAGTAACATAGTATATAAGACCGAAAAAAGACATTTGTCCATCCAGTTCGGCCTGTTTCCTACAAGTTGATCCAGAGGAAGGCAAAAAACCCCTGTGAGGCAGAAGCCAATTTTCATCACTTAAGGGGAAAAAAATTCCTTCCCGACTCCAATCAGGCAATCAGAATAACTCCCTGGATCAACGACCCCTCTCTAGTAGCTGTAGCCTGTAATATTATTACACTCCAGAAATAAATCCAGTCCCCTCTTGAATTCCTTTATTGTACTTACCATCACCACCTCCTCATGCAGAGAGTTCCATAGTCTCACTGCTCTTACAGTGAAGAATCCTTTTCTATGTTTGTGTACAAACCTTCTTTCCTCCAGACGCAGAGGATGTCCCCTTGTCACAGTCACAGTCCTGGGGATAAATAGATGATGGGACAGATCTCTGTACTAACCCCTGATATATTTATACATAGTTATTAGATCTCCCCTCAGTCGTCTTTTTTCTAAAGCGAATAGCCCTAATTTTGATAACCTTTCAGGGTACTGTAGATCCCTCATTCCAGTAATTACTTTAGTTGCCCTCCTCTGAACCCTCTCCAGCTCTGCTATGTCTGTCTTGTTCACAGGAGCCCAGAACTGTACACTGTACTCCATGTGTGGTCTGACTAGTGATTTGTAAAGTGGTAGGACTATGTTCTCATCACTAGTGATGAGCGGCAGGTGCCATATTCGATTTCGACGAAATTCGCGAATATTCGAATGAATATTCGTTTCGTATTCGTCGAAATCGAATATTCGTCATTTTTTCTAGTTATCGCGATTAACATGCGATTTAAATAATCGCATATTGCGATTTGTACTTAAGGCTACTTTCCTATTGGTTTCATATCTAGAATTAGCGAGGATGACGAATATGACGAATTTATTCGTCATATTCCTCAAAACGAAGATAACGAGTATTCTACATCTTCGTTTTAGCAACCTATTCGTCAACCTCGCTAATTCTAGCAATCAAATAGGAAGGTTGACTATAGAGACAGCTGTGTTAAATTCGCTATGCGATTTTTTTTTAATACAATAATTATATTACTTGATATGATAATATTATTATAAGTATTCTATTTATTAAAAAAAAAAAAAATCGCATAGCGAATTTAACACAGCTGTCTGGTAAGTCAACCTTCCTATTTGATTGCTAGAATTAGCGAGGTTGACGAATAGGTTGCTAAAACGAAGATGTAGAATACTGCTATCTTCGTTTTGAGGAATATGACGAATACATTCGTCATATTCGTCATCCTCGCTAATTCTACCAAGCCAACCATAACTTCTGTGCTCATGGAGCGTCCCCATCACCATGGGAACGTCTCCATATACTAAAATGTACTGTCGGATTTGAGGAATTACGTTGAAATCGCAATGCGATTAATTCAAGTTATATTAATCGCATTGCGATTTCAACTTAGAGCTGGGTTTATAATGGGTCAGCTTGCTAGAATTAACGAAGTTAACGAATATGGAATATAGCAGCAGTGCTAAGTTGAAATCGCAATGCGATTAATTTAACTTAAAGTATTCGCATTGCGATTTCAACTTAGCACTGCTAGTGCATAGCTATACTATATATTCCATATTCGTTAATTCTAGCCTATGTAAGATAGCAGTGCTAAGTTGTAATCGCAATGCGATTAATATAACTTGAATTAATCGCATTGCGATTTCAACGTAATTCCTCAAATCCGACAGTACATTTTAGTATATAGAGATTTTCCCATGGAAGGGGACGCTCCATGAGCACGGAAGTCGGCAGAAGCGGCAACGGGCACTGACTGGAGCAGCCAGGAAGCCAGGAATCCTCATGACAGGTAAGAACTACTTTTGGGAAGTGGGAAAGAAAAAAATATAACTAAAAAAAAAAAAAAAAAAAACGAATATTCGAAATAGCGAATTTATAGCGCTATATTCGAAATATTCGCGAATTAGCGAAGTGCCGATATTCGCTAAAAAAATTCGCTTTTCGAATATTCGCGCTCAACACTACTCATCACGGGCGTCTATGCCCCTTTTGATGCAACCCATTATCTTATTGGCCTTTGCGGCAGCTGCCTGACACTGGTTTTTGCAGCTTAATTTGCTGTTTATTAAAATTCCTAGATCCTTTTCCATGTCAGTGTTACCGAGTGTTTTACCATTTAATATGTACGGGTGACTTGCATTATTCCTTCCCATGTGCATAACTTTACATTTGTCAGTGTTAAACCTCATCTGCCAATTTTCTGCCCAAGCCTCCAATCTATCCAGATCCCTCTGTAGCAGAAAACTGTCCTCTTCAGTGTTAATTACTTTACACAGTTTAGTGTCATCTGCAAAAATAGATATTTTACTGTGCAGGCCTTCTACAAGATCATTAATAAATATATTGAAGAGAATAGGGCCCAATACTGACCCCTGAGGTACCCCACTAGTTACAGTGACCCAATCTGAGTATGTACCGTTAATAACCACCCTCTGTTTTCTGTCACTCAGCCAGTTACTTACCCACATACAGACATTTTCTCCCAGTCCGAGCATCCTCATTTTATATACTAACCTTTTATGAGGTACGGTGTCAAATGCTTTGGAGAAGTCCAGATATACGACATCCATTGATTCGCGCTGTCAAGTCTAGAACTTACCTCCTCATAGAAGCTGATTAAATTTGTTTGGCATGACCGATCCCTCATGAAGCCATGCTGATATGGTGTTATTTGCTTATTTTCATTGAGATACTCCAAAATAGCATCTCTTAGAAACCCTTCAAACAGTTTACCAACAATAGATGTTAAACTTACCGGCCTATAATTTCCAGGCTCTGTTTTTGGACCCTTTTTGAATATTGGCACCACATTTGCTATGCGCCAATCCTGTGGAACATTCCCTGTTATTATAGAGTCTGTAAATATCAGAAATAATGGTCTGGCTATGACATCACTTAATTCCCTTAGGATACGGGGGTGTATGCCATCCGGTCCTGGCGATTTGTCTATTTTAATCTTTTTAAGTCGCTGTTGTACTTCTTCCTGGGTCAGACAGGGCACTTTTAATGGGGGATTTAGTTTTACATTCTGCATTTCATCTGACAGTTTATTTTCCTCAGTGAATATAGTGGAGAAAAAAATATTTGATAGTTTTGCTTTATCCTCGTCGCTCTCTGCAAATCCTTTAACTGCGTTGGTCAGGGCACGTGTGATGTTACGGGATAGATGTTTGTGAAAGGCAGGCACGGCACACCATGAAAAACAATGGCGGCAGGGGACTGCGTAACGCAGGACGGCCGCCGACATCAGGCTGCGGAAGGCCTCAGTGTCCACAAGCCTAAATGGCAACATTTTCAGGGCCAATAATTTGGAAAGCTTCGCATTTAATGCAATGGCCTGTGGGTGGGTGGCTGCCGGCTGGGTATTTGCGCTTGCTTCAAATGCCTGGTGTAAGGACATTTGGACGCTGTGCTGGTACAGGGAAGTGGATGTGGTTGCTAATGGTGCTTTCGAAGCTCCAGGTGCCGGGCAGGAGGCATCCGGGCCTGCGCCTTCGACAGGGGATTGGCCTGCAGCATGTAACATAGGGAAAGAGGAGGCAGTGGTGTGACCTGCAGACACAGATTATGGACAGAGGCGTTCGTCCCACTTATTAGGGTGCTTGGATGCCATGTGGCGCATCATGCTGGTGGTGGTGAGGTTGCTAGTGTTCATGCCCCGGATAATTTGGTATGGCACAGGTTGCAAACTACTATGTCATCCGGACTTTCCTAAAAAAAATGCCATACTGTGGAACACCTACCCCTAGGCAAGGGAGATTTCCGCAAGGGAGTGCTCCATGGAACAGTTGCGGGCCTGTTTGGTGTGGCCTGCCTTCTCCGTTTTGCCACCCCACTGCCTCCTCCAGCCTTTTGCGGTGCTGAAGATCCCTCCCCCTCTGTACTGCTGCCCTCGCTCGGCTTTCCACCTTCCCAGGTTGGGTCAGTGACTTCATCGTCCACCACCTCCTCTTCCACTTCCTCACTTTACTCATCCTCCTGACTTTTTGACCTAACCACAACCTCAGTGATTGACAACTGTGTCTCATCCTCTTCAACAACCTCTTGAGACAGTAATTGCAGTTCACTAGAGTTGAACGGACTCCTGAAAGTTCGGGTTTGACGAGTTCGGCCCAACTTCCCGTACCAGGGCTGGAAAGGGCTAGATGGCTGCAAAAGGCAGCAAAATGTGGGTAAGTGCCCTGCAAACAAATGTGGATAGGGAAATGACTTAAAATAAAATAAATTAAAATTAAAAATCTTGATCTAGGAGGACGAAATGGATGTGGAGTAGGAGGTTAAGGAGGCGTCAGGTGGGAATGCCATCAGTAGCGCGTCTACCAGCATGCGTTTGTAGTCTCGCATCTTTTGATCATTAACAGACGTTTTTACCAAATTTGGCTCCCTCTCAGCAATGCACAGTAGGGGTTTTTCACCGGCAAAACGGGGTTTATATCACCCACCAATGGAACAGACGATTTTTTAAAATGTAAGCCCCTGGCACCCAGGCAAGAGGGGTTTATTCATGGCAAAATGGGGTTCATGTCACCCACCAATGGAACAGACGATTTTTTTAAATGTAGGCCCCCAGGCATCCAGGCAGAGCAGGGGTTTATTCATGGCAAAACAGGGTTCATGTCACACACCAATGGAACAGGAGATTTTTTAGAAATGTAAACCCCTGGCACCCAGTCAGAGGAGGGGTTAATTCATGGCAAAACGGAATTAATTTCACCCACCAATGGAACTGACGATTTTTAAAAATTTAAGCCCCTGGCAGCCAGGCAGAGGAGGGGTTTATTCACAGCAAAAATAGTAATATTGCACCCAACAATTTAAAAGAAGATTTTCCGCATTTTCGGTCACTGTCACCTATGCAGAGCAGGGGTTTGTACCCGGCAAAAATTTTAGTTTTGCACCCAACAATTTAAAAGAAGATTTTTCAAATTTTCGGTCCCTGTCACCTATGCAGTGCAAGGTAACTTGACAGCAAAAAATTGGAATATGTCAACCCCTGAACTCCCAGACGGATTAACTATATTATTATCCCCGCCACATATGCAGCATAGGCCACAAAGGTAATTCCTGGCCTTAAAAAATAAGATTTTTTCACCACCCATGAATAATATGGATTTAAGTGGTATATTTTGGGGTGTAGGACCTCATTGTTCTCAACATAAACTTCCACCCAGTCTTCACCCCTGCCCTTTTTGTCGGCCTGCACACCGCAGAAAGCCGCAGCAGTTTGCACCTGTGTTTCATCATCATCAGAGACATGCTGTGGTGGTCTTCCCATGTCCTCATTAGTGTTGAGCGCGAATATTCGAATTGCAAATTTTTATCGCGAATATCGCAACTTCATTAATTCGCGAATATTGCGAATATGGCGCTATATATTCGCAATTTCGAATATTCGTATTTTTTTTTTTTTAGTTGTTAATCTTTGTTGCTCTCTGGTTGTCTTCCCACTTCCCAAAAGCTGTTCTTACCTGTCCGGAGGATACCTGGCTTCCTGCCCGCTTCAGTTAATGCCTGTTGCCACTTCTGTCGACTTCCTGTGTGCATGGAGCGTCCCTATCCCAATGGGAACGCCTCCATGCTAAAATGTACTGTCGGATGTGAGAATCACGATCTCACAAATTTGACTAAGTTGTAATCGCAATGCGATTAATATAACCTGAATTATTCGCATTGCGATATTCGTTATATTCTAGCAATACAACCATTAGGAACCCAGCTTTAAGTTGAATTTGCAATGCGAACATATACTCGCATTGCGAAATCAACTTAGAGCTGAGTTCCTAATGGTTGTATTGCTAGAATATAACGAAGATTGAGAATATAGTGCTATATTCGTGAATTCGTGATATTCGTCATCTTCGTTATATTCTAGCAATACAACCATTAGGAACTTAGCTCTAACATCAATTCGCAATGCGAGTATATGTTTGCTTCGCAAATGAAACTTAGAGCTGAGTTGCTAATGGTTGTTGCTAGAATATAACGAAGATTGAGAATATAGTGCATTCGTGAATTTGTGATATTCGTCATCTTCGTTATATTCTAGCAATACAACCATTAGGAGCTCAGATCTAAAACAGATCTAAAATCGCAATGCGATTAATATAACCTGTGTTAATCGCATTGCGATTACAACTTAGATCTGAGTTCCCCTTGGTTGTATTGCTAGAATATAACGAAGATTGAGAAAATAGCGCTATATTCTCAATCTTCATTATATTCTAGCAATACAACCATTAGGAAGTTGGATTCGCAATGCGATTAATGCAGGTTATATTGATCGCATTGCGAATTAAACTTAGATCTGAGTTCCTAATGGTTGTATTGCTAGAATATAACGAAGATTGAGAATATAGCGCTATATTCGTGATATTCGTTATCTTCGCATCAATTCTAGCAATACAATTACAACCATTAGGAACTCAGCCCTAAGTTTAATTCGCGATGCGAATATAAATTCGCGTAACATTCGCAATATATAGAAAAATGACGAATATTCGATTTCGACGAATATATGACGAATATTCAAGCGAAATCGAATATGGCACCTCCCGCTCATCACTAGTCCTCAACCTCAAACCTAAGTGGTTGGGCATCCGTGCACTCAATCTCTTCCACTTCTAGGGCAGGGCTATGGTTATGGCCCTGGGAAACCCTGCCAGCAGAGTCATCAAAAATCATGAGACTGCTGCATGACTTGGGGCTCAGATTGCTTTGCTGATTTGCAAGGGGAGGGAGGTGAAAGACTGATAGGCATGGGCTGCAAGTATCAACTCTGAGTTTTCAGCAGTGGAAGACAATGTTAAGGTACTGGAGGCACTGTCACACGTAGAGCGGCATTCGGTCCTACCAAATAACGCTGCAGGTTCTGTCTACTCACACCTGAGAAGGGGGTTTCACTTAGACCTTTAGTTGGCGTTGAATGGCCACGTCCTCTGCCAACAACAGGAGCTTCCCCAACACCACCACTACGACCATGCCTACGTCCTTTATTTGATGTTCTCCTCATTATTTGCGTTCACCCACCAAACTAACAGATGGTTTATGTCCGGTGTCAATTTAACTGCCAATAGTCAACAATTAAGTTCACTAACAGTATGGCAGTGAACTTGGCACAACAGTATGGGTTTATTAACCTAAATACAGAAATGCAGTATGTCACCCCAAAAATTATAAAACAGGTTTTTCAGCATTGTATGCAGATGTGCTCTGTGGATCAACAATATGGGTTTATTAACCCAAATACAGAAATGCAGTATGTCACCCCAAAAATTATAAAACAGAAATGCACTATGTCACTGCAAAAATTTAAAATAGGTTTTTCAGCGGTGTATGCAAACGTGATCTGTGGTACAACAGTACGGGTTTATTCTACAGAAATGCACTATGTCACCACAACATTTTAAAATAGGTTTTTTAGTGGTGTATGCAAACTTTCCCTGTGGTACGACAGTACGGGTTTATTACAGCAACTACAGGAATTCACTACAGTAATGTATGGTGACTTGACCTGCCAGAAAAATTAATTTTTCCTCCACTGAGCTACCAAAAAATAATTAGACTGATGTCCCTGGCAGGCTGGCACACATGCAGTTCCAAGGACACTGCAGTTGCTAAAATGACCGCCGACCCCCACCTCAGTAACAGATGGATTAAAAATTATTTTGCAGTATCACTGGGCTCAGGGCTGGGTACAAATCTGTAGCATAGCACCCTCAATAATTGCTGTAGTTTAAAGAGTTAACACCAAGTTCAACAGATTTCTTCCCTAATCTGTCCCTCACAGAAGCTATCCCTACACTGAGAAGAGCAGAGTGACGGGCGGTGCTACGTGACTCCAGCTTAAAATAGAGGCTGGGTCACATCCTGCACTTAGCCAATCACAGCCATGCGAATAGTAGGCATGTCTGTGATGGCTTCTTAGGGCAAAGTAGTGAAATGCTTGTTGATTGGCTGCCCTGCAGCCTTTCAAAAAGTAGGAAGAAATTGCCGAACAACGAACCAGAACCCACCAGAACCCATGTGGGTTTTACTCACGGTTCCTGTGGTTTTTTCTGATAACAAGCCCACTGTTAAAAGTCACCACAATAGATGTTATTGTCGGGAGATGAACTATCCCTCAGTGTCCTTTTTTAGGCTATACCTGCCTAAAAGTGCAGCACCTGCCCCGAAAGGGGCGACCCCACTTATTGGTGGCTAAACCCTAATAGACCCTGGAAATGGCCTGAAAGACTTAAAAATAATAAAATGTATTTGCCAAGCTTTTAAGTCATGGATCCAGGGCCATCCTGAATTTGGGACTGTTAGCTATTTTTAGTCATGTATGTGATCATCTTTCACCCACAAAAAAATGAAACAATTGTATCTTGTTGATAAATGGTAAGGTAAGTTACATACTTGTATAGCATTTATCTTAGTAACACAGTGACATAGTTTATAAGGCTGAAAAGAAATATGTCCATTCTTTTCAGCCTGTTATCCTGCAAGTTGATCCAGAGGAAGGCAAAAAAACTCAATTTTCAAGAGTTTTCAAAACTCTTATAGTGAAATTGCAAATTTTAATAGGATCTTACAACTGAATTGTAAGGTTCACTAACTTTGTAAGTGTTTTCATTACAGGTTATTTCATGTTGTTTTCAGTACTCACAAAATTCTGCTGTTCAGCTCAATTCTACTGTTTGACATTTGTCATTTAGGCCTCAAGCACACAACTATATTTTTGGTCTGCTTCCTTCCCATTAACATCTATAATTCTGGTATGTTCTAAATCTCTCTCTGGTTTGTCCAAAATAAGTTCCCCCAAAAATGTTTTTTTTTTTTTTAAATCTGCATTTTTTGGGACTCTTGGGATGAATTATAAAATGGTAGAATAGATATACTCATTCTTTATTCAATCAAATATTTTGCAATTAATTTCAGGCAAATAAGGAGACATCCACACATGAAAAATGTGAAATGCAGATTCCATTCCAAAAGGAATAAAAAAGTTAGGTACTTCACAACTACAGCATATACTTCCAGTCTTTGCTGAGCCTTTTACATATATGTATGTAGAAAAACTAGGAAAATCTTTAAACCAGCCTTACATCTGTAACTATCTCTTTTAGGACAAAAACCGTTTATGATTGGAGAGCAGATAGAATATTTTTATTTGAATATAAACCAAAAGCTATACAAATTAGCTTTTCTCACTACAAAATAAAGTTATTTTTTCACCCTTCAAAGGGGTTCTCTGCTTATCCTATATCTGTCATGGCTAACCTCTGGCACTCTAGCTGTGGTAAAACTACAACTCCCAAGATGTACACTTGCTTGGTAGTTCTCAAAACTCCATAGAAATGAATGGAGCAAGCTGGGATTCATAGTTCGCCATAACTGTCCAATATTGAAGACCTATTCTCAGGATAGGTCATCAATATCAGAGGGGGTTTACTTAGGGTACTTTCACACTAGCATTATTGTTTTCCGGTATTGAGTTCCATCCTAGAGGCTCAATAGTGAAAAAAACTGATCAGTTTTATCCTAATGCATCCTGAATGGAGAGCATTCCGTTCAGGATGCCTCAGGATTAGAGTTGAGCGGACCTTCACGAAAATGTTCGGGTTCGGGATCCGAGCTTGACCTGAACTCGAACCCCTTTGAAGTCAATGGAGACCCGAACTTTTGGGCACTAAAATGGCTGTTAAATAGCCCTGGAAAGGGCTAGAGGGCTGCAAAAGGCAGCAGAATGTAGGTAAATCACCTGCAAACAAATGTGGATAGGGAAATGACTTAATATAAAATAAATAAAAGTTCTCCTCACAGCCATAAAGGATTCATGTCTGCCTGCAGCTAGAGATGTCCTGAACTATTCGCCGGTGAACAGTTCCCGGCGAACATCGCATGTTCGCGTTCGCCACAGCGGGCGAACATATGCGATGTTCAGTCCGCCCCCTATACGTCATCATTGAGCAAACTTTGACCCTGTACCTCACAGTCAGCAGACACATTCCAGCCAATAAGCATACCTTCCCTCCCAGACCCTCCCACCTCCTATCAAAGATCAAGGACAGCATCCATCTTAGATTCATTCTGAAGCTGCAGTGTTAGTTAGAACAGGGAGAGTGCTGCTGCTGAATTAATAGGGAAAGCGTTAGCTAGGCCAGTGTTCTGTGTCCACTCCAGTCCTCAAAGACTCATCGGCCTCTCTCACACGAGCGTGTCCGGATCAGGAGTGGATGCGTTGCGGATGCGTTCAGTGAAAACTGTGCGATTTCACAGGCAAAGCTATTCAGTTTTGCCTGCGATTGCATTCAGTCGTTCAGTTTTTTCCCATGCGGGTGCAATGCGCTTTGATGCGTTTTTGACCCGCATGATAAAAAACTGAAGGTTTACAAACAACATCTCCTAGCAACCATCAGTGAAAAATGCAACGCACCCGCACTTGCTTGCGGATGCAATGCGTTTTTCACGCAGCCTCATTCACTTCTATGGGGCTAGGGCTGCATGAACAATGCAGAATATAGAACATGCTGCGATTTTCACGCAGAGCACAAGTGATGCGTGAAAAAAACGCTCATGTACACAGACCGATTGAAATCAATGGGTCAGGATTCAGTGCGGATGCTATGCGTTCACGTCACGCATTGCACCCGCGCGGAAAACTCACTCGTGTGAAAGGGGCCATCTGCTGTAAGGACAGCGTCCTGACAGCACCCCCAAAAAGCCCTTTTTAGGGCTGGTACATCAGTCTGCTTTTTTTTTTCTATAAGTATATATTGCAGTTGCCTGCCCATGTGTGAGAGGCCACAGGCCCACAGACTGTACTGTGTGCACACCACTCATATAGGGGGGCACAGTACCTTGCAGATAAAAAAAAGTCATTTAATTTTTACCCTTTAATATAATTGCAGTTGCCTGCCAGTGTGTGTCAGGCACACTGACTGTACTGTGCCCACTGCCCACCACTCATATAGGGTGTCACAGTACACTGCACGGCGCACGCGCAGTGACCTAAAATTCAAACGAAGCGGACCGAGCATGGGTCTTTTTCAATCTCCCGGTTCCAAAAATCTATTCACTACACCGGCCCTGGCCCTGATAAGGGACAAAACAGAGATTAAACTGATAGGAATAGTACTTAGTTAACACTAGTTGCATTGGTGGCAAATTCCAATGCAAATGCCCAAAATTAGAAGAAAGCGGACAGAGCAAGCTTTATTCTCTAACTCCCCATGCAAGGATTCAATTCGATACACGTCCCCTGATAGGGGACTTAACAAAGATTAAAATGGTAAGAATAGTAGTTCACACTATTTGTATTGGTGGCACAGTACATTGCGCGGAGCACGCGCAGTGACCTAAAATTCAAACGAAGCTGACCGAGCATGGGTCTTTTTCAATCTCCCGGTTCCAAAAATCTATTCACTACACCGGCCCTGGCCCTGATAAGGGACAAAACAGAGATTAAACTGATAGGAATAGTACTTAGTTAACACTAGTTGCATTGGTGGCAAATTCCAATGCAAATGCCCAAAATTAGAAGGAAGCGGACAGAGCAAGCTTTATTCTCTAACTCCCCATGCAAGGATTCAATTCAATACACGTCCCCTGATAGGGGACTTAACAAAGATTAAAATGGTAAGAATAGTAGTTTACACTATTTGTATTGGTGGCACAGTTCATTGCGCGGCGCATGCGCAGTGCCCCAAATTGGAAGGAAGAGGACCGACCAACCATCTTTTTCCATCTCCCAGTTCCTAAAATCTATTCCATACACGGGCCCTTGATAGGGGACAAAACAGGGATTAAACTGGTAAGAACAGATTTTTTTAATTTTAGGACAGCCTCTGCGGAGCTGGGTATTTTTTGGCCACGTTACTGAACGCTCATGCACAATTGCTGTAGGCTCATGCGTCCTTCTGCGGAGATGACAAACCTGGTCAGTCAAACCCAAGGCAACATCATCAACCTCATCCCATATGCATTTTTTCTGGAGCGTGCCCTGCGAAGAGTGCTGGATCAGGCCGTAGATGAGCATGAAGAGGAAGAGTTGTGGTCACCATCACCACCAGAAGCAGCCTTGTCGTGGTCGATTGCTGGACTTGCGGCAACGCAGAGAGAGGAATCTGAAGAAGAGGAGTCAGAGGAGGAAGGTGGCTTTGAGGAGGTGGAAGACCAACCACAGCAGGCGTCCCAGGGGGCTTGTCGTCCCCTTTAGGGGACCCTTGGTGTTGTACGTGGCTGGGTGGAGAAAGAGACCTTCAATGACGTCAGTGAGGACAAGGAACGGGACATGGCTAGCTTGGTATCCAACCTTGTGCAAATGGGCTGTTTGTGGTGCGTTAAACGGGGAGTTTGGTCTGTCAGAGTTTGGTCTGTCACTGTGAAGCGGGCGTAACCCTTACACTACCTGATCGATACAACATCATACCTGATCGTATACACACACTGAATGTTTTAAAGCATGTTATTCCAAACAATTTAAGAATGTTAGGTGATTTATGCCCTTTATGGTTTAAAACCCGACTTTGCGTCAACTACGTAATTTTCCATGGGAGTTTTGCCATGGATCCCCCTCTGGCATGCCACAGTCCAGGTGTTAGTCCCCTTGAAATAACTTTTCCATCACTATTGTGGCCAAAAAGAGTCCCTGTGGGTTTTAAAATTCACCTGGCTATTGAAGTCTATGGTGGTTGGCCCATTCGCGAACATTTGCGGAAGCTCGCGTTCGCCGTTCACGAACGGAAAATTTTATGTTCACGACATCTCTACCTGCAGCACCACAGGCCTCATTCACAGCTTCAGTCCCATGTCAACCATACATGGGAGTTGGAGAAGTTCTCATCACAGCCAAAAAGGATTCATGCCTGCCTGAAGTGTCACAAATCACGCCAAAACAGTATTGATTTCACCCAGCAGTGCCACAGGTCACAATCACTCATTCAGGCCCATGGCTGCCAACAGTGCCACAGGCCACATTCACAGATTCAGGCCCAAGGAAACCATTAATTGGAGTTGGAGACGATCTCATCACAGCCAAAAAGGATTTATGTCTGCATGCAATGCCACAGGCCTCACTCACAGACTCAGGCCCAAGACAACCATACATGAGAGTTGGAGAAGTTGTCATCACAGCCAAAAAGGATTCATGCCTGCCTGAAGTGTCACAGGCCTCATGCACAGACTCAGGCCCCTGGCACCCACAAATAGGAGAGTTCAAATCACGCCAAAACAGTATTGATTTCACCCAGCAGTGCCACAGGTCACAATCACTCATTCAGGCCCATGGCTCCTGCAAAGAGGAAAGCGGTCCCGTAACAGAAACACAGGCCTCAGGTCAACCTGCAATGGAACAGGCCATTGTCATTTATGTATGCCCTAGCACCCAGACAGAGGTGAGCGGTCCCATAACAGCAACTCAGACCTCAGGTCAACCTGCAATAGAATAGGCTATTATCATTTATGTAGGCCCTAGCACCCAGACAGAGGTGAGCAGTCCCATAACAGCAACTCAGGCCTCAGGTCAACCTGCAATAGAACAGGCCATTATCATTTATGTAGACCCTAGCACCCAGACAGAGGTGAGTGGTCCCATAACAGCAACACAGGCCTCAGGTCAACCTGCATTATCATTTATGTAGACCCTAGCACCCAGACAGAGGTGAGTGGTCCCATAACAGCAACACAGGCCTCAGGTCAGCCTGCAAAGGAACAGGCCATTATCATTTATGTAGGTCCTGACACCAAAACAGAGGAGAGGTAATTTGACAGCAAAAAGAGGTTAATGTCTCCCACCAATGCAGCAGGCGATTAAACTAAATATAGGCCCCTGACACCCAGACAGAGGAGAGGTTCATTCAACTTGGGGTTTCCCCCAAAATAATGGTACAATTAAAAAAAGAGGCTTAAATAAAGAAGTGCCCTGGAGTAGAGATGAGCGAACTTTAAAAAAAAGTCAGGTGTTCGGCGTTCGGGTTGTGGTAGGTCGCGCATCCCGTTATGGATTCCACTATAGCGGCATATGGAATCCATAAGGGGCGGCTGCCACCAACCTGAACTGTTGAACAGCCGAAGGACCTGGGGTGATGTCACTGTCATGTGATCAGTGCAGGGGGCGTGGCTCAGCACGGGATCAAATCCAGTGCTGAGCCACGCCCCCTGCACTGATCACATGACGGTGACGTCACCCCAGGTCCTTCGGCTGTTCAAAAGTTCGGGTTGGTGGCAGCCGCCCCTTATGGATTCCATATGCCGCTATAGTGGAATCCATAACGGAATGCGCGACTTACCACAACCCGAACGCCAAACACCGGACTTTTTTTTAAAGTTCGCTCATCTCTACCCTGGAGTACAAGCTCTGGCCATGTGGACAATTTGGTGACCCAAAAGGTGAATGGGGCAGAACCATCAATCAGTACGTGGAGGCATGTGCACACGTACTGTTCCACCAGGTTGTTGAAATGCTGTCTCCTGTTAACACGTTCCCTATCAGCTGGTGGTGCAGTTTGCTGTGGCGCAGTGAAAAAACTTTTCCACATTTCAGCCATGCTAACCCTGCTGTCTGAGGAGCTGGCCGTGACATAGCTGCATTGGCGACCTCTTCCTCCTCCTCCTCTGCCTTCGCCTTGTGCTTCCACTTGTCCCCCCATGTCAGTTGGGAATGCTCTCAGGAGCGCATCTACCAGAGTGCGCCTGTAGTCTCGCATCTTCCTATCACGCTCCAGTGCAGGAATTAAGGCTACCCAGAGGTAATGATAATCTGTCCTCTGTAGGTGGTGTATCGTCTGTGTCCTCCGTATCCCCCCAGCCACACTCCAGTGTAGGCCCTGAGCTGCGTAGGGTGCCACCCTGCAGTGAAACCGGTTCCTCCTCCTCTACCTCATCCTTGTGCTCCAGAAGTGTGCCTTGGCTGTCCAGATGTGTACCTGGCTTCTGCTGGTGCAGGAACCCACCCTCTGAGCCACTTCTGTATGACCTGCCTGAAAGCCTGTGAAATGCCCCCTCTTCCTTCTTCTCCTGTGCCGCATCCTCTTCCATCATCGCCATAATATTTTTTTCAAGGAGACATAGAAGGGATATTGTAATGCTCACAATGAAATCATTAGCACTGGAGGGAGAGGCTGAGGCAACAGCAGAAGAGGGAGCAGGAGGAGCCTGAGACGATTCCTGGTTTTTAAGGTGTTTTTTCCACTGCAGTAGATGACTGGTCATGCAGGTTGTGCTGAGGTTAAGAACGTATATGCCTCGCTTCAGGTCTGTGATGGCACAAAATGCAAACCACTTGTGTCTTGTCGTCAGGACATTGTGTGAAGAACTGCCACGCCAATTAACTCCTTGGAGCAGGCCTTGGTGTGCTCGGTGCCCGGGTGTGGTGGTCAGTAGCAGGCGTAGTGTCTGTTGCCTCTGTGCGACCACCGCCTCTTCCTCAGAACTGCACGCCTCACTAGTACGACCTTCAGTCCAGTCTGGGTCTAGGACTTCATCATCCTCCACATCTCTTCCACCCATTCATGACCCCTGCCCTCCTCGTCTGTCTGCATATTGCAGAAAGCCACAGCAGTTGGCACCTGTGTTTTGTCATCATCAGAGACGTGTTGCGGCGGTCTTCCCATGTCCTCATCCTGCAATAAAAGTGGTTGAGCATCAGTGCATTCAAGGTCTTCCTCTTCTGGGGCAGGGCTAGGTGGATGGGCCGGGGCAACCCTGCCAACAGAGTCATCAAAAAACATGAGACTTTCCTGCATGATTTGGGGCTCTGACTGCTTGTCTGATTTGCAAGGGGGTGAGGTGGAAGAGTGATGGGCATGGGCTGCAGGTGCCAACTCTGAGCTTTCTGCAGAGGACTGGGTGTTAGATACTGTGAAGGAACTGGAGGCACTGTCAGACACCCAATCTACTATTACCTGTACAGGTTCTGCGGCATTTTGGCCTAACAAATAACTCTGCAGATTCTGTTGCCTACTCACATCAGAGGAAGGTGTTTGACTTGGAGCGTTAGTTGGCACTGAATGGCCACGTCCTCTTCCAGCAACAGGAGCTCCACCAACACCACCACGACCATGCCCACGTCCCTTATTTGATGTTCTTAAATTTTTATATTTTTTTTTGGGGGACCCAGAACACGGATTTGGTCACCAAAATTCGCAAAGGCAGTATTTAACTGCTATAAATTGGAAATCATTATTTAAACGACAGATGCACAACTGTTTTCAGCCTAAAACACTGCTTTTTTAATAAAACCCCAAAATGCAGTTTTTTACTGCTGTAAATTTAAATTAGATATTTATACCGTGTATGTACAACTGCTTTGTGAAGCAAGAATAATGCTTTTTTCCCACAAAAAAAGAATAATGTACTATTTCTTAGCTGTAATGTGAAATCGGTATTTGAGCTGTGTATTTCAATATGCTCTGTGAATTAGGATTACCACATTTTTTTTCAAAAAAATACACTTATGCTGTATTTCACAGTAGCAATGTAAAATAGGTGGTTGGAATGGGTATTTCAGACTGTTTGGTGGACCTTGAATAACCTTTTTTTTCTATAAAAAACAAAGAAGCACTATTTCCCTGCAGAAATATAAAATATGTCACTGGACGGTGTATGCAGAACTGTTTTGTGGACAAGGAATACGTTTTTTCCCCCAAAATTACACGGATTCTCTATTTCACCGCAGAAATGTCAAATATATATTTTGGCGGTGTAAAATAGGCTTGGTGTATCAGGATGACCACTTTTTTTTAAACTAAAATACACTGATGCACTATTTGATAACTGAAATTGAATATACGGTTTAGTGCATAGTATACAAAAGTGCTCTGTGGCACCACAGGTCCCAGACTAGACAAATGGACTATGTCAAGGCTTTTGTCACCAAAATTCACAAATGCATTTTTCACTGCTGTAAATTAAATGTAAAACCCCAAAATGCAGTTTTTTACTGCTGTAAATTTAAATTAGATATTTATACCGTGTATGTACAACTGCTTTGTGAAGCAAGAATATTGCTTTTTCCCCACAAAAAAAGAATAATGCACTATTTCTTAGCTGTAATGTGAAATCGGTATTTAAGCAATGTTTTTCAATATGCTCTCTGAATTAGGATTACCACATTTTTGTCAAAAAAAAATAGACTTATGCTGTATGTCACAGTAGCAATGTAAAATAGGTGGTTGGAATGGGTATTTCAGACTGTTTGGTGGACCTTGAATAACGTTTTTTTTCTATAAAAAACAAAGAAGCACTATTTCCCTGTAGAAATATAAAATGTTGTTGGACAGTCTCCTCTTAACAGTTGTTCTAGAGATGTGTCTGCTGCTAGAACTCTGTGTGGCATTGACCTGGTCTCTTATATGAGCTGCTGTTAACCTGTGATTTCTGAGGCTGGTGACTCAGATGAACTTATCCTCCGCAGCAGAGGTGACTCTTGGTCTTCCTTTCCTAGGGCGGTCCGCATGTGAGCCAGTTTCTTTGTAGCGCTTGATGGTTTTTGTAACTGCACTTGGGAACACTTTCAAAGTTTTCCCAATTTTTCGGACTGACTGCCCTTAATTTCTTAAAGTAATGATGGCCACTCGTTTTTCTTTAATTAGCTGCTTTTTCAGCTGTGTATCCACCTGACTTCTCCACAACGCAACTAATGGTCCCAACCCCATTTATAAGGCACTAAGTCCCACTTAATAAACCTGACAGGGCACACCTGTGAAGTGAAAACCATTTCAGGTGACTACCTCTTGAAGCTCATCAAGAGAATGCCAAGAGTGTGCAAAGCAGTAAACAAAGCAAAAAGTGGCTACTTTGAAGAACCTAGAATATGACATATTTTCAGTTGTTTCACACTTTTTTGTTATGTATATAATTCCACATGTGTTAATTCATAGTTTTGATGCCTTCAGTGTGAATCTACAATTTTCATTGTCATGAAAATAAATAAAACTCTTTGAATGAGAAGGTGTGTTCAAACTTTTGGTCTGTACTGTATATCTTCTTAAGGCAAGTACCAGAGCTTTATTACTGTGATTCATATATGTACTTTGATGATACTTTATATTTAGGGAGTCATCCCTGTTCTATATTTGGGGGCCACTATACTCTGTCTCTTGCCCTCTCCATATTATTGCCACATATGAAAGTTATGATTATTGTTACTATCCCTAATGATATGTGTTTATCAGTGATGATGCCTTATTCTGCTGTTCATTCTTCTTTAATGTATTGATACATTTTTTTATATTGTGATTTGTCTAATAAAGATTTTCATGTTTTTAGATTATTTGGTGTGGCTCATAAGTTTTGTAGGTTGTGTATAGCAATTTTGGAGCCCTGTTACTATAGTGGATGATATAGGCACTCCAGTATAGTTATGTAACGTGGATTTTTAGATTGGTTATGAGTGCCTTTACTGTATGGTTCTTTCTTTAATGCCAGATGCCTAACTAATAAAACTGGTGAACTGGAACTAGTAATGTCTGAAGAGGACTATGACATAGTGGGAATAATGGCGAGACGGCGTTGGGAGGAGGTGGCTCGCTTCTTATATTGATGTGTTCTTTATGTAAAGTCCTGTCTAAAGCACACACTCCAGGAAGATATAAATAAGGGTAAGGAACATATGAAGTCACTGTGAGTAGAAATTGCGGACCAGAATAGGCATTTTCGGGGGTGTGGCTTGGCCGGGAGCGAGAATGGCCACATAAGCACAGAGCTCCAGCACAGATGCAGCTTTTAAAAGCAAATTCCGGGCAATTAAGAGCCTTAATTAACAAAAATCTCTGCCCTGGACCACACGATGACCAAGGGGAAATGAGGATACAAGTCCCAAAGCAAACTGGACTTCTATGTTGAAGCAGACAAAAGACAGAAGGGTGGCCACAAGCACTCGAGGTACGGACTCACCCGGATCATCACAATCCTCACTTCATGAGAGCCAAGCAGACCGGGAAGCTGTCATGGATGATGGTACAGTGCCTCTTTTGTTACCCGTGAGTGTGGCAGGCCCCCCTGTAAGCCTTGTGACCCCCCCCCCCTCCACGGGGGATGGAGGATCAGCCAGTTGGCGGGAACCAACTAAATGCCTCAGTGCCATCTTGGGTGTCCCCCTCCACAAGCCCTGCAAAGCAAAGGCAGTGCATGCAGGCAGAGGAACATGGCCGAGGGCAAAGTGACTCTCCTGGGCTTGATATACAAGGCAAATACCACTATCTGATTGCTTTGTTTCTATTCCCACATCAGATGCTTCTGCCTCCTGCTCTTTACTTAAAGAACTGTTATTAGCGTTCAGCCACTCACTTCAGCTTGGCATCAAGTGGACTTGGAGGATTGCTCTCGCAGAAATAATATAAAGTTCAGGGGCATCCCCGAAGAAGTTACCCAACAAGAAATGATCCATTACTTCTGCTTTTGTTGCCTGGCAGTACTCCTTTAGACCTTACTCTTGACAGGGCGCATAGGGTAGCTCACTGAAACACATACCAGAAACTACGCCCCAGGATGTCTTAGTGAGAGTGCATTATGACCACGTCAAAGAAGGAGCCATAAACGCAGCCCGCAAGATCAAAGATCTACCTGCTCCCTACCAATCTATCAAGATCTTTGCGGATCTCTCAGCAACCAACCTGAAACAAAGAAAACAACTTCTACCAATAACTGACATGCTGAGGGAGCATAATATACTCTATTGCTGGGGACTCCCTGTGAAAATTATCATCACTCGCAATAATACCCTATTTGTGATCTCCTTGATGTGAGATGGAATTCGACTTCTCACAGAATGGAACATTACAGTAAACCAATCTGGGTCGGTGCCACCCGTTCTGCCGACCAAAGTCAGATCTGAGTGGTCTTCATCCAAATGAAGTTTTTCAAAATGAGTAAACACCTGGTCACCTTGAGAAATATATAGTTATGCTGCTGTCGGTGCTGGACTGCACTAATTTGATCATTTCTTTTTCGATTGCCAGTTCGCTCACCTGTGACATGATGTCTTCCTTGCAGAAGACATCTATACCCACTGTTATGTTCCACCCACCACGTGGAACCTATTACATTGTTTACACATTAAGTTATATACAGTTGTGTTCAAAATTATTCAACCCCCACTGAAATTTAGTGTTTTGGCCAGTTTTACATTGATTTTGATCATTTCAGTCATCTTGTTTACAATTAAATCAAAGAGGCACTTGTAAGTCAGACAAATATAATATAACATTTATAATGAAATAACCACAAATGTCTTTTCTGTGCTCACATCATTATCAGTTTTATTCAACCCCCAAGTGACATTCAATCTTAGTACTTAGTACAACATCCTTTTCCAGTTATAACAGCTTTTAAACGTGAAGCATAGCTTGACACAAGTGTCTTGCAGCGATCTACGGGTATCTTCGCCCATTCTTCATGGGCAAAAGCCTCTAGTTCAGTCACATTCTTAGGCTTGCGCGCTGCAACTGCTTTCTTTAAGTCTCACCAGAGGTTCTCAATCGGATTTAAGTCTGGTGACTGTGATGGCCACTTCAAAATGTTCCAGCCTTTAATCTGCAACCATGCTCTAGTGGACTTGGAGGTATGCTTGGGATCATAGTCCTGTTGAAAGGTCCAACGTCTCCCAAGCCTCAGGTTTGTGACGGACTGCATCACATTTTCATCCACTATCTCCTGGTACTGAAGAGAATTCATGGTACCTTGCACACGCTGAAGCTTCCCTGTACCTGTAGAAGCAAAACAGCCCCAAAGTTTGATTGACCCCCCCGCCATGCTTCACAGTAGGCAAGGTGTTCTTTTCTTCATAGGCCTCCGCCAAACATAGCATTGATCCATGGGCCCAAACAGTTCTAATTTTGTTTCATCAGTCCACAGAACACTATCCCAAAACTTTTATGGTTTGTCCACATGACTTTTGGCATACTGCAGTCGACTCTTCTTATTCTTTGGAGAC
Source organism: Bufotes viridis (assembly GCA_033119425.1). Lineage (NCBI taxonomy): Eukaryota > Metazoa > Chordata > Amphibia > Anura > Bufonidae > Bufotes > Bufotes viridis. Next base: position 208,739,886 of record CM065591.1, read on the forward strand.
AGCAAGGGGGTGCGTCTAGGAGTTCTGGCATGGAGGACTTCATTACGCAGTGTGCGCCTTATTGTCTGAGCTAAAACTTCAGTACCCGCATCTGACAAATCTTTTTTCAGTTCCCCATCAGTCACACAGGGACTTTTCTCCACTTTGCGCTTCAGGTAGCGCACAGCAGTCGAAGTCAGCATTTTCTTTCTGCCACGACCAGGTAGTGTTTCAACAGTGCCCTTTGCCTTGCATTTGCGGAGGATGCTTCCTATGGTGTCTCTTGGTATGTTTAACATCTTTGCTATCTTCTTATTGCCATTGCCCTTCCTATGAAAAGAAATCACCTCTTCTCTTGTCTTCCTGGACCATTCTCTTGACTTCACCATGTTTGTAAACACACCAGTAAATGTCTAGAAGGAGCTGAGTATCACAGTCATTTTAAATCTGCCTAATTGGTGCTTATTATGCTTGATTGCTGCTCCTTGACATCCACAGGTGTTTTCAATACCTGATCGAAAACACTTGAATGAACCTCTGTTCTTAAGAGTGGTACTCTTTAAGGGGTTGAATAATTGTGTCAATGAAGAAATCACAAAAAAAAAACATTTAATACTGTATTACAAAAACAATTGATGTCATTTTAGTTGCATTTGGTTCTTTAAAAAGTCCTTGTAAGATTTCATTCTGAACACAATTACAAATGTACACTAAATTCCCTAAAACCCTTTACAGCATTGGGGGTTGAATAATTTTGAACACAACTGTAGGTTTGTGTTTTTTCTTTTCTTTTTTTGGGACTCAGTGCCCTCCTCTCCTCCAGGCACGATGTCTGACTCATATGGACAACCCTCTCGTCCTTTCTGACATCCCCTCTTTACACCAGTTCTTTACAGTGTTACATATACGGCACTGCTATTGGAATTTACTAAATGCTGATTAAGATGACCTTTTTCAACTTTAAGGGACCTAATAGCCCTTACAAACGCTCCCTAATGTGGAAAGAGGCGCTATCTTTGAAATCAGATATATTCTGTGCACAGGAGACACACATTACACAACAAGACACACATAGACTTAAGCACCCTCAATACTCACAGAAATACCAAGCACATTATGAGAAAAAACAAAGGGGAGTCCTACTAGCCATTAGGTACACCGTAGCTTTCTCCCTGACTTCCCTTACCCCCGACCCCAGAGTGAGATATATCATACTTGTAGGTCTTATTAACAACATCAAATACGCACTGGTTACATTATATGCCCCAAACCGTAGATAAGTGCACTTTCTTAGGCCCCTTTCACATCTTCGTTGTGAGGATCCGGCGTGCACTTCCGTCACCAGAAATGCCCGCCGGATCCGCCACAACGCAAGACAACTGAAAGCATTTGAAGACTGATCCGTCTTCAATATGCTTTCCGGTTACCATGGCAGACAGGACATTACTAAAGTCCTGGCTGCCATGGAAAAGAAGCGGGGAGCCGGGGAAAAGCTACTACCCTCCGTGCGGCGGCCGGGGTGCTCCTCGATGACGTCACTGGGTCCCTGCGTTGCATGGATCACATAGCTATGCTATGTGAGAAATGCGCCGTACAATCCATACGGTGCATTGCTCAAATAGTATAGCTATGTGAACCATAGGAACCCACAGTGGACCCAGTGACGTCATCGAGGAGTACCCCAGCTGCCGCACGGAAGGTAAGTAGCTTCTCCCCGCTGCTTTTCCATGGCAGCCGTGACTTTAGTAGCGTCCTGGCTGCCATGGTTACCATTCTTAAAAGCTATTTAGCTAAATTAGTTTGTGGGGACTTCCTCTACATCCCACTGGCGCACTGATACACTAGCGCAATTAATCCACAGACAACAAGTATATGATATCTGGCGTATACAGCATGGATCTGATGACTTCACTTCTCACTCACAACCTTTCAATACCTACTCTAGGATTGATATGTTCCTAGTTGGCGGGCCTCTGCTCCAAAGTGTTTCCTCTTCTAGGATCAAAACAATTACGTGGTCTGACCACGCTGCTATCACTATGACCCTGACAGAAACCCACACTCACCCTGTCCCATCTTTGTGGAGGGATAATGCCTTTTCGATGGCACACACTTCCTATAAAGAGGAACTTTACAAAGCTGTAAGAGAATATTTCCAACTGAATTCTGGCACGGTATCTAAACACACTACCCTCTGGAATGCCCACAAGGCAATTATCCAGGGTGTCTTCATTAAATTGGGGTACCAAGCAAAAAGAGAGAGGGAGAGGTGCTTTACAGACACATACCATAAACTCCAAACCATTGAAGCTCTAAACAAAAAGTCGCCCTTCCCTCACTATCAGAAGCAGATCCATCAGCTGAGAACGACGTTGAACGAATGCTTACTATACTCGTATAAAAAACAGATACGCACATTAAATGCACAATACTATTCCCAAAACAACAAATGCAGTAAGTTATTGGCCAAACAGTTAAAACAAGGAGCCCAAAAATCTAGAATCCTGTACATGTTTCATTCTACCGGTTCTTATAAATTGTATGACCCCAAAGATATAGCTAACCGATTCCGAGAATTTTATTCTTCCCTTTATGATCTAGGGACCACACTCTCATCTCTCCTAGACGTAACATCTTTCTTAAGCAAATTATCACTCCCGACCTTATCTCCCGATCAACTCAACATATTAAACTCTTCTATAATGGAGAAGGAAATATTGCAAAATATCAAAAACCTCCCCTTGCATAAAGCTCCCGACTCAGATGGCCTCTCCAATGCATATTTTAAAACCTATTGAAATATTTTAACCCCACACATGCTTAACATGTTCTCAGAAGTGATCTCAACTGGCGCCTTTGATAAGGAAATGTTAATGGTCCCCATAGTAACCCTTCCTAAACCAGGAAAAGACTCAAGCTGTCCACAAAACTTCTGCCCAATATCCCTTCTCAACACAGATATAAAAATATTTTCCAAACTCATAGCCTCTAGAATATCCTCCCTCATATTGTACACTCAGATCAAGCTGGATTTGTAAAAGGTAGGCAAGCATGAGACAACACCAGGTGCCTCCTAAACCTCATTTACCAGACAGAATGATCCAAACGTCCTGCATTATTAGTTGCTGTGGAGCCGAGAAGGCATTCGACCGTATTAATTAGTCATTTGCTTTCTCAGTCTTGGATCGCTTGGGATTCACTGGCTACCTCAGAGATGCCATCAAAACGCTTTACAATGCCCCATAGGCTAGATTGTTAGCGAATGGTATGTTATCTGATCTCTTTGAGATCACAAATGGCACCCGTCAAAAATGTCCGTTGATATTTGTACTTACCATCGAGCCTTTAGCCCAGGCGATCCGACAACACAAATCCTTTGAAGTTCTGCAAATGGGATCCTCTATGCACAAGATATTGTTGTTTGCTGACGACGTTATCCTCTCCATAACAGATACCAGATCCCTAACCCAGATACTTCTCTACAAAACTCCCTTACTATAATCTAAGTTGTTGGTAAACTCCCCTATTACAAATTAAACCTTGAAAAGTCACAAATAGTCCCACTTAATATTAAGGCCCAAACCTATAGTAGACTCAAACAGAAATATGCACTTGACTGGCACATTTAGGCAATCTAAAAATATTTAGGAGTCCATTTGACTCCCTCGATACAATCCCTGTACAAAACTAACTACCTCCCACTGTTAAAGTCCATATAACAGAACCTAAAACAGCACTCTTCCCTAGAAATATCATGGATTGGGCGCATAGCATCCTTTAAAATGTCTACATTACCCAAACTTCTCTATATTTTCCGTACCCTACGCATTTTACCACCTCAGAGCTTCTTTCAAACAGTTACCCAGCTACTAAACAATTAAACTTAGCAATCTAAAAAACGCAGAATAGCTGCCCAAATACTACAAAAACATAAACATAGTGAGGGTATAGGAATGCCACATATGTATGATTACTTTTTGGCAACTCAAGTGTCGCAAATGAGTAAATAGTGGGATGGGGATACTTCCTTCAGCTGGGTGCAAATTAAACAGTCCACTATACCGTCAGGCTCTCTGAAATCCCTCTTGATAGCATCCCTCTCCACACATTTCCAGACTCCCAAAAATATACCCGCCATGGTTAGTTTGTCAATTAAAAACTGGAAACAGTTTCATATGAGAACATCCAGAACTACCTCTCAACCTTGCCAAATGGGCTCCATTGCGTGCTTTAGAATTCTTCTTCCCCCACTTGGACTTGCTGGCCTGGGAGGCGGCGAAGGGTTTGGACTCTGTCTCCTTGCTTTTTCAAAGGGAAACGCTAAAGCCTTACATATCGCTCATGGTACCTAAAATCCATGTCTGTGAATTCAGGCCTGCAAAATCCATATTTTGCCGTTTGGCTGCTGTGCACCCATAAAGCATGCTGCAACACATATGGGGTGTTGCCATAATGGGGAAAAAATGGGTAACACATACTGGGGTTACTTCTTGTGAAAGTGAAAAATTTGTCTGGTAGTATTAGAAAATAGAGATGAGTGAATTTTTTAAAAATTCGATTCGCCCGTTCGCCGAATATTTTGGGAAAGGTTTGCTTCAATCAAAATTTATTTGCGGTGAATCAAGCTAAAAAACTGCTATTTCCTGGCTGCAGAGAGCCTTTATAGTGGTGTAGAACACTGTGCCTTGCAGTAACATGCATAGGAAGTCTGCTTTGGTAGTGAAATTATACTGTGAGTCCATATGACATGCAGATGACAGGTGTCGCTCTTAGAATCACTGCACACTTCATTTATTTGGGCAGTCACGGGCCAAAACTGACCAAATAACTCAACTGTGAACATGGCATTACAGGTTGATGTGAGCGCCAAGAAGATGCGCACTTCCTTTACACCATCGTCAGATGATTCCAGATGGATGTCAGCAGAACCTGTTCTATTAAACGCTTATACAAGTAGAGCTCCCCGACAGAGTGGAGAGGGTGTCCACAGTAAGTTTGTATTAATGCCACTGAAAATTTTGCCCCTTCCTCTGATCTGTCAAAACAAAAGCCTACAAAAAAATGGATCCTGGCGGTGGAGTATCCGCCTTCACTCGGTCAGCATTTGGTCAGTAATCCATCAGTATTTTTAATGCCAAAAAAAAAGGAGTGGATCTAAAACAGAGATGACACATGAATGGAATATTTGCATGTCTTCTGTGTTTTGTACCGACTCCTGCTTTTGGCTACCAAATCATAATCCAATTCTGATGGGACCATACAGGCCTTACAGCTGCTACATAGACAGGATCCGTTGTGCATCTCATTGTTCCTTCCTTCTGCCAGATCAGAAGAAAGGTTAAATAAATGCTGATGTCAGCCAGGCCGAAAGGCAAAATAGTGGCCCAGTCATGAAGTGGGGAGGGTGGGAACAGCATGAAAGGTCCCCAGAATGGCCCTATGATACAGTGGTGGGGTAGAAGCAGCATGAGGAGACCATAGAGTGGCCCAATGACAGGGTCTGGAGGTGGCGGCAGCATCATGAGGAGGCCTCCGAGTGGCACAATGACAGAGGCTGGAGGTGGCAGCAGCAGCAGTAGCAGCATCAGGAGAAGGCCACCGAGTGGCACAATGACAGAGTCTGGAGTTGACAGCAGTATGACGAGGCCCCCGAGTGGCATAATGATAGGATCTGGAGGTTGCAGAAGCTGCAGTAGCAGCCTCAGTAGAAGGCCACCGAGTGGTACAATGACAGAGTCTGGAGTTGGCAGCAGTATGAGGAGGCCACCGAGTGGCATGACGACAGAGTGTGGAGGTGGCAGCAGTATGTGGAGGCCACAGAGTGGCACAATGACAGAGACTGGAGTTGGCAGCAGTATGAGGAGGCCACCGAGTGGCACAATGACAGAGTCTGGAGTTAGCAGCAGTATGAGAAGGCCACCAAGTGGCACAGTGACAGAGTCTGGAGTTGGCAGCAGTATGAGGAGGCCACCAAGTGGTATAAAGACATAGTCTGAAGTTGGCAGCAGTATGAGGAGACCCCCGAGTGGCACAATGACAGAGTCTGGAGGTGGCAGTAGCAGCAGTAGCAGCATCAGGAGAAGGCCACTGGGTGGCACAATGACAGAGTCTGGAGGTGGCAGCAGTATGAGGAGGCCACCAAGTGGCACAATGACAGAGTCTGGAGGTGACAGCAGTATGAGGAGGCCACTGGGTGGCACAATGACAGAGTGTGGAGGTGGCGGCAGCAGCAGTATCAGCATCAGGAGAAGGCCACAGAGTGGCACAATGACAGAGTCTGGAGTTGGCAGCAGCAGCAGGAGACCAGAAAAGTGACTTGGTGACAGAGTGGGGAGGTGGATGGCAATACCAGTACCAGCTGATGAATATGGATGAAAGAAGGAGCAATTGGCATCAGAGTAGTAGCTGAGGCAGGTAGCCAGAAGAAACTGGTCTCTTTTGTCAAGGTTCGGGTGAGCTGGCATGGATGATTTAATCAGATGCATCAGGCATTGGTGGGTGGAAATCTTGGCTGATCCAGGCCTGATTCAACTTGACAAAGTTGAATCAGTCAGTCTCTCCACATTCTTCTTAGGGTAACTATGGCCCCCGCCGCACTGAACACCTGCTCTGAAGCTAAACTACTGGCCGGGCAGGACAGCTTTTTCAAGGCAAACAAGGAGCGTTGCGGCCACAAATCTAGTTTGGCTGCCTAGTAGTCCAGCGGATGTTCAATGTGGGGTGGCAGGGTGCTGTCCAAGCATGCCACCACCTGCTGGTTCAGGTCCTGCTCCAGGTCTACCTGCTGCTGGTGAGTAGTTTCTTCACTATGTGGGTGAAGAAAGCTGCTCATCAGCGACTGCAGACTCAGGCTGCTGCTGATTGAGCTGGTACTGCTCCTGCCACCCCACCCCTCCTCAGCAGGCACGGCAGTGGAACGTGAGAGCAGAAGGCCACATAGTCAAACCTGTGAGAGGATAGACAATGGCGCAGATAGGCAGCGGCCAACTGACTACATAGTATGTCTCTGTAGTAACTAAGTTTGTACTCCCTCTCAGTTGGTGTAAAAAAGGCCCCCATTTTAGACCGGTAGCGAGGGTCCAACAAGTTGGAGAGCCCGAAGTTATCCCTCTGTCGAATGGTGTCAATTCGGCTGTCACTATGCAAGCGAGCATGCATCAGGCCAATTGTGCAATTGACTCGGAGGGACTCCCTGCCTCCACCTCCACTGCATACTGCCACAGTGTGTCTGGGTCCTCTGTCTCATTTTCCTCATTGCCCCGCAGCTCCTCTAGCTGCTCCTGCTCCTCCTCTCCTGTCAGCTGAGTTGAAAAACCACCCATTTCGCCACACATTGCCTGTGCTCCAATGTCCTCCTCCCCCTCCTCCTCCTCTTCCAGTTTAGCCCCCACAGGGCTCATGTGGCCGTGAGATCTAGGAGCTACGTCTCCTGTCCCCTGACCAGCCATTGTTACCAACATCTGTTACAGGACATGAAGCAGTGGAATAACGTCATTCATCCCGTGGTCCTGGTGACTAATAAATAACGTGGAGCAAACGGCAGGTGTCACATATGAGCTGCCACTGGCTGACATCGACGTTACACAGGGGAGTACTCCTATCCACTGGGATCAATAAGAAATCGTTGATGGCCTTTCTCTGTTTGTATAGTTGGTCCAACATATGGAGGGTGAAATTCCAATGGGTGGAAATGTCGCATATCAGCCTATGTTGGGGGATGACGTTCTGCCGCTGCAGCTCAAGGAGGTTGTGCTTTGCGGTGTACGAGTGGCTGAAGTGCATGCAAAGTTTCCTTACCATTTTTAGGATGTCTTGCAGTTGGGTGGAAGACTTCAGGAACCGCTTGACAACCAGATTGAACACGTGTGCCATGCAGGGCGCATGGATCAGCCTTCCTTGACGCAGCGCCAACACAATGGTCTTCCTGTTGTCGGTCACCATGGTTCCGATTTTCAGTTGTCGTAGAGAAAGCCAGGATTTGATTATTTGATTAATCACACGGAGCAGTTCCTCACCTGTGTGACTCTGTTCGCCAAGGCAAACCAGGAGCAGGATGAGGAGGCAGAGGCTGACATTGTCGCAGGACCAACACTTTGACAACGTGAAGCCGGAAACAGCGTGACCTGGCCAAGTTGCTGGTGTGGCTGTGCAGGAACTACATTCACCCAGTGGGCCGTAAAGGACATGTATTGTCCCTGACCGTAGTTATAGCTCCACACGTCGGCGCTGCCGTACACTTTGGCAGACACCGACAGGCTCAAGGGCTGGCCCATCTTCTGTTCAACATATTTGTGCAGGGCTGGTACTGCCTTTTTTGCAAAGAAATGACGGCTTGGAACTCTCCACCCTGGCTCAGCACAAGCCATCATTTCTTTGAATGTTGCAGAGTCCACCACTTGGAAAGGGAAGGACTGCAGTACCAGCAACTTGGCCAGGAGCACATTCAGCTTCTGTGCCGTTGGATGAGTGCACGCATACTGCTGTCTCTTGGTAATCGCTTCGGTGGTCAATTGCTGATGGAATGACTGGCGAGAAGTAGGAAGATCAGGAGCATCGGGACCAGCAGATGATGGGAATGACAGACAGCGCTCTTCGGCTGAGGTGATGGAGCCTTGACTGCCTGAAACCGGGTGCGTGCCACTGGGTGATGCAGCAGTTGTTGTGGCAGGCTGGACCACCACATCGGAGGCACGGTTCTCCCAGGCCACTGTATGGCGATGCTGCATATGTTGACACAGGGCCGTAGTGCCAACATTGGCACTCTGGCCAAGCTTCACCTTCTGCCCATTGTTTGTACATATGGCCACATTCACCTCCTCCGGCGGCTTAACAAAAAACTGCCACATCGCCGAGTAGATGATTTTCCCCCAACAGTCAGCAATGACTTACTGTTACAGCTGCTGCCTCCGTAAACCTGTGCACCACTACTTCCCGGGCAAGTAGGCTGCTGCGAAGCAGGAGGTCTACTCCTGGCACGTTTGGCTCCCGACCTCCCAGCCATGCTACCACCTTGCTGGCTCAGCCACTGCCTCATGGGCAAGCTGACACCCTGTTCTCCTGATAATGATGTCCCTTCTGCACCCAGCTCCCAAGTGCGATCGACTTCATCATCATCAAGTAGTGTCTGCACGTCACTGATGTCCTACTCAACGGTCTCGTTCAGGAGCCTGACTGCTCGTAACACAACCTCCCAGGCCACTCTCCTCATCATTACTTGCCCGCCTAGCGGAGGAAGCGGCAGATGTCTCCTCCAGATCTTGGCTGGGTAGTAGCTGCTGACTGTCCTCTAGTAGCTCGTCCTCGCTGTATAGTAGAGCTGAGCCCAGAGCATAGAATACTTATGTGGCTGAGGGAAAAGCAAAAGGACAAAGGCAGATTGAGGACAGGTCAGGGCACGGGGCCTGATCCCGGGCTATGCCAACTAAGGGTTGTGTCTAACGAATCCACCGACTGTTGGCTGGGGGTGTCTGATGACATTTGGGATGAAGTGGATGACTGAGTTAACTAATCAAGAACCGCTGGGTTGCTGGTCAAGACACAACCGCTTGATGACACCGGGAGCTCAGGCCTCTCGCTGCGACTCCTGCTGCTACGCCCCATTACTCTGTTGCGACCTCTGCCTGCGCCAGAAACATTTAGACATCTGCCACTCCTCTGCATGGCCTGGCACTTCTTTGTCTGACAGACTTTTAGCTGAACTAAATAAATTAAAAGCAAATTGAAACACCCCTAAAAGCGACGAATATATTTTTCTTTTTGTACTGAAATAGGCCATGAAACCATTTCAACACAAATAACTGCAACAGTGAAATGCGTATATATTTTTCTTTCTGTACTGAAAAAGGCCACTATACGCTTTAAACACAAATAAATGCAACAGTGAAATGAGTATATATTTTTCTTTCTGTACTGAAATAGGCCACTAAACGCTTTCACCGCAAATAACCAACAGTGAAATGCGTATATATTTTCTTTTTGTACTGAAATAGACCACTAAACACTTTCAAAACATATAACTGCAACAGTAAAGTGTGTATATATTTTTTTCCTGTACTGCAATAGGCCACTAAATGCTTTCACCACAAATAACTGCAACAGTGAAGTGTGTATATATTTTTCTTTATGTACTGAAATAGGCCACTAAACGCTTTTAACACATATAACTGCAGAAGTGAACTGAGAATATTTTTTTTCTTTTTGAACTGAAATAGGCCACTAAATGCTTTCACCATAAATAACTGCAACAGTGAAATGTGTATATATTTTCTTCCTGTACTGCAATAGGCCACTAAATGCTTCAACCACAAATAACTGCAACAGTGAAGTGTGCATATATTTTTCTTTCTGTACTGAAATAGGCCACTAAATGCTTTCAACACATATAACTGCAGAAGTGAACTGAGAATATTTTTTTTCTTTTTGAACTGAAATAGGCCACTAAACGCTTTCACCACAGATAACTGCAACAGTGAAGCGCGTATATATTTTTATTTCTGTACTGAACTAGGTCACTAAATGCTTTCTCCACAAATAACTGCAACTGTGAAGTGCGTATATATTTTTCTTTCTGTACTGCAATAGGCCATTAAATGCTTTCACCACAAATAACTGCAAAAGTGAAGTACGTATATATATTTCTTTCTGTACTGAAATAGGCCACTAAACTTTTTCAATACATATAACTGCAGAAGTGAACTGAGAATGTATTTTTATTTTTGTACTGAAATAGGCCATTAAACGCTTTCACCACAAATAACTGCAACAGTGAAGTGCGTATATATTTTTCTTTCGGTACTGAAATAGGCTACTAAACGCTTTCACCACAGATAACACCAACAGTGAAGCGTGTATATATTTTTCTTTCTGTACTGAAATAGGCCACTAAATGCTTTCTCCACAAATAACTGCAACGGTGAAGTGCGTATATATTTTTCTTTCTGTACTGAAATAGGCCCCTAAACGCTTTCACCACAAATTACTGGAACAGTGAAGTGCGTATATATATATATTTTTTTTCTGTACTGAAATAGGCCACTAAAGGCTTTTCAACAAAGCACTTGCACCCCAAAAACAAAAACAAATTGCTGGAATGACAGAGCTGTATAATGGCTATTTGGATCCCCAAATAATCTTGCCTGCACTTGAAAATCGCTTTTCTAGCGCTGTCCCTAGCGCATTCTGACGTCTCTCCCTATCCTTTCCCTGCACTTATAAATAGTTTTTTTTAGTTTTTTTTTCACAATGAGGTTTTACCTATTGCTGTCCCTAGCGCCTTCTCATATCTGTCCCTGCACTCAGAACGCTGGAAAATGTCTGAATCCAAGATGGCCACTGTATTTATAGGGCTTTTACATCACAGGGCTGGCTGGCTGCTGATTGGCTGCATGCATGGCATTATGGGTCATTCTGCCTTCCCAGAGTTTCTTGCTCCATCTCCTCACACATGTAGTCGCCATGTTAGGAAAAATTGTGGTTCGTTACCACGAAGCGTGAGGAAATTTGCATTCGTTGCGAATCAAATTTTTTCTGAAATTCGTAACGAATTACACTTCGTCAGCTTTGATTCGTTCATCTCTAGTAGTCATTTTTCATTTTCACGTTTGCGTGCTTTTAAATAGTTTAACAAGTGTTTCTGCTTTCTGTGAAACACCTGTTTGATCAGAGGTGCCCTTTCCACCCCTTCAAAGGTTCGTAAAGGGGTGCACTTTCCAAAATGGGGTTTTCAATTTCTGGGGACCTAAGAAATCTTTTACATGCAACATAGCACCTAACATCCATGTCTGCTAATTCAGACATGTCTGCAAAATCCAAATTTTGCAGTTTGCCTGCTGCACCCATACAGCAGGCTACATGCACATATGGGATGTTTCCATAATGGGGATAAAATGGGTAATACATACTGGGGTCCATTTTCTCCTATTACCCCTTGTGAAAGTAAACAATTTGGGCCTAAAGCAACTTTTTCTTGAAAAAAATTAAAATTTTTCATTTTCACAGCCTAATTTTATGAAACACCTTTGGCAAAAAATGCTCACTACACACCTTGAAACATTTCTTGAGGGGTGTAGTTTCCAAAGTGTCAATTTTGAGGATTTTTCACTGTAGCAGTTCCTAAGGGTGCCTTCATATGCGACATACTCCCAAAAAGCCGTCAGAACTCCGGCCGCCCCTATTATAATCAAAGGCGCCAAAGCGGACCACCCAGGGCATGCGTCCACTAGCGGCAGCTTGGAACCGCCTGCCGGAGAAGGCTGCCGCTAGTGTGAAAGTAGCCTAACAAAATTTGGGTTGCATTTTGTCCTTTTACTTCAGGGTGTCTTCATATGTGACATTGTTCCCAAAAACCATTCCAGCAAAATCTGCCCTCCAAAATTCTTATGTTGCTCCTTCCCTTCTGCGCCCTGTCGTGGGTAATCAGAGTAATAAACATTGAGTTTTGTTTGGTTGTTAACATGTGTTACAGGAAAAAAATGGATTAAAATGGGAAAACTGCCAAAAAAAAAAGGGAAATTTACCTCCATTTTCCTTTAACTCTTGTGGAACACCTAAAGGGTTAACAAAGTTTGTAAAATCAGTTTTGAATAACTTGAGGGGTGTAGTTTCTAAAATGGGGTCACTTGGGTGGTTTCTACTATGTAAGCCCCACAAAGTGACTTAATAATTGAACTGGTCCTTGAAAAAGTGGGTTTTGAAAATTTTCTTAAAAATTTGAAGCCTTCTAATATTCTAAAAAATAAAATGACGTTTACAAAATTATGTAAAGTATACATACGGAAAATGTAAAATAATAACTATTTTATGAGTTACGGTATCACTATCTGTGTTAAAATGAGAGAAATTAAAATTAACAAAAATGTGAATTTTTCCAATTTAATAAATAAAGGTGTTTATTTAATAAATAAAGGTGAAAAATATCGATCACTGTCATGAAGTACAATGTGTCACAAAAAACAATCACATGAATGGCTTGGATAAGTAAAAGCGTTTCTAAGTTATTATCACACAATATCAGATTTGCAAAAAATAGTCTGGTCCTTAAGATGAAAAATGGCTGTGTCATCAAGGGGTTAAAGAGTTGTAATTCCTAAACCATTCCTCCAATTAGGATGTGAATACCCTCAATTAGGCCACCAAGCTTATGGACTCATTAAAACATAACTTTTAATAGAACACGCAATTAAAATAATAGGCCCCAAGGTAAATAGATAAACAAGTAAGCAAAAAAATGGGACAAACATGTGTCTCACAATTGTGAACAATAGTAATAAAGTGCATGGCGGCACTGATAAAAACCACTGTCCTACCACACTGTCGTCCTGGTGCCAGATACAGCCAAGAAGAATATCAGCATTGCTCCTCCCGTGGTTGACAGAGGAAAATTGGAAAGGGAGCAGAAGGGGGTCTATTACGGCCCTGTGGTGGAAATCTGTCCCTAACCACTAGTATATAGTAGCAGCCTCCCAACAGGGCACTCGTCCTTAAAAGGGTGACCCCCACTGGAACCTTTCCCTGAGGACTAAATCCTATCATGGCCCTGCACTTATTTATACTCCCTTTCTACTCACTAAATGCATGTTTCATGTCCTGTTGGGAACAATCTTAAGGGGATTTGTGTGGGTACAACTAGTAGTGCTAGGGTACTAGCTGCATATACTTGGTCCAAAAAAGGTCTCAAAGGTGAATAAGAGGCCCCTTGAAATGGAACCAATATAGGCTTGTAAAATAATGCAAGGATACAGCCCCTACAATATGGCTGTGGGCCTTAAAAAGACTCCCTTAACCCTTTAGGTGAGTGGCCATAGGATGCATATAAAAGCAATCGCCCGCAGGACTCATCACTCTGCGTTAGGAGGACGCGGAGGGTTGTCATTTATAACCCTCTTTTTGTTTCCTCCCCTCCCCTCTCCATTTTTCCCTTAGCCTCCACAGGATTTCTTTTATATGCATCCTATGGCCACTCTCCAACAGATGAGTTTAAAAACTGCCTGCTGTCGTTTCCCCCTGGCTGTGCTGAAGTTGGTGATAAAGGTGTTATGCTGAGAGTATTAGAAGGTGGTAGAGGAGGAAGAGGAGTAGGAGGAGGGGGCAACAGGAGGCAAAGAGAAATGCCCTGCAATCCTCGGGGGCTGAAGGACATGCGCCAAACAGCTATCCGCCTCAGGCCCAGCCGTCACTGCATTTACCCAGAGTGCTGTAAGGGAGATATAACTGCCCTGGTCGTGCTTACTGGTCCACATATCGGTAGTTATGTGAACCTTGCCACAGATGGTGTTGCGCAGTGCACACCTTATTTTGTCTGTCACTTGCTTGTGCAGGTAAGGGATGGCTCGCCTGGAAAAGTAGTGGCGGTTTGGAACGACGTACTGTGGGACAGCCACCGTCTCCACCGTTAAAACTCTCCGTCTCCACCAGATGGAATAACAGCATTTCAAAGTCCAGCAATTTTGTAATGCTGACATTCAGGGCCAGAGATCGCAGGTGGGTAGGGAGGTACCGTACTTCCTCTTTCGATCCAGTGTTTGGGAGATGGACAGCTGAACACTTCAATGGGACACTGTGGTGGTGCTAGTTGAAGGTGACGTGGTGGCATTGGTGTCACATCCTCCGTTTGCGGGGTGGCAGTTGCCACTGTCACTCCAGAGGTGGAGGAAGAGGCCGAAATTGCAGCAGAAGAGGGAGCAGGGGGAGCCAGAGACTTTTCTTGGTTTTGGAGGTGTTTACTCCACTGCAGCTCGTGTCTTGCACTTAGATGCCTGGTCATGCAGGTTGTGCTCAGGTTTAGAACATTTATGCCTCGCTTTAGGCTCTGATTACACAGTATGCAAACCACTCGTGTCTTGTTGGCAGCACATTATGTGCAGGCGTAGTGTCTAGGGGACGGGCTCTGTGTTTCTGCACCCTGCTCCCTCTTTTGTTGTGCTGGTGTCTCTGTGCGACCACTGCCTCTTCCTCGGAACTGCACAGGTCACTAGCATGATCTTCATCCCATGTAGGGTCTAGGACTTCATCATCCTCCACATCATCTTCCACCCAGTCTTCTGCACCCCTGCTCTCCTTGTAGGTTTGCACACTGCAGAAAGCCGCAGCAGTTGGCACCTGTGTTTCGTCATCATCAGAGACGTGCTGCGGTGGTATTCCCATGTCCTCATGCTCAAACATTAGGGGTTGGGCATCTGGGAAACCTTGCCAGGAGAGTCATCAAAAAGCATGAGAGTCTGCTGCATGACTTGGGTTTCAGACTGCTTGGCTGATTTGCAAAGGGGTGAGGTGCTAGTTAGCTGCCCATGGCCTGAGGGTGCCAACTCTGAGCTTTCAGCAGTGGACCGGGTGGAAGACAATGTGAAGGTACTGGAGGCACTATCAGCCACCCAATCTACTAGCGCCTGTACGTGCTGTGGCCTCACCATTCTTAGAGCGGCATTCAGGCCTACTAAATAATCTAGAAGGCCCTCTCGTCTAGGCGAATCTGAGGAAGGTGTTTTATTTGAGCGTGTAGCTGGCACAGATCCATCATGTCCGTTTCCTGCAACAAGAGCCCTATCAACACCAGCAGCACCACGACCATGGCCACGTCCCATATTTGACACTCTCCTCATTCTTTTCGGTAACCCAACGAAGTGACAGACAAATTTAATAAAACTTGTTCCCTGTTAGATATGCCGTGCCCGTATCATAAACAGATAAGATTGGTTTTGGTCACACCTCTATGTGACAGATGAATTTATTACACTTTATGTCCTGCCTATTATTCCCTGGCAGTGTGATAAAGATAAAAGATATTTCTAGGTCACACCACAATATGAGAAACAAATTTATTACACTGTGTGGCCTGCCAAATAGTCCCTGGCAACGTGTTAAAGATAAAAGATTGGTTAAGGTCACAAGTTACTTTGAAAGATATGAGGGGCACAGATCCCCCAACAATCGGTAGTACGCCACCTAATTAACTGAATACATTTTGGCAAGTCAGGTATGCAGTGCAGTAGGAACACCAAAGCAGCCGCAGGGGTACTTTATGGGCCAAAATTATGTTTTTTTTTCCAATGTCCTAGTGGAATTTACTGATTTTATTTTATTTACACTACAAGGCAATAAGGTACTTTATAGGAAAAAAAGAGGATTTTTTCAACCCCAATGAAACAGATAGATTTACTGATTATTTTTCAGTATCAGATTGCCTGTGCAGGCAGAAGCTGGAATTTATTTTGACAAAATATATGACTTCTTCACCCACCAATGAAACTGACGGATGCAAGTGAAATTCTTTTACTACACTTTTACTTCACAAATTTACTTTGTGCCAAAAATTCTGTGTTTTTTCCACCCACAATGTCCCAGTGGAATTTACTGATTTTATCAGTACAAGGCAAAAAGGTCCTTTATAGAAAAAAAAGAGGATTTTTCTTATACCAGTGAAACAGATGAATTAACAGATTATTGTTCACTATCAGATTGTATGTGCAGACAGAAGATGGAATTTATTTCAACCAAATATATGATTTCTTCAACCCCAGTGAAACAGATGAATTAACAGATTATTTTTCACTATCCGATTGTCTCTGCAGGCAGAGGATGGAATTTATTTAAACAAAATATATGATTTCTTCAACCACCAATGAAACTGACGGATGCAAGTGAAATTCTTTCACTAGCAATAGTACAGAGCAGGCCACAAATTTACTTTGTGCCAAAAATTACGTGTTTTTTTCCACCCACAATGTCCCAGTGGAATTTACTGATTTGATTTGCAGTACAAGGCAAAAAGGTACTGTATTTTTCGCCCCATAAGACGCACTTTTTCCCCCCAAAAAATGGGGGGAAAGTGCCCCAGCGTCTTATGGGGCGAATGCTGACATTTTTTACATCGCAAGCTGCAATGTATGCGTGAGCGGGGAGGGACTGGGAGGAGGAGCTGGGGGCCAGCAATTGCAGAGGGGCCGGTGCAGTGACTGTACTCCGGCCCCCCCGCTCCAGTGTTGCACTATAGAAATATAAGATATCTAATTCAATTAAAAGTCACTGTCCATGCCTCCCACTCCTAATATTACCGACACACGGCAGCTTCTGTTGAAAGCAGGCAGTAGGGCCGGGCGGCTGGTGCGTCACTCACTGACGTCAAGTGCCTGAGCCGCCTGCTTCATTCAAGCATCTTTTCAACAAGCGCCATAAAATCTGCCAAACCCGAGCTATTATGAAAATGTTTGGGTCCGGGTACCAAAAATCCTAAAGTTCAGTACGAACCCGAACTTTACAGTTCAGGTTCACTCAACTCTAATATAGATGTTTTCAAGTATTTTGTCTCCATTTTTTTTTATCAATTCATATCATTAACATGTCTATTGATCCTGTGGTTTCCATAATTTCATAATTTTACCTTCGTTTGTGTTACAATTTCATTGTTAAAAAATATATATAAAAAGGTTTTAGATAGGAGTAAATGAATAATTAATGAGAATATGAGAAAAATGTATAGATTATATATATATATATATATATATATATATATATATATATATATACACTACTCTCAAAATGTTAGGGATATTTGGCTTGTGGGTATCAAAGAGGTATTCCGGTAAAGTAACTTTATTTTTGAAAAACTGCATTAACCACTTCAGCCCCCCTAGGTTAAATACCCTTAATGACCAGGCCACTTTTTACAATTCTGCACTACGCTACTTTCAACGTTTATTGCTCGGTCATTCAACTTACCACCCAAATGAATTTTACCTCCTTTTCTTCTCACTAATAGAGCTTTCATTTGGTGGTATTTCATTGTTGCTGACATTTTTACTTTTTTTGATATTAATAAAAATTTAACGACATTTTTGCAAAAAAATGACATTTTTCACTTTCTGTTGTAAAATTTTTAAAAAAAAACTACATTTCTATAAAAAAATTTCTATTAATTTATTGTTCTACATGTCTTTGATAAAAAAAATCCAATAAGTGTATATTTATTGGTTTGGGTAAAAGTTATAGCATTTACAAACTATGGTGCAAAAAAGTGAATTTCCGCATTTTGAAGCAGCTCTGACTTTCTGAGCACCTGTCATGTTTCTTCAGGTGCTAGAATGCCAGGATAGTATAAATACCCCCCAAATGACACAATTTTAGAAAGAAGACACCCCAAAGTATTCGCGGAGGGGCATAGTGAGTTCATGTATTATTTCATTTTTTTTCACAAGTTAGCAGAAAATGACACTTTCTGAGAAAAAAAAAAATAAGAAAGTTTCCATTTCTGCTAACTTCTGGCAAAAAAAAAAATTAAAAATCTCCCACGGACTCACTATGCCCCTTAGTGAATACCTTGGGGTGTCTACTTTCCGAAATGGGGTCATTTGTGGGGTGTGTTTACTGTTCTGGCATTTTGGGTGGGGCTAAATTGTGATCATCCCTGTAAAACCTAAAGGTACTCGTTGGAATTTGGGCCCCTTTTCGCACCCAGGCTGCAAAAAAAGTGTTACTCATGTGGTATCGCCGTACTTAGGAGAAGTAGAAAACTGTGTTTTGGGGTGTATTTTTACATACACTGATGTTGGGTGAGAGAAATATCTCTGTAAACTGACAACTTTGTATAAAATTTTTAAAAAGTTGTCATTTACAGAGATATTTCTCACACCCTGCATGGGTATATGTAAAAATACACCCCAAAACACATTGCCCTACTTCTCCTGAGTACGGCGATACCACATGTGTGACACTTTTTTGCAGCCTGGGTGCGCAAAGGGGCCCAAATTCCAATGAGTACCTTTAGGATTTCACAGGGCATTTTTACGCATTTAGATTCCAGACTTCTTCTCACGCTTTAGAGACCCCTAAAATGCCAGAACAGTATAAACACCCCACATGTGACCCCATTTTAGAAAGAAGACACCCCAAGGTATTTCGTGAGGGGTATGGTGAGTTCATGTAAAATTGTATTTTTTTGTCACAAGTTAGTGGAATAAAAAAGACAAAAAAAAAAAATATATATATCAATTTCCCCTAACTTGTGGCAAAAAAAAAAAATTCTTTGAACTCGCCATGCCCCTCACGGAATACCGTGGGGTGTCTTCTTTCCAAAATGGGGTCACATGTGGGGTATTTATACTGTCCTGGCATTTTAGGGGCCCTAAAGCGTGAGAATCCAAATCCGTAAAAATCCCCTGTGAAATCCTAAAGGTACTCATTGGAATTAGGGCCCCTTTACGCATCTTGGCTGCAAAAAAGTGTCACACATGTGGTATCGCCGTACTCAGGAGAAGTAGGGCAATGTGTTTAGGGGTGTATTTTTACATATACCCATGCTATGTGTGAGATTTATCTCTGTAAATGACAACTTTTTAAATTTTTTTATACAAAGTTGTCAGTTTACCGAGATATTTCTCTCACCCAGCATGGGTATATGTAAAAATACACCCCAAAACACATTGCCCTACTTCTCCTGAGTACGGAGATACCACATGAGTGACACTTTTTTGCAGCCAAGATGCGCAAAGGGGCCCAAATTCCAATGAGTACCTTTTAGGAGGGCATTTTTACGCAGTTTTCTTCTCACGCTTTAGGGCCCCTAAAATGCCAGGGCAGTATAAATACCCCACATGTGACCCCATTTTGGAAAGAAGACACCCCAAGGTATTCCGTGGGGGCATGGCGAGTTCATAAAAGATTTTTTTTTTGGCACAAGTTAGCGGAAATTTATTTTTTATAGTTTTTTCTCACAAAGTCTCTCTTTCCGCTAACTTGTGACTTTCATGGACTCACTATGTCCCTCAGCGAATACCTTGGGGTGTCTTCTTTCCAAAATGGGGTCATTTGTGGGGTGTTTGTACTGTTCTGGCATTTTGGGCTGGGCTAAATTGTGAGCAACCCTGTAAAACCTAAAGTTACTCATTGGACTTTACGCCCCTTTGCGCTCCTAGGCTGCAAAAAAGTGTCACTCGTGGTATCGCCGAACTCAGAAGAAGTAGGGCAATGTGTTTTGGGGTGTATTTTTACATATACCCATGTTGCGTGAGAGAAATATCTCTGTAAATTGATAACTTTGTATAAAAAAATTTAAAAGGTTGTCGTTTACAGCGATATTTCTCACACAAAGTATGGATATATATAAAAATACACCCCAATTCTCACTGCCCTACTTCTCCTGAGTACGGCGATACCACATGTGTGACATTTTTTTGCAGCCAAGATGCGCAAAGGGCCCCAAATTCCCATGAGTACCTTTAGGATTTCACAGGCCATTTTTACGCATTTGGATTCTCATGCTTTAGAGACCCCTAAAATGCCAGGGCAGTATAAATACCCCACATGTGACCCCATTTTGGAAAGAAGACACCCCAAGGTATTCCGTGAGGGGCATGGCGAGTTCACAGAAAAAAATAAATTTTGGCACAAGTTAGCGGAAATTGATTTTCTTTTTTTTTTTTTTTTTTTTTTTACAAAGTCTCACTAACTTGTGACAAAAAATAAAATTTTACATGAACTCACCATACCCCTCACGGAATACCTTGGGGTGTCTTCTTTCTAAAATGGGGTCACTTGTGAGGTGTTTGTACTGCCATGGCATTTGGGGGCATTTGGGGGTCTCCGCAATTATTACACATATGGCCAGCATTATGAGTTTCTGCTATTCTTGAGCATACGGGTAATGAGATTATTTTTTTTCCGTTCAGCCTCTGGGCTGAAAAAAATAAAATAAATGAATGGCACAGATTTTTTCATTCGCATCGATCAATGTGGATGAAAAAATCTCTGCCAAAATCAGTGACTGCGGTGCGGTGGGCTGGGCACTAACTACCTAACAAGTAGCTAACTAACTGGCGGTGATAAGGGACCCTTAGGCCCCATTTACACGTCCGCAATTCTGTTTGCGGAACGGAATTGCGGACCCATTCATTTCTATGGGGACAGACTTTGTCCCGCTCAGATCCGGAATTGCGGATCCGCACTTCCGGGTCTGCACTTCCGTTCCGCAAAAATATAGAACATGTCCTATTCTTGTCCGCAATTGCGGACAAGAAAAGGCATTTTCTATATAGTTCTGGCAATGTGCGGATCTGCAAAATGCGGAAAGCACATTGCCGGTGTCCGTGTTTTGCGGATCCGTGGATCCGCAAAACACATATGGACATGTGAATGGAGCCTTACAGGGTGGTGATCAGTGACAGGGGGGTGATCAGGGAGTCCATATGGGGTGATCGGGGGTTAACAAGGGGTTAAAAAGTGACAGGGGGGCGGGGTAGTGTGGTGCTTGGTACTAGTTTACATAGCTACCTGGTCCTCTGGTGGTCGATCCCAGCAAATGGGACCACCAGAGGACCAGGTAGCAGGTATATCAGATGCTGTTAACAAAACAGTGTCTGATATACATCTTTGATGCGATTTATTTCGCATCTACAGCCTGCCAGCGATTGATCATCGCTGGCAGGCTGCAGTATAACTTGCGATCTTTGAACTGCGCCTTCACAGCAAATCTCGCCTCTCGCGAGATGACGCGCCGACGCATCAGGGAGGAACTAACCTGCCGCCGCCTGGACGCATCCCTGCGTTAGGCGGTCGGCAGGTGGGTAAGGCTGTAAGCTGTGACCCAACCAAAACCCATACCTATACATATAACCAGAGCTTCAATTTACCTAGGAATCCATTTGTCTAGCGCCTATGTGAGACTGTAACACACTGAGAGTATCATGGCGCCTGATCTTCCCTTACAAAACTTCAAAAACTACAATACTCACAATCCCTAGCTTTCCTGATGGGAGTTTGTGCTTGTTCATGAGTGTTCATGTTTATTGATTGGCTGCCTGATAGATAGCCCAGTAGAAAAATAAACGTTGTGGCACTCGGGATGTTTTCTCCGCGACTGGAAGTAGGGTTCCCACCCCAAAGTGATATCATAATTCAAAAAACTCCAGTGCAAGTTGCGGTTTTGATGTTTTATTTCGGTTAACGTTTCGGCCAATACTAGGCCTTCATCAGACTTTTTGCTGCGCTGTAGTGGAGGATACCAGAACGGAAGGCAGGGATCCTGCAGAATCCCTGCCTTCCGTTCTGGTATCCTCCACTACAGCGCAGCAAAAAGTCTGATGAAGGCCTAGTATTGGCCGAAACGTTAACAGAAAAAAAACATCAAAACCGCAACTTGCACTGGAGTTTTTTGAATTATGATAGATAGCCCAGTCACGCCCCCTCTACTCAGTAATCAGCAGAACACTAACACTCCATTTGTTTCACAAGAGAACTGATAGCAACACACTGAGCATGCTCGACCTAACAAAGGCTCAGAACTACAGGTCGATGGCATGGTAATTTATGAGGAAACACAGTGAGTAGCAGAGGAAGAAAACTACTTTTATAACTACTGAACGGTAAATATTTGAAATTTACATTATATTAGGTCATTATTAGTGATGAGCGAGCACCAAAGTGTTCGGGTGTTCGGTCCGAACACACTGCAATATTCGTTCGCTCGGCAGAGCACTCGAGTATAATGGAAGTCAATGGGAGACAACCAGGCACCCTCTGCTCGGATGAGGGGAGGGTGCCTGGTTCATAGGGAAAGGACAGAAAGTGACAGAAACACCTCTGAAATGTATCAGGAACCTGGGGACCATGTCTGGATGCATCTTGGACTCCAAAGTCGCTGATGTTGTCCCAGTTGTAGGCCACTTTTACAGACCGATAAAAATACGCCCAAAACTCCACCCCTCAAAAAAAAAAAAAATTTTTTAGAAGAAAAATTGATAGGAAACATTCTTTCCTGTATATTCAATTGTATATACAGTGCAAGTGATGCCAAAAATTAGAAGGAAGAAGCACCCCGATACAGCCTGTATATCACATAAAGGAGGGCCTCATTCACATGGTGCTACAATTGTTCAGGTACACTGCTGTGAAAGATCTGCCAAAAATTACAAGGAATCGGCGCCGCAATACACATAAAGGAGGGCATCATACACACCCTTGAAAAAAATATGATTGATGGCCTGCTGGTGACCCTCAAAAACATTAGGAGCAAGGGCGTGCTAATCTGACCACCTAAGAAGTTAAAGGGTTATTCCCATCTTCATGATCATATGTAATTAGTTTACCCTAATGCCCTAACTAATTTTTGCAATTAGCTTTCATTATCTAAAATTCACCCATTCAGAGATATCCCCTTCCCTCCCTCCCCATTGTTGACACTGGCATTCCCATAGATACGGCCACTGCTCCACAGCCGCATATATGGGCCGCGCTTGCGCAGACGGGACAGTATTTTCACCCAGGCGGCCGGTCTTTTACTCAGGAGCGCGCACGGAGAGAACAGGGGAAAGGGGGAGCTTAGCGCAGAGGGGCGGAGCTTAGCGCCAGCATCACTGACAGGACGGAGGAAGAAGATGCAGTGTAAGTGCCTGCTGCACTATACCACCAACACAAGAAGGATTACTCTTGTAATTTGCATAATAACATCAGCCCCCATATGGACTGGGGGCAGATGCAGGCATGTGGGGGGCTGATGGAGGCACTAGGGGACTGATGCAGACATGTGGAGGGCTGGTTGAGACACTGGGGGGCTGATGGAGGCACTGGGGGGCTGATGCAGACATGTGGGGGGGGGCTAATGGAGGCATATCGGGGGGCTGATGGAGGCACTGGAGGGCTGATGCCGACTCGTGGGGGGGCTGATGGAGGCACTGGGGGGCTGATTCAGGCATATGAGGGGCTGATGGAGGCACTGGGGGGCTGATGAAGGCATGTGGGGGGCTGATGCAGACATGTGGGGGCTGGTGGAGGCACTGGGGGGCTGATGCAGACATGTGGGGGGCTGATGCAGACATTTGGGGGTCTAATGGAGGCATGTGGGGGGCTTATGCAGGCATGTGTGGGACTGATGCAGGCATGTGGGGGCTGATGGAGGCACTGGGGGGCTGATGGAGGCATATGGGGGGCTGAAGGAGGCACTGGGGGGCTGATGGAGGCATATGGGGGGCTGATGGAGGCATAAGGGGGGCTGATGGAGGCATAAGGGGGGCTGATGCAGGAATGTGGGGGGCTGATGCAGGCATGTGGGGGCTTATGCAGACATGGCGGGCTGATGCAGGCTTATGGGGGGCTGATGCAGGCGTATGGGGGGCTGGCGTATGGGGGTCTGCTGCAGGCATATGGGGTGCTGATGGAGCCACTGGGTGGCTGATGGAGGCATATGGTGTACTGATGCAGGCGTATGGGGGGCTGATGGAGGCCTATGGGGTGCTGATGCAGGCTAATGGGGAGCTGATGCAAGCATATCGGAGGCTGGCATATGGGGGGCTGATGGAGGCATATGGGGTGCTGATGAAGGCATGATGTAGCAGAGCTGCACATGATGCTGTTCCGCCACAGTGCTGGGAGGAGAGAGAAATAAACAGATGTAGCAGAGATGTATATGACATGGTTTAGACAGTGCAACTTGGGTAGTGGAAGACAGATGTAGCAGAGCTGCATATGCTGCAGTTCCGCCAGAGTGCTGTGAGGAGAAAGAAATAAACAGATGTAGCAGAGATTTATATGACATGGTTCAGACAGTGCTAGTGGGGTAGTGAAAGACAGATCTAGCAGAGCTGCATATGCTGCGGGTCCGCCACAGTGCTGTGAATAGAGAAATAAACAGATGTAGCAGAGATGTATATGACGTGGTTCAGACAGTGCTAGTGGGGTAGTGAAAGACAGATGTAGCAGAGCTTCATATGCTGCGGTTCCGCCACAGTGCTATGAGGAGAGAGAAATAAACAGATGTAGCAGAGATGTATATGACATGGTTCAGACAGTGCTAGTGGGGTAGTGGAAGACAGATCTAGCAGAGCTGCGTATGATGCTGTTCCGCCACAGTGCTGTGAGGAGAGAGAAATAAACAGATGTAGTAGAGATGTATATGACATGGTTCAGACAGTGCTAGTGGGGTAGTGGAAGACAGATCTAGCAGAGCTGCATATGCTGCGGGTCCGCCACAGTGCTGTGAGTAGAGAGAAATAAACAGATGTGCAGTATACGGGCACTTTAACACCCGTTTACCGCCAATCTGTTATGTTCTTTAAGCGTTTCATGTAATTGCCTGCAGCAATGTTGAAGGGTGTCATTTGGGTATTGGACCACTGGGGGAGCTGGTGAGCAGTTTATATATATAGCTAGGCCAAGGCAGGCTAGTGCAGTGCAGACCCTGGAGTCTGTGAAGGCCACATGTCTCAGGCCTAGGCCAGTTCAGCAGAAGTCAACCTGGAGGCAATCCCTAGAGCAAGAGGTACTAAACGTCAAGAGGAGGTACTTTATAAACTGGAGATTCAAGGATATAAGCCAGAAGTAGGGCATTGGGGCCTTGAAGCATCAATTCCAGTCAGGACGAGTCAGGAAGAAAGTAAGGTTCACCTGCAATTCCAAGTCCTGTATTATCACCCTCTGTTTAACCTTGCTGGATGTAAGACCACTGCAATTTTGATTGTCTGCAAAAGGAACTGTTGGAAAGACTGCTTACTGTATCATCACTGTCTTCAGTAAAGTTTGAATTCTGTTTTCAAGTTACCAGTCTGCACCTCTGTTATTCCTACTGTAAATACGGTGTGCCACCGCTTACTGGCACTGGCGTCACGACATATCAGGGACTTAGCCATAGGCACGTTAAACTATAACACCAAGGGCACCTCACCTTCCACCTGGCTGTGTCCCTCAAGAACCCAGAGAGTGCCCCAGAGGAGCAGCGTGCCGGCCTCTCCATCACTGGCATTCCCAGGTTAGTTCCACACATTGCCCTGACTTGGGGATGCTACATTTTGGCGTCACGAACAGGATACGCACGTTTTATGGACTGTGAACAAAAACGTGAACTTTGTGCCTTAACCAGTTTGCCAAGTGACAAAACGCCTGTTTATTTGAAGTGAACTTTATGGACCTAAAACGTACAGAAAAGTGTCCCAAAACCTCCAGAAAGCGCTGTGCAGTGTTGCGCTATCAAGAGGAAGAAAATCGCCACTTCAAAGTGCATGTTTGTGGACTTTTATGCTGTTTCACTACCGCTGCTTGCTGTCATTGAATTGATGCATCATGGCGCCCAAGATGGCCGCCTGAACT